>ML685766.1:17162216-17309044 GCA_007922175.1 Pelusios castaneus
TTAGAAAATTAATATTAGGGAAATATTTCATGTATATGTAATTTCTTTTAATGCAATTTAACAGATGCAAACAAGGAGAAGGAAAGGAGCCAGCATCACAAGACAAGCCAGTTTTCTTTAGACTTCCAGCAAGTTCTCCAGGGACTACTGGTAAAGTCTATGAACCACAGCTTGGGAACTACTGCCCTGTGCAGTCAATAGCATGTGAACTTGTGAGTGCACTAGATTGAGTGCACTGTAACACGTCACTATGCCTTAGAACAGAAACGCACACTTTTGTTCAATAAAAAGAAAAATATTTAGAGGACTAGTGATTCAACTTTTTCCCCATTAAAATAATGGAAGGACACCAGTCCAACAAATAAATGCTGCATTGAGTGGGATGACTAACTCAGCACCATTCATGGACTCAACATAGAAAGGGTGTGGAAAAGAAATTTATTTTGAAGGATATCTTTTGTGCCGGTGCGAAATCTCCTTCAAGTATTCTGTTCTCTGTGGTTGAGTAATGTGGGTTTAATTATTTTTAGTTTAGTTCAAGGTTATCAATGTAATAATTTTCAAATCAACTACCATCAAAAGTTTCCTATAATTCATTACCTATTTTCTTTTTACTTGTGTAGTTTTGGCTTTCTAAGTGGCACTGATTGCTACGAAGATCAGCGGGGGTTGTCTCTCAGCAAATGCTTTTTTTCAGGGAGATAATGTTCTTTAAAATATCACATTATGAGGACCATGAGAGAATGCCCCTGGGGATATGTCCTGCTCGTATGGACTAAAGCAACTGAATAATCTTACACTTGATAAATATCTGGAATAAAGCAGCATGCCACATTTGTCTATGATGGACAGTAGTTTTTATGACCTAACCTGCAGTGTAGACAGCGCTATGCCAATGGGAGAGCTTCTCCTGCCAACACAGCTATCACTCTTGGGGAGGTGGCTTATTGACATTGATGGGAGAAGGTCTTCCACCAGTGTAGTCGCATCTTCGCTGAAGTGCCTCAGTGGTGCAGTTGTACTGGTGCAGCCCTATAATGCTGTGTATGAAGACAAGCCCTTAAAGATGGAAAAGGCCACATACTACCTCAGTTTCCATTATTGGCCCCCCACTTCTTTAATTTGAAGTTTTTAAATGAAGATTTGAGAATTCAAGAACTCATCCACAGGTTATGAGCCTACTACAGGAATGGGTGGGAGAGGTTCTGTGGCCTGAGGTGTGTAGGAGGTCAAGCTAGATGGTCATGATGGTCCCATATGGTCTTAAGGTCTGAGTCTATCAGAATATCTCCCCTAGATTTTTTTAAAGGTGTCTAAGTTAAGTGCATCAAATCTAGCCTGACCCAGAGAACAGGATAGGATGATAATATTTTCCATTTATCTTTCCTTTATCCCTAAGGATTTGTAAGTGCTTTAGACATCATATGAATACAGCAGCACTGGAATGAAGCCACCATTGAGGTGGGAGGGTAACAGCTTACTGTCACACTAGTGTGGGAGGTGAAATTTTGGCTAAAGACACTGGAACAAATATCTGCTCTTACAAAAGTGCTATAAAAGGGACAGATTTTCAGAGATGGCTGTGCAACTAATTTATGTGCAGTATTCTATTGCCATGCAATAGAGAGAACAGTTTGTGCACAAGTGACAAACTATTCATCTAGCTGCCTATGTATGTATGCAAATACATATGTGCACACATACATTAGGTATCCATAATTGTATGGGTGCAAAAATCCTCTTTGAAAAATCTGTTCCTCACATTCAGTTTGAATTTTGTTTTGTAAAGTCTCATCCAAAAAGTCCTTTGCATGGTAAATTTCTTGGAGGACAATTTATCATCACACATGCGTCTGAACTGATCCTGCATGGCTTGAATCTGTGTTTCAGACAAAGGGATTAGACCACGTAGCATCCCTTCCTGTGGCAGAATACATGCATATAAGGTGACAAGTCAGAACTGAAACATGCACAAGATGCAGTTGTGATTTGTATTTCTTGGGCTGTGCATGACCCATCTCAATACTGGAAGTACTGAGTAGATTGGCTTTATGAAAGCCTGGGTTAATCCCAGGTTGGGAGTCCTTTTAAACTCTGGCAATGCAGATCAGTTACACCAGAAGGCAGAGGGCCTTTGACATTATCCTTCTAACTGAGATCATAAGAAATACCAGATGATTAATGTTTAGTAATAGGAAATCAGAATTTTTGGAACAAGGAAATATAGATGATTTCTATTTTTTTCTCTTGAAGTGATAAGAGATGTTCTGATTAATTTAGTAATTTGTTCCAACTATCTCTGGTCATTCTAAACTATAAATAACTGTAGATATGCCATTAATTCAAAACTCTGACTGCAAAGGGCTTTTTCCCAAAAGGACATGGAAACCCTTCTGTTAAAAGTTTGTCTGAAGTTCTTTTATAAACCGGATGTAGAGACTGGCACTTTTGGTTCACACTGCATTACAGCTCGGTATGCAACTTCTTAGAACAAAAATCTATTTGACAATAATTTTTTTAAAGGAGCCAACAAATAATGGGTCATGTGCAGCTGGTGAAAATTGATGCAATTCCATTGACTTGTGTGGAATTATGCTGATTTCCACCAGCCATGGGTCTGTCCCAGTATCTTTAGGCCTAATCCTAAATGCTGCAGTCACTGACTATGTCTACACTTGTTAATTTAGGTCGACTTTAGCTAAGTCGACTTAACAAAATCGACTTTAAGTCAACTTTGTTAAGTTGATTTAGCATGTCTGCACTATAAAATTAGGTCGACTTCTAGGGGCTAGGTGGACCTGGGAGAGGTCCGCGGTGGCAGATGGGGGCACCCCTTGCCAATTGCCAGGGGGCTCAGCCTTTGCCCCATTGTACCTGGGTACAATGGGGCAAAGGGGGACAGGGATCCTGGCAGAGCATAGGGGCAGGGTGGGCAGGGCTTTGCCCTGCCCTGTGGGGGGGCATGCCTGGCTCTCCCTGTGCCCCCCCCAGCAGGGAGGGCAGTGGGGAAGTCTTGGAGAGCCCTAAGTCGACTCTAAGTTGACTTAGGGCTACTCCAGGTCTACACTGGCTTAAGTCAACTTTAGAAAGTCGACTTAAGCCTAAAGTCGACTTTAAACCAGGTTTAGTAAAGTCGACTTAATTTGCCTTAAGTTGACTTAAGCAGCTTGCTTAAGTCGACTTAAGGAAAATGTAGTGTAGATGCAGAGTAAATTAAGTCGACTTAAGCGAGTCGACTTAATTTACAAGTGTAGATGCACCCACTGTGAGTTGCCCTATTGGCTTTAATGAGAACAGGATAAGGTTCTTCCTTGATGCTTCATACTTTTTCAACTCTGATGGGGTAAGTGATATTTTGTAAGGTGCCACCCAAAATGTAAATGAGGCCACAGCAGTATTAATCTATAGAAAGGTGAACCAGTTAAGGGCCAGTTCCAGCCCCAAAAACCTTTATAGAGAGGAGCTCCTCTGTCTGCAGAGCTCCATATCTCACATGGAAGTGGGGGCTCAGGTATCTCCAGAGACGCACTCCCTGTTTCGACCAGTTCAGGGATCAATGCAGGTTTGTGACAGACAGTGGATGGGCTTGGTGAAGGGAGGAAGACTGGAAGTGGCTGGGGAGGTAGAAGACATTCCTCCCCCACCATATAGTGGAAAAAAGCAGTACAGTTATCTGAAACAACCACCTCCTGTGGTGCGGATCTTCCTTGAAGTGGGGTCCTGAAAAAACCTTGGTAAGGGGAATTTCTGGCAAGATAGCAGAGCCACTTCGGGTAATTCAATGAGCGCTTAAGAAGCTCAGTAACCTGTATAGCTGTTTAGCTACTTAGAAAGTTGGGCTTCAACAGAGGGTCCATCCAAGCAGAATGAATCTTCAGTCTGAGTTGAAACCAACCGTGTGCAGAGGGCCATCACAAGATCAGTACATCACTTAAATCCCACTTAAACCTTACTCTTAGTGTTCGACTTCGGTGGTGCAAAGGCCTTGTGCTGCCCTGTGCACTGGACTGAATGTCACCCTGTTGGACAAGGGAAAATCCACTGAAAAGAAGTGAAGCAATTTAGTAGTGCCACACCTTGTGGCTATGGCAGATTTTCACTATTACAGTTTATTCTCATATTATGTATGTTCTGGAATTCTGAGAATGGAAATGCGATTCAGTGAAATCCCAGGCAGCCCTCTTCTTTCTCTGCCCATCTTTTGTCTTTCCATATCCTTGCAGGGGTGGTTGATGATACGCAGAACCCCAGTGGAAGCACTCAGCTCCCTATAGGATCCAGTCCTATATAATGGGTCATTATTTAGGATCTATTTTAGGCCCGATAGCTGTTAGTGCACATTAAAAATAATTATTAAACTTCGCATTACTCCACCCCATCTACTAGATCTCATCAGTGTTGGCCTATGTCTTCTTACAGTACTTGAAATTTCAGTTTCTGGCCTTTTGTTTGTATGAAACCTAATGAAACTTCCTACAAATACCTGTAACAAATGTATTTCTTTTTATGTGATGTACACAAACAGCAGGAAAAGAAAGGGAAAAAATCGTCCGGTGCCCTGATGGCTGCATCAACATCTAAGCCCCACAGGTAAGATAATCTTTTAAAGATTCATAGGATGAGACAGAGGAAAACAGTAACACTGAAGAAAGGCACTGAAACAACTAAAGTTTCCTTGTCAAACCTGTGCATAGATTCGTTGTATTCTCAGCTCCGTAGGACATAGAGGGGGCACTAATGGATTGTTAGTGTCCTGCTGGGTAGTATATGTTCAAGGTCATAATGTCTGATCCTATGGGTGAAAAACTGAGTTGTAAGTCTTTATGCCTGAAGCACCCTTGGATTGGTCTAAGTTTTGGCTGAGTGTGATTTTCCATGTTTTAGGTTCTTTCTGGGTCTATTTGCTTCCTTCCAAATGTAAAAGACCCCAGACGACATTTAATTGTCAGAAAATTGTCAAGAAAAAAACAAAACCATACCTTCTCTTTTCTTTTGTGGTATGTGAACCTAGCACTGGGAGAGAAGGAAATGAAGAAGAAAGAGACATCTATAATGGGTGTCTGAAGAAAGAATTTGCGCTGTTGCTTTCAGTACAATTACATCTGTGTTTAGTTCCAGGTAACTATGAGCAGCAGAAATGTATATATTTTGTTACTCTAAGAAGGTACTATTTTACCCTGAAATCACTTGATTGTTTTAATAATGCATTATGCCAAGAATGACTCTTCTTTGTCCTTTGAATATTTGTCTGAATCATTTGGCCTGACTTTCCTAAGGAGGGTTAGATAGGAGAGAGGAAGCCTTCTGTAGCAGATCAGACATTATGAACTTCAGTGCATCCTGTCCAAGAGGGCACTAGCTATTCAGTGGTACTCCATCTATTTCCCATGGAGTTCTGAAAAGGGGAATGGAGGTCTGGATAAAAAGACTGGGGTTTGTTCCTGAGGAGTTGGTATCCTGGAGGTGACAGAGGCGTTGTTGTGATTTATCATTTTGCAAATGAGATTCAAAACTGGATGGAGGTGTTTTGCTCATAAAGGATAGAATGACTTTAAGCTGCTTATTTTAAAACTGATACAATAATGTGAGATACGTTAGGTTTGGTAAAAGATGAGGTATTTGATCAACTCTACTGGAGAACTTGTGTTTTTGTCACATATGTGATTTTTGTGTGTGTGTGTGTGTGTGTGTGAGGAAAGAAGTCATTCTTTTGTGCTTTGAACTTACTGGTGGTATTTTGTGGTGAAACCAGAGGCTCCAAATACTTCAGTCTTCCAAGTTTCTGTGGAAAACAAAGCAAAGGGTAGGCTTTCTGAGAATGCATGGCTGGGGCTCCACATATGATTTTTTCCTGGCTTGTAGACTGACAACAAGGCTTACTTCTGATGTTTTCGTAAATCCAGAACCTTTAGATTAGAAAAAAAGGTTGAAAAATGGATAGATTAACCTCTCAAGCATCAGCCAACATATGTAAACAACTATGCAATATTCATGCTTCAATGCAAATCTGTGACAGCACCACCACAAGATTAGAGCCATCAACCTAGGGTGTTAGCTAGTACATGCATATTGTGTCTGGCTTGGCGGGATCTATAACTCCACTACAATATATATGGAAACTTGAAAATATGCTTTGTAAAATATTTGAAAAAAAACAAACCCAAAAGTGTACATTCACATTAATTAAAATGACTAATTTAAGATGACAGGAAGAAGGTGAAGGAAATTCTGCCATCAGAATCTTAGCTCACCTGTTTGTGTGTCAACATTTCTGTATATGTGATACCTAACATCAAGTATTGTGAATTTTAAATCCCTTTCAGATTAAGTTAACTTGGAATTTACTTTCTTCTGCAGGCCAAAATAAACCTTTATTGTTGTTTCAACCTAGATTATTAATATAATATTTATATATTATGTGTGTGTGCGCACACACACACACATGCACACATGCATGATGGAGAAGTGTGTTATAAAGATTTTTATTGGCATGCATGTGGGATAATTGGATTTCTCAGGTGAGATAAAGACATTTGTGAGTTGTGTAGCTCACCTTAAATGTCTGTCCATAAACCTTTTTACCATAGCATGCTGATATTTATTCTGGATAACTATATAGCTTACAGGGGAAAAGAAAATAAAATGTTCTAGAGTATAATTTTTTTATGTGGACTGTTGATTGTATTCCTCTCTCAGTATAGGTAGCTGATTTAGTTATCTGAAGTACCACAGCAGAGTCAGAGGGGGGAAAAGCAATTGAATACATATAAATAAGAAATGACCTAAAATATCCTTAAAGTCTAATACAGTGAATTCTTGTCACTTTGCAACAGGGGAAATCTTCCTGTCCCAATGATGCAGACAGAACTCTTTGTTCAATGAGATACCAGGCTTAAACCCCTGACATTCTTTTGTCTAGAAAAGCTGTCATTAGCTCAAGCTTGGATCTTGCAATCCTACACTTGGGGCCAGGGTAATTTTGGAGAAAAATTCCACATTTGAGGTGGGAGGGGATAATGAAGAAACATTTCCCTGGCAGGTTGATTTAATAATATGACATCTGTTCCAAGCTGCTAAGGGATCTGGAGGGCAAGAATAAATTAAAGGGAGTTTATGCATAAATATAATCGCTGCAAATCAAACACCGAAGCCCTCATTTAGCTTTTATTCAGGCAAAACTCCTCTGTTCTCATTCAGTCTTATCTGAATACCTATCGAGCAAAGACTGAACGAGGTTTCCAGGATTTGGCTCCAGATATATTTTTTTTTAATAGGTCATGAAGACAACGAATTCCCCCACACGGTGGCACCCTCTACTTAAATTGAGCGTCCTTTAACAGAGCGTTTTACACGTATTCCGGTGTTTCTCTAAATCCAACAGTTTGGAATTCATTGGAGAAGCAAGATTAGAAGTTTTAATAGGTTCAACCAAACATTATTAAGACAAACCCCGTCATCACAATCAGTAGCTATTCTTTCCCCTTAGGAAAAAAATGTGTTCTTATAGTATTATTTGGTCATTTCAATTTTAGCTGTTGAGTGGTTTGTCAAATGTCTAAGGAATATTTCGCTGTTTATAAAGTGTTTATAAAGATAATTATGTGCACAAATGTTATATTCTATATGGAGACTTTCCAGAATGGCACAGCCCACCATTTCTAAGGGAATAATCCATTCAAGTTATATTTCCTTAACCCCCGGAAAAATACTGAAATCTTTAATGATCATAATAGGAATATAATTGTATGGTTTTGAGAAATCGATTGGAGCTGAAATAGCTCATTTAAACATGTTACACCAAAACCATTGAAATAGGAAACAGGAGGACTAAATTATTGCTGCTTCCTGAGTTCTCTGCTGATGATCCAAATAATTAAAATGCACAGTAATGGCTCCTGCAGTCTGTATTTCTTTGGGTAATTCTCGGAAATGAATCTGAATTTCTGCCACTGAGGGAGAGCAAGAAGATCATCGAAATATCAAGAGGTTTGGAAGCCAGATGGTGGTCTTCCCACATCGTTTTCATGCCTCCACGTCATTTTCAGTAAAATAATATCAGTGGCTTGAGAATTCCCGAAGGAGGGATTCCCTGAAGAGTTCCTCAGCAAATGAACTTTTAATGGAAATCCTCTTCCCTTTGCAATCTGTGTGTGCTGCCCTGCAAGGAGCTCAAAGCCCAGAGTGGTTTGCACAAGACGAGAAGGAAAAGGGACGCAATTAGAGCAAAAAGTAACATTTGCAGCGACCCTTTCTTGGCGGGTTACAAGTGAATCGGGGCTTGCGAATTTCAGATCACGTTAGTCCTGTAATGGGAATGTTTTGTGGCCGAAATTGTTGTGTATCATCAAATAAAGCCTAAGGAGAATACAAATAGTAAAGGGGGTTTTCTATTCCCACTCTCAGAAAAACACACTGACGCTCAGAACTGGCTGCAAATATTTTGTCGCTACACTGATTGAGAGACATTGTCTCGGCTGAATTATGACATTGCTAATTTCCCTCTGCCCATATGGGAGCTCTGCTTAGAGAACAAATGGTGAAAATGTTATTCCAAGCCGGTACTTCGGTGGCCACTTTCCCAGTTCAGCACCGCAGAGTTTGGACAGCTCCACACAGGGAGATTTCAGCTAATCAATCCACCCACCAGCCAGCATCTGCCAATTACCGACTCTAATTAGAAAATGACTGAGAAGCCTCCAAGACTTCAAACAACCTTTAAAACAACAACATTAACGTATTTCTTTTCTTAGTGGCCTCACTGAAGGGCGCCCAGGGACCACTTTCGCACCCTGGCTTTTATCAAACGACTTTCTAGAGGGGTGATCCCCTCCGCTTCAGTCTTTGCAAACAAGTCTGCTCCTTGGTTAGGCTGCTGAGGCCGCGATGGAGGAGGGGGTCTGAAATGTTCCTGGCAGTCTGTTATCCCTCCCCGCAACTTGGATCAGGTGGCATTTGACAAGCATCAAATCTTTTAGACCTCTGAGTAAAAAAAAAAAAATGTGTGCGTTTAAGTGTTTCTGAGAAGCTTATGACTCTCGATCAGATCATCCGTGAGGACGGCTCAGGATTGTTTTGTTCCTTGAGGAATTGGGGTGGTGACGTCTTTTCTGATACCCGATTATTACGTGACTGAGGAGGGGAAAAAAAAAAAACCTCATTTGATTCATGAATAAAAATCCGGACGCCACAACAGGGCAACAAAGATCGCTGCCGTCCTTAAAGGTAACATGCAGACCGGTGTTTACAAAGAGGGCTCTTGAGAAAGCAGGGGGCTCGCAAAGATTTTGCTGCTAACTGCCCCACCGCGAGCTACGGACGGCTGGGCCACTTTGGACTCACAGAGCAAGAAGGAGAAAGCGGCAGCTGAAGCGAGAAGCATCTCAGTGGAGGAAAAGATCTGAGCAAGAAAACATCGCAGCTACAGCCAGCCTGACTCCCGCCTCCTCTGCTGCCCAGCTCTCTCGTTCCCCTTCTTTGTCCCTTTTCCCCTCTCTGTGCAATCTGCCTCCTTCCCTCCCTCTCTCTTTCTGGCTCCCCCTTCCCTGCCAGACTCCACTCCAGATCTGTGCAGCGACCTACAAACTTTTCTTTTTTTTTTTTTTGAGCGGATCCCCTTAAACCAACAGACCAGTAGCTTCGCCTCCTTTGCGCACAGAGAGGCGATGTCACAAGAGTTTTAACTCTTTCGGCTGAAACTTGGGAGACACTTTTTGAGTTTGTTGGTTTAAATCCACCCTTTCACTGGGCAGCCAGCCGCTCTTACTGCCGGGTGTTGCGCGTTTAATGGTAAGGAAAATGTCGCTGGATCGCAGGGATCTCATCAGCTTTAATGGGGGGGGGGCGCCCCCGTTCTCCCCACCCCCACGGGGGGGGGGGTGTGCGTTAGCGCGCCTGTGTGCTGGGAACTGGGGGTTGTGCCTGGTGGCTGGTAATTGAAGCCAAACGGACCCACACTAATCGCACACACCTTGTGGTGGTGTTGTTGGGAAATCGAGACTCGATTGCTCTCGGGGCGGTGTGCGCCAGCGGGCAGAGCCGGAGGGGCGAGGGAGCGGCCGGGGAGCCTTCTGACAAGCGCCTTTTCTCTCCCGCACAGCGTGGCAATGTGTAGCAAAGCGGTCCTGGCATTACTGGTCTATGGGATAATCATGCACTGCAGCGTCTACTGCTCCCCCGCCGCCGGATTCCCGTACCCCGCGCTGAGGTAGGTGCCTTCTGCATCGCGCCCCGGCTCCCCTTGGGGCCTCCCCTCCTCGCGGCACCAGATGGCTCCTGGGCTCTGCGGGTCCGGGAGTTTGTTTCCCCCCGGCTAAGGGGCTAGAGCGCTGCTAAGAAGGAAAAACTAGAGCCAAACCCGGCCGCCTCTTCTGAACCGGCTCCGTCTACCCCCTCGGGGAGCGGAGCCTGGGGACCCCGCTGCTTGGGAAGAAGTCCCAGTCAGTTCACGTGCAGGAAATATGTTCTCCGGGCGATCGAGGGTTTAATGGACGAGCCCTCTTCTCCCATCAGGTTTCCTGATCCGATTCCCTTGTGTTTCCTCCACACGTGGTATTCTTAACCCCGTCTCCCTCTGACTTCGGTCTGGGGCAGTGGACTCGATCGCTGGTAGCCGGAGCCTGGCAGCAGAAGCCTTAAAGGCAAAAACTGAGGAGCATTTTCTTGCATCCATTTCCCTAAGTCCCCTTCAGCAGAACTGATACATTTCTGGCCTAACTTGGCCGGGGGTAACTGCTAAAATCGGTGCTCACTGGAGAGGCACATGGAAGCGTTTGGGATTGCCCCGCGGGTAGGCAAAGCTGGTAATGGCTCAGGGGTTTGCCAGGTAGCTAGAGGTGAAACCATCAGAGGCCGGCAGTAGCCATCTCTGTTACTTCTCTAGTGTGTACGGTCTAGAACCCACCACCCGCACCACAGCTGGGCGGACTGTCCCAGGCTGGGCTTCAGTAATATTGCCCGGCTTTATTCTAAGGTGACTGACTGAGAGGGATGTGCCGAAGTACTTGGGTGGGCAGAGCACGAGAGGTTCAGGATTCCCTAAAATGGATTCCCGTGCGCTCACTTGATTCGGAGTGAGAGTGGTGACACCCCGCCGGGCTTTCGGAACGAGCGTCACCGGCCCAGTCCGAACCTAGGAAACCAAGTCCGCTAGCCCGGCCCTTAGTAGGAGAGAGGGACTCTATAGGACGGCAATTAATCTACGTCGGGCTCCCGCCTGCTGGAAATCTGGCGTCCCTTTACTGGCTGCGCTTCTTGTAGCTGAAGCACTGGGGAGCTTCCCGACCCGCCCCATCTTTGCTCTATTAGGCGACTCTGTTTATTCCGCCCTGTCCAGTGTGCGTGGAAACATCTTCGCTGCAAAACTCGCTCTGGAAGGCGTGTGAACGTTCAGGGCCCGCCCTTGGGTGTCCACACGCTCCAGAATTCGCTTCGGAGTTCAGGCCAGGCCAGCGAGCGGCAGCCCCACCGCAGGGCCCTGGGCGAGGTGGGTGTGGGGAGTTGCCCTGCTCAGGTCCAAACGGCCAGTTCTCCACAGGGCGGTAGGTGGGATGAGGTGGCGTGTGTGGGGGGAAGGGGAGGCTGGCTCGCTCCATTCAAGCGCCTGAATTAGGAGGAGTGAAACACTTTAGACGCATCTATTATTAATCTCCCTGCCAGAGCCGGGAGACCAAAATAGCTGCCTGAAACGCTCAGTGACCTACATCCCGCCGCACAGGGAGCTAGGGGGAAACAAAACTCGAGCGATCTTGAAGGGCAGAGACACCGTTCAACGAAAACCAGCCCCAAACACAAGCCCCACCCCGATCCCACTTGCTGTGTGAAAGGAGGAGCCCTCATTTACGAGCGGCAGGGCTTCTGGTTGCTTTGGGGGGTGGGGAGGGGGGGGGGACTAGAAAAGCTGGTGCCTTTGCATGGGAAGTGCTGTTCTTCCCGTCCTGCCTAACTCCTTATGGGTCCCCCCCTCCCGCTCCGCCGCCCGCCTGGGTGTGTAGTTTGGGAAGCGATCCGAATCCGTGCTGGCTAGGAGAGCCGGGAGGCTCCGGACTCCTTTCTGGCCCCAGCCTCGCAGCAGGTTGTATTGCGTGTGTTTCTCTCGCGCCCGGTCCTACATGGAGGGAGCCGGGGGAAAGGACAGTGGGGAGGTGTAAATCGTGTCTCTGGGGCCTCTAGTCCAGCCTCGGCAGTCATCCCCTTGACAGCCAGTAGGTCGCTGGAGGAGGAAAAGCCCCGAGCGAGGCTGACCAAGCGCTGGCTCTCTGCTTCCCTTGCCAGGCTGGAAGATGAAGTGTATGATGAGGATGGGAACACGCTGCAGGACTTCGCCTTTGACAACGGCCCCCTCGGCATAGCGAGCCCGTCCTCGATGCTGGACGACGTGTACACCCTCTACTACCCGCCGGAAAAGAGGTGCTTGGGGCGGCCATCGGGGGAGAGGGGCTGGGCTGGAGCAAGAAGGGAAACCCTCTCTCCTTCTACCCGGCCGGCCGCACAAAGGCTGGGGGAAGGGGGGAGAGCCGCCTTACCTCAGACCCTGCGGGGCAGGCGTGGGGGAGCCGGCTGGCCGCCGGCCCTGGCGCTCGGTGAAACTGACCAGACCCGCCGCGCTCAGGAAATGAGGCTGGGAGGTAGGGTCTCTGATGTCCCCGGGGGGCGGCAAGGCGGAGGCCGCCCGCCCCCTGTATTCAGGGTACATATAAGGCACCCGCCAGCCAGGTGCTGCCTTCTGCCAGCCGGTCCGGGCGTGAGGGGCTGTTCCGAGCTGCTGGGCCTGGGACACTGATCTCTCCTCTGGCCTTGAACCTTTCTCACCCCTTAGGCACGCCGATGGGCTATTTAACAAAGCCTACAGGAAAGTGCTGGGGCAGCTCTCCGCCAGGAAATACCTGCATTCTTTGATGGCCAAGCGGGTGGGGTAAGATTTGTTGTTGCTCATTTCACGTCAGAGCGGAGAAATCCCTCTTTAGAGCAAACCACGCCTCGGATGTATTTATGTTACGCCGCGTTGCCCGAGGCACACCCAGCTGAATGTCACAACCCGCTAGGTTTTCTCGATCGCATTCTCGGACCCCAGTGAAAGGGACAGGGAAAAGATGGAGAGAATCGGGTTATTTTAAAGAAAGCCCGGGAGCCCGCAGATTCAGGCAGTAGCCGGTGGGAAGAATCGGAGGGGAGCTCGGGATGGGGGGAGATGTGGGTATTTCGTGCATTGCAAAGGGCAGGATTCACAGCTTAAGCAAACCTAGTTTAAAAGCGGACATCCTGGCACGAGGCGAGCCCCGGGTAATGCAGAAGGTAACATTTTAATAAAGCTCCTGGGGAAAGAGATTACATTTTCCTCATGAATAATTCATGCGGTGAATATATTGTCTCCCGACTGCCGACTTACATTATGATCAGATTTCAACTTCCCGGCGTCTTTAGCGGGATTCTTTGTTTCTTCGCCTTCCCCGGGCCCAGACGTCTACGTGTTGCTTTAGCGGCTTCACCCTCTTGCCCCCACCCCCCAGCTTTGGAAAAATAACCCCACCAAGCCCTAAAACCAAACGAGCATGCTCATCTGGAAAGGTTAGAGGAGCCCCGGGGCTGCTAGAGCCGCGATGCCGTTCAGGAAGGGGCAGGCAGGACAGGGCGGTGGATCCAGATGTTGCAGCTGGCTTTTGCTTTTCCGCAGCGTGGCCAGCGGCCTGGAGGACGATTCGGAACCGCTGTCCAAACGGCACTCGGATGGCATCTTCACAGACAGCTACAGCCGCTACCGGAAACAAATGGCTGTCAAGAAATACTTGGCAGCCGTCCTGGGGAAAAGGTATAAACAAAGAATTAAAAACAAAGGACGCCGAGTAGCGTATTTGTAGCAATGAGTAACCCACCACTCCTGTGTATACAAAGCCCTAAAAAGAGAAACAAAAGTCATTTCCAAACTGACTGAACAATCACCGCTCCTGTGTTATCGAAACATGTATTTATGTATGAAGTAAAGCCATTAAATGAATATTTTGATAATAATATTGTTTTTCTTTTTGTATAAAAGCACTAGAGAAACGCACAGATCTACTTTGTGGACCAATCATTAAGTTATATATACTATATAAATATATATATATAAATACTACTGATAGAGAACAATTCTTCATATAAAGCGTGCACAAGAACAAAAATTCGCCTGAGCTGTTTATGTTTTTATAGAAAATAAATTTGAAAAAAAGACAATCATTGTTTTGAATAGCGCTCCTATTTTTGTAACTCAAAAAAAAAAAAGGAGAGTATTTTTATCCACGACAGGGTGGAAGACGTTAATAGTCACCATTTGCTACTGTACATAGATACTGATGCCCTGTTACAAGGGGATTGTTTTTCCCCCGTGAGTCTCGAGACAGGCTCCTTTCCCACTAGCCTATTTTAAGGGGCGCTGTCCTCCCCTCCCTTGCTAAAGATTTCAATTTTTCTGCTTTCTTTGATTCCACTTTTATATGTATTTGTGTCTCCTCAAACACTGAGCTTACAAGATAATTCCCCTGCGGTGAAACAACAGCTCTGTCAAAATTGTGCATCTCTGACTATTGGAGGGGGAAAAAAACAAGAGCCCCATTCATTTTTCTTCTAATCGATTGGGCATAGAACAAAGCAAACCGGCAATTCAATCCATTGGAAGGAGTTGGAAATGTAGACAGTGGAAGCGATAGAGCACAGATCAGAGAGGAGGCGCCCCTGATGTAGCGTGGTCTTAGACTGCCAGAGGGTCTGGGTAACATGAGACAATTCCATTTTAGATCCACTACCTAACTGGCTGCGGACAGCTCGGTATTGGAACTCGATGCAAAGTATAATGTGTTACTCTCCAGTGCTGTCCATGCCTCTCATCATGTGAAATGACCAGGATTCCTTTCTTTGATTTTTTCAATCGGAGTTGCGCCTTTCCTTTGTTGCTTTCCTGTAGACCCTTCCTCTTTCCAACCTGTCTTGCACTATTTCAGCACGGTTGCCCATGTGAGTCACTTTTTGTTTGTTTATTTTTTCAATTGAAGGTTGTGAACGCCTCTCTCACTTACTCTTTTGTTCTGTTTGATGCAAGCTCTTATTGTAAAAGTTTAGGAACCCCTGTTGTAGCTACCACTAAATAATTATGCACTACTACTGAAGTTTTGTTCTTGTTTATTGAGTTTGGAGGTAAAATGTATTTTTCTACATTATGGCTTATTGCTTAGTAAAATTTATTTCATAAACAAACTTTTGTCATAACAGAATGTGTAGTGTTCACATGCGGTTGAGTTTCTAAGCACCGATAAATCATTTAAACCTCATCTTTATATGTACGGATTAATATTTTACCTTCTGGGGTGCAGGACAAATCACACCAGCCCGCGGGAACGTCCCCTTCTTTAAAGGTATTTCCTTTCAGGGCACTTAACATATTGTAGAGGAATCTTTTGAAGGACAACAAACCCTAAATTACAGTCTTTGGTTGCTTAAAAAGAAAAGCCACTTGTACAATTTAAACGACTTTTCATTTTCCTTTACCAGACTGATCAGTGTCAAGTAATAAATCAAAGAAAACAGAATTGAGTTTGCAATCCCAGGCGGGGATAGCGAGTGCCAGCGGAGCTTATTGGTGGTAGCACAGAGGCAGTCGATCTATGCCTGAGTAGTGTGTCTGAAATCAATCTTACTTTAATTTTGCATTCTCCTCAGGCAATGTGACGCAGGATGCAGTTTGCAGCTTTTCGTGCCTTTCTTCGCCTTTTAAATCGCCACGAATTCACAGATGGCTATTTAGTGGCCCTACAATGCTGCAACACATCAGCTTGCATTTTAGTCTTAATTATGTGTTCTTTGCTAATAGGCAGACTTTGCTGTATTTGTGTCAGCTGTGGTATAATGAAACAGGGCTCTATTGACGTTTTATTTATGAACTATCATTTAGAGTTCAGTGGCTAGTTGCAAGCATTATAAAATGATCACATAGGTTATCCTCTGTATAATTTTTAGAAAAGCCAGCAGCCTTACTAAAACTGAGCAGATTTGAGATACAGTGATAATTTAGGTAGATGTTAGTCTTGGAGATCTTATTTTGTGTGCAACTGGATATAAAAATAACTTAAAGTATTATTACACACATGATATCTATAACTAGGACTTTGATAACTGTTATATAAAGTGTGTAAAGTTTGTATTAATAAATTTTTGTAAACAATGCAACTTCGTCTAATGTTTGGGGTAGAGATCTAGCACTTAACAGTGAAAGCTGTATTTCATTTAAAATCTATTTAATTAGTTTATTTTTAAGCAATATTTTCTAACTTTTTTCATGTCTGGAACTGAAATATCTTTTTATTAAGCCTCCACATATTCTCATCAAATATCCTCTAACCTTTTATTGATGGATTACTTCTATATTCAAGTAGTTTAAAAAGTAACAACTGAAATATAAAAATCTCTATTCATACACACTAGATAAATAAGTTTTCTTAAAATATACAGATAAAAACCAATCAATGTCCTAGAATAGTCCCCCCCACACCATTTCTAATACTCTAACAATTCATATACTTAGGAATTGCTTACACTTACCAAAGAGGAAAAGCTTAATGGAACTTTCTTCTAAATTCCTCTATTGAACATTTTGGTACACAACAATACACTTTGTAATATCACCTGTCTTGGGGGAGGGTGATGCCTTTGTACTGGGGTTTAAATTATACCAAGTGAAAACTTGGCTGTACTAAAATAAGTATATGGAGCACATGAAGAGTTAATTAGGTTTCTCAAACAGAAATGTACCTTCTAGATAGAAAAATTCGGGCTGGTTTATCTGTACAGAGTCTACAGGGTAAGCTTCACTTAAATGTTTCAAGAATAACAGAAAGTGCTGGCTTCACTTTGTGCATGCCTATGATGATTCTTGCTCTTGTAGCTATTGAGGTCCCTTCTAGTCCCACATGTCTATGATTCCTTGATGGTACTTAAATATTTTGGGAAAAGTCCAGCAATTTAGTTTAAAGTAATTTTTTCTTTCTCAGAACACACAAATGAGCTGGTCAAACCACAGAAGAGGCATTTAAATAAAAAGATTAAGACACAGGAATAAATTACAAATTCCCAGCATAATTTTAAAATGAATCTCCAAGATTTTTCATTTTTTTGAACCATAAAACCAGTGTCTATAAATATTTCTTAAATCCTCTGTGTCCAGTGTCAGTTTTACTCAGTTTCCAGGTTAATTTAGGCTAAAACATTTCACTAATAAATAGGAAATACTGAGATAAAGCAGACAAGATGGTAGTGACAATTTTCTAGCATAAGGAATGGCTACAAGTATGGTTTTCTTTACATCTCATTCATAGGTCAGGGACAGAAATGCAAAGGAAAATGTAGTTTATGAAATTGAATTCTCAAAGTGATAGAGAAAGTGAATGAAATCATGTTTCCCAAAGGCAGTCTTCACTGGAAAATAGTAATAAAGTTAAGATCTTTTGGGTATAGTGGCTTGGAAGGTCAAATTTGGGATTAGTCTATCAATTGAAAACCACCATCTCACTCAATATGGCATCAATCCTAGTTTAAAACGTAAAGAAAAGGACTGGATAGTCTTAAATGATAGAGGTGGTATTAGACTAATAATTGTAACATTGATCCAAAGATCTCTTTGTCAAAACAAACATTGCTACATTAAGTATCTCAACCCAATTATTTAAACATAAATATTAAAAATACACTTGTATAATATTACACAATACTTATGAATGATGAGTTTGTGCAGATTCTTAGTATTGCAAAAGCTGTTAAATGTTATAGATCTAGATAAAAGATATAGCTATGGAGACAAAAAGCAGAAATAAATAGGATATAGTGTTGGGATCTGGGCTTGTAAAGATTAAAGTGCACTAATAATATTCAGTGGCTACCTTATATTCCATTTAGCAAAGAATGCTGAGCACACAGGATGGAGTCATCCCTGATATAACTCTGTTTCCTTCAGCAGAGTTACACTACAGATGACTATGGCCCAATATATTTTTCACAAGACAAACTTCTAAGGAGAGGTGGCATACGGTATAAAGTTTCTCATTGTGTATAACATGGTAAACATCTGAAAAGCTTAGAAACTGAGCGCACCTGGAAGCACAATTCAAACCTCCCAGTTATCCCCCGGAGCCGAGACGAGTATTTTTTTAGAACAAGAAATAAGGCAGCAGAACTCCTTCCTGACTTCTGAGAGCCATCTGATTAGGTCCTGGTTTTGAATGTGCTGAAATTTGTTTCCTCTGGTTTTGGGAGATGTTTCCAATTCTGTAGAACCTATATTTCCCCCCCGTCCCCCAATATCTAGGAAGATGTTGAAATCTGCAGCAACTATTCTTTGTTGGCTACCAAGTAACTTCAGAACTAAATTTCAAGAGATAAATATTTGAGGCTGCATCATGCAGTCTTCTTAAGCAAAATTCCCAATGAAAATCCAAAATTGAAGTTTATTTGAGTAAGAGCAGTAGGATCATGCCCAAAACATGTGATTCATGTATCAAGTCCCTAACTTCTGATTGAGCTAGTCTTTCAGAAGGACAGCTTGATAATCTTTTAGAAGGATAGTTAATCTTGATTTAAAGATTTTAAGTGACGGAGAATCTATCCTTGGGCAAGTTGTTCCAATTGTTAAAAAATTGAGGCTTATTTCTATTCAGAGTTTGTCTAGTTTCAGCTTCCAGGTATAGGAATTTTTTCCTCCCTTTCTGCTAGATTAAAGATCCTTTACAATCAGAAATCTTTTCTCCAAGTAGTACCTGCCAATCATAATCAAATAACCTCTTAATCTCTGCTTTAAAATAAATAGATTGAGATTATTTAGTTTCTCACTGAAAGGCAGGCTTTCCAGACCTCAGATCATTCTTGTAGCTCTTTTCTGAACTCTTTCAAATTTATCATCATCCTTTTTAAAGTGTGGACACCAGAACTGGACACACTATTCAGTAATGGTCGTATTAATGCCATATACAAAGCCATCTACCTACTTGGTAATCTCCTGCAAGTACATACAAGTAGCACATTTGCATTTTTTAGCCACTACATCATGCAGGGAGCTCATGTTCAGTTGGCCATCTACCATGACACATAAATCAGTCCAAGTCACTGCTTTAAAAAATACAGTATCCCCTCTCTTATTAGTAGACCTACAGCCTTGGTTCCTAGATGTATTACCTTGCATTTAGCTGTATTAAAGCATATGTTGTCCTGCAATCCACATTGCTCTGCAGAATGGATTTGTCCAAGTCATTATTTACTGCTCCACCAATTTTTGTACTATCTGCAAACTTTATTATTTGGCACCTGCCTCAGTTACCCTTTCTCAACTTGAGTAACACCTTATTCTATGAACAGTCCCACTGAACTCAATGGGAACACTTGCATATATATTGATAATCAATGGGTTAAATTCCTTTCTGATGTATCTCTATTGAAGTACATGCGGGATAGATTTGGCCCAATATACTTGAATGCAACAGTGGACCTTTAATGGGAATACTGGGGCTGAGATAAACAGGGGAGCAAGTAACACAGAGAAGAATCTGAGTTTCTTGGTTTGTACTTAAATGTGGTCCAAATCACATTCAATTTACATGAGCAATCCTCTTAGGTCATGTCTACAGTCAAAATGCTGCATCAATCTTCACAGATCGACGCAGTGGGATTGATTGAGTGGCCAGTGTAGACCCGCTCAATAGATCCCAGAAGTGCTCTTGCCCTGCAATAACTCCACCCCTCCAAGTGGAGTAACACTTTCTCACTAGGTGGGTGGTGAAGCATTGGAATGGGTTACTTAGGGAGGTGGTGGAATCTCCATCTTTGGCGATATTTAAGGTTCGGTTAGACAAAACCCTGGCTGGGATGATTTAGTGGGAATGGTCCTGCTTTTAGCAGGGGTTGGACTAGATGACCTCGTGAGGTCCCTTCCAGCCCTATGATTCTATGATGGGAGAGCATTGCCAGTTGATGCAGTGGAAAGAAGACAGCGCTGTAAGTGAGAGTAACTAAGTCGACGGGCGATACGTATTCTGTGGCACGTAGATTGTGCAGCTCCCATCAATTTAGCCCCACAGTGTAGACTAAGCCTTAGACTAAATTTGGCCCTGGAGTAAGATAGGTACCACTCACATTGAAATAATGTGTGAAGTGAATTTGAGAGGTGAACGCTTTTGCCAGAGTTGAGTTTGGCTCATGGACATCAATGGGACTGTTTACATGTAGATGGGAAACAGGACATGGCCGTATACAGGCAACCAACTGAAATATAATGAAAATTACTAAATCCTTGACAATAATTAGTTTACTAGTTACTGAGAGGTTTGTCTGGACCTAAAATCAGATTTCATTTCGAACAATCAAGTTTAAGAACCATAAAAATGCCAAATTATAAGTTGGATAGTATTGAAGACAGGTATCTTGTATTTGAGGTTTATAAAAATGTTATTATTACCCAATATGGTGGACAGGCCACCTTATTGAGATATGTAAGTATTGTTTAAGGTCGATATTTGTATCCATCTCTGTAACACTATAATTTCTTTAAGTGATCATAGAAAGCAGACCTGGTTTGACTTCAGATTATGAAACCAGTTACTTGTTACTTCAGATAGTCCAATGCAACAGAACCTCTTCATATCCACATAACTAAGAGGTACTTTCCATAATGTGGATTAAAAAATGGCCTAACTTTCTGCAAAAATTTAACAGCAAAAGGCTGCAGTGACACCTCATGCTCTTAAGACTTTATTACTTCTATAAACTACATTATAGAAAATTTTCTAGCATGCTATGAAGAATTACATAGATACACTGTATATGAAAGTGTCTATTCACGACGATTGCAGATTACATTAACCAGGGAGTAAAGCTGGTCCTTATAAGCAGAAGATTCAGCAGCAGAGGGAGAGATAAATCCCATCCCCTTTTCCCACTGATACTCTCAGATTATAGGGACCCAGGTCTTATCCTTTCTCTTCTCCCCACTGGAGCTATCTCTGGGGGAAAATGGAGCCAAGATTTGCACAGAGCTGTGAAGGGGCAAGGAATTAATGAACATACGTTCTCTATCTATCACTCCTATCTGGGGCGGATCTGAAGCTCCCGGTCTTTGATCATAGCCTGGGAACATACGTCTTCTACTTCCCTTACCTCCCATCCCAAGGACTGGTCAATATAGGGTACTGTCAATTTTTGTAGGGCTAGTGTGCTCCTTCTCCCTGCAAATTGGAATCAGGATTTAGGTTTGCATGTGGAGAGGACAGATGGGGAAAATTGTTCTAAATGTTAAATATTTGCTTTCAAGATTTGAATACAGCTCTTACTATTTTCAGTGGCAAAATCCTTCATTAATGCAGAACTGTGGTTGCTTGTGGGTTTTGTGTCCCCTTGCCAAGTGTTGACTTAAGCAAAACTCAAACTTCTGAAAACCAGGACATGCACTACAGAGGTTGTCCTTGCAACCGTAACTCTGCCCTCTGTCAGCAGTGCCCCAATACATCCTGTTAACACGCATACCTTTACTCTGCCAACTTCACAGTTGTTGAAACGTACAAGCTCTTCATTGCCTTTTATGGCCCATTCACTCTCACCCACTAGATTCTATCTAGCACTATTTAATGTGGCAAAGAGTGTAGTTGTGTACGCCACCTTCCTCCTTCCAGCAATGCCTTAATATTCACATAGCACATGTTCTCACACTATAAAATTTAGAGGGTTGTAAATACGGGCATGCACTCATACACCTGGGCAGCTTCCCAGAAAGAATATCGCACACATACAACTGAAGAACCACTTCACAGTCTTCACAACTGCATTATACTTACAGGGAACTGCATTATATTTACTCACTTCCAGTTAACCATCATTAAAACACTAGAATCGTCTTATACTCCAGCTCACTGGTAACTATATCCTTAATAACAAAAGCCCTATGCCTTGCTATTGACAGAGCCTACACAATTCTGCACAGAAATGATGCATACTCACACTGCATGCTGAAGATACACATGCACCTCGTCCTCGCAGACATGGAAGTATGAACCACAGACTCCTCATCTCATAGTCACAGCTCTCTCACCTACCTCAAAGTAAATCCCAGCTCTTGCAAACTCATATCTACCAGCACAGCTACATCTGATACTGACCACGCTAGCTGGAGTGCATGCAGATAAATGCGTATACTGCTCTTATATGCCAGCTTGCTACTCTGCTGCCCTGATAATTATACAGAATAACCAAGACTGCACTGAAATGATGCATCCTGGATCCTGAAGATACATATGCTGCTCTTCTCTTTGTTCAGACATGTTGGAGGGTGCAAAACATAGAGTTCCTCACATCATAAGCAAAGCTCAGTTACACATCCCAAAGTAATCCACACATGGCCTCACCTCACAAAGACACCTTTACCAAGGAGGCCCAACTACAGCCTCTATCATTTACTGTAGATATACCGAACACCCTGACTGAACTTGGAGTGTATCCATTGGATACTGTCAGCTCCAGGACCACAAGGAATGTGCCAGGGGCATTTCCCCCCACCCACTTTTTATCCTTTAGTAGTGTTAGATGGAATCCTTAGGTAAGACTAAATGGGTTGTAAAAGCAGGTGAAGAGCTTGAACATTTCAGCAATTGCGGGGTTGGCAGAATAAAAGATTGTGTGTTAACAGACCATAGTGGGACATTGTAGAAAGAGGACAGAGTTAAAGTTACATGGAAGGCATCCAGTGGCACTTTTAAAGACTAATAAATTTATTTATTATATGAGCTTTCGTGGGAGAAAATCCCACTTCGGCACATCCTTGAAGATGGAGAAGTACAGATGAATGGGAGGAAGATAAATGTAGGGAAGTGTAAGTCATAGGATCAGGTCAGACTGTTACAGCAAATTAATGTAGTTTAGATTCAAACAGTGGAGAACAGCATATTAGAGGGAGGTGAGGGAAAAAGGAAAGCAAAATTACTTGTTTTGGGAAAAAAACTTGTAGTCCCTATTCAGCTCTAAGATGATGGGGTCAAATCTGCATATGACTTCTTCAGTTTCTCTTCGAAGCTTTGATTTGTTATCCATTTGCCTAAGTACAGCTATTAACAGATGATTAATGGAGTGGTCAGGAAGATTGAAGTGTTCCTCTATTGGTTTTTGAATCTTGTTATGTCTGATGTCAGATTTGTGTCTATTTATACTTTTGCACAGAGACAGCTTACAGACAGCTCCTCAACCTTTAAAAGTGCCACTAGACTACTTTTCTGTTTTGCTGAACTAGACTAACCTAGCTACCCTTTTGGAACAAAGTTATCTGGGCAACCTTAACCTGTGCATTTTTTGACCTTTGAGTTTTCCTCAACTCAGCAGTTTGCAAGGGGATGTCATACCGCCAATCTTAGATCTTTAGATTTCCTCAACCATCCGCCCCTCCCCCCAAAAACATTGTTACAAAAATGGCTATGTCCCCCCTTAGGCTTATATCTCTGAAAAAACAGATTCAAATTACTCCAAATTTGGGTCACTAACCCTACCCTGCATCCTCCTGAAGCTCACCAAATTTCAAAGAAAGCTGACAAATGATGTCAATTTTAGAGGATTTGGGCATGCTGACCTTTAAACAGATATCTTGACTCCATCTTAACTAGAATAGTGCTCCCATGTCACTATACTACATGTTATGGACAGATTAGACCGACACCGTGACTGAGCTCTGTTCTGACATTCATCTTCATGGGAAGAAGACAGATTATTTTTGAGTGGTGTAGCTACTAGTTAGTTACATTGTCTTTCCATCAGGAATGAAGATTAGTGTCATAAGAGATAACTGTTAACTATGTTATATACATAAAACCACTCTCTCTACCCCCACCACTCTGCTGGATTGAAACTCACTGACAGAGAAAGTGCTTGAGTACTGTAGGAATTAGATGTTTCTAAAAACTGTCAAACTTTTAATCAGTTGCAAATTATGTCATCAGCAAAATAACAATACATGTGAGTTCAATGACAAAAACAGTAAAAGGAAAGAAATCGAATCTATCTATCTATCTAAATCTGGCAAATTATAGGAACTGGTATAAGTTAAAATATTTATGTAGTGAGCATAGCTAAACTTAGATACAACATCTAATTTACAGTGACGTATTTCTTTAACAAGTTTTATAAGAGGGATGATTTAAGTCCAAGGAAGTGTGGTGAGTCATCTGCACGGTGGCCACTGGCTGAGCTAAGTTTAGAATCAAAGGGAAGCTAGTATCTTCTGGTTTTAAGTTTTACCATTACATCTCTCTCTCTCTCTCTCTCTCTCTCTCTCTCTCTCTCTCTCTCTCATATTCTCTTTGTTTATTTAAGAAAAGTCTTGTCACATTTCCTTGTTTCACTTGGTTGATTTTATGTGTCTCCTCACATTTTTTTCATTTTATTTGGTAAATTAGGAAATTTCATTTAATACACTAATTTTGTTCTTTTTAAAAGAAAGTTATTTCGGTACTTTAAAGATGATATTTTGATATGTCTTTGTGTTTTTCTAGAACTCTAATAAAAATGAAAAGATGAGAATTACCCTCTTGGTGTTGACAGTGGAGAGACATTTTTTGTGCGTAAATAAAAGAAGAAGCCACATTGTTTGCCTAGAAAAAAACAAACAAATTGCTTTCAACCCCTCTTATCCCCCAACTACCAAACCTTCTTGTGAGCAAATGGCTTTGCTGTGTGATCTAATAGAAAGTGTACATAAGCAGTGTAAAATTCACTCCCTTTCTGGGACATGCTTTTAACAAACAAATAAACAATAAGTATGCATAAGCGCATAAGAATCTTATCAAGTGCACCAGCTTATCTTAACAAGTGCATCATTTTGAATGTGTGCTCTATATTCTTCTTTTACAACAGTGGTTCTCAAACTGTGGATTGCCGAATTGGAGAAGTGCAGTACTCCCTTGTAATATACTGAGCTGATAGCACTGTGATAAGACGAATGCCTTCTTTTATAAAGTGTTACTGTTCTTTTTTATTAATGTACCTAGAGCTTCTTTATAATTCCAGTCCAACATGAATCTCTGACTGCAAGGGAAATACACTTCCTTTGGGCACATTTGTGACCCTATCTAATGGCTGATACAGAGGATTAAAAGGGTGTCAAATGCCTGCTGACTTCCTGAGATGGCTACATTTATAGCAGAGAGGGAAATTAAGAGTAGCCTCTGTGAGGCTACCAATCTCTTTTCAGTATAGGTGGGTGGGGAGTGGGCAGGCAGTGAGAGAAAATTTTGTTCTGCCCTCTGAAAGGCACCCATCCCCTAGTTCAGTTGAACTTTGGTGCAGATTACTGACCCTGGAGAGATTGAGTGTCTGTGAATCACAGTCTAGTTTCTGGTCTGCTTCTGTGTCTGTGCAACCATGTGCCACCTCTTATTGGGGGTTTGTGAGAAAATCACAACTGAGCTTTTCATTACCATATATTAAAAATCAGTGAAGAACAGTGGAAACAACATACCAATGAAAAATCTTATTTTAGCCATTATTTGCTTTTCATTCAGACATTCTTTACTTTTTAGAGCTAATTTAGATTTTCCAGTATGACTTACAAATTATTTTACTTGATATACATACCCAAGGCAGATATTTTGCTGTATCTGAAACACTGAATTTTATTTCTATAACAATGCATCCTATAACAAATGTCTGTAGAAGACATTAGAGGCTAATTCAGCTGTCTCATTTTGAAGGTTAGCATTAAACATCTGCAGCTAAGACATGATGAAGTCATCCACCATTTCAAGCTTCTCCTATAAACTGAAGACAAATATTTGAATTCCAGGCTGAGGTATTTTGCAACTTTAATAATGATCTTATTAACAGTTTCATTAAACTATTATCTAAAGTACAGCTTCATGCACTGAATGATATTTTGACCAAAATGTATAGATATGTGCAGTTATGTCTGTTTTGTGCTGAGGTCTCATGATCATGAAATTGTAAATAACTAATATATATAGTCACTGGCAAATACGTATATATATATCTGTGTAATTACACACTGCCTGGTATGTATGAATAGAGATGAGTGGGTATTGAAATACCATAGGCTATGTCTACACTAGAAAAACTTAAGTCAACTTTGTTAAAGTTAAAGCCAACCTTATTAAGTTGACTTAACAAAGTGGACCTAACCACCCTTAAGTCAACTTAAGGATTACTCCCTGTCCACACTGTCCTTAAGTCCACTTAAGAAGTCGACTTAAGGCTCAAGTCGACCTAATGGGCGGTTCTTATTAGCTTTCATTAAGTCGACTTTCATTTTATTAAGCTTTCATTAAGTTGACTAAGGAATTTCTTAAGTCGACTTAATGAAAGTCAGGGAGTAATTTAGGTTGACTTAAGGGTCTTTAAGTCGACCTAAATTGCTAGTGTAGACATGCCCATAGACATCCCAGTATTTTAAGGCACCATCAAAGTACTATCATAGATTCATAGTATTCAGGATATGGCTTGTTTTTTCAGAAGCATTAAGCACCTGTGACTCCCATTGAAGTTACTAGTGCTTGTGAGTGCTCTGCAACTTTGAAAATGAAGTCAATGGAATGCAGTGCTGAGCTCTCATCAAATGCAAAATTGTCATGGATTTGAGATGGGGTGGTGCATGCTGAACAGTTGGATTGCTCTTATACACATAGAAATGTGGAAGTCACTGTAATTTTGCTAAAATAACTGCCTTTCTCTGGTCACTTTGGCATTTAGATGTCTGATATCAGAGTGAAAGACATAAGCCAGCAGGAATTTGTCAGAGCCTGGCAATGTGTTTGGTAAACTGAAGATAACCAGCTGGGTGTGTAAAGTGAATCTGGCTAAAAATAAAGAAGTGTGTCCTTCCCTATGATGAGTAATGAATCCACATCAGAACTGCTCCCACAGCTTGCCACCTGTGTCATGCGGGCATAGGTTCCATGACAAAGGATCAGTGATGATCACCAGCAAAGCTGAGTGAAGTTTAACTAATCACAGTGAAGGTTTACAATAGTGTTCAGTGAGAAAAATTAATGAAGAATGAGATGTTGCTTCAACAACAGAGGGAACTGGAGCTAGTCAATGGACAATCTGTACCAACAAAAGAGAAATAGTAGCCTGAAAAGCTTTAGATAAAATTGTTAAGACTGGCTAAGTGTTATGATTTCAGTACAGAACACCACTTAGAAACAAGGGTGTGCCATTCAGATTAATAGGAACAGAGTTCCACTATTCTTTATTATGCCAACACCATCGTTAATCAAATATTTCCTAACAGTTTCATGAATTTATTTTCTATAATGGATTTATATTTATATCTAAGAAAGCTTGCACCCATACACCCACCAGCTGAATCAGTTGTGATATGCACAGATTATACACAGAGGTTACTTGCATGCTGGTATTCCATTTTATTTTCAAGCCATCAGGAAATTGACAGATTTTTTTTGGAGCAGTGGGGGATGATTTCCTTGTAGCTGTTGCAAAGAAAGGCGAGGGCTCAGGGTTGCAATTCCACCACAAAATAATTGTAATAATGATCCTAAGCCCTAAAACAGATCCCATGGATGAGCCACAAACCTGCCACTTTCACTTACCTTTACCTGACAATTCCGAGTCACTCTCAAATTCAATTCAATCGAGTGGCAGGAGGTTTCAAATAGAATATAATTGGTGCCGCAATACCAGCAGCAGTGAGTTCTTTAGTGTGCCCTTTAGCGAATTTCCATATCTTTGCCCTTTACGCAACTTGGTCTTCTCACATTTCACTCGGTGGAAGAGAAGGAAGTAATAGTAGGGATTTTCCTAGCAGTGTTTCTGGTTTTCAGAGGTTAGAAACCAGTTCCATATTGTGGTAAACGTGCTACTTTTTAGAAGGGGTCATGATGTTGATGCTCACATGGAATTTAACAGGGTGGCAGTGTTTTTAATCCGACTCACCCACTTTGAATCATTTAGGGAACTCCTGAAGGATTCCTGATGACTCACCGCAGCAGGAGCTGTTCAGTACTTCCACCAGAGGTCTAAAGGAATTGCAAGTGGCTCTCTGGGTAGAAAGAGTCTGGGCTGAACAGTCCCCAAGAATGTAACCAGAAAGCAACCAAACTTTGGGAGAAGATTTGGGTTGAACTTCATGCTAAAGTCTAACATAGAACCTCAGAAGCATGCATGGTGATGGTAGAAACTCAGAATTTCAGTTTTAGATGTTTTTAAGTTTGTTTTTGTTCTTTCTAGAAGTTTCCTGTGAAATGGAGATTCCAAATTTTGTTGGAAAAATTTCATTTCAAAACAATTTTCATTTTGAAATGTCTTTTTATATTATATTTGCTATTACATTAGTTTTGTTAGTTCATAATATATCTATAGAAGTACAGAATGGTACATGTCATGTGATGACTTAATACAGTAGTCAAAATCTATTAATTAATTTTATTTTTAAGCTCAAGAGCAGCTGCTACTTAGTACTGAAATATCTTGTCTTATTTTCTAGATCAAAGCCTCTGCAATTTGTGTTGTGATGAAGCAGTTTGGACTGTGACACTTCAGTCTAGAAAATAAGATGTTTCAGTCAGCGCTAAGAAGCAGCTGCCCTTAATGAGTTTAAAAATAAAATAATATAATATTTTGACTATTATATTATGTCATAATAGGACATGTCATTTCATTTACAAAACTTCCATTAATGCTGAATGTTTTTTCCCTTCAGGGTGAGGAGGACATGGATAGAGACAGCAGATTCTTCTTTCAGCAGTCATTTTCTCTTCATTTCCCCCTGGATTTTGGCTATGTCATACAATGTAAGAATTCTCATTGGGAATTGCAGCTGGAGTCAGACGTGTTTCTCCACAGCATCTCTTTAGTCTTTTCAGAACAGTTGTCTCAGTGGAAGTGAAGAAGAAGGAAATAGGCATCCAGAGCCTCAATTGTTGGTGCCTCCTAATGGGACTGTATTTTTCCACTCAGCAGTTATGATTCACATTGGGATATTCTTAAGAAGAGGATCTTCTTAGTTTTTCAGTGTCATTTCTGCTTATGAGAAATATACAGAAAGAGAAGAGATAGCAAAAATGTTTCACATAATGTGGTAGCCTGCCACAGAGTTAAAAAACAAACAATAGGACAGCTAATAAAAATAGAGGAACAATCTCTTGTGAGATCTGTACTACAGTGTTATTGAAAGTGAATTGGCATGAGGTCGAGGTGGGGGGCAAAGTGGCAGAAGAGAAACAGTAATGGCAAAGGTTGGAGAATATTTGTCAACTCAGGTTCTTTTATTAAAAAAAAGAGAAAGAGAAAAAGCAAAACTTTAATACCCTGCAGAATCTGTCAGAACAGAACCCAGTTTTCTCTGTGGTCAAATTGCCAATTTCCTTATTAATTGAATCTATTCTTCTATAACTTTTCCTTTTAAACAGTATTTGATGTATTGTTAAAATGTGTGTTTTTGCAGGTTATATGCCTATGGTAGTAGTTTGGAGGAGAGAGTCTGCTGCAACAGAAAAGATATACATATATACACACAAAGAAAATGCATGTTATAATTGTAATGGTAAGTTTAGATATAGGTCTTCATGTCCACTGTTTCAATATAACAAAACAAATTCTATATCCAATGGCCCGAACTCTCATTTGCATTAAGGCCCCTATCTATCAGTCAGTAAAATAGAGGGATTTTAAGTATAAATTCCATTTACACTCAATTTATATCAAGGCACCCTTACACAGTGAAAGCTGTGTAAACAGACCTCAGTGTAAATGAGAATCAAGCACAACATACTTAGATAGCACTGGTTACGATATAGGTCTGACATTCACTCATGTGACGTTTACAGACGGATGTATACAAGGTCTGAATTAATTTCCCTTCTGAATCCAATGCATCCCACCACCCCAGTTGATGCTTCTATGCACAGCCCAAGAATATGCAGAATCAAAAATATAGTGCAGTGCTGTAAATAGGTCACCCATGGATGTGGTGAGGCTGTATTCAATCATCCCATAGGGTGAGTGAGCCATGACACTGATGGACAAGTATTTTCAATTCCCTAACATGGAAGTGTTGGTTAGTATTACTACTGCACACAAAGCACTATTGGTACTATTATAGAGACCACACCTAGCAAATCATGCTATTTTATATCCATTTATTATTTGTATTGTGGTAGCATTTTGGAGCCCCTGTCATGGACCAGGCTCACATTGAGCTAGGTGCTGTCCAAACACAGAACAAAAAGATGGTCCCTGACACAAAAAACTAAAAATCTTATTTGTAAAGTACTTAATTATGAAATGTCTCCATAGGCATATATACAATTTAATACAACACTACAGCATTGTAGCAAACCAGGTGGTCTGGTCCTCTGTTTCCATCCACAGTGTCCACTCTCCCTGGCCCCATAGGACTCACCATGCTATGGTCTGTCACAAACACCTCTGCTCCTTTTATTTATAGTGAAACCATAAAGTCCCAGGTCCAGCCCCAGACACCCTAGGGTCTCAGACACTCAGTGTTTGATGTCCCTCCTGGCCAACAGCCAGTTTGTCTCTAAGACTTCCATACCCTACTTGGCCATACCTCTTTCTGGTTTCTGGTGTGGGCTCATGTATCTCCCTGGACCAGGTCACCAGGTGTTCCCTGTTCTTTCATTATCCTGCCTCCAAACTCATCTTAATCAGGGGCTGCAGCTGTGACCTGCACTACTAGGGCCTCTTATGTCCAGGCAAACAGAGGCAGGTGAAGGATTTACTACCCTCTGCCCTATTACAAGTATCTTGTGACCTCTTAAAACAAAAGTATAAAATAAGTCACTTAAATGTAAAATAAATTATGATGTAAAAAAAAAATACAGGCCCTCAATTATTATTGAATATTCACCCACCCAGCCCTTTCCAATTTCTTCTGGAAAAAGCCTGATGAAAGAGATGGACTTTGAACCATGCCCGTATAAGGAACATACTTAGGCAATGGCACACTGTCAAGAGAATTGAAATCCAGAGTCAAGGACCCTACTGCAAAACCCAGACACCAGCCTCCTAGCATTTCACTTTGAGGTCTGTTAACTCTAAAGCTTCAGGGGACTGCAACTTGCCCAGCCTCTTGAGTGAGGAGAGGTGCATAACATAAAGACTGGGCAGGATCAAGGCCATAACATGCAATGAATTGCAGCAGGGTGTGATGATAAGCAAAGTTGTTGAATTCCAGTGAAAAGTAAGCAGAGGTTATTCTGGGTGTAAGAATTCAATTTCATACAAAATGTCAAGGCTTTGATATTTGGTTGTGTTCCATATCAGAGACCCTTTGAAAAGTTTCATGCAAAACTAGAGAGAAATCTACCTCAAAACAGCAAATATACACGGACCTTGCTTCTGGCTGCCAACGCCATGCCATGCTGCACTTACCAGTATAGCTCTGGGTCGTGATGGTTGTATTCAACAGCTCATGGCTTGGAGGACAAATTATTTTCTTTACTTTTGTCTCCAGTTCAGCCCCAACAAGCTGGTGTCTATTTCCTAGGCAGAAGGAACACAAAGAAAGTCCTTATTTATTACTTCTGTATGTAAAAAGAATTACATTTTTCTGCTCCAAATGTAATTTATCCTAGTGTATGGCCTGATGGAATCAGCCACAAGACTTAGCAGAAAAGCAAGCTTTGACTAGTGGACTTGGCAATAATGGAAGTATAACTGCTCATGCAGCCACCCTTAGATAAGCAGCACAACAATTGCTACTCTGTATAATCATATTTATGACACCACAGGCCCTTTGAAATGTGAACAACAATTTTGCACACAGTATCCACGAAGATGAAAAAAAGCTATAGGGTCTAGTTCTCAATTCACAACGGTTTAAATCAGAAGGAACGCTATTGTACTTGATGGAGTTACATGACTGTAGAGTGCAGAAATAAGCTTTATCATTAGATAATAGAGAGACTTTAATTGACTTACAGACCTGGTGCATCAATAACGCTCAAGTCTAAGGATCGCAAACACATGTTGTCACATTCCACAATGCTGTCACCTGTGCATTCCCCAAGTAGTTAGACTCTTGGTATAAAAAGCATAAAACACTGCTTCCCAGCTTCCAGTTCACTTGGATCATGAACTGTTTTGCTTAATTCCATGGGTCAAACTTCTAATGTTGGAGGCCCAGTGCAATTTGAGTGGCCTGACAACTGTCCTAAGACCTAACATAGCTGTAGCTGGTGGCTTGGCTATTCTGAGCCCTTGTAGCATGAGATTTTCCAGGTGGTGGAGATGAACAGAATCACTGAGTAACTTTGCAGATGTCTCAGTTTCTGCATACTACGGCACATAAGATGAAATACACAGCATGTATGCTTGCAGCTGCACATAGATAATAGTGATGGGAATAACAAGTTATCCTTGAACATCCGGGGGTACACGTTTTCATTGCCAAGGGGCATATTTTTACAACATCCCTCATATCAGTAGATGTTGTTTTGATGACCCTCAATTATGATGATGAGAATGGAATGTAGTCAAGGGTAATTAGCATATATGATAATGAGTAGAGAGGGTGAAAGCTGTTTATGGAAGGGTATGAGTCACTACTTAGACAAAGGGGTTTGCTCCATCAACAACTGATTCCATGGGTGGTACTACCAGAGGCCCTTGACTACCTGCTGGGGTCCCTAAAGAAAGCCTCTCTTACATACAGCCTTCTTTGTGGCTGTGTAGCTCTCCAGGCTTAGTGAGTATGGTATATTGTAGTTAATTTAGGCTTTCTATGTAAGTAGTATATCTATAGGAAACCTTGCACATTAAACTTTATTGATCTGCAAATCCGGCATACTGTGTCTCACTGGCATTCACACTCATCACTAAACGTCCAGTATCACTAAGAGACCTTACCCATGACTGGAGCGGGGCAAGTACTGCAAAAAAATTCTATGACTAGTTGTTTGAATTTTGAAATGAATTGATTATGATTGCCCCATGGAATCAGACCATTTATTGTGTTCCAATCCCTTCTGAGTTTGCTTTCCATGCTTATTCTAGTGACTGAATTTATTGGCAGAGATGTTTGTATTAATAGTGAATTTGAGTGAACAAAGGAAAATATTAATATTTGTCCCTATAATCTCATCATTGTCTTACAGGAACTTTCATATTCATTAAGAAGAAAAGTTGGTGACTTTCCAAAAGAAAATGCTAGCCTGAGAAGCCCAGGAGGATTCAGTATCAGATAGCCAAGATTACATAGAGCAATGATCTTAAATGTTGTCTGCATATTCACTTCAAAAGAACATTGATTCATAATTTTGTCTATTGCTTTTTCTCACTCTGTAAATTTCTTTTGCAGACCCACCAAGGGGAATTCTATGTATGCACTCTCTCTTTCTCCATTGTATCTTATAAGTTGAAAAAGAAAAGCATCTACTATTGTCTGTTTCATTCATGAAACTATGTATTATATTATAACAATAAAATAGACATATAATACATATTTAAAAGCTGTCAGGCCCCAGGGCTCAGGAACCATATTGCAAAAAGAAGAGTCTCATGGCATTTGTATGCACTACCAAGCTCTGAGGTAGCAGTGACCTTTGCAGAGAGGCGCTCCACTCTTTCTGAAGACTTTAAAGATTGTAGAGTAAGTACGGTATTGTACAGTTATATTTCCCTGAAACTTTCTTTACAATCCACCCAATGAAGAAATCTTCTCATGTATACTTCTCCAGATACCTATCATCAATATTAGTCTGTCCCACCTGCAAACTCCTCTCTGCTCAAAAATACTTTGGCCCAGATCATCCACATTGGGAGTTAGATGACTTAAAGGGCCTTGGCTCCCCAATGCACTTATACTATGACTCTTTGTCACCCTCTTGTGGTTAGTCCAAACGTAACATATTATGAACCTACTAGAGCCCTTGAAACAAAGGGTTCTGAAATAGTGAGCGTAGTCAATAAAGCTTTAAACTTTTAGAGCCAGAGGTCCTGGGTTCTACTCCCTACTGCTGATGACTCATTAAGGGTTATTGAGTTACCTAGGCTGTTCAAGAGATTCCTATTTCTGTCAGATGTTTCATCCAGTATGTGATATACTCTCTTTTCCAAGAGCGAAATGCTACTCTCTCATGTTTACATTTCTGTGTGAGAAAATCTGCTCCCATCCTTTTTATCCTATGGCCTTCCATTCATCTAGTGGAGAATCAGAGAACTTCTCTTCGTTTTCTTTGTTATTAGTCTGATCCTTTTTTTACAGGTAACTTTCTATCACTTTTTAATGGGAGAACTTACACAAATAGATTGGGCTGATCTATTCCAGCATGTTGGAACAAAATTATATACTCATCCCTGGTTCCCCTGCATTCTACTATTAAAAAAAGTGAATGAAAAACCACCACTACTACCAAATTAGGGCAAACTCAAGAGTCCTCATTCAGTATTTACTTAGAGAAAACTCCCATCTCTTTTGGATGAGAATTTTTCCCTCAGATGTCTTTTGCTATGAGTGGACAATATGTCTCTCATTTTTACAAACCAACTGTAACAAGGAGCTGTGGCATTCATCAGAGCCTGGGCCTGAGGAAGGGTCAGCATGACCCCCTGGTCAAAGCCAGACATTACAAGGTCAAAGCCTTCGAGACAGAGGGGTGGAACTAGAACAGGAAGGGGAGGTATAAAAGACCAGCCAGGCCATTCAGTCAGGGGCTGGCTGCTGCAGGGGAAGGAAGGTCCCACTCAGAGGTAGCTGGCCGGGTGAGACCACAACCCCACTGTGCGGCCACCACTGGCTGCACCTGCTGGAAGCCCCGAAGGTCCCCCTAGCTTGCCTGGCCCTAAGGATTGGGAGGGGATCCCAGGCACTGTGGACTGGGGTGGATGCTCTCAAGACTCGCATAGCCCAGAGAACCCGATCCTCCAGAGGGATCCTGAGGAGCCAAATGGGGCTGACAACCCTGAGGGACTGCCGACCCCCTGGGACCTGGAGGAGCTTCCCTCTGCAGAGGAGGAGGACCAGCCGGCGGCAGAGGACCCCTGTGACCTCGAGGACCTGCCTTTGGCTGACGGGCCTGAAGCCTTCCCTGCCCTGCCACCCCCAGACCACAAGGGACTTAGCAGGATCCCCTGGACAGTTTACCCTCCAGATCCAGTGGAACCCCCCTGCTGACAGGTATTGGGGTGCCGGTAAGGTGGTGGGGAGAGGAAGTAGCCCGGGGACCGTGGGAATGTACTGCTGGAGGTGTATACTGCCCTGGCGGGAGCTCTATGGACCCCAGTGGCAGGCTGCTTTGCCACTGGGTAGGGCCCTGAGCTGGGACGCAGTGGAGTCGGGTGGGCCTGTGTCGTCCTTTCCTTCCCGCCCCTGTGCAGTGACCCAACTGCCCGAGTGCTTAAACTCCACAGACCCTGCCAAGGGGTTCGAGGATTGTGCCTGCCCAGTCCTGTCTAGGGGCCGGGAGCAACTGACTTTGTGCCTGCCCCGCCCAGCCTGGGGGCTGGAAGGCAACCGACTTCTAGACCTTGGCCTCGTCCTGCCTGGGGGCTGGAGGATTGCTGATTGTCATAAAGCAAGCGAGATTCCCCATACCAGACAGAATTGTACTATGGTTGCCCTTGGGCCGAGCCGGAGGAAGGGTCGGGTCACCCGGCCAAGCAGCCGATCCCCCTGTACCAACTCAAATTCGCAGGAGCAAATGGCAGCATCTAGATTTCCAACTGTTGAGTCTGAATGCATCTACAGAACAGGTAGTTAGATCTCTAAATGATGTCATGTAGATAGGCAATTAATTACCATCCAAAAGCTGCATGCCTAAAATTAGGAGTCAGGCTCCTTCAGAAATTTGCTCTGATAGATTCCCATGGCAGCATTTGTAAGAGAGAAAATGTTCCTGGGTCAGAATTTTCCCACTTCTACTCATTTTTCTGTAGTATTGTGGGTGCTGTTTGGCTGTCATCCTCTGTGGGTTTACAGAACAAAGATTGTTTAAAAGGAAGACTTGTTCCAAGAATCTGTACATGAAGAAGCTGTAAGACTGAAATTTTAATTTGCAATGGAAAAGGGCTCTTGGGGAGTGAATAACTCTTCAATAGTGACATTCAATCAATTCCTGCTCTGAGAACTTTGTCTGCTGACCTTGTTGATCTATTAGATTTTTGTTAGCTTGGTGTAGGAAATCCTTTGGAGCATTGTACTGACCTATTTCATACAACATGTAACCTAAGGCCATGTTAATAAAAATTTACTTCTTAAATATCTTCTAGTTTCATCCATTTCAACCTTTTGCCTTTTAGGGCTACGTGAAGGATAAAGTTTGTAACTGAGAAAAGGCTGATACCTGCAAGTCATGTTAGTCCAACTATTCATTATCTCTGACCAGCAGGGTCTATTTTAAGAGTGTTCTACCTTTTGCTGAAGGCCGATTTCAGAGGTGTTATCAGCCTACTTTGCCTTGCATGACTTAAGCTTACTTTTGGTTCTTCAGCCCTAAAGTAATGTAAATTCCTTTCCATGGCAGCAGAGTTAGTATAAGAGGGCCTAAGGAAGTCTAGGTGTAAGGCAATCTGTTTTAGTGTCAAGCAATTAACTTCACCTCTGGATTTGGCCTTGACCATCTGTTCCTGCTAATTAGCCAGTAGAATTTATTGTCACACATCTTGGAAAAAAAATTCATATACTGGTGGCAGGTTCAGGGCACATAGGAAATCCCAGAATTCTGCTGCACTTGCTGCCCACTGGTGAGGGGATGCTGACAGAGCTTGAAAGCTGAGCTCCCTGAGAGAACTGCTGGAAAGCCCAGCTGCAGATTGGGCTAGAGCTCAATAAAGCTATAAAAGCCTCTTTGTGGAATTATTACTAAAACTTTGGACACTGGACTTCGAGCAGCACTTTGAGTGGCTTGGGAAATGCTACCCGCTTTCAGTGCAAGAGTGAGTATTGCATAAGGTTGTTTCAGCAAGACAGCGTTAAATCAAGTGCCCTGTTTTGAGCACTTTTGCTTATTAAGGTCTCAGTCATGAGCCCGGCTGTGTGTCTGCATGGGGGAGCAAGGGGCAATAGGAGCCATTACTGCCTTGTGTGGGCAATATTTATCAGCATGATGGGGGTGGTCTGATACCAGCTGCCTAAACATTGTCAAGATATTTTGTAGGTATCACAGGAGTGTTTTAAGGAAGGATTTGGAGGAGGACAATCAGGGGGGTTTGTGAGTGTTTATCGGGTGATCCTCCCATGTGTGAGGAGCAGCATGGGAGAAAGCATAACATATCTTGTTTGCATATTTAACTGGTGAGTGGTGGAAGCTGGCATCATTGACAGAGTGGAGACAAGAGTTAACATTTTGATAGTGAATGAGAGATGAGGGGTTGTGACATGGTGGGGTATAGTCCAGGTCGGGGGGGGGGGGGGGGCCTCTGTCACCCCTTCCCTGTGACCTGGAGTGCCTTGCTCTGCCTTACTGCTGGAGCTTCCTACTGGGCTCCTCATAAACAACCACCAGCATCCAGGCTTCTCCTGGATGGATTTGTGTAACTGCAGCCTGACAATCACACCCTGGCTCTTATTAGCCTTGCTTATACTGCACACTGCCAATCCTGACTTTTCCCTTAGGAATGTATACCTTGTGCTGCCCAGTCCTCTCTTGGACAGTCTAAATATATTAAGTCCATGTGATGAAGGGGAGAAACGGCCCACCAGCATGGCAGGGGTTAAGGAGAGTCTTTGGGCCCTGTAATACCTGCAGCCAATACCAGGTCTGAAGGAGGGAGAAAAGGAGAAATCCAGGCCTAGGTCAGGGTTGACTGATGGGGAAGTAGGAGTTACCTATTGCCCTACTGGAAAGGAAGAATTGCAAGCCTGCCAGCCAGTACAGCCCCTAGGGAGCACATTCAGTCTCCCAGCCAAGGAATACTGCAACACTGGAGGTAAATGGGTAACTGTAGGGCAAAACCAGTGCTAGCTCATTGGGGACCCTAAGCAGGAATAGTTTGCCCCCAATACTAAAACAGGTAAGTTCTTGTAATAAAAATTGAATAGGGGCCTGCTTGAGGGGCTAATGAGTTGGCTCTGACTGGAACCCAGAGATCTTGTGGGTTTGGCTGCATAAAACTTATGGCTGTCCCACTTAAAGGAGCTGGGCGTGTGTCAGGGCACCGCCTAAGCTCCATGAGAGGGTTCCATGAAATGCAAGTTACCCTTGCACATAGACTATAGAGGAAATGCTCCACACTGAAGGATGGTGGTAGGAAGTAGCCTAGGGCAGTGGCTTTAGACTCCCTACTTGGAGCGTGCCCTCTTCAGTGGTCAACTCATCCAGGGCCCTGGGCTAGGACTCAGTGGAGCATGAGGGCCTGGGTCGACCTACCCTCGTGCCCTAGGAAACGAGATGCTGGAAGTCAAGCAGCCAGCCGCCAGGCTGCCTAGTCCTCCAAGCACCCTGTTACAGTTTCTTATTCTTTGAAGGGAATAATACACCAGCATATTACTTCCAAGGGAGTTACCCAGACACTTATTTTAAACACTCTGGATAAGACAAAACAATCTTATTAACTGAAAAGAGAGATTTTAAGTGAGTGCAAGTAATGACTAATGAGGCATAAGGCTCAGAAATGGATATAAGAAAAATAAAGATAAAACACAATCTAGTGTCTAACTTAAACTATATTAGATTCAGTATAAATTCTCACCACATGCTTCTAGCAAGATTCTGACCAAATGCTTCAGGTCAGGACTCTGCCCCAGAGTCCAACACCTGTTTCATTTGTTGTCCCAGGTGCAGAGAATGCTATGGGCAGAGAGAAAAAGATGGTGCCTTGGTGGTGTTCGCTCCTTCTTTTTATAGTTTCAGTCCGCTTCTTGAGAAACATTTCCATCTGAGAACCTGGAGAAAAAGAATCTATGTGGAAGGATGCTCCCTGCTGTTTTTTTCACCAGTTTGAGCTTCCTTTGTTTCTCCTTTCTGCATGACTCTGTTTACTGCCTGAATGCAAATTAAGGAAAGCCAACATTTCTTTGTTAGGGTCAGACCTGTTTGCTGACTTCTTTCTGGGCAGGGCTGTGGGGTTTGGAACATGTGTTAATAATAGTATACAGTGGAATCTTATAACTTCAGTGTTGCCACCCTTTTTCTTTCTTTCTTTTCCCCAGGATCATTGTGACCAGCAAATGAGTTTTCCAATGATACCTTACAAGGCGTTCCTTGTACAAAGATTATTACCATAGTGTACAGGGTGTGAATATAGGGGTATATTCTGTTACATAGGAAGTGTGGGGATAGGGCATAAAAGAGCCTTGAAAGTAAAGACAAGTAACTTATGGCTGTTGTGCTGGAAAAAGTGAAAGGAAGCAAAGACAGAGATCACATGGTCAAAGCAATGAGCTAGGAAAATGATCCTTACAGCAAAGTTTTGAATGGATACAAGTGGGATAAGCCTGCATTTAACAAGGTCAGAAAAGAGGATGTTGCAGTAATTATGTTGTGAGATGATGAGATCCTAGACAAGTTTTAGTTTTGTGGACTTGTAGGAAAGGCCATCTCATAGATGTTACACAGGAAAACTTAGACACAGCTTATATGTTAGCATCTAGAGAAAGAGTTGAAGAAGATGGCCAGGTTATAGGTTCATGTGCCAGGATAGATGGAAATGTTATCCAGAGTGACTGAAGAAGGTGGATGATCTTGTGGTGGGGAAAGATGAAGAGCTGTCTATTGACTATGTTGGTTTTAAATTGATGGCTGGACACTTGTGAAGAAATATTTGATAGACAGGCTGAGATAGAAGGAGACAGGTCCAGAGAAGATAGAATATTTGAATTTATGTTTTGTGAATGGAGATTGCCCAGCAATGAGGGGTAGAAGTAGAAGAGAAGAGAATCAAGGACAGAGCATTGTAGAACTCCCACAGAAAGTTGAAGAGCGGATGAGGAAGATCTACTGAAGGAGGTGTAGGAGGAGAACTGGGAGATGACTGAGTTTTGGAAGCTAAGGGAGGATATGATTTCAAGAGGGAGAGCATGTTCAAGAGTGTCAAAGGCGGCTGTTATGTTGAGCAGGATGAGAATGCAATATTGGTTCTGAGGTTTGGCTAAGAAGTCATTAGAGACTTTGGTGAGAGTGGTTTCAATGGGGTACAAGGGGGAAAGCCAGACTGAAGAGGGTCAAGGATGGAACTAGAGTAGGGGAACTCAAGACAGTGTTTAAACAGCAAGTTCAGTAAGCTTAAAGATGAAAGTGATAAGAGAGATGGGGTGGAATTTGGAGAGGAAAGTGCAGTCATGAATGTCTTTTTGTTTTTATTTTTTTAATGAGAGATTAAAACATATTTTTATTGCAAAGGGAAAGAAACAGGCAAATGAGAGGTTGAGGAGAAAGGTCAGATATGGGGCTCAGTCACAGAAATCAGAGTGAGAGAAGTGTTTGGAAAACCAAATAAAGTGACTAACCCTTTTGGTTAGTGGGAATGTTGAACCAGGGTGCAAGGTTGAATGAGAAGCTTATGCTGAAGAGACAAAACAGTAGAACCTCAGTTATGAACTGACCAGTCTACCAAAAACCTCATTTGAAACCAGAACTACACAATCAGGCAGCTGCAGAGAGAAATTAAAAAAAAAAAAAAAAAGCAGTACAGTAGTGTGTTAAATGAAAATTACTAAAAAAAATTAAGGGAAAGCAGCATTTGTCTTCTGCATAGTAGTGTTTTAGAGCTTAAGGCAATGTAAACTTTAGAAAGAATGACATAAAGATTTTTGTTCAGAGTTACAAACATTACAGAGTTATCAACCACCATTTGAGGTGTTCATAATTCTGAGGTTCTACTTTAGGTAAGGTGTTGGGTGGGTCATCAATGTGGAAGTTGAAGTCACAGAGGATGAGTGAAGGGGACTGAAAGGAGAAGAGAGAGCTAGGAGTGTAAGTCTGAGAGGAAAGTTGTCCAGAATTGGTAGATACAATGCAAGTGCAGTGCTTGTAAATTGGCTGGTATGCTTTCTTAGTAAGGCTGTAACTTGTGATACATCAGCTGATAATGAGGTGGCTTTTAGAATGTTCAGTATCAGTGAGTCTCATTATAATGTTAGATTAATGTTACCCATTAGTAGCTTAGATTTCCTTCCAAAATTCAAAATGGACCTACATAACATTACGGTGCTTTTCTAGGGGCTCACATTAATTTTCTTCTCAAAATGCAATGGATACAAAATGCTTGTTTATATCTGAGGCTCTTAAAACTTGAAAATAATGAGGCTACTGAATGATGTACCAACTTAAGTCTTTAGTGTGTGGCTAAGCAATCAAAAAGGAGAGTTTAAATCAATAGATACCATGTATTAATATATATATATCTCCTGTCAGAAATCCTATATAAAATTCTTACAAATTCCATAATAACAAGGATAATGTTAAAAAGAGAAATACATTCTTTTCTTATGTCTTCATTTGGTTCTGAACTGGTTTTTATTTTTACTAGGGAAGCAACTGCAGAGGAGCGCCAAACATGCTATAAAGTTAATACGTGATGGTTATAGTCAGTAAATGGGAATAAATTACACTCACTTTTGCACTGCGAGTGTCATGTACAGTGGCATTAGGATACATCTACACTGTGAAAATAAAACAAACCTCAAAACCACCACAGCAAGAGTCTCAGAATCCGGGTCAACTGATTTGGGCTTATGAGGCTTGTTCTATAGGACTAAAACCCAGCAGTATAGACTTCCCTCTAGGGTTGGAGCCTGGGAGCTGAGACCTCACCCTCACCCGGTTTCAAAGCTCAGGCTCCCCTTGCAAAACCCAAATGGCTACCCACCCTGCTATTTTTAGCCCTGTACCATGTGCCCCTTGAGCCAATGTTTGTTGGCCTTGGTGTTGAGATTAGCTGCTGCCTCTTTTTTTTTTAAAGCATAGATGTACCTTTAATTTAAATGAAATTCAGGGCATTAACAGACTATTGGCACCATGTGATTTCTAGCCTATATGTTGTATGGTCCTTCTGTTCAATTTTGCTACGATCATTGTGACACTGTCTGAATTTAGGGGACCATTTATGATTTTATTTCATATCAATATTTCAAAACAAATCCACATGAGATATGCCATGTTGGGTACTGATAGAGAAGTGATCATGTCTGTGCTCCATATGATCTCTCTTGTGCTGGTTCTAAATCTCCAGGACCAGTGGCAAGAAGTTGTCACTGTAGGGTTGGAAAGAACTTTCCAATCCCACAAATATTTTTGAGAGTAAAAGGATTGCTGTTCAATAGCAGGATGAAACTACAAACTTCTGACTTTTTTTCCTGAGGGTGGTGGAGACCAAACCAGAAAGTGGCTAGGACCTTGGTGGTTTACTATGCAGGAGACTGAAGATCAAATCCTTGCTTTGCTTGATTTGGAGCACCTGAATCCCAGGGGAGTGCCCATACTGACTATTTTGGATGGCTCTCTCAAATTGCTTCTGTTAGAGATAGTCCAGTTTGTTGTATAAATAACTAAATATTAAATAGGCCAGAAAGCCCCAAATATCAGGATATTATAGGTGGGTTTGTTTCTCTTATTTTGGCCAGAAATTCCCTTCTGGGCCTGATAAACCTTCCTGATGAAAGTTGAGCTCAAACTTGTATGTTCCCATTAAAAGTTTCAACAAATTTTCCACCCCCCACCACTGGCCCACCCAGCCCAAACATTGTCAAAATTCTCAACCAGCTCTACTTATAACTTACTCTGGCAGTATAGCAGAGCCTGAATTCGAGGAGCTTCTGAGTGTAATATGTAACTTGTCTCTTCAGTCACATATTTGACTGACCATAAATAATGCAAAATATTGAGGTACAGAGTGGTTTCATTTAGCACATGGGAGATCTTCTTTTAAAATACTTCCAATTGTTAACACAATCAAGAGCTAATACAAAACCACCAGTAGATATTGTATATTGCTCAGGTGTCAAGAAAGTGGGGCCATTATCCAAGTCTGAATACGAAAGCCTGCTTTATCCCCTCGAGGGTTTGTGTCGTGAATAGAGTGCAGGATGAGTGCATCATGTTTTGCTCTGAAACCATACCGAATAAATATATTTTGGTCTGTAGAATTTGTAGTGACGGCTTATTACTCATTAATTGTTTCACTGTTACCTTCTGCTCCCCATCTGTTTGTTGACCTTTGGCTTGTGTTTTGATTGTAAATTACATGGTGCAGGGATCCATTTTTTCATTACAGGTGTGTCTAGTGCCTTTGTCTCTGGTTAGGTTCTCCAACTGCTGCAATATAAAGTGTTGTTATGGCACAACTTCCAAGCATTTTTGGTTGCATGTCTGCCATACACAGGTAGACTCTGAGCACATGAGTTGTTCTGTTCCTATCCCCATGGTTGTTCCATTCCCCAAAGAGGGCAGGAAGGGCAAAGAAGGGGTGGCAGTGCCAGGGTCACTAACCTATGCACTGGCCAGCACAGCTGATCAGTTTTGCGGTGGTGGTGAAGGAAGGCGATAATGTAACTCATGCAAAGGAGCAGCAGCAGGTGTGTTTTTAGAGCCAAACATTTGGTTTGGAGATGAATCATCATCCTTATTTAGATTTTATGGCTAAACCTTGCAAGCCATCTAGTTCCTTGCTTTATATATCCACTTCTCCTGTAACAAAAATATTAAGTAAAAGGCTTTCTTGGCAAAATATAGTGATAAATTACTGCCATTTTCCATTTACTGTCTATAAGATGCAATCTCTGGGGAAGAAACCATGAGATTATAGGATCTGTTATCCCTATGGATTAATTTAGAGATTGACTAATTTCTAATTAGTGAAAGCTTCCTTCACTTGCTCCATATGATACTCAGAATTGACAGAAACTCATTCTACTTTTTTGAATAAACCTCTTGCCATATTGATAGATGAGTGAATTGACCTGAACTTTCCTCAGACCCAAATTAAACCTCTTATTAGATTTGAAAAAGTTCAATTTATGATCCATTGCCTGTAGAGAAAAGGACTTCTTGAAGTCTCAGGCAAAAGACTGTTTTAACAGTATTGACACAATTATTTCTACTGTTACTTTTTAGTTATCCTTCAATAACCCGCGATGTTAGGCACTATCCACACACACACAGTCCAAGGCTGTAAGAGCAGAGAACATTATATCATGAGAAATCCTGGCCAAGATTTTTTTCAAAAGTAAGTAGTGATTTTAGGTGCCTTAGTTTCTGGATTCTCTGCTGAAGTTTCTTTAAAAGGGCCTTTTCCCCTCTTAACATTCTCACCATCTTTTCTGTTTTTCCACACTGTTTGAATCAAAGCAAAATTGTTTAGTTTGCTGAAAAAGACTGAACGACCTTGTGACTTACCCTTCTGTGTATTTCTTCACCTGACATGATACAGCTTCCATTTCATGCAACTGATAAAGTGGGATTACACCCACAAAAAGCTGAGGGGCAGGGAGGAGGGCCTGATTTGGGGGCAGCAAAGGGTCCTGATTTAGTAATGAGGTGATTCACTTAATACTTAGAAGCCTTGGGTTCAAGTCCCTGCTTAACCCCAAACTTTTTTTTGTGATCATGTGCAAGTCATTTGGCCTCTCTGGGCTTCATTTTCTCATCTATAAAAAGGTAATAATAGTATCTCACAGGGGTGTTGCAAGAATAAATACTTTAAAAGAGCATAAGGTCTTCAGATACCAGCATAATGGGAATATTGAAAAATGATTTTGGTCTTATATAAGCTTCCCACCAAGGGGAGCCTAACAAGAACCCTGGGCATGCTTGACAATTAAAAACAAAAGACATACTAAGTAAAAATCAACTAAAGCAGCAGCACTTCTTTTTCTTACTCTACCTATATTAGTTTTACGACCAATACCAGTTTAAAGCCCACATGGCGGTTTCCCACCAGTCAATCATTTAGCCCTCATCAAAGCCAAGTTAGAGAAGTGTAAATGTTCCAAATGTTCCAACCACTTCACCTGTAATGTCAGAATTAAATAGTTATTGCAGCCGAGTACACAGGTTATATTTTATCAATATGCCCATGTTTGTTCCGCCACATATCCTTTCTTTAAGGTACTTTATCATAGAATCAAAAAAATAGAAGCCTGAAAGGGACCTCAAGAAGTCAAGTCCAGTCTCCTGTGTAGTGGCAGGATCAAGAAAACTCTAGACTATCCCTGACAGGTGTTTGTCCGTCCTGTTCTCAAAGACCTCTAATGATGGGGATTTCACAACATCTCTTGGAAACTTGTTCCTGAGTTTAACTACCAGTATAATCAAAGTTTTTTTCTGTTAGCTGTCCTAAATCTCCCTTGTTGCTGATTAAGACCATTATTTCATGTCCTACCTCCCTGAAGGACTTTATGTATTGATTTACCCATTTAGAGTTAAATATGACAGGAATATTTAATTAAGTAGAAATTAAAGTTCATAGCTACAGGGACTGGAGTTCTTCCAGTTTTGTTTAAGGAGTGTTAGTGAAAGCTTTGGATGAAAAGTATATTTTTTTACCCTCTCAGAACATAAAATAAAGCTCAAAATGAATGAGCAATGCTTCTTTATTTCTCTTAGAAATGCTAATTAATTAACATATTTATGGTTCTCACAATTGACATGATCACTGAAATCACTAGGGAGTTTTGTTTAAAAACTGAGGTCACAATATGTCAGGGCTGTGTCATGGGCGACCAGCCTAATGGCTAAAGGAATCAGAGCTATGGGTTGATCTGAGGGTGAGGAACCAGGGGGCAGATTCAGGAGTCAAGGTTGAGTCACGAGCTGGGAGATGGTGCCAGGATGTAAGGCTAAGGTGACGAATTAGAGGTCAGACGCAGGAGACAAAGCCATGTCAGAAAGTGGGGGAATCAGGGTCTGTAGCAACAGTTAGAAGAAGTTCCTAATACTTGTAAATACAAACTTTCTGTAGCCTCCTTAGGCTTAAACACCATGCCTGGACCCATCAGACCTGTATAGGCAGCACCTTCTACAGTGTGTTAGCCCTGGGGGACAGCCCCTTGCCCCATATCTGCAGCCAGTGCTGTTAATTCAGCAGCTCTCCTGACCATGTGCCTATGAATCTGCAGATACAGGTTCTAGACCCCCTGTTGCTTATTCAATAAGGCCCCTAATATCTGTCAATTGTGAACCAACAGTGCACTGAGACTACTGTATGATTTAGGTAAGCACATGATGAAGTCTACAGCTATTCAGAAAAAGCACTTAAATACATGCTTAACTTCAAACATATGACAGCCTATGGCAGGGGTTCTCAACCCTTTCAGTCTCCTGACATGGTTGGGAGGGCTCCTGACCATGCATGACCCAGGGATGCTTCCCTTGTTGCTGTGGTTCCCCTGGCCAGCAGCCATTTTGGTGGCAGTTGAAATTAAAGTGCCCCCGTGTCAAAAGAAAACTGCTTTCAGAGGCAATTTCAGTGTTAGGAGACTTGAGAAGCAGCCCTTGCCACCACAAAAAGCAGCTGCTCCAAATAGTTCAGTAGTGGCATTTGGATGTTCACCTCTAAAAGTGGCAATGGAGGTGGCAGATCAAAGTGGCAACAGCCTGCCGTTGCCACGAGGGTTTATTTTGGTGGCAGAGTGGTTTTCCAGCCACAGGCTGATTTCGGCTGACACACTCAGCCGCTGTGTTCTGACACACTTTGTGTCATGGAACAGTGGTTGAGAACTGCTGGTCTATGGAACCATTCCAAATTAGGGGATTAAGGCTATCTTTTCTCAAAGAATCTCAGGAAATGCCACATGAATGTGATGTAGGTGTACTTGTTTACATGATCAGTTTTCACTTGTGATGTTTTGAAGACTGTCTTAAATTTCAGACTCTAAAGAAAGCAACTTTATTTACATTTATGTATGTGCAAAGGCTTTCTTTAAGCTTCCCATGTCTTTACACTGTATTCTGGGAGTCTTTCTCCTTCAGCTAGACTTTGGTTTATTAAATTCTTTGTTCTGAAATAACACAACACTTGCACTGCTGTTTAAAACATCAAGGGATATAATTTTTTCTGGTGCTAGTGCTTGTAAAAGGTGGTTTACATTAGTAACTGTAGTTTTCCTTTTTTAACTTGCATCCTCAGTGAAAGCAAACCTCCCACAATGTTCATAATGGAAAGTGACAAAGAACAATTTGTCCAGAACTGAAAGGTAATTCATACTTCATAGCTCTAGCAAAACAAACTGTAACTAAAATAAAAATCACCTTCCCCGACTGGTGCCTTGACAATATTAGTAGGAAAAAAGAAATGGGTGAAATCAAAGTTTGTGAGCTTTGTTTTTGGCTATAAACCAGTATATTTCTTCTGACCTTCTAAAGATTTCTTATGGATTTGTTGGACCCTAGGCTCAGTTGGATTATTCTGAAGCTTTGATGAGAGTAAATACTTCAAGAAGGCTGAATTAGCCTACCTGGGGGCCTTGAGCTGCTTCCCCACTGCTGGGCTCCACCTCCCCCACCCCCCACTGCATGGTGCCTGCACCCTGCAGCATGGCAGCCTGCAGACAGATAATTGCTGGGGGATTGGGGGGGGAGGGGGCTCCAGGGCCAGGGGGGTGCTCCTGCCCCAGCTATCTGTGCTGGGTGGTGGGGCTGGTTGGCACATGGTGCAGCCTCCAGTGAAGCCCCCCTAGGTCATGGGCCCTGGAAGGCCACGACATGCACCAGTTGGCTCACCACCACCCCTCCGGTTGGAGCAATCAGGTGCTGGCCTGTCCTGCCCCACACTCAGGCCAGACCAACCTGCCCTGGAGTGGGGTGGGAGTGTGGAGCCCAGCGTCTGGCCCCAGGGTCCTGCTCCCAACCCAGCACTTCCAGGGCAGGGGTCCTCCCAGCACTCCCCAAAGCCCCTCCAGTGCTGAGGGGAGCGGTGGAGAGGGGGGACCAGATCAGGTAGGAGCCTTACGGGCTGGAACCTGCCCCCCCCCTTTGGCCCCCCCTATAGCCCCTGCATTAATCCCAGCCCTGTACTTCAATTACTTGTCAAATCTGAGTACAGGACTCCAGGGTTCTTTGTTTCTCCTGCTACAGTTGGTGCCATCACCAAGGAAAACATCTACTGCTCTGCTTCAGTGATGTACGTGCAGGAGGTCAGACTAGATGATCAAGATGGCCGCATCTGACCTTAAACTCTAAATCTGCATATGGCAAAAGAAACACTAAAGAAACCTTAGGGGCCTATATTGCGTTTTTGGCAAGGAAGTGGTTTTCAGTTCACCTTTAAAGTCCATGAAATTTTTATCTTTGATTATCAGTGAATTCAAATCATGGTTCTGGGAAATACCTAGGGTCTGGTTCTACTCTGCTTTGCATCTTGGGTAGTCTTATACGTCCTGATTTATTCAGCACTTAAGCATGTGTCCAGTTTTAGTCTTGTGAATAGAGACTTTGACAAGGTTTATCACAAAATGAAAGTTAGGCACATGCTGAAGTACGTAGCTCAATTAGTGCCTTACGCCTATGCAAAAAGTTAGTACTCTGTGGAGCAGCCAGAATAGTAACATTTTACAAACCTCGTGCCCCTGGACTCAAATTATTCCCCTTCACATTGTATGAAGGCAGAGGAATATTTACACATGGACCTTTTGAATTTTCCTAAATATTGGAGATTGATCCAAGCTGCAAAATATGGATCCAAATCTGGGTAAGGACTAAGATAAACAAGCAGTTTCAGAAAAATTTAACAGCACTGGGGTAAGAGGTTCCCAATTGGATTAATCTCTTCTAAACAAACATTATGCTAGGGACATAGCCTTAAGTGGGCTTGGGCCCATTCACTTGGAGATGAGGTCATGAAATTCATTGCCACGGCTGCAGGGCCGCCTAGCAGCTGATGGCCACGAGCTCCACTAATGGCCACAGCTGCCAACTGCTGGCTGGCCCTGCAGCCGCAGTAGGGAAGTTCATGCCACTGCTGCGTGCGGTGGCAGGCAGGCCTCATTGAACCAACTCTTCCCCACCCTTCTCCTTCCCCCACAGTTCCACTGGCTAATTAACAAGTGGAGCCGAAGCACTGGCACTCCAGCTCCACTTGTTACCTAGCAACTGGAGCATCTCGAGGCAGATTCAGGGGCCTGGCCAGAAAATGGGGGCTGGCTACGCCCCTGCATTACATACCTTGATGAATCTAAAGCATTTTCCCATTGTGCTGTTCTGGTAATGAAGAGACCCAGTGGAACCCCATCTCCAGCCCTAATTAATTTTAGTGGCTCCCATTCCATGCAACAATCTAGTTTCCTTTTATTTTAGTCTTTGCTGCTGGTGGAATCACTGCAGCTGCTACTGCTGGTTTCTTGACAGGTAGAACTAGGATTCAGGGCTGGTCCCACCAGAGAAGTGACCTAGGCGGTCACATAGGGTGCCAGGGACCGCCGGGCTGGGGCTAGTGAGGCTATTTTGAATTTCCTGCCCTGCTGCACACAGGCATGTAGCCCAGGGCAGAGCAAGATGGGAAATCAAAACCAGCTGTTTTGGATGGATAGGGCTCTGCTCCCTGCTTTAGCAAAGGTTAGTGCTGTGCGGGGCTCAGGATATAGAAGGGACAGGCCTGGGGAGGGGATGGGACTAGGAGGAGTGAGAGGGAGGGTAGGCACAGGCCCCCTGGCTGCCCTGCTGCTCAGCCTGCTGGCTCAGGGCCTGCTAACAATTCCCCTAGAGCAGTGGTGGCGAACCTATGGCACGCGTGCCAGAGGTGGCACTCGGCGCCCTCTCTGGTGGCACGCACGCCCAGGGTTCAACAACTTATGGCAGTTGTTTTTTCTAACTAAAACCTCAGTATTGGCACTTTGCGATAAATAAGTGGGTTTTGGGTTGCAGTTTGGGCACTCGGTCTCTAAAAGGTTCGCCATCACTGCCCTAGAGGCTACTATAAAAGATATGGAAGTATTAAAACATCAACTAGGGGAAAAAAAAGTGTTGAAGCATGCTGGTAGAGAACAGCCCTCATTGTCAACTATCACAGCTAATTCCACCAGAAAAATATGAAGAAATAAGACAGCTTGCATTCTACAGATTCAATGGGGGAATGATGCATGTCCCCTTTCCAGCCCTGCCCTGCTCACTTCCCTGTTACATGCCACTTCATATAGGAGTAAGGTCAAAGCGCAAAGCTGTGGAGACTCAAGCCCTCCTTCAGTTACATGATGATAATCTGGATCTACACCTAATTGCAGCAGAACCCAGCCTGTGGTTTTCAATATATTTGCCACTTACACATGTCATTCTACACCTGCTGCCACAGAATTTCAGGGAACAATGCATGTCAGAACTGTGATAAACATGCCATAGCAATAAATTAAAGTGTACTTCAACAGGTATATGGGTACTCAGGGGCAGAACATGAACACTTCACTCAGGAATCTGATGTTTTCTTCTGTGCAAGAGAATTTCAGCAGCTGAAAAGCTGACTCAGGCTTCATTCTATTCATAAAGATTGTGAGGAGTAAGTCCACTATTTTAGTTCCTCTACAAAGGTGACTCTGCCTACAGACACTAGCTAAAGTTCTGGCAATGTAGGTAAGGCAGTATAGATCCATTGACAAAAATGTAGCTACATCAATTTACCACAGCTGAGGATCTTGCCCACTCTTTCCCTAGGTTGCTCATCATTCAGTGTTTGCATTGTCCTTTCTAGCAATGCAGGATTCCATTAGAGGTAGGGAAACATCTAGATGACAGCTAATGTTTGAAGCATGTAAAACCAATATAGGTTGAATCAAATTTGTATTGAAAGAACTAAAGTGTCTGGCTCCACGTACTGTTTCATGCTGTAATTCTAAAATGTTCTTGGAGTTGTACACTATACTAGGATTCAATATAAAGTAATGGAAATGTAGGCTTGGAAGGTCATCTAGTCCATTTCTCTGCACTCAAGGCAAGACTATATAATAACTAGACCATTCCTGATAGGTGTTTGTCTAATCTGTTCTTAGACCTCCAAGGATGGTGATTCTACAACCTCCCTAGGCAATTTGTTCCAATGCTTAAATACTCTGACAGGGAGGAAGTTTTTTCTAATGGCAAATCTGTCCGTATTCTCAAATGGACAATCTGATTGGTAAAAAAAAATTAACTCTGTACTCTAAATTTATATTTTTCATTGGGAAGATTGTTGGAACATTAAACAACAGAACTGGAAAAGAATAATACTAGGCTTGGGAAAAGAAAAGGAACCTACATATCTTTTTACTTTTTTCTGAATTTGCAGAAATTTGACCTCTTACTAGACCCGCAAGCCAACAGGTAATTGAAAAATTGTTACCTCCTCTTTTTGCAATATACAAGAAATGAGTCACTGACCATAGGGGACAGTTTCCTAGCTCTGAATTCCAAGCTATTGGGTTACAGGGTGACTTCAAGAAAGAGTTGGCCTCAGGGGAATTGACTGGTTGAGAACACATTTCAGATTACTACAATAAAAATATTAGCTCTGCTGAACTACTTCAGGCAATAGACATCTGCCATCATGCTTAGTCCAGCTCAGCTGACTATGGGTTGACAGATCAGAGAAGGTATTCAAATTTAAAAGTAAATCTTTTTCTTAACTACTTGGTTTAAGGGACGTGAGGTTGAGATATGCTAAATCTGAAAGGGTCTAGGTTTTTTCCTTCAACCATTGGATTGTAGTTTAAGTTTGGTTCAGAAGAACCAAAGCTGGAAGAAATGGAATAAAGAAAAAGTGAGCTACCCTAACTGTTATCACTAGATGTAGCTAAATGCACCAGGAGGTCTTACCTGCTTGAGGCTCTAAGCACTCAGTGTAGATGGAGAAAAGTGGCAACTCCAGCTGTTCTGGAACGCTGTTGAATAGCAGTGCAACTCCAGTAGTAATGAGCCTCTTTCCTTGTGAAGAGAAATTCTCTACACTTACTTAGCAGGAGTCTATATTTTTGGGATTTGACCATACAAATGAATCAACTGGCTAAAATCCTTCTCATGGTTAAAAGATGACCAGACTAGGGGTGCGTCTACACTTGTAAATTAAGTCGACTTAAGCTTGCTTAAGTTGACTTAGTTTACTCTGCACCTACACTACAGTTTCCTTAAGTCGGCTTAAGCAACTTGCTTAAGTCGACTTAAGGAAAGACTTTATTAAACCTTGTTTTAATTTGACTTAAGGCTTAAGTCGACTTCCTAGAGTCAACTTAAGCCAATGTAGACGTGGGGTAGCCTGAAGTCGACTTAGGGCTACCCCAGGACTCCACCACTGCCCTCCCTGCCGGGGGAGGAGGGGACAGGGTGAGCCTGGCATGCCGCCCCACAGGACAGGGCAGAGCCCTGTCCACCCTGCCCCTATGCCCTACCAGGGTCCCTGTCCCCCTTTGCCCCATTGTACCTATGTACAATGGGGCAAAAGCTGAGCCCCCTGGCACTGGGCAAGGGGTGGCCCCCCTGCCCCCATGGACCTACCCTAGGTCCCCCTAGCCCCTAGAAGTTGACCTAGGCATCCAGTGTGGATGCTGTAGGTCGACTTTGTAAGTTCTCTCCAAAGTTGACTTAAAATTTAAGTGTAGATCACTAAGTCGACTTAACTAATTTGACTTAAAGTCGACTTAGTTAAGTCGACTTAGTTTAAGTCGACCTAAATTTCCAAGTGTAGACATAGCCTAGGACAGGTGCTGGAAATGGTGACTTGTTTGAATCTATAATTTGGTGTTAAACATGAATTTTTAGTGAACACTGTTCACACAGCAAATTAGAGGAAAGATGTTATGTTTCTTTGAATCTGTAGCAAGAAGCCAGGCAGGAGAGGGCCTGAAGATTGTAGGCAGAAGCTCTGTCACTGCAACAGAGACACTTCAAGGCTTACTATTGTTTTCTTTTTTCTAATAAAAGGTCATTGTTTAATGTTGGGGGGAGGGAGAAGAAAGTGATTCTTTTCTATTGTCACATGAACATAAGCGAGAACAAATCTCATGATTAAGATCTAAACTGATTGCAGTAGAATTTAATGACTTTCCTTCCCCATGTACAGCATTACAAAACAGAGTAGGGGCCTGATCTAGTGCCCACTGAAATCAATGCAAGTTTTCTATTGACTTCAGAGGGTATTGGATCAATCCATTATGATAGTCCTGGGTTTTTGCCTTCTGACAAGTCCTGTGTTCCTCTACAAGCCAGTCAGTTACAGGGTACTATGTAGATTTACAGTGAGGGGGTTAGTCTGCAAATCATGAGTACAAAGGATACCCTACATATAGCAAAATATGAATAAATTAATCTGACCAAAATTGCTCAGAATTAAATGCTTCTTTAAGAGGAATGAACTTTATACTGTTTGGAAAATGAAACAAATACAGTACAACTATTCAAAGCAAACTTCTGCTCAAACAAACTTCCTTTTTATTGAGGCTTCTATTATATTGAAGGAAAAGTCTCAAAGAAGTCAATCACTGTATACCTTGTTAGTATGACAGCCCCCCTGTGTATTGTTTAACTAGCAACAAAACAAAACAAAAAAACCACAAAACCCCTGCAGTGTCTGCTTCATGTTGCATAAATCTACCACGTGTCATGTCACTTGGAATATGAGGGCAATCTAGCACATGGCAGAGGAAAATACACTCAGGGCTTAGTTTTCAAAAACGCAGTTGAAGGTTGCACAAATGTTGAAAAATATGTAAACAGAAGTATTTTTACTAAATCTATTTCAATAGTTAGTGCAACTGGAAGTGGGGCACTTTGCAAGCACAAATTTTGTGCCTCACTCAGCATTTTAATTACATAAGCAAATGACCAGATTTCAAAATATTAGTTTTTAAATCTGCAATTGCATGGGAAGCTGTAGCAGGTCCCCTTTCCCACTACCACACCTGTCCCTACTTTTAAAAAATCCATATTATGCAACGTATCCCGGGGAAAGCATTCTATTGGTTAAATGGGCGCAGGGAAGTCCTGAATCCTGGCTCTGTTAGCAAGTCTGACTTGCTGTATGATCTTCACATAGAAAATATTTTCTGACTTGAGTGCTTGATGTTAGGTATCTAAATTCATATATAAGCACCTAAATATCTGGATCACATCTCCCAAGGCTATATAAGAAAAGTTGAAGCCAACAAGAAGCTTGAATGCTATTATTTATTAATATTGCTGTGGTGCCTAGGGTTATGTCTACATAGCAATGAAACAACCTCTCAGCCCGAGCCCCGTGAGCCTGATTTGACAGGCACAAGCCAGCTGTGGGTTTTTCCTTTGCTGTGTAGACATATCCTAGGAGGCCTGGTCCTGGATAAGGACATTATTGTGCCAAGTGTTGGACAAACACAGAACAAAGACACCTTGCTTAGAATCAATAACTCTTTACTATCTAAGTTAATGGCAATTTGTGCACTAGCCCAGGCTAGGCAAAAAGACCATTTTTTTTTTGTTTGAATAAGAGAGCTTTGAGAATACATCATTAGCTTGTACTAGATCCAAATTTTTTCTACATCAGAATAAAATTGGATTTACTTACTGGATCTCTGTGAGATCAGAAAATAACCTTCCTTTGCAAATATAGATAGTCTGATTGACAGATTAACTAAATTTTTAATATATGAATGCTTTGCTTTTAATAGTCAAATTCCAAAGGGTAGACGTGTTAGTCTATTGCAGAAAAACAAACAGAGTCCTGTGGCACTTTTAAAGACTAACAGATTTATTTATCACATAAGCTTTCGTGGGAGAAAATCCCACTTTGTCAGACGCTTTAAGTGGGATTTTCTCCCACGAAAGCTTATGCAATAAATACATCTTAGTCTTTGAGGCTATGTCTACACTTGTTAATTTAAGTTGACGTAGCTAAATTGACTTAACAAAGTCAACTTTAAGTCAACTTTAAGTCGACTTAGAATGTCCCCACTCAATAATTAAGTCAGCTTAGAGGGGACCCTGCCAAATTGACCTAGATCGTCGACACAGGATGCCTAGGTTGACTTGTAGGGGCTAGGTGGACCTGGGACTGGTCCACGGTGGCAAGGGGCACCCCTTGCCAAGTGCCAGGGTGCTCAGTCTTTGCCCCATTGTACCCTGGTACAATGGGGGCTGAGGGGGACAGGGACCCTGGTAGGGCATAGGAGCAGGGTGGGCAGGGCTCTGTCCTACCCTGTGAAGGGGCACGCCAGGCTGTGGCTGTGCCAGCCACCCTGGCAGGGAGGGCAGCGGGGAAGCCCTGAAGGCCCCTAAGTCGACTTAAAGTTGACTTAGGGCTACTCTGTGTCCACACTGGCTAAGTCGACTTAGCCAGAAAAGTTGACTTAAAACTAGGTTTAGTAAAGTCGACTTTAATTTTCCTTAATTGACTTAAGCAGCTGCTTAAATCAACATAAGGAAAATGTAGGGTGGACGCAGATTAAATTAAGTCAATTTAATCAAGCTTAAATCAACTTAATTTGTAAGTGTAGACGCACCCTAAAAGTGCCACAGGACTCTGATGGTTTTTTTGCTTTTAATAGTGGCATACAACAATATATGTCTTGTCTAAGTCATTCAATGTCTTCTGGAAATGAGAAATATAAATGAAGACTATGACGGATTAAATTATATTGTTTATTTTAATTAAGAGGCCATTAATGAGGCATTGTTTATGAACTGTAATCTAAAGAACAGATTAGAACAGACAGATGATGTTCTTGGTAACAGGAGAACTAATAACTTTCAGATCAAACTGTATCTTGTCAGAGCTGTTTACATTATTCCCCATTCCTCCATTGTCACATGCCTTCAAAGATTTCAGACATCTGTTCATATTATTTCATTGAGCCCATGGGGCTCACATCACAAATCACACCTAACTTTGTAAAATTGTTTTAAATAGAGCATTTTTTTGTAACTTTAGTACAGAATAAAGGGAGGAAAGAGAGGGGAAAAAAGAAAACTAAATGATGCTATAGTTCACTGTACCAGTGCCGTTTTCATTTACAGTTCATAAAAGTAGAACAAATAAGGAGTCTTGTGGCACTTTTAAAGACTAACAAGTTTATTTATTGTATGAGCTTTTGTGGGAGAAAATCGCACTTTGTCAGATGCTTTGAAGATGGAGAATTTACAGAATGGGAGGAAAATAAATGCAGGGATCTGTAAGTCATTGGATCAGGTCAGACCAGGGCCATCCTTGGGTGGGGGCAAATGCGGCGATTGCCGGGGCCCCGCACTGTCCAGCTCCCAGCGGGGCAGTGTGGAGTCCACGCCGCAGCCCCCCCAACAGCCATGCTTTGCCCTGCTCCCCACTGCCTTTGGCAGCAAGCCAAAGGCAATGGGTTGGCCAGGAGCGCTTCGCCTGGCCTCTGGGCTGGCCCTCCCTGCCCCCAGGGTGGAGCAGGCAGGCCCAGGGGCAGGGCAGGTGCGCGGGGCCCAGGACTGACCTCTCAGGGTCTGGTCCAGCCGCTGCAGGCTGTGGGCAGCCTGCCCCACACAGCTGCATGCGGTCGGGACAGGTCCCTAGCCATGGCCGTGGCCAGCCCTTGCCAGCGGGATGGCCGGGGCCGGGGCTGGATCCCAGTGGTGGTCTCAGGTCCTCGGCTGGGGTGCCGGCAGCCTGGGGTCCTGGCTGTGGCCAGGGTGGTGGCGGCCTTGGTGGGGGCCAGCTTGCAGCCGCAGCTGGGGCCAGCTCTCCGTTGGTTGGTGGCCTCGGCTTCCCGGCCCAGGGCTGGGGCCGACTCCTCATCAGCAGCCAGCCTCAGGTTCCCAGCCAGGGCTGGCTCCCAGCCCCTGGGGGGGAGATTGGGGTACCTGGGGGGCAGACCAGGTCAGCCCACCATGCTTCCCTCCAGCATGGGGTGGCAGCAGGGCCGTCTTTGGGAGGTGGGGGACAAATGGGGTGATCATCCCAGGCCCCATGGGTACATGGGCCCTGCGCTGTCCCGCTTCCAGCGGGGCAGTGCAGGGCCCATGCACATGCTGCAGCCCCTCCTCCCACGGTCGCCCCGCTGCCTTTGGCACCCAGCCAAAGGCAGCGGGGTGGGGCGGGAGGGCTATGCCCGGCCCCTGGGCTGGCCCTCCCTGCCCCCAGGGCAGAGCAGGCAGGCCCAAGGGCAGAGCACGTGAGGCCCGGCCTCTGGCCCAGCCTGCCCCACACGGCTGGCTCCGTCTCCCGCAGCTGGCTCCGGCTCCACCCCCCCCCACAGGGGGCCCCCCCCCCCGCGGGGGGGCGGCCCCCCCCCCCCCCCCCGCAGGCAGGGCCCCGCTTTGGCCACTTGGCCCCGGGCCCCGCTCCTCCCATGGGACAGCGCTGGGTGGCAGAGGCCCCATCCAGGCAGATTGGCCCTGGGCCCTGCTACCCCCAAGGGACGGCCCTGGGTCAGACTAACAGCAAATCAAAGCAGTTGTTTAGATTCAAACACTGGGGAACAGCAACCTGGCTGCCACATCCTGCTATTCCCCCCTGTTTGTAAAAAATAAGAAAATGAATGGATAACTTACTCAAACTCAGCTTTGGTAACGCTAGAGATTATGCGGGAGAGAAGAGAGAAGAATTTCTGAGACATACCAGATTCCATGATTGCACCTCACTTGAGGACACCTGAGGATTAGTCACCAGGAAACATATTCAAATACAGCTCTTCAGTAGAATAGGCACATCATAAGAGTGATCAAAACACTTTCCCCCCCAAATGGGCTTTTGCTTCTCATGAATGAAGACTCAATCCCATGGGCTCATGTATTTGTGACTTCAGAGACAGAATTCTAATTGTCTGTCTACCTAGCTCTAACAACAGAACTTTCACAGAAGCTACAACTTGCCTACGATACAGCATGCACCGCCTAGGCATGTTCCACACCCTACACCGGTTCCTCTTAGCTGTTTGCTCCCATTCAAAATCCTGGTCCTCATTTTCAAAGCCTCACTGGGTTAGACCAAATCATCTAAAGCAATGTTTCTGTAAATGACTCTCACCGACTCTCCCACTGGTCTGGCTCTTGTCCCCCACCAGGCACACACTGACTCTAACTTTGAGTATCACCACGGCTGGCTGTTTGTGTTCAGAGACAACAGAGTCCAGTAATCTGTTAGTCTTTAAAAGTGCCACTGGACTCTGTTGTCTTTCTACAATAGACTAACACGGCTACCCCTTTGGAATTTGTTTGTGTTCAGTAACCCACCACCAGCTATATACAGATAGCACATGCTTAACAGCATCAGGAGCTCAACCAGCCCAGCCTCACGTCTGGGAGCTATACATCTATTTCCTGCAGTTTCTTCCCCAGCTGGTTGCCTGGCTTGCTCTTCCCCTTCTGCTTCCTGCCTGGGAGTTTTATGGGGCTTTGCTAATGAGCTCACCAGATACTCTCAGTAGCTCTGTGGCCAGCCAGATTGCTCTGCTTTAATCTTAATTAGGGCTCAGCATCCTGTTACATCCCTGACCCCGTTTAGCACGGGCTGGTCCCCCCAGCCCTAACCTCTCCTTGGCTGCTGGTACAGACCACTCTGAGGCCCGACCTCTCTTATCACTAGGGGACAGATAGCTTCTGCTCCCAAAACTCCAGGGTTTCTGGGCCATTCCAGCCTCCATGGGAACACTCCTTTCCCAGGTGTCCCCTGAGCTCACAGAGACAGCATTCCTGCTCTTGTGTGCTCCAGCTTCCCTCAAATCCTGGGGCAACTCCCTGGGTATTACTGTCTCCAGTGGAGGTTCAGGCTTCATCACAATCCACTCTAAGGCCACCAGGGTTTTGGTTTCTCAGTTCCACTTAAGTGGGGCCTGGGATACCTGGCCTAGTGATTGCTCTTCACATGTTTCTCCTGCCTCCTTTTCCTGCTATAAGGAGTCCAAGGAGGCCCTGTCTCTAGTCAAACTGGCCTCTGGCTTCCAGGGGCATCTGGACCACTGGGCTCTTCCTTTTATCCCCGTGGTGCACCACAGGGTCATCCTCTCCCCTAGGACCATTCAATGTGGCTTTAGCAACCTTCTCAGGACAAGCAAGTAGGTGGAGGCTATATCAAGTAGGCCCTGCAAGGTCTTTCTCCCCACCCTCACTGGAATAGTGGATGATTTTGGCCCCTTCCCCTACTCCCCAACCTCAGTCCTACCACAAAAGTTGGCCCAGCCACAATCCATTTGTGGCCAGTCTGCCTTTCAGTGTTCTGACTTGCCACACTGCCAGCAGATCCCCCGCTCTTCCCAACCCCTCCAGGTTTCTTCCTTTTCCAGGATCTTCCCAGGTCTTGGCCCATTTCCTCAAGTCTAGTCCCTTAGAGACCTGCCGCACCCTCCACAGTAAATCTGCCTTCATATTTTCCTCTGTTAATTTCAGTTGCACCAACAGTGGATGGCTGATGTCTCTGAATCCAGACTTGCAGGGTCTCTAGCAAATTATGTACAAACTGTTCAAGAACTAGCATGTCCATTATCTCATCCAGGGATATGTGTGTGTGTGTCTGATCTCAGCCATTTGGGTTCCTCAGTCTATCAGTCTCTGGTCAAATGCCTAGGACTGCACATTCCCTGTCCATCAAGCCACCTGGAACTTCTGCCAGTATTGCTCAGCCAACAGCTTCATCCTGTCAAGGACTGGTGACTTCATAGCCTCATAATCCTTGGCCTGCTCCTCACTTAGGGACATATAGGCCACCTGGGCCTCACTGGGCAGGTATGGTGCCAGCCATAGCACCCAGGTTACCTTCTCCCAGCCAACAACCATGGCTACCCACTCAAATAGGCCTAGGAAATGGGTCATTCTCAGAGCCCATCTTACATAATCTTAGACCCAGTACTCTACTGCTTTCCCCAGCACTGGGCTCAACATATACTATAGGATCTGGTGCTGTGCAGTAGCCTGTTCCCTGATCAAATCCTTAAGCTTTTTTGCTGTTCTACCTACAAAGTAAGCAGGACCTGCCTCTGTCTGGTGGGCCTGCAGGAAGACCTACAGGGTCTCCTGTATTTGCTCCTACTGCTTAACTTCCCACTGGAGGGTCTCCTCCATCCCCGGCCACCAACCCCCATCATTGGCTTTTGGATCCCAGACAAGCTCCCAAATGTAAATGATTCATGGCAGACTCCACCAGGGGCCTAGTCCTCACCCCCCTACAGACACATGCAACTTTAAGTGTTATCCATACAGTTTATTTGCATTCAATAACTGACCACCAACTATATACAGCCAGCACAGACTTAACAGCCCCAGGAGCTCTACCAGCCCACTGACACCATAACTCTACTTCCTGCAACTACTCCCTCCACTAATGATTCCTGCTCATTCTTCTGCTTCCTACCTGGGAGCTTTATAGGGCCTTGCTAATGAGCCCACCAACTGCTCTCATTAGCTCGCTGGCCAGCCAGCTCTCCCAGCTGGCCTCACTTTCATCTTAATTAGGGCTCCGGAGTAGGGGCTAGCTCAGCACCCTGTTATAGTTTCTCAACTTTTTTAATATCAGAGGCTAACTTTCTACCTTGGTAAGCCATGTCAGTGATATCTCAGGGATCAGTGTCAGTCCATGGACCAACCACAGAGAAACAGTGATTTAAAGGACATCTCTCCCTTCTCACTAGTGCCTTCCTTTGCAATACTGTGATCAACAGGTAGGATTCAGCTGTTATCAGAATGGTGATGAAACATTCCTGAGGGGTATGTAGCTGTAGAACTCAACAGATCAATCTGAGCTCACATTTTGCCAGCTTCAAAGAAGAATGGAAGACTCATCTGGCTTGCCAAGTCTTCCCTCATTGGGAACATTACCAACTCCCTTTTCTCTCATATAATTTTCCTCAGGAAGAAGGGTTAAAACAAAAGATTCTTGGTGACCATCTCAATATATACTTTGTTGAAGGGTTGAGCAGAGAATATAGTCTGAATAAGATAATACTAGTATCAAAAGTCTTGTATTTCAGCACATAGTTACCACTGATAAGGGCCCAATATAAATACATACATTAGAAAGAGACTAGAGAAATAAATGATGGTTTGTACATGAATTTTTGCTTACTGGCCTAGAATGGGAAAAACTAGAAACATTTCTGCTTGTTATTCAACTAATTAATATCGATCTGGGGTGGGGTAGGCAACAGCATGTTTCTTTAGTGTGCTTAAATGTATGTTTGCAGATAGCATTAATAAATTAATATTAGTCCTTTACTAATTTTCCCCACCAAAATTGGAGTTTCAGCAAGAAACACTGATTCTGCTTTAGACTCATAATTTTGATTTTTGGAGGCTTGATCAAATTAGGCATTAGCTTTCTTTTATTTAATATTAACAGCTATACAATATTTAACTGAACCTTTTCATGTCTCAGAAGTCTGTGCTATGATAGGATATTTTGTGAAGAGAAAAATGTTTTGGGAACAAAGGCAGAAAAGGAGAGTTGATGTATATGAATATTATAATACCATTAGGCTTGCAAGCAAGGGAACTGACACTTATAATAGTTATTCATTCAACTTCAATTTTAAATTAACAGGAAAAAAATCTTGAGGGGGAAAAAAGCTTCCTTAATACAGAAGACTCCATGGCTTTTCACACATTTCAAGGCTTTCCACTTTATATCACAGTGGAGTAGTGGTGATTTTTTTTTTTTTGTAGCAGCATTAAACATAAAGGGAAATAACAGAGTGTTGCTAAATCTTCATTCTAGTCAGATGATGAATGGTTCTGCAACAGTTTGTAATTTTTCTTGGTTTAATCCAAGATCATTCTCTAAATACTTATTGTTAATAAATATCTTGTGGTGAATATCTCTACACACGCTATATACTAAACCAAATGTCAGATTTCTGCCAACCATGTGAAGGTATAGAAGTGTATCCAGGTGTGGTATAAACCTACATAGCTCTACTAACTTCAGTTGAGCTATGCAGATTTATGCCAACTAATCTGGCTCATACTTACAATTTGTAATGGGCAAACCTCAAAAAATTAGAAGTTTGATTTGGAAAAAGCCACCAAATGATTGATGCTTGGTCATTACAACAGATTTTTCCTTTCACCTCTTCAATTTTTCTCAAACCCACCCTCATCATGCCCCACAAGTGTCCCAAGAACACTAATTTCTTTCCTTGTTGGTCCTAAACAAGCCCTCTCTTTTCCCGGAACCATTAACTACCATTCTCTGAGCCTTTGCTAGTAATATCCCATAAATGGCTCTAGAGTGGGGCCTTCATAACTGTTTGCTGGGCTCTGGATCTGGCATCTTTTTCAGATTTCACTTTTTGGAACTTGTCCCAGAATTCACTGCCTCCCTGCTGACCACGGAAGTATGAAGTTTAAGAACAGTTGCTTCATCTTAAATAGCCTGATCTGAATTGTCTAGGCCCATTACTAAACAAAATTACTTCCAGTGTGAAAATATATGAAATGTTGTTTTGCATGAGCTTTTTCAGACAAATTATTCTCCGTTGAGAAAATCTGCAGAAAAGTATCACCTCAGGAGGCTGAAAATGGATTAAATAAAATTGAGGACAGGGTCATGATAAAAGTCACCAGAGTTATGTGCAGCTTCACTAAGATATAGTAGGTCACTGTTCAGGCTTGGTTTGATGAGGGATTTTGGAGCAAAAATGAAAACTAGTTTTTTTCTTTTTTTTCCCCCCCCTCAACCAGAGAGATAAATAGAAAGGAGGCATAACTTGCATACCTTGGTAAAACAATACAACAAAATCTCATTAGACAGTTTTGCCTGAAGTAACATTTACTACTTTGGACAATTAGGTAGCAATTACTACTAGAAAATGATGAACTCTTTTGCATTAAATAAGAATCAGCCCAAACCTTCATTCCATAAATCTTAAATGAGGAACATAAAAATTTCTAATTTTTTTTTCTCTATTTTCCAGCACCTCCACACTTTCTTATTTCCTCTGGAAGTTGAAATATTTTGAGAAGTGCTTCTTCCGATTGTATTGCTTCAACCTGTCTTTTCAGAAGACATTGAATTATGAGAACAACATTAAGAGTATCAGTGTTGCTGGTAGAGGAACCCATAGGAGAAAATTTGAGATTTTGTTTATTTATCCTTGCCTTATCCTTTTTCCATATTTATGTGTTTTTCTCATTGTACAGTTCACAAGGATGAAAAGTCTATTTTTTGTTAACATGCACAAAATTGATGCATTTGTTCAGGTTTTACTTTAAGAAGAGATGTTATAAACACATCTAGTATGAATAAGCATATTCTTAAAGAAAAGGTGAATTGATTGCTTATGAAAGAGACCAGAATGACAGCTCTGGGACCTGATGTCCTCTGTTTATTCAATCAAACAGAACAAGTATGGTATGGATGGTAGCTCTGCAAACTTCCTTCAAGTTACCCCATCAAAGTGCTCCAACCCTGTCATAGAGAAATCCTCTCCAGAAGGAAGGTCAGAATTTGTGCCAAATCACTGGTTTTTCTCTCTGCCGTGAATGCCAATAGGGATGACTTTGTGACATGGAAACTTGTCCTGTAGGACGTAGTCTGAGACCTCCAAGGCTCAGCAAACAATTTCTGGGTCAATACAAAGTGAACTATTTGAACTACTCACTGAGAGTTTGTAGGCTTTATCTTTCAGTGTATGCCCTTGAGTCATCAACATCAGAGGATGGTGTGAAGGCCAACATAATAACTGGATTCAAAACAGAACTAGATAAATTCATGGAGGATAGGTCCATTAGTGGCTATTAGCCAGGATAGGCAGAGATGCAAAACCATGCTCTGAAGTGTCCCTTACCTCTGTTTGCCAGAAACTAGGAATGGACAGCAGGGGCTGGATCACTTGATGATTACCTGTTCTGTTCATTCCCTCCGAAGCACTTGGCATTGGCCACTGTTGGAAGACAGGACCCTGGACTACATGGACTTTTGGTCTGACCAAGTAGGGTCAGTCTTATTAAACCCCTATAGACCTCTTCCCCCTATGCACCATGGGCAGGTGTATGAAAAATCTGACACGTGCAGGAGGAGTAAGCCTTTAAGGGAATGTCTACTCTGAAGCTGGGAGAACGCCTCTCTGCCTGTCATGAGAGACTTGTGCTTGATTTGCTCAGCTAGAGAACTAAAAATAGCAATTTTGACTTTGTGGTAAGGGCAGAAGGTCAGGCCAGCCAGCTAAGTGCAGACCCAGGTGGTTGGACATGGATGGCTAGCTTGAGCTTCTGCCTATGCCACAGCATCCTCTCTGCTATTTTTAGAATGCTACCTCAAGCAGAGCTATTAAGAGTCCATCTACGCAGGCTGGTAGGCATGATCCCAGCTTCAGTGTAGACTTCCCCTCAGCATCCCAAAGGATCAGCATTGTAATTCCGTCGGCGTGTGTCATTTGAAGGGTTATCAGTCCATGGTATGGGACAAAGTTTGCCCAGCTTCAAATCCATTGACTTCATTGGGGCAGCACAGAACAGAAAAGAATTCAACTCCATGTAGTTTTGACATGTCGTTTTGTTACTGTTTATCGAGAACAAACCAACCAACCGACTTTGACATGTTTAAGCAGTACAGCAGCTGTTTTGTTTTCTGTATATGAAATATACTACTGACTTGATTCCAACCAGGCTAATGGAAGGAAGCAAGCCATCAACACCTTACTTCTCAAAGTAATCAGTGATAATTTGCAGCCAGGGAGAGTTAATCAATACACAGGAGCTGTTTTTGTTTTGATTCAACCAAGTCTTTGATCTAATAAGGTTGCTAAACTTCCTTGGCCTAAGCTTCACTACAGTTGAAGGGTTGTTTAACTTCATTACCTTTATTTAGGTAAGAATAGTAATAATTAGATGGTAAACATAGAAATGTGTTTCATTGTAAAGTCCTTTTTCCTCCTAACCATTCATTATGTATCTACCTGAATAATATACATTTGCAGTACCTCTATTTTATTGTATACTACCAAGGGTATATTATACACTCAAAATAAAATATGATTCTGGCAGCTTTTATAGCATGTTAGAGGTGAAACTGTGAGCACTCCATATAGTATCGTGTCTTGACAGTTTCCATATAAAACCTTGGTTTCAGTTCTGTATAACTACTTGAGAAGTATTAATGTCTCCATGCTTTGGAACAAGGGCTTGAAATATGGCAGGGTGCTTGTCCAAGTGTCATGAATGTGTCATTTGCTGTCCCCAGGACAATTTGCCCAAATTTGGCCAAGTTATAAGCTGCTGAATAATTGTTGTTTTGCACGTGCTCAGTAGAGACTTGTTAGAGTTTAGTGTCTAAATTTGTAAAAGATTCACATACAGTGAGCAATCTAGATGCTGGGATAGAGCAGGACTTTCCCTGCAATTGCTCCTCCTGGCAGCCATGGTACTGGAACTGATAGTAAGGAGACTGTTCATTGGTGAAATAAAGTGCAAACCCCAGGAAAAAGATTTTAAAATGAGAGGACGTTGGAAGGCATTTCATGGAATCCCATTCTATTGAACAGTCCTGCTGCAGTCAATGTATTTCCATTTTTTTAGGCTCTCCAAAATAAATGAATATTAGGAGCCATTGGCTTTTAAAACAGAGGCTTAAAGGGAGAATGAGCCCTACCTAATGCTCTTTGTTGTCTATGCTTCATGCTTTGTAAGTTGTGTGCATATTAGTTAACTTCCTTCTCTTCTAAATGTTGTTAAAGAAAAGCTAGGTATCTGTACCTTACAATTACACTAAAGACCCAGCAAGTGAAGCCAAACCATCAGATATAAAAAAATAATAAACTAGTAGTGATATAAGATACAGAAGTGTTTAGAAACTGGTCAGCAATCTCATATTTCTCCCGCAAAATCCAGTGTTCAGTCATGCTGCAGAAATTGGTATGTAAATGTGACACTGTCTGGATTTAGGGGACCATTTATGATACTATTTCATATTAATATTTCATAATTGCAATAATCCATAGGAATTATGCCATGTTGGGTACCAATAAAAAGTTGTAATTTGCTTGGAATGATTATAGGGTTTATGTGTAGGAATTGTACCTGTATTAGAAGTTAGGAATATGTTTGTTATATCTCTATTTCAACCTGTATGATTCTGGGAGATTCCCCAGACAGGATGTCTACAGCCATTGTCTCCTTAATGGCCCATAGGACTTTATCCTGTGACTCAATTCCATTTTGATTTGCAAAGCTCCACACAGCATGGGGAAAGCCAGAGGTGATAAAAGGCAACGGCCCCAACTCCATCTTGCCATCAGTCTGCAGCCTCCAGTCTACAGCCAACACCCATCTCTGGAACTAGTCATCTGCGACTGGACAAAGGACTGAGGTCCACCCATGTGCTGGGTGTCTACCAGAGGAACAAGCCTGCAAACTCAGAGGAACAAACCTACACACTGCTTTACATGGATTTTAAATCATTTGTATGTATGTGATTCACTTTGACACTTTAACATCTCTCATATTTTGTTTCTTTTCTTTTTATATTAAACCTTTAGTTGTAGTTACTAAAGGATTGGCATTGCCTATCAGTGTGGTATTTGGGGTAAGATCCAAACCTATATTGTTCTGTGTAATGTGGCTGGCCCTTTTAGGATCGGGAGATCCTATTTCTTTAAGGCTATGTCTACACTTAGAAAGCTAAATCAACTGTAGTAAGTCGACTTTAAGTTGACCTTACCAAGTCAACGTAGAGAATCTACACTAGACTCCCAAGTCGACTTAAGGCACACTTTATCAAGTCAATGTACAGAGTCCACACAAGACTCTTAAGTCGACTTGGGGCGGGTTGGAGGGGTGCATCGTGGGAAGTGTGGCAGCAGAGAAGATCTCCTGTCCCCTGGCCATGCCTTCAAAACAGGAAGTGAGCTCAGCCCCTTCCCATTGTATCTGGCAACTCGGAGCCTGAGCAGGTCATGGATCTGCATCTTCTCCTTCTCTTCTCTATCTAAATTGATCTCATAGCAGAACTTTATGCTTAAAGGGTTCAACTGTCAGATGTTTGTACATACAGTCTCTGCCTGAGATCAGGCAGGGCCCTGATCTTGCTTGAAGTTGTTGCAAGATGGAGAGTCCCAGGCAAAAAGCCCCAAATCATTTGACTTGGGGGCGTTGGAGGGGTGCATTGTGGGAAGTGTGGCAGCGTGGCATCAGAGATGGTCTCCCCTCCCCCAGCCACACCCTCAAAACAGGAAGTGGGCTCAGCCCTTCCCATTGTGCCTGGAAACTCGGAGCGTGAGCAGGTCATGGATCTGCCTCTGTTCCTGCGCTTTGTCGGCCAACTGAGTGACACCTGCCAGCTAGTGGTAAGGCTTGTTCGGCTGTGGAGCAGGCCTGTCTGGTGACACGCCAGCGCAGAGGAAGACGACAGCCTGTCTCCCGCCCAGCTGCCCCAGTAATCTGCCGCGGGCACTGCACCACGCTCTGTGCCTCATTGCCTCTGGGCATGGAAGGCCCGCAGTGACTGGTGGGAGTGGATCGTCCTCACCACCTGGGATGATGACCTGTAGCTGCAGAGCTTTAGGATGAGCAAGCAGACCTTCCTCGAGCTTGTCCGCAAGCTCACCCCAGTTCTGCAGTGCATGGACACCTGACTCCGACCAGCCCTGCCTGTAGACAAGTGAGTGGCCGTTGCTGTGTGGAAGCTGGCAACCCCAGACTCTGACTGCTCCGTTGCCCAGCAATTTGGTATTGGGAAGGCCACTGTGGAGACCGCCCTCATGCAGGTCTGCAGGGCAATCAACCCGGTCCTGCTAGCCTGCCTCGTCAACCCAGGCAACCTGCACGAGATCCTTAACGGTCTCGCCTGACTTGGCTTCCCCAACTGTGGGCGCATTGTGGACACCACCCACAGTCCCGGAACACCATGTCAGGGACTATGTCAACCGCCAGGGATACTACTCCGTGGTCCTGCAGGCCCCTTGTGTACTACCGCGGAATCTTCCAGAACTTCTATGTGGGCTGCCCAGGGAAGGTGCACGATGCACGGATCCTGCGCAACTCTGCCCTGTACAGGCGCATACAGGCAGGCACCTTCTTCTCTGACCACACCATCACCATCAGGGACCTGCAGGTTCCAGTCCTGATCCTTGGGGATGCCACCTACCCTTTGCTCCCCTGGCTGATGATGCCATACACAGGCTGCATGGATGCCAGCAGGGACATCTTCAATCGGAGGCTCAATCAGTGCCACAGCATCGTCGAGCGTGCCTTCGGCTGTCTCAAGGCCCGCTGGAGGGCCCTCTTGACCCGCCTGCAACTCGGCGAGAGCAACCTCCTGGTAGTTGTCAGTGCATGCTGCTGCCTGCACAACCTCTGTGAGCTGCGGGGGGAAAGGTTCCCCTGTGTCTGGGTGGCCGAAGCCAAGTGGCTTGCTGTGCAGTATGAGCAGCCTGATGACACTCTGCCCCAGACTCAATGGGTCCAGTTGCAAGCACAGTTCATCTGGGATGCGCTGAGGGCCCACTTTGACAGTGAGGAGCACTGAGGAGTGGGCCTGCTACCAGGCCCCATCACCTCCACCACCCGCCCATGCCTGCTTCCCCCATGCACCCGACTTCCACCCTGACCCCACACCAATAAAAAGCACAACACACTGTATAAAAGTGTTCAGGATGTTTATTCAGATGGGGATTGGGAGCTGCAGGGGTTGGGAGGTTTAGGGGGAGTGAAGAGGGTGGGGAGGAGGAAGGGGGGTCGGGGGAGTGTAGGGGGCTGGGGGGCGTGAAGAGGATGGGGCAGTGGGGGGGGGGAGGGGCCGGTGCTGGTGTCCATCCTCCTGCTCCTGCTGGGCGCTGGGCACTGGCCTCCCCCTGCTCCAGCACCACAGTCTTGTCCCCCGAGTCCTCCTCCTGGTCATCGTCGGGGGTGGGGCTTGGCAGAGTCGATGGTATGGCTGGCAGGCTGCTGCTGCTCTGGCCCAGACAGGCATCCAGCTGCTGGTAATACTGGCAGCTGGCGGGGGCTGCCCCTGTCCAGAGAATCTCCTCCCGGGCCTTTTGGTAGCCCTGACTGAGGTCCTTGATCTTGACCTGGACCTGCTGAGTGTCCCTGGTGTGGCCCTTGGCAGCCAGGGCCTGGGAGATGGAGACATACACCTCCCGATTGCGATGGCTGCCTTGCACTTGAGAGCTGACTGCCTCATACCCCCAAATGGCCAGCGGGTCGAGGATGTCCTGATGGCTCCAGGATGGGGCTCTCCTGCAACGCTGGCTCTGCTCTGCTTTGCCCTGCTCCCAAGCAGCAGGGTGGTCAGGGGTGAGTCCTGCCCTGCCAGAGCAGGCTCTTCCTGTGCCAGGAACTCTGGGACGGAGGTCAAGGAGGAAGGTCTGGAGGCCATGGAGGTTGACTTAGAGCTACTGTGCATCTACACTGGCTTAGGTCAACTTAATGAGGTCGCCTTAAGTGTTAGGTTGACCTAAAAGTAGGTGCTATTACGTTGCCTTAACTTTTCCTTAAGTCGGCTTAAGGAACTGCTTAAGTCGACTTCAGGAAAGCCCAGTGTGGACACGGAGTAGTTTCAGTAGACTTAAGCTTCCTTAGCTCGACTTAATTTGTAAGTGTAGATGCACCCTAAGAGACTGTGTGGTTAGGTGGGAGCCAGAGGAGCTGGAGTACAATAAAGGGGGCTGTTTCTATTTTGTTATGTTTCTTGATAACCGATGTGGGGAATCAGAAACATGGTGTGTTGCTGATTGGGACTCCGGTTTAAGTATCACCTATCAGTGTTTGGGGAGTTTAGGATCTGGTTTACAGCTTGCCCTGATTTTTACACACTCAGGAGGTTATCCCAGGAGGCCCCAGTCACAGTAAAGATTTAGCAAAACCTGATAGTATCCTACATAAAATTGAACTACAGAGATGTAAATATAAAAAGCAAAAAAGAAAGAAATTTTGTTCAGTTGCTTGCTCTCTGATTACAGTTTGGATTTTTTTTTGGATTTTTGTCTTTTTTCTGGTGGAGCAAAGTAGATTGGATGAGTGGATGTGCAATATATGGATAATTTTCTTTGTCTAGGAAAGTCTCAGGACCATACCATCTTCTAAGATGGGATGTCTTCCAATAAACAAGTATTTAAAGCCCAGTGCTATCTTGCGTTCTAGCCAAAGCAATCCCCATTGTAGCAGGAGAACATTTCAGTGATTGTTTCCCTACAGCAGGACAGGGACTCTTTAAAAATCTTTGATCAGAGAAAAATGTACAAATCCTGATAAGATCTGTGAACAGAACAAGATGAAATGCTGAAGCAGGCTCCATTATAGCATTCTGAAAGAAAAACCATTGGACAAAATAAATCATTATTTTTCACTTAGTCCACTGCCTCATACTCCTTGCAGCCTCAGGCCCTCGTGTTCAGCCACAGGCAGCTGGCTGCTGGTCCCACTTTGATCAGTAATAGCTTGGATGGCATTTCTGTTATTGAGGTAGGACTTTTTAGAAATCAAGAAAGCAGATCCCAACAGGTATCTGAGAAGGCTGTGTGCTCTTTAGGAAAAATGAGTGACAAGCTTTACAACCCTATTGATCAGTTTTTCATCAATTTACATTTATGTGGGTTCCCTTGCCGTAAAAGGGATATAATTTAATTTGATTAAAAAACCTGAAAGTCCCTTTTATATTTCCATGTTGTCTATTAAATTATAGAGGCCTGCAGGACAAACTTCATAAGCTAATGAACTTGGGGACTATGAGGAAGCTGCTGAAGTACTGCACTGCTAGTAATTATTACTATTAGTATTTATTGTTTGATAATGCCTAGGGGCTTTAATAGGGATTTGGAACCCATTGTTTTGGATACTGTGCAAGCATGCAATAAAAGGCAGATTCTGCCCAGAGAAGCTTATGGTCAAAGTAAAGAAAGACATAACAGTTGTGCGGGTGTGTGACAAGGGAAATAAGAACACATGATTTCCCAGATTAGTACAATTTATTGGGAATGGTGCAGGAGTTCCTGGATGAAATTTTATGGGCTGTGTTATTTAGGAAGTCAGCTGTGATAATCTTGATGGTCCCTTCTGGCCTTAAAATGTTGTGACAAAGTCAGAGCTGACAACACTAAGAGAGCGGAAGGCAAGGATCTCAGCCCTAGAATTATGAAGGCCCTTTCTGATATGAACTGAAAAATGGTTATTTCAGGTTAATTAGAGACACCTGAATCCAATTAAGGATCTGCCAGTGACCTTTAAAAACCCCTCTTCTGGGCAGGGATGAGAAACAAGCTGAAGTCTGGTGAGTGAGAGCATGTAGAAAAGATTTCTTCTAAGTGGAAGACTGCTCTGCTCCTTTTGGGAGACAATGAAGTTTCCTTCTGTTTAAGGAACTCCTGGCAAGCAAAAGCTGGTGTAATAAGGCAATGCCCTGTGGATGGGAAAAGAAAATATATTTCTTTTGTGTTGTGAGTTAGTTTTTTCTGTGTTAGAGACCTACTTGGGCCTACCCTAAGGCCCATCTCATAAACACTGGGAAAAAAAAATGAAATAAACCAAAGCAAAGAATAAAAAACTCTCTGAAGTAGGACTGATTCACTTAGCCCCCCCATCTCAGCAGAAGCAGAAATGCAAAGGAGGTGAGCTTGTCAAAATCTATAGTGTATGAACAGATTAATCATGTACTGTGAGCTAAGGACCCATTAAGGTGAACTGGCAAGGGGGTTATAGGCAGTGGTTAAAGTATAATTTGATGGGCCCTGGAACCCTCCTAATCTCTGGGCCCCCTTCCCATATGGTCCAAGCCCCTTTCATGCATGTGTGGGCCCCAGCCCAGGTAGGCATTTGCAACCACTTTTCAGTACCACATGCATTGATTATTACTCCATAAAAATACTTATTTTATATGGCCTTTGTCTATAGCAATTATTGTCACAAACTAGCAAACACTGCATAACTAAGTATTGTGATTAACAATGTGATAATTAAATAAAAGGTGATATGTAAGCAAATAAACACAAAATTTTGCATTATAAATCAGTAGTTCCCAACCTTTTTGGTTGAGGGCCCAAAATACAGAATTTAAAACCCTGAAGGGCCACCAGCTTGTTTAATTAAAAATTAAATTAAAAATTAATCAATTGGATTAAAATGGATTGTAATTAAAATTAATTGTTTAAATTTTTAATTAATTGAATTTGAAAAATTTTAATTGACATTTAATTTTTAGAAAGATTTTTTTAAAAGCCTTTTTAAAAGTATTTAATTAAAATTAAGTTTTAAAGCTTTTTTTAAAAAAAAAAAAAAAAAAAAAGGAAAGAAAGAAAGAAGAGAAAGAAAGGGCTGCATGCATCCCGAAGCTCAGACGGGAAGCAAGCAGCCATAGTCCAGCTCCCAGCTGCACACTGGGACCGGGCAGGAGGCGGGCGCAGGCTGGGCAGACCCTCCCCATTGGGATCTCATGGAAAACCTTCCCACACCCCCAGGCCTTTAGATCTGGGCCCTGGCCACTTAATACGGCCCCCACTGGGAATCCGGGGCCCAGCCACCACTGGCAGCCCAGTGCAGCCCCTGCTGGGGTTTGGGGCCAGGCCCCTTCCCAGCTCCTCTGCCTGCCTTGTTGTTTAAAATTTTTTATTAATAATTTAAATTATTTTATGCTTATGTGACATTGTCTCATCAAAGAAGAGGGGCAAAGAAGAAAATGTGTGAGAGGCCAAAAGAGGGCGGGGGTGGGGAAAGTGTGGGGACAAAGGCCATGGTGGCAAGAGAGAGGAGGGGGGGGATGTCTGGCAGGGGAGCGTGGCAGGGCAGGGGAGAATGTAGGGGCAGGGCAGGGCAGGGGGTGGCAAGAAAGGGAAGGGGAGAGATGGCGTGGCTGGCAGGAGAGAAGGTGGGGAAAAGGGCAGTTCCCCCTTCCTCCCTAGCACCTCACAGTGCCCAGCCCCTGCACTCCTGGGTCCCTCACCTTCCATGATCCTCGCCTGCCCACAGCCCCTTCCACGATTCTTGTCCACCCGCAGAAAGAAAAAAGAAACAAAGAGAAGGAAGGAAAGAGAGAAGGGAGAAAAAGAAAGAGAAGGAAGGAAAGAGAGAAGGGGGAAAGGAAAAGGAAGGCAGAGAAAGAAAGAAAAGGAAGAGAGAAGGAAGAGAGGAAGGAAGGAAAGACAGAAGGAAGGGAGAAAGAAAGAAAAGGAAGAGAAAGAGAGAAGGACGAGAAAGGAAGGAAAGACAGAAGGAAGGGAGAAAGGAAGAGAGAAAAAAGAAAGAATGAAGGAAGGGAGAAAGGAAGGAAAAGAAGGAAAGAAGGAAGGAAGGAAGAGAAAGAAAGAAAGAAAAGGGAAGAAAAAGAGAATGAAGGAAGAGAAAGAAAGAAGGCAGCTCCGGAGTACAGCTGGCTGGCTTGTGGGGCGGCGGGGGCTGCCCCGGCAGAGCAGAGGCCTCAAAGCCCAGCTGCTGAGCTTGGTGGGGCTGCAGGGACTGCTGCGGCTGGGCCCCAGCTGCCGGTCTGGGGGGCAGCGGGGGCTGCTGCGGCTGGGCCCAAGCTCCAGGGAGCCCAGCTGCCAGACTTTGGGGGGTGGCAGGGGCTGCATGGGGTCCCTCTAAGCTGTGTAGGGGGCACCCACCCAGCTTAGAGGGAACATAGCTCCAAGGCCCCTTGCCTGGGTCCTCTGCTTCCCCCCCCTGCACTGCTCTGAGCGTGCTCAGGGCGGGAGATTTGAAACTCCCCAGCCGGCTGCAGCAGGACAGGGTGGAACAAGCGTTCCGCTCGAGTCTGCTGCTTAGTGGGCCCCCTGGGTGGAATGCACCGGAGTGAAGTGTTCTGCCCAGTTTTTCTATTTTTAGGGGCCCCTGAACGCTGGCCCTCCAAATTTGTGGGTCCCGGAACGACATTCCGGTGCATTCCGGCCTACTTTAACTCCTGGTTATAGGAGTTTTGATTCTGGATCACCAAAGAAGGGCATATGAACTTGAAAACCATCACAATGGCTACTTACACTGTAAATTGTAGGTACAAATATTATGTTAGTGGCATCAGTATCACTGCAGAGGTGGAGAAACAGGTCTTCCATCAAACAAGAGATGCTTATTCACATATCTCACTCTTGGGATGGAAATTAAGCATTGTAAGTGAACACACTAGATACCCGCTTATATGTGATGTCAATGGAGAGATGTGAAGTTACCAAAGAAGCAGCATACAGAAAAACTAAGCCTTGGGTGGTTATCCTGTCTTTGAGTACAGACACTGATCTCTGGGGATGTAAGTAGAAGCTAAAGGTAATAAGTGCTCCTTGATCAATGGAGATGTTTCCTCTGGTTGTAGTACTGCAAAAGTTACACAAACACTGGAAAATCATCTTGTGTAGTTTTATGTAGGATTTTGTGTCATGATAGCCAAAATCTTGTTAAGTCAAGTCTTCTGATTTAACAATAATTGTGAGAAATATTCTATGAACTTTCTGGTTTAATAAGGATTTTGATTAATATTGGGCACAACATGAAATGCACAATATAAAAGCAGTGTGAGATCAGTTTGTATTCTAATGTAGTTGTACCACAAAAAGTCAGGGCTTTGGGCTAAATCAATGGTGCTGTTGGTTTAGTGTAAAGTTTGATTCTTTATAAGTCAGAGCAATTTGAAGCTCTTCCGCCTCTATTTTAGGCATGCTAAGTTTCTCTTTGTCTGAATTTTTTTGTACTTCTATTTCTACACTGGCTTTTCCTGCTGTGAGTGTTCTGTATGAAGAAGAACAACTGAAAAAGAGTATTATTTCTCCCTGTTCTGAATAAAAAATGTTCATTTGGATTGTTCTAAGTATTTTAAAAATGTTTTTATCCTCAAATTGTTTTGTCTGTTGAAGATTTTGAATCTACCTTGTGAAATATGGAAATCTATGGTCTCCATCTATGAAGTCTACTCTTGGATAGCATTAACCTAAATATAACTTGCATGCACCCTGAAGACAACATTGCATCATTTCAAAAGGTGCAACTACGCATGGGAAATGTTACACTCAAAGGATTTGGTGTTGAATCTAGAGAGAAGATGTCTCTGACTCTGTATTGTTTTCCTGATATGCTGAAAATAATAATCTTATGTTATGGGACAAGTACCTATGTGAGTCACTAGTTACTATTAAAATCAGTGAAACTCCTTTTAATGCGAAAAGGATTAAAACCCTAGCTTGGACAAAATCAAAAGTGAAAAGGGGGAGAAAGAACATTAAAAATCATTGTGTTTATGCCTGGAAAAGAGCCTCTTCAAGCTTTTTTATGCTTAGAGGTTTCTGTTTTTGTCTGGGCAGGGGCAGACTTTTACTCAAGTTTACAATAGATAAGGGAAGTAAAAAGTGGTGTCAAAGATTACCTCATTTATAATACACTGGGCCAAATTAATCCCTGGTGTAAATCAATCTCTAATGAGTGCAGTTTGCCTTTCCTACCTAATTATTTAATGATTAAATATATTCTAATGTTTGTAAATTGATGTTGTTGTCACAGGTCAATAAAACAGCATGGCCAGCCTTTAATTTAATGGTGGGAAAGTATGAAACTGTGATGTTTGTGCTGTCTATTTGCTGCTCTTTTACTCTTCCAATAACACTGCCTTTGTGCAAGGAGACTGTATTTATTTGATTCTCCGAGTTGATATGACTGTGAATATGGATATAGGAAACACATGCTTTATGTTATTCTGAATACTTAATTTTGGTTCTTTCTTTTTGTTGTTTTCCTTAATCACAAGTAGAAGACAACATATTTAGTTGCTCTTTCAGTGTAGAAGAGCAAAAGTGTCTCAAAGAAGAAAGAACTTGCACAAGATATTGTAAGAAGATATTTTGTTACACTATACCAAATCACCCACTTTCCAACTACTGATAATGGGCAGGATGCTTTAACTCCCACTGAAAGCCTGCTGTGCTTAACTTTCTTGCTGAGAATCAGATATGTATGGGGTGGAAAGTATACAGAAGTCTAATGCAGTGTCTTTGTTTATTTTAAAAAACTATGGCCCTCCTGTATGAGATACTCCATGTACAGCATTAAACAACTTTTTTTTTTTTTTTTTTTTTTTTTTTTTTTAGGGATTTTGTTGCATGGGAATCACTTTTCTGTAACTTAAAAAGAACCTCACCCCTTTCTGTTTTAAGTTCCTGGACATATCCCCAGGAAACTACAAACTATCTAGTGCAATATTTTTGTCAACACATGGTGGGTGGGTGGATGGGGTGGGTAGGAGGGAATTGGAGGTATCATCCACTGGTAGCTCTGCAGTAGAGTTCCCAGGATTCAGAAGCTTCTTTTCAGCCTGCTGTGCATTCTGTATGTCACATGGCTCATTAATGGCAAGATGTTGACACTGTCATTTTTCATAAAATTCCTGTCTAAATGAGCTAGGAGACAAAGGCAGATAAAAAGACAAATTAACTGGCTGTTGATGATCAGAGTCGAGAAAATGAACGATACAGCATATAATACTTCTGCCTTTAGAAATAACTTCCTTTCTCTGCACTGAGATAGTCGATTTAATCAGTGTGTTCAGAAAGTATTAATTTACTACTCAAGTTGCTTGACATATCAATTTCAAGTGTGTTTTCATAACATGCCTATAATATTGTGTTTAAGATGAATACATGTCATCTGAAATCTCAACTTTGTATAAATAATGGCTTAGCATGTTTGCTTAGTGCTCCTCTATTGTATTGATCAGTTTCAGTGCAGTGGGAGTAGCGTGGGCTTTCTCAATCTGCCAGCTAGAGGGGTTCCCAACCTTGCCAAGAAAACTGCTGGGGCGTGCACTTAGGTTGCAGTCTTGCAAGCTGTTCTGTGCGGGAGGATCTTAGTGCTTGCACAGACCCCCGTTGACTTGATCATCTGCTACAAAATGGAGAATGCAATGGAAAAGGCTGGAATCTATGTATACTTGGAAAAAGACCAAATTCTGCTGCTATGGAGTCCAAGATGAATGGAGCAGCCTACAGCTTGCCAAAATATTGTTTCAGACTGTCTATACGCTAAGGCAGGCATCGCTATATTTGATACACTTGATTCATTCTTTCAGGGTCATCTCTGCCACCATAAAGACTACAAATCTAATTAAAATAAAAGATGAGATTCAGAACAATTTCATGATAAAGGGCTGGATTTCTGGCAAATTCTGGAGCCATGCAATTGTGGAATATATGGGCCCTACCTGTGTTGGGGAGCTTGGTTGGTAGGCAGAGTCTGGAAGAGTACAGCTACTTTTCCCTATCAAGTTCCTGATTATAATACTGTATATGATTACTACTATTTATTCTCTGGGTTGTTATAATGCCTAGGAGATCCAGTCACAGAATCAGGACTTCATTGTGCTGCTAGACTCTGTACAAACACTTAAATACAAATGAATAAAAGAATCCATTGCTGTTAGCTTCAGTAAACCAATGGCTAATCTTAGAAGCACTGTTTATACCCTCATTTATATCCATAAAACACCACTGAAGGTATGAATGGCCAGGTGTAATTGAAAGGATAGTGTAGCCCCAAATAGTCTGAATATTAAGTTTTATCATCAGCTCATTAATGGACTATAACCATAGGCTAAATATTTTACAGCTCTAATTATATTTCAAGGTAAAGAACTATATGAGAAATAAGCTTGCAATATACTGTTTCAGTTGGATTTCTTTCAGTTCTAAAATAAATTCTGTAATTATATTTTGTATTTATTTATTTATTTTACTAGCATGGGAATTGCATAAATAGAGAAGAAAAGCTAATGGTCCAACTGGGTCTAAATGTATCTTTTATACAGATGAAATTTAAGACAACTTGAGAGTAGAAATGTTTCCATGATTGAAAAAAATAATGGAAAGCATTTCTTTCAAAAACAAATATTTCCCTGCAATATTTGCCACCCAACCATTATAAGTGAAAATGTAAAAGTAAATTCAAAGAACAAATGTATTATGAATAGTGAAATTAATGACTAGTTTTTTTTCCTCTGTTATAATCTGAAAAATGTGAATTAAAATATTGGTTGTCTTTTAATGATAACTCTAAAATGAACAAGTCATTTCTATTTGTTTTATATAGTTTCCCATTTGTATTAATTTAATTGTTTAGAACTTGGTTTTTAACTTTTATAATGTGATTCTCCTAGTCTCACACCCTACGTTAAATATTTACTTTAAATCTTTCTATAGCTTCTTTCCTACTTTAATGCCAAGGATTTCTCTCTTGTCTAATAACTAAAGCTTTCATGGCAAAATTAAAATAAAAGGAGATAATGGGTACCCTGTGCCTTGTTCCAGTTTAAATGAAAATACGTGTCAATTTTCAATGACCATATCTCTGGGATCCTTGTAGATGTTTTACCATAGGCAGAGTGAAATATAACACCTATAGTTAAACGTGTCCGATACCTAATAATACCCATTGTAAACCTATTTCCAAGTACTTATAACTTTGCCACATTAACCATTTAGACTGAAATTTTCCCTACTGGTTGGTTGCTCCAGGCTGATTTTTTTTCTCTCTCTCTCAAGTTTCAGCAAAAAGGTTCAGATATTTTGAAGAAAAAAAGGTAGTTTTGAATGTTAAAAGTGTTTTCCAACTGCTTGTTTGGCTATCTGATTTCATGCATTGGAAAAAGAACTTGACCTTTGTGAGGAGAATAATCCTACAGTAGGAGAATTGCCTTTTGATGTTCCATAGAAATCCATCCTAATGTAGCCAATTTATAATCCATGGAATGTCATCATGCACACACACGTATAGCAGAGTTAAGGCTGGTAAAATTGTTTTGTGGGGGGAGTCTTAATTTTCTAATAGTTGAGCTCCTAACTTCACAAACTTGATGCTCTTTTAATATAGCTCTTTTAAAAAAATGCATTAAAATTTTACAATAATTTGAAGTAAATAGAAGCACATGGTTTTATCTTGCCTTTGCCTTGAGTGGAAGCTGGATTGGGTCCCTCAATTCTGAACAAGTTTTTAAAGAGCAATCAAAACTGTGCCCACTGTTATTCCAGTAGTACCAATTAGTCATCTAAAATCATGCACTCGTACTATAAATATTCAATATTGTAAGTAATATATTCAATATTGTAAGTAAATATGCATAAATATCTAATCGGCAGTCCCTCAAGTTGAGAATGATGTCCATCAGGATTGGTGGGTCTTCAGATGATTGGGTAACCCAATTCTGGAAGCAAATGTTCTTCACCGGTGGCATGTTGTTGCATGGGGGAATGGGATTCATAGACCCTGATTGGTCTCTGACTGCCGTTCCACCTTGGTATTGAGTCATTGGGCCTCAAAGTGGTATGCACCTTGACGGACCAAGTGGCACCACACTGAGCAGTCAGCAGCTTGCTCCTCCCAGTCACTGGTGTTGATGCCTCTATGGTTGAGGGTGATGTTGAACGTGTCTTTATATTGTTTTCTTTGGATGCCCTGTGAACATTGACCAACAAAGAGCTGGGGGAAGAGAACAGGGTGAGGGAGGTGGCTCTCAGGCATCTGAATGCAGTTCTCCATATCTAATAAGTAATGCAGAAATACCTGTTAGCATGCAGAAACATGTTTTTTTGTGCACTAATAGAGTATCCAATATTTTGTGTCTTTCCAAAGGCCTTTGAAAATCTGGCATAGAATGCTTGTTGTGATTTGAATATTTCACTGTGAAATTGTTTTCCAGTAGAATAGGCATGCAAGCTCCTTCAGGCTTTGCATTAACTTCAGACGTATTCAATTGGAGTCACCCAGTGTCACGCATCTTGTGTGATGCTCACACACATGGCAGCCCTAATTCCACAGCTCCATTTGAGACTGTCTCATGTATTTGGCTGCTGGAGGATGTTCTGGCATCTCCTGAGCAGGCAGCCAGGCACCACCTCTCTCCCTGCTGGATTGGGGCCAGGGATAAGCTACTGGGAGGTACTGGTAGCTGCAGGGGACAGATTGGGGCAGCATCTAGTTGGAGGACTAAAACTGGTTCCAGGATCCCTCTTGCTCTGCAGCAGGTTATGCCAGGCTCCCTACCAGCATAACCCCCAAACTGTCCTACCAGTTCTCAACACCAGAAGACCCAGCAGCCATGTATTTCCCAGAGCCTTCTACACCCCCTGCAGCTTCAGCTTCCTCTACCCTCCAGGAGCCAAATTCAGAGTATTAACAGCATCAGCAGCCACCTACCCACTTTTTCAGCGAGAGCAGCCAATTTTTGTGCAGCTCTGTGTCCTACCCCTGTCTCTGCTTGGGACAGGATGTATTGTCCATAAGATTCAATTTATGGTTCGATACAGATTTTCTGCCAATACATAAATAATCTCACTAAGTAATTAATACAAATGATCCTTGTACATTAGAGTTTGTTACACAGTAGAGCTTTAGTATCTATCGAACCTTGATGATGCGAAAGCACTGTTGGTGGCTTGGGCTTAAATTTATGGAAATATATGAAAGTTTACATAAACTTGTAATCTGCTGTTACTTTTTACAACTTTAGGCAGATGTTACAAACCGTATAATGAATATCTGTTCAGCTACACAGATGTTTCCTAACACCACTGGCTATAGCCTAAGTAAAAAGAATCTCTGGTTCAACATCTAAATAAAATGATTGATTCAGTAAATAATGACTCTGAGCTGATACTGAGTTAGCAAATGCAGATATCCTGAATTATTAATTTCAAATTATTTGATCTGCCAAATTTGGCATTTTTCTTTGACTAAATTATACATGAATAATTTAATCATTATTCGACCAGCTGAGGATTGGGCTGAATAGCGAATAATTTATTAGACAGTTGTATGTCCATCAATCGACTAATAAATTATTCACAAACATTTTTGCATTATTCAGACTTCTCTATTAGCAAACATGTTGAGGACAAAGTGGTTTAAATTATAATAATTTGATTACTTTGCCATATCAAGGTTGTTTGTGGAAAATTGGGGAAAAATGTGACTTCAGACACTTGGATTGCATTTATTTAAGTTTACTTTCCATTCTTGATTTACCCAATTTATACTTCTGCTTTGCAGTTCATGTGAAAGCAGAAGAATTTTTCATCAGTTAAAAAGGTGGAACAGTCAATGATGTTTTCAAGATGTGCTTTACATTTCCTTTTCTCAGTTGCAAGACAAGGATCCTTGGCTTTACACACTGGAAGGAAATTAACTGTTAATTAAAATCTCCAAAGAGATGACTTTACCATGAAGCAAATTAAAACAGCTAAATGCCTAGGGATGGCCTCCTGACTTATCTGAGAAGCTGGATTTGCTTGTAACTACTGTTGTGAAATGATGATTAGAAGAAGAAAGTGACAGCTAATACGTCAGCATTAGGATAAGATTTCACTGTTCTTTTGTGGCAATTTGATCTATAGAGTTGAAGAGATTTTAAAAATACAGTAGCAGTTTGTTTGTGTACAGAAGGCAACAGTGAAACTTCAGATCTTGCCTGTATAAGTGGCAGTTAGCAGCTGTGCAGTTTCAGGAATAGCTTGGCAAGAGTCATAATTAGAGCTGGATGAAAGTTTTCATCTGAATTTTCCACTGAAAAAAGTAAGATTTGGTGATACTGGAGCATTTTACAGATACATGGCAATTTTGCAGAATTGTTTGTATAGGAAACAAACAAAATATTCCCCCAAAGTTGAAATATTTTGTTTTTTTTCCCCACTTTTTTAAAAGGAAACGTTTAGATTTTTCTATTCAGAATGACTTTTTTTATTATTAAACTTCCTTCAATTTTCTTTTCTTTTCTTTAAAATAAAAAAACTTGAAAAAAGGCCCTAGAAATATAAATGAATTTTTGGAGGCCAAATGAAGTATTTTGTTTAACCTGAAACAAAGGGGTTTTTTTGGTTTTTGTTTTTGTTTTGGTGTTTCCTTTTTTGATTTGCCAGTCAAGGTAACTCAGGTAGATGTGGGTGCATACGGTAAGTTACGATCTTGCCTTATGTATGTGGGAATATCACTTATCTGATGGTGAAATCCATGTGCCCAACTCTATGAGAAGAACTCTGATATGGTGTGGTATACGTCTGTATATCATAGAATACATACTTATTACACTCTCACATAGAGAAGTAATTCAGGTTTATTGCTGGTCCAGCAAACCCCACAGTATTCATCAGAGTCCAGAGGGGTAGCCATGTTAGTCTATTTCAGCAAAACAAATAAGAAGCCCTATGGCACATAAAGAGGCTAACAAATTTATTAAGGCATAAGCTTTCATGGGCTATAACCCATTTATAGCCCACGAAGGCTTACGCTTTAATAACTTTGGGTGTGTCTACACTTAGAAATTAAGTAGACTTAAGCTTCCTTAATTTAATCTGCATCCACACTACATTTTCCTTAGGTCAACTAAACCTCCTTTTAAGTCGACTTTTCTGGCTAAATCATAGAATAATAGGGATGGAAGGGACCTCACAAGCTCATTTAGTCCAACCTCCTACTAAAAAGCAGGACCACTCCCACTGAATCACCCCAGCCAAGGTTTTGTCTAACCGAGCCTTAAAAATCTCCAAAGATGGAGATTCCACCACCTCCCTAGGTAGCCCATTCCAATGCTTCACCACCCTCCTAGTGAGAAAGTTTTTCCTAATATCCAACCTCGACCTCCCCAGCTGTAATTTGAAACCATTGCTCCTTGTTCTGTCCTCTGTTACAATCGAAAACAGCCTACCTCCCTCCTCTTTGGAGCACCCCTTCAAGTAGTTGAAGGTTGCTATCAAATCTCCCCTCAGTCTTCTCTTCTGTAGACTAAATAAGCCTGGTTCCTTCAGTCTCTCCTCATAAGTCATGTGCCCCAACCCTCTAATCATTTTGGTTGCCCTCTGCTGAACTCTTTCTATTTGTCCACATCCTTTCTGTAGTGGGGAGCCCAAAACTGGACACAGTATTCCAGATGTGGCCTCACCAGTGTCGAATAGAGGGGAATTATCATATCCCTCGATCTGCTGGCAATACTCCTACTGATGCAGCCTAATATGCCATTGGCCTTTTTGGCAACAAGGGCACACTGTTGGCTCATATTCATCTTCCCATCCACCATAACCCCCAGGTCCTTTTCTACACTGCTGCTACTTAGCCGATCGGTCCCCAGCCTGTAGCAGTGCATGGGATTTTTCCGTCCTAAGTGCAGGACTTTGCACTTGTCTTTGTTGAAACTCATGAGGTTTCTTTTGGACCAGTGTTCCAATTTGTCCAAGTCTCCCTGGATCCTGTCCCTGCCCTCCAGAGTATCTACCATTCCACCCAGCTTAGTGTCATCCGCAAACTTACTAAGCGCACAGTCTATTCCATCATCAAGATAATTAATGAAGATGTTGAATAGAACCGGCCCTAGGACCGACCCCTGGGGCACTCCACTCGTTACCGGTTGCCAACTAGACATTGAGCCATTGATTCCTACCTGCTGAGCCCATTGATCTAGTCAGTTTTCTATCCACCTTATGGTCCACTCGTCCAACCCATACTTCCTTAATTTGCTGAGGAGAATGCTGTGGGAAACCGTATCAAAAGCCTTGCTAAAGTCGAGGTATACCACGTCAACGGCACTTCCCACATCCACAAATCCAGTCATCTCATCATAGAAGGAAATCAGGTTGGTCAGGCATGATTTGACCTTGGTGAATCCATGTTGACTGTTCCTGATCACTCTATTTTCCTCCAAGTGTTTCAGGTTGGATTCTTTGAGGACCTGCTCCATGATTTTCCCAGGGATTGAGGTGAGGCTGACCGGTCTGTACTTCCTTGGATCCTCCTTTTTCCCTTACTTGAAGATAGGTACTATATTTGCCTTTTTCCAATCCTCTGGGACCTCCCCCATTTGCCATGAGTTCTCAAAGATAATGGCCAGCGGCTCTGCAGTCACTTCAGCCAACTCCCTCAGCACCCTCGGATGCAGTTCATCTGGCCCCATGGACTTGTGCACATCCAATTTCTTTAAGTAGTCCCTAACCTGACTTTCCATCACTGAGGGCCGCTCTTCTTTCCATTCCGCGTTACCCCGTGTAGTAGCCTGGAAGCTGGCCCTCCCTGTGAAGGTGGAAGTAAAAAAAACATTGAGTACTTCAGCCTTTTCCACATCATCCACCACGAGGGTTCCTGCCTCATTCAGTAAGGGACCTACATCACCCCTGATCCTTTTCTTGTTGCTGACATACTTGTAGAACCCTTTTCTGTTATCCTTCACATCTTTTGCTAGCTGCAACTCCAGTTGTCCTTTGGCCTTTCTGATTTTATCCCTGCAGTCCCGAGCAATATCTTTATATGCCTCCCTTGTCATCTGTCCAAGCTTCCACTTTTTGTAAGCTTCCCTTTTATGTTTCAGCTCCCCACAGAGTTCTCTGCTAAGCCATTCTGGGTGCTGTCCACATTTACTATTCTTTCTGCACATCGGAATGTTATCTTCCTGTGCCTTTAACAAGGTTTCTTTAAAATACAGCCAGCTGTCTTGGACACCTTTCCCGTTCAGATCAGCCTCCCAAGGGATCCTGCCCATCAGCTCCCTAAGGGAGCCAAAATCTGCTTTTCTGAAGTCCAGGGCGTGTGTTCTGCTTCTTACCTTCCTTCCATTGATCAGGATCCTGAACTTTACTATCTCATGGTCGCTGCTGCCCACGTTGCCATTTACTTCTACTTCCCCGATCAATTCTTCTCTGTTTGTGAGCAATAGGTCTAGAGGTGCAAGGCCCCTAGTTGGTTCCTCCAGCATTTGTACTAGGAAGTTGTCCTCAATATTCTTTCTTTAGAAAGTAGACTTAGCCAGTGTGGATGTGGAGTAGCCCTAAGGTCGATTTAGGGGGCTTTAGGGCTTCTCCACTGCCCTCCCTGCCAGGGTGGCTGGCACAGCCACAGCCTGGTGTGGCCCCCCCCACAGGGCTGGGCAGAGCCCTGCCCACCCTGCTCCTATGCCCTGCCAGGGTCCCTCTCCCCCTTTGCCCCATTGTACCAAGGTACAATGGGGCAAAGGCTGAACCCCCTGGCACTGTCCCAGGTCCACCTAGCCCCTACAAGTCGACCTAGGCATCTAGTGTGGACGCTCTAGGTCGATTTGGCAGGGTCCCCTGTAAGTCGACTTAATTTTTGACATGCTAAGTCGACTTAAATTAACAAGTGTAGACATAGCCTTTGTTAGTCTTTATAAGTGCCACAGGACTCCTTATTTGTTTTACAGTATTCAACGTTATCTTACCTTTCATATCCTGGATCAGCTTCTCAGGCAAGTCAACTAATGAAAATGGATGATTTTTTTGACAAAATTAAGGACAGAATTGATTAAGGACAGCAGAGTAAGGGATGAAATGTCCCTCCAATATTGCTCTGTTCATCTTAACCGGATTATTGCTCTGTCCATTGGGAGTTGGCAAAGGAGGAAGCTAGCTCTGCAGACTCACTACTTCCCCACTTACAGCAGAGCAGAAGTAGAGGAATGGGGATTTGAGAGCTCTGATTCAGTTTTCCTCAGCGTGATGTGGACCGAAGCTGAACGACAGAAGAGGGGAGCAGCAAATAATCTGCATCTGGTAAAGGATTTGTGAAGATTACTTCTCCACTGGAACAAGATGAGAAGCAGGGAAGGAATTGTGAATGAGTCAGTTCATTCCAGAGCATCTCTGGGTTTAGCAAATCTATACATTGTTCCTTATGCAGAATCAAAAATAACATCTCCATCTCTTTCTAATACGATATGGTATGTTGTTTTCATACCTTGATGGAAATGTCAGTGGAATTTAATATAAAATGCAAACTTTTCAATAGATTTTTGATTGCAATATAAATTTTAATAGAAAATTCTATCCCTGATATAGAAGTCTGTATGTGGGTGTAAATTGGTATAGAAGGATTACTGTTCTCTATTCATTTATATTGATGTCATCATTCAAGATGCAGCTCAAAACAGAAAATGTCTGGAGGTCTGATAAAAGCTGGTAAACTTAAAAATAATGCACATGCCTCCAGAGGTCCTATCTGAAGCTGGAAACATTATTGTAAGACAAACTATTCTCCAGGTTTACAATTGGATGAGCCTGTTCCCACAAGCTTTCCAGACAGACTGTTTAGGTAAATTTCAGATGACCATCTGATTTGAACATCTTGAGGTGTTCCATAATTTCTCCTCTGCTTGTACTGAGATTATGGCTTTGTTCTGAGTTAAAAATGGTTAGCTAATGGCATTCACTCAAGTTTACAATTAACTGTAGTTGTCTCTGCCAATGTAAGAGCTTCATCCTCAGATACGATATCTTTTCAGGCTGCTCTAAATAGGAATCTGGAAAAGTACTGGGTCAAGACTGCTGTGTGTGGTACATTATCTTCTCCAAATCTGCTGCCATCTTGTGACATTGTTTGCTATCTTACAGTTATAAGTAGGATTCCATGTGTTCTGCACAAAAAGTATTAATGAGCTCTTTGAATTCCCAGTTTAACTTTTGGGTTTTTTTATTGCTATTTAAGCTGTCAGCCCTTTTTCAGTTAGGAATATTGACTTTAATTTTGCAAGGAAGACTGCATGGGAACAGCATATTTTTCTTCACTCAAATGATATTGAACATGACCAAGTTGTAGGTAACTTGGTCACTACTTCTGACACAAGTTTTGGGACTTCAAACAATGGATTCCAGTTGTCCAATTCATTTACAAAGATTAGTAAAATCAGTGCCATTTCACACTGCACTGCAATCAAGTATCTCAGGCTCAGGAAGCATTAATGCTTGGATAGCTCTCTTATTATTAGCCCCAGTAGACGTGAACAAAGTGAATAACTGGTACCTCAAAGGTTTCTGTTAGCTCCATTAGGGATGGGAAAATTGAATAATAAACCTCCTCTATACTCCAAACATCAGTGAGACACAAGAGAAAAGCAGCAGACCATTAGGCAGTCAAGCATAGCTGGAGTGAATATCATTTCCTCTCTATCACAGTAATTTCTATGGCTCCCATTACCATAGTACCTGAACACCTCAAGGTTTTGTTTATTCTCACAACATGACAAAGGTGGGAAAGTACTATTATCTCCATTTAATAGATGGGGACAGGCAGAGGAATATTTTATGGGTCTTGCCTAAAGTCACACAGGAAGTCTGGGGAAGAGTGGAGAACGGATCACAAATCCCAGCTTTCACCCTAACCATAGGTCAACCTCTTGCCTCACTGCTGCAATTCTTGTTGGCAGTTCTACAAGACAACTCTTCCTTCCCTTGCCTTCTGAGGTGTGGTAGAGAGAAAGCAAAGCACCCACAGTTTCCTCTCTGCTGGTTTCAGTTAGGTGAAGAAATGAAGCTCTACTGGAGAGTAGGCAAGTGAGATCGAAGGAGATAGCAATCTCCATAGCCTGGTGACAGACATCCTGAGGCCAGAGATTTTGGAGAGGGAAAGAGGAGAGTCAGGAGAAGTCTATGTAGACTCATGGAGGGGTGCTTGACCAGATCAATTTGTGGCAAAATAAGTTCAATGTTTGGCCAATTACACCTACATTGGGCATCTCACACATTCCTAAGCCCACTTTTCCTGGGCAGACTCCCATCTGTGTGTATTTCTGTGTCTTCCTAAATTTCTCTTTGTGTCAGAGAAGAATCAGAATAGTCAAATGACTTAGACTCAACCAACATACCCTGAATTCAAATCCCTATTTCACTACTGACTCACTGTATGGCTTTGGCTAACTAACCACCTTTTGTCCCCCTATTTCATAGAGATCATAATGCTTTCTTGCTGCCCAAGGTTATGATGAGAATTAGTTGGTATTTGTACAGAACTCTGAAAGTGCTAAATGTTGAGAGTGATTTTTAATTGGATATTCTTCCTGTCATATTGTGTTGCCTTGCACTGTTAAACGGTTGTTGCAATCTATCCCAGAGGTGGCAGAGCAATGCACTTCACTGTCGGTTGAAGTAATTACTGTGTATGAAGGAACAAATCCTGACCCCTTGGTACAAAGGAGCAAGTGGCATGTTAGTCTGTTACATCTATATATGCCAGCTTTGCACTGGCCTGCTGGAATCTGAGGATGATAAGCTGGCGCAAAACAGAGTGCGGTGCATATGGAAATGTTCTGCTTGTTTCCAGCCAACAATCTGCCACATATCCTGGTCTTTCTCCCTCTATGTGCGTGGCCTGTGGGAGTTTAGTGATGTTCTGAAACTGCAGTTATCCACACAAAGCTGCACAGAAGTGATGATAATAAGGACCTTTGGGGTAGATCTGACTGCAGAAGGGATTTTTACTCTGCCTGTTCCAGCCTGAAAAGCCTGAGTTGACCATCTCAGCACTAGGAAAGCACATTGGGTTACGGATTAATTCTAGAGATTTGGAGTACTTTAGGATGAATTTGATAGATACATGTAAGGTACAGTTCTTAGAAAAAAGAAGAATTTTTGGAAAATACTTATTTATTAATGAAATAATTATGTATTATTTTGGGTGAAGCTACAACCCACACTCTTTGTGGTGGCAACTCCGTGGAAAGGTCCTTTCTAATTTTACTACTGACCACATTAGACAGCTAGTGCTATGATTCTCTCTCTCTTTATGTATGTATGTATGTATGTATAATATATATATAAAGGGCACACATATGCACGTAAGTAAGATGTAGTTGAGCATTTAAACTAATGAAAGGGTTATTAGAATTCAATTTTAAAATATTTTAAAAATCAAATTCACTTCATTTTCCTTAGAATGACATAATTGCTTTGTGCTCAGGCTTGATACTAATTGAGTTACTGATTTAAATGGTGAAATGGCTTCCTAATAACTCCTCTTTAATTATTTAGCTGTTCAACAGAGCTAGCTCTTCTAATCAAGAAGATACTGACAGTGAAACTGTTAGTCTGAGAAGCTTAATGTCAACCAGGTCCTGACTGCTAGGGGGTGTTCACTCCACACTATCTGAAAAGGGGTTAATGAGGCTGAGAAGGTTCCAATTAACCAGCTAGGCCACAGCTGAGATGAATGAGGTGGCCCGCGTAACTCCTGAAAGATGATGGAGCCCAGTTGAGAAGGAACAGGCCGGGCTAGTGTAAGACAGGAGGCTGGAGCCATGTTCTGGGCATTAAAAGAGGGAACAGAAGAAACCCAGGAGGAGACCAAACACTAAGGGGATCCAGGCCCTGATGGAAGGGTTTATTCAGAAGATTAATGGAGAAGCAGGCTGAGAGAGGCAGAGCAGGAAAAAATTAGGACCAGAGGAGGAAGCTAGAACCACAGGTGACTGGGGGAGTGGGGAATCTGGGGCTGGCTCCTGCTGGCACCTGGCCAGGGCCAGAGCCTAAATCCCCACAGCTGGATCTTGGGGTCCCATGGATGGGACATGGGGACAGAGCCTGCTGTTGGGTGCTGGGGCCACCACCTGAAGCCCAGTGGCTGGATACTGATGTCAGAGGAGGCAGCAGGAGCCAGCAGTGATTGGGGTAGTGGTGAGCTGGGAACTGAAGCCTCAAGCCCCATGGCCAGGGAATGGAGCCCACCACTGCCTGGCCAGAGTCCAAAACCCCATGGGTGGGGCCTGCTACCCACCACCCAAGGGCTGAAGCTGGAAGGCCAAGCCCTACTGCCCCCAGGAAGATAGGGAACTCATAGCGTCTGCCTGCTCCTCTGGCATTTGTGATTCCAGAGGTGAGTTGAGGCCATAGGGCCCAACCGCTCCTGGTGGCCTGGGGGAGGTGCTGGTGTTTGCTCCCTACCCCAATCACCGCTCTGGAGGCTGTGGCCACAAGAAAAACCCCTGGTGGCCACATTGGGGAAACCCTGGTTTAGAGGGTTCCTGAGCCGGAGCTTGGAGTAGAGGGGATGGCTAAGTTCCCCTTCCATGGGGAAAGTGGAGCCATCTGGATGGTGAAGGAGAAGACTGCCATTTTGTATGAGGAGACTTAAATAACCTCCAGAAGGGAAAAACACATAGCTGGAGGACCAAGCCATGAGAAGAGAACACCCTGAAGCACAGAGAGAGAGAAGAGCCCATGAAAAAGTTGATAGAATGGGTGTTGGACCTGGGAGAAAGTAATCTCCAGAGCAGCCTGGAGGAGGCATCCTTGTAGTGACTGGATCCTCTGACACTGACCTTATTTCTAGTTAAGACTTAGGGGTGGAATGGGAGGGGCGGGGTGAAATCCACAAAGGTACTTGGGTATTGCAATTCCAAACAACATGATGCCTAACTTTTAGGCACTTGTAAAAATCACGGGGATAACCTTGCAATCCACAAAGCATGTGTTAGGTGCCTAGGCTTGAATAGGGGGAGAGAGGCTCCTAAGCATACAATCCAGAGAAGCCCCAGCATGCTAGGTGAGGAGCTGCAATTCAGGAGCTGACCAGAAGGGTGTGTCCTAAGCTCCTCCCCCCATTGAGTTAGTTATCTACGTCTGGGCTGCAGGGAGCCACCTCTGTCTGCTAGGGATCCACAAATGGGAGCCCAGTGCCTGCAGTTAAGTGGTTTAGGCACTTAAGGCATTTGTTGAGGGAACAATTTTGTCAGTTGCCTTTCTCCACCCAAGACAGCTAAAGGAGGAGGTGGTGCCCACATTAAACCTGTTAGCTCAGTGATTAGAGCACTCACCTGGGAGTCCCATCTTTAATTCTCCCCTCTGTCTGAGGGAGAGAAAGGACTTGGAACAGTAGTGTACTTCTCAAGGTGCCCTCCTAGGCTGCGTCTACACTTGTAAATTAAGTCGACTTAAGCAAGCTTAAGTCGACTTAATTTACCCTGCGTCTACACTACAGTTTCCTTAAGTCGACTTAAGCAAGTTGCTTAAGTCGACTTAAGGAAAATAAAGTTGACTTAATGAAAACTAAGTTGACTTTATAAAACCTTATTTTAATTCGACCTAAGGCTTAAGTCGACTTTTTCAAGATGTGGAGTAGCCCTAAGTCGATTTAGGGCTACTCCAGGACTCCACCACTGCCCTCCCTGCTGGAGGGGGACACAGGGGGAGCCTGGCATGCCCACCCACAGGGCAGGGCAGAGCCCTGCCCACCTTGCACCTATGCCCTGCCAGGGTCCCTGTCCCCCTTTGCCCCATTGTACCCAGGTATAGGTGCCCCCCTTGGCCCAGTGGACCTGCCCTAGGTCCCCCTAGCCCCTAGAAGTCGATCTAGGCATCCAGTGTGGATGCTCTAGGTCGACTTTGTAAGTTCCCCCCAAAGTCGACTTTAAATTTAGGTGTAGACTCACTAAGTCGATTTAACTAAGTCGACTTAGCTAAAGTCGACCTAAATTTACAAGTGTAGACTTAGTCCTACTGAGCTAAGGGTCAGTCTGATTTGGGACTTTCTCAGTTTTTCCTGTTGAAGCTGTTGCATTGTAGCTACATAAAGAAAGAGTGATTGGAGCTGGGGCACTAGACCTGGGGTTTCCTACCTCCCTTAGGTTGGCTCCCTAAACCTTGGACTATAGAGTCCGGTTTTCTGGTCCACTGAGGATAAATATTTTTATAGTTATTGGGCCAGAGAGAGATAGTGACTGACTGACTGCACCTACCTGGGAGGAGGGAGACTCCAGGTCTACCAGGCCCCCTGCTCCTATCACTCTTTTATTATTTATGCACAATAGAACTGTTTCAACAGGAGAGATTGGATGGATTCTGAATGTGATCAGATACGTGTGGTATTGTTGGCGATCACCTACTAGTTTGGGCCTGGCACATGACTAGGTGGGAAAATGCCTGTCTTCATCCAGTTCATGAATGGCTTGGGTGCCTATAGCACATATCTAAAAGTTGGGCTCCTAAAGATCTTTCAGAGGATAAAGTTGGGTGTGGAGTCAGTTGCAGTGCCTATGGGGTTAGACAGCAATGAAGCAGGAATTTCATGGATCATAGTGGTACTGTGCCGAGGGTTTTAGGCACCTAACTCTGGAGTTTAGGCACGTAAATTGTTTTGTAGATCACACCCATAATCCAGAAATCTCCAGGCATTTGAGGTCACACATTTAACTGTTTTCCTTTCGGTTTTTTAATCTCTGTTCAAAACTCAAGTTTCAGCACCATTAACCATATTAGTGCTCATTTGACCAGCTCTGATTAATTCTGAATTGGGCAAATCTGGCACTAGCACTACATATATTAATGGCTTCTGGCTAAATTGCATTTTGTTTGCCCTCAAAGGGAAGTATCCTTTTGTATGAGCTACTATAATGTTGTCACTTTTATTATAGATCATTAATGGATGAGCATGGGGTTAGTTGAGCTTTAAATGTTACCCTTGTGATTATGTATTCATTTATAAATTATCATCACATACAATTAGAATCTAACTTAACAAGCTCCAGTACACACTGAAATCCACCAGCTGAATTTACATTGGCATAACACACATTGCTATGGGGTTCAGTGACCAGAAATGCTTTAATCTGGAAGTGTTAAAGGAGTGTGTTTAGAATCCTGAATTGTTTACTAGGAGTTGTTTTTGTTAAAGAATAAACTTACTATAGAAATCTGTCAAGATACCCAATCTTTTGGAAATTGCTTTGAAGTCTAAGGCCAAAAAGAGGAGGTATCTGGGATTCCTGGGGGTCAGACACTTAGATACACTTGGTCTGGGAAATTTGAGAATGAAGAAAAATGCAAAGATTGTCTGAGTGCATTTTACAACCAAGAAAATTGTTTATTGTCTCAAGTGAAAAGAAGGAGCAAAGGTGAAACTCTACGAGCGAAAACCTACACCTTCCTGAAATGGCTTCATATTTTTTTAAAGATACGTTCACAAATAAATGATCCAGATGGGAATGTGTGATTAGAGTTCCAGAGGGGTAGCCACGTTAGTCTATTTCAGCAAAATAAACAAGGAGTCCTGTGGTACTTTTAAATACTTATAGTTATTTATCACATGAGCTTTCGTGGGCACAATCCCACTTCATCAGAGGCACATAATGAAAACTACAGTATGTAGGTGAACACACAAATCAGAGAAAGGTAAGTCACAAGGTCAGTTCAGACTTTGTCAGCAAACCAAGCAAGCTGTTTTGATTCAAACAGTGTGGAACAACAGATGCAGAGGTGAGAATGTGAATCACCTTTGGTAATGAGTTAGCCATTCCAGATCCTTATTCAAACCTAGTCTAGCTGTATGAAGTGCAAATCCCTCAACTCCATGAAACGACTTGGACAGATACAGACAGACATCATCTTCCTTTCAAAAGCGCAAACAACTGGACATTATTCCAAATGGATTGAATGTGAACACCATTAGACTAGATCTGAATACTGTAGTTTCCATTTTGTGCATCTGATGAAGTGAGATTGTGCCCACAAAAGTTCATGGGATAAATAAATTTGTTAATCTTTAGAAGTCCCATAGGACCCCTTATTTGTTTTTGTGTTTAGAGTGCAGCTCTTTATTGCTGCTATAGTAAAGAATGACTCATGCTATCCATTATAAACTCCATTTCTTAGAAATGTATATATTTCTGTCCTAAGTTCTTTCTAGGCTCACTCTTGGCAAAGTTCTCACTCAGCCTAGGAGAAAAGTTTGTAGTAAAGTATTTGTCTTTTTTTTTAAATTTAGGAAAGTAAGCTTGGTGGAGCAATTAAATGTGTATCTCTAATTTAACTGTATTGGAGCTAATCTTCAGGGCGTCTAGTCTATTACTCAGTTGGGCAATAAAGAACTCTGAGGCTTGAAGGATTCCTCATCCAGATTGCAAAGTAGCAGTTCTATAACTCTGAGCTCATCTGCAAAAACTAGACCCAATTTCTAAGTTCTCACACTCAACCAGAACAGATCCTTCAGTTTCAAAACCACAGACCTCTATCACTTGATCTAAAAGAAGTGTAAGTTACTACTGCACCACATTCTCTGTGAGCTAACACTAGAACACTGTCACAGAAATGACACATTATTTAGCTTCTGTGGCCCTTCTGCTACCTCTTTTCCATGGGAGAGGCAAAGAGAGGGAAACTGATGGATCTGCTTAGGTGTGCATTGTCAGTCCTCACCCAAAGCCACTCAGATCCTCGCGCCATAAGCAGCTGTCATGGAATTTGGCTCTGACATGTAAGGAATAAAAACCCTCTGTGTCCCTCTTAGTACTAGACCTGCATCATTTCCACTGCCAGGACATACTGCGGCTATTAAGGTGGAAGTTAAGGATTTAATTTACACTGTATATTTGAAAGAAATACCGTAAAACAAAACATTTCATAATGTGTTGGCAACAGTAGCCTCACATTAGTAGCATCACTCCTATGTAGCTCTTTGCAAACCATCTCAATCCAGACAAATCAATATCAAAATACCCCATTAACTTTAATGGGAGCAGATCTGACCCTATAGATCAGATTTTCAAAGGTATTTAGGTGTTGCAAGATAGGCATCTGGTGAGATTTTCATAAATGCCTAAATAGGTGCCTAACTCTCTTTAATTTATTGTCTGTAGACAGAAAGAATTTTAGATTTTTGTCCAATCCTCTCATCCGTCTATGCTCAATGGCAACTTCATGTATGGATGGATGGTTGGCTCATGTCAGTGAGGATAGTCGAGCTCAAAGATCGTTCATATGAGATATTAGTTACTTCATATGAAATATTACATGGGTGTACAAGAACTTGAAGTTTTTGTTTGTATGTTGGAGAGGTAATTATTGACTTTTTTCATTCTGGATTAGCTTTACAAAAGACCCACTAAGCTTATGAAATACAGAGACTGTATAGTAGTAACCCTGGACTCTGCTGTTTTGACCAGCTGTATTGCTGTTATTTCTGTGTGATCTCTATGTTGACATCAGATTGTTGTGCACTTTCAGAAACTTCCATGCAGTCATATGGAGTTACTTGAGTCACGATTTACAATGGAGTCAGGTCAGACTCAAGCTATATATAGTTGATTGTAAGATAATTGTTAATTCAACGACTTCGGTAGGGATGTCAAACTCATTTGCTATGGTGGGCCAGATTTAATTTAAATGTTCTTTAAGTGGGCCGTACATATCATAAATTGAATTACTATGACACTCTTGTGGCCGGAGCGCTGGGTATGCAAAACTGCATTCTGTGATCTCTCTCTCTCTCTCTCTCTATGAGGGAGAGAGTATAGTCTTGTGGAGCGCAGCCTCGCATACCCAGCACTCCATGATGTTGCAAGACCTGATACTCTTGCGGCATTGTGGCATGCAGGATATGCAAGACCTCTCTCTCTCTCTCTCTCTCTCTCTCAGGGAGATTGTGGTCCCATGAAGCACAGTCATGGGCCAGATGGAAGAAGTTCGTGGGGTACTTTTGGCCCAGGGGACACCCCTGATCTAGGGTAATAGAGGTATGGTGGTTACTATGAAAAATCATTTACCAGCAGACACCACATAGTGGTACAGAAGATACCATGGTGTTTCCTTATATTTAGGACAGGAAATAATGTTGGTATCTTAGCTACCAGTATCAGAAATGTGATAACTGCTAGTTATGACACTTCAGTTGCAACTCCTGCAGAAGGAGACGCTAGATTGAATAATCTGGTCCCCAAGGGTTTCCAAAGATTATGTTTCTATTCAGAACAGGTTTGAAGGTTTGAGTGAAAAAGTAACGCTCTCTGGGACTGATTCAAAACTTTCCATAAAATTTAATGGGTTTTGGATCAGGCTGTATCACCATATTTTCAAAGGTATTTAGGAAGATCCCACTAAGTGCCTATCTGGCTTTTTTTTTTTTTTTTAAAAGATGCCACATACCTTTGAAAATTTCCCCCTCCCCTCTATTCCCTTTTATTTCCGCTTTAGGAGATATGGCTGCACCTATTATTAGGCTCACTCAATTACTTTGTAACTCTCATCTATTTGAAGGAAACAATCCTATAAATCTAAGAAACTGATTAGTGCAAATTTGTAATGATCCTATTTGTCCATAACAACATCAGCAAAATAATAGCCCATAATTTATATTTAACTCCTGCCTTCACAGTTCTAATGGATAGTTTGGTTGCCCTTAAATCAATACTATTTCCTCAGCTTCAGATCACCAAATCATTCCATAGAATAACAATCAGAATAGTTTAATTTAAATGAATACAATTAGCACTGGAGATGAAGCCATTAAATAGAGTCAATTGATTGTTTATCAGGTACTGAGGTGAGAAAATTAAAGTATACTCACTACTAAGAGTGATAAATTGCCAGTATATTAGCATGCAGCCAGTACATTTAGTGTTAATTACTAATGTATTTTATTTTTAAAACTTTAATGACAAAAGGGAAATGTGGCAGCTTGGTTAATAGGATAAAGCTAATAGATCAAGTATTCAAACTTTTGAAAGCTATGGTTATTTATGGAAAGAGTGTTCTCAACCTGAGGAATTTATAAAAAGAATGACTTCACTATATGAAAATATTTCAAATGTATGTTAGTATTTTATGTCTAAAACCAGACTCTTCCCTTGGCAAAGATAGTTTTATTTGAGTGTTGCTTGTTCACTAAGAACCACGAATAAAACCTGTTAAAAAAAATTTATAACTAATGAATATTGAAATTCTTTCAAAAAGAAACCCAAGAACATTTCCATTATGGATAGCTAAGGGATAGCTTAGACTCAATATAAATTATTTTTAATAGATCTGTGAAAATCTTTTCCTCTTTTCATGATGGTAGCTATTCTTAAATAAGTAGCTTCATTAACCACAATATATTCAAAAGTTAAAGGTTACCCACCTGAATAAAAGTTTGTGAAACTGGGTTCATGGCAGCCATGTTTTGGGTAAGAACTGACTTTGAAAATATTTGTGTACAAGCTGGGGTGATTTAGTGGGAGTGGTCCTGCTTTTAGCAGGGGGTTGGACTAGATGACCTCAAGAGGTCCCTTCCAGCCCTAAGATTCTGTGATTCTAAGACAACCCAGTTTTCACTGGTATTTTCAAAGGAGGAAGCGTGGAACAATTGCTCTGTGAAGATTTGATTCTACTCCCATTCAAGTCCATTCACTAGAGTAGTAAGGAATCAAGCCCCTAAAGAATAGCCATTAAGCCAGTAGACACTATTTCCTAGCCCCCATTACATGCAGAGGTGACTATGACAAGAAACAAAGTTGTGATTTCTAACCCCCACTCCACTGATTGAAGCAATATCTGAGATTCTTGAGGAAAACACATTTTTATTTGGGAATTGTTTGCTCATTTCTAGTCACCTCCAAACCTTAAATCCATGTCTGTAAGGGATTTATAAAGCTGACCAATGGAAGACTTCAACAATGTGACCAAAAAAAAAAAAAAAACAATTTAAGGATAAATACCAGTCACTTCTTTTTCTCTAAACTTTTATAGAATCATTATAGAAATTTCTTTTCTGTAACTTATGTGCTTTTAACCAACTGTAACTGCTTGGTTTTTTTGGTCAACTCCCTCCCTTTTTTCATTCTTCACTGACAATTCTGATATTTTTTAAGTTTTCATTCATTTAAAAAACCCTCTGAATTCTGACTTTTTGAAAGAAATTCAGACAATGAAAATACAGAAACTTTTCTTGAAATATACTTAGCATTTTTAACCAGCTCCACAAAACTAGGAAGAAATAGTCAACCTAAAAAAAATTTCACACACATTATGGTAATATACTTCCAGTGTGTCACTTTCTTTACTGGTATTTTGTTTGCTAAATAAAGAAAAAGCAAACACAAATGAAGGCACATGCTCACAGTACATAATTTTTGGAGAAACAGCAGCAATTTTAAAAGTAAACTTCACACTAGTTCTGAGACTTGTTAGGTGCTGCTGGCTTGCTCCAGTTCATGAAAGCCCTTTATATTCTAAATTTAAAAATAACTTGCTGCTGGCACATTCCATTAATAAATTAGGAACAGAATTTTATGTTTTCAAAGGGTATGGAGAGAGAGAAATAGACAGGCTAAAAAAAGATTGAAATTGTGTTAGATCATTTTTTTCACCTGTTTTCATTTCAAGCTCTTATTCTACAATTCTCTGCCTCCTCATTTCTGAGTAAGGGCCTAACCCTGCAACCCTTACTAATATAAGTAAACTGAAGTCAGTGTGACTTCTTGTATGAGTAAGAATTGCAGAAGTGGGCCTTAAAGTTGGAGGAATAGTAACCTTCATGTTGTTCAGTCGTGGAAGGGTGCTGTGTAGGTTTTATGACTGTATATGGGGATTTATTGGGATCTCATGAGGCCTAACTTCTAGTTCTGCTACTATTCTCCCATACTAGCAATTCAAACGGCACAATTTTCCATTCACTTACATTGGTATAAAAATGATGCAACTCCTATGACAGTGCATTTCCTCCAGATTTAACTCTAAGTGTGAGGACAATCACATGCAAAGACTTCACACAAGACCTGCTCAGAGACATTTGCACACATCCCTATGAAACTATAAGACTCACAACAGCAGAATAAACATAACTGGGTCAAGAGCTATGTGGACATCTTTGGCACGACTACATTACAACCTCAAAGCTGCAGACACTATTTTTGTCAAAGGATGATGCAAGCTGAGCCTTTCCCAGTCTAAGAGCAGGTGTGAGTTAGACAGCTAAAAGTTGGTCAAAAAGCATAGACAAAGTGGTAATGTGCTGTAATTTACAACAATTTTGTATTGTAGCCCATAGGGCTAGCTTCCATTCATTATATTCTGCTTTTATTATATTCAGCAGTATTGCAAGGAACCTAAGGCCTATATTGTGGAAGATATTAGCTTCAGCAGTTAGCATAAGGCTTGAGGCCTAGAACATTGGTACTCCCTCTTCATCTCCTCCCCACAAAGAACTTTAAGCTACTGTTCTATGACTGCCATGAGGATCATAAAAACATACACTTATTAATGGGTATGCTACTTTTATGGAAAGATTCGACAGCAATAAATCTCAGCAACTTTTTCTGATGGAGATCCATTATGAAACTCTATGGGGAAGTGAGGAAGAAACCTGCTGAATCATGAAAGGGTCAACACTGCTTTCATGCCTTGTGGCAGATGCTAGCTCCCTCCCTCTCGCTTTCCCCAGGCACCTTCTATAGTCTGCATTTAATTAACATTAACAAAGTTAATGCTCCTGACATTTCCTGAAGATAGCTAATCCCAGTTTTTTCTACTGGCATTTATATTCTGTGGCTATAGGTTCATTTCCGAGCCCACCTCCTGCCCAAGGAAATGGGCCCACTGACCATGAAGCAGGCTGCATCAGGAGCAGTAGTGAATAAAATCCATTTTCAACCATCTTTTTCTGACAATATTAGCTTTGTCTCTTCAACAAGAAACCCAAAAACCTCTAAATATTCCTTTCGCTCTACTGCAGTAGTTATATTTATGCAAATTGCATCTAAAGGGTTTAGAAGCCAGCTTTTATTGATCACCATTTGGTTGTCAGTAATTGTAAAACTGCAACATTTGTAAGAAGTCAGGTTACTTATCTGAATCGGAGTATATGTATAAAGTCTATTACAATCATATAATCATAGAAACTGGAAGGAACCATGAGAGGTCATCGAGTCTAGTCCCCTGCACTCATGGCAGGACCAAGTACCCTCTTAAGCCATCCTTGACAGGTGTTTGTCTAACCTGCTCTTAAAAACTTTCAATGATGGAGATTCCACATCCTGCCTAGGCAACTTATTCCAGTGATTAATCACCCTGATAGTTAGGCACAAGTATACATTCTATTTATACCAATAGCTCTCAACCTATTTACTATTGGTATTGGTAAATCTCAACCTGTTTACCATACCATACCAGCTCTCTATGTGGGCCGCATCCACAATATATACACTATTTGTATGTCCCTGAGGATGTCACATGGGCTGCAGCTGTGTGCTTTGCGTTGATTGGGTCAGCGGGTTGAAAGCCATTCATTTATTTTTTCCTGTGATGAAAATAATCTCTGGATAGCAAGACACTGAAACTAGAACAGGCTCACATGGGATACTTAAGTCTGTCTATTTAGACTCTTAAATGGCCCTTATTGATGTTGAATCTGAATGCCTGATAATGTCCGTTTTCAGAGGATAGCCATGAAAAACATCTTCTGATTTGTTTGGGGTCCAGCTTTTATAGACTTGGGTCAGATAGGTCACTCTTTATTTTGGATTGATAATGGATTCTAGCTGGTTTGTTTGTACAGTTTTGTTTTGCAGCTAAGACTTGTTAGTTTTTACATGCCACCAGACACCTTACTGTGCAATACATACCAAGTAGCTAATCAGTCACTCTAGCAATGTCTCTGCTTAAATTTAGCTTGGAACTCTTACGTCCTAAAATTCAGATTTTATCCCAGACGCTTGATGTCTGGCTTTGTTACTGCAGTTTGTGCTATAAACAGCTTTGTTTTACTGTGTATGATGTCAGAAAGATTCAGAGGGAAGTAATAACTGCCTCTAGTGGCTTTGAGTGCACTGTTTATTCTATATAAAAATGAGAAAGTTGATCCGATCACATCTCCAAGGTTTTGTGCAGTCAAAATTATTGTCTGATGAATGTTACCAAAATAAGTAATGTTCAGTAATACTGTACTGGTATGCATATCTGTGTTAAAGTACCCTTTTAAACCATCAAAATGAACAAGAGGGGACTTTCCAGTTTTCTCTGTAGATATATAATCATGTTCAGGAGCAAAAATCACTTTCTTCCTGTAAAATGATAGTGAAAATCAGGGTTTATTCAGATTGACCTGTTTTGTGCTTGTGAAAATAGCCTCTAGATTAATATATATTTTTAAATCCCCCACTATCAGGAAAGAAAACCTTTACTTCCCCTGCAGTGGTCAAATAAGGAATAACTTTTCTGTTATGCCCTCATATCAACGTTGCCAGATGAACAAAAAAAAAAAAAAATTGGGGACTGAGAGGGAAAAAACCACTAAGAACCAGAGGGAATGTATAACCACTTCTCAGGGGCATACCATCAAACATAACTGAGAGGAGAGAGGAGAAAAAGAGCACCTTCACTCTTGAGTAGGTAGGACAAGTCATCACTACTGCTTCCGATTTCAGTACTGATTTGTAGCAATTTGAGCTCTGATGCAGCAGAAAGTTAACTTTAACTTGCCTTAAATTAACTGTAATTCTCAGAGCCATGCAGACTATTTTCATGCACAAAACAGGACAGAGGTTTGCTTTCTGCAAACAAAAGATACAGAATTTTTGCCAAATGGAAAAGTATCTGTACAAAAAGGTATTTTTCCAAAATCAGTTTTAAAAAGAATGAAAATAGTTACTTGGGTGTGTTGCTTACGAGGAAATATACAATATTGTGTGGATAGGTTGGAAACTCAGTAGTATGGATGTATACACCTTCCCCAAATTAGGGGTAACATAGTACTCTCTCTGCTTCCTTTGATTATCAAATCTCTCCAGCTTTCTCCAGTGCAAGTCTTTCTTTTATGAGATTTTTTTTCCACAGGTGAAATTTTTGTTAGCTTATTAACAAATCAACAAAGGACTCAGTTTAAATATAGATAAAAAAAACTATGTTGCAAAATGCTTCAGAGATGGGGGAAACAGTCTGTTTTTTGCTCTTACAGCCCTACTTCTCCCAACTCACTCAGGCTACAGGACCTTTTTTAAAACATCTACCCAGTCTACTTGCCCTGCACAGAGTTCTCTATAGTTTGATTCAGACTCCATTAGCATACCCAAAACTACCACATCCAATCCCAGAAACTTCTGGGTGTTGAGTGCTAGTTGTGCATCTGTCTAGCAAGAATGACCCAGACACAACACACTTCAAATCCGACTTTCCCCCACCACCCCGGCCCCAGATCTTAGCAGTATCTCCCTATTAAGCATGTGGGTTACATATGCTTTTCTGGGGACTAGAACTTTAAGGCTGCATGTGTTTGCTCAGTACATATAAAGGGGCCATTTTGAGCTGGATGCCTCTCTGTATTCATGCTGGTACTCTTGCTTTGTTTTTCCTTTCTTATTCCTGAGGTAGTGGTATATTCTCAAAAGGGACATACCTATGAGAATTTTAAATTTGCATTTGTGTTCCAGATCTCTGCATCATCTTGCTTTTGTTCCTCCTTCGTATCATCTCTATGAAGAAGAGCCTCCAGAAAGCAGTTCATTCTTCTTTTCCCTTGTCCAGTATGGCTTATGGAGTCAGCTAATATAATAGCCTTTATAATGGTCAGTACAACCAAGGCTTGAACCAATGAGCTCCAAAGCTAAAAGTATGAATTGCTGCAGCTTGCGCTCTCAAAAAGATGCATATCTGTTGTACTTCAGGCACAGAGGGGGACTCTTAATGCATACTGACAACTGCTTTACCCACTTCTAGGCAGAGGAAATTCATTCCAACCATCTGAGGCTCACAGAAGTGTCAATCCTAAATAAGCCCCCAATCATTAGACAGCCACTATCTTGGCCAACACACTGGATGTGGAATTGGTGATCTTTACAGCTAAATACACAAGTCCTTAGAACTAAAGAGCCAAAACTAAAGCATGCTGAAAGTTTTCCAACAAAATGTTTGGTGGAAAATGCCATTCATGAAATTGAAACTTTGCCTGGGAAGGTGTTTGATTAAATTGAGAATTTTGGGGGGACAAAGCATTTTTGATAAGATCTGGCCTTTTTGGAACAGAGCCCTTCGACTATTTGCTTTGAAATGACTTTTATTTAAAAAAAAATTACATTAAAAAAATTAACTTCAGTTATATGGAAATGGAATATTTTGAATAACCCAAAGTGAACTTTTTCTTGTAAATATTTGTTTCATAGGAAATGTTGAAGTTTTCTGATTTTGTTCCAATTTGGAAAAAAAAAGTGTCAAAATTTCCTACAGAACAGAAATACCTAGATTTGACTGGCTTTCTACTGGAGAGCTATAAGAAATCATGCCGGAGGGGGGCATAAGAAAGTTACTGATGAGTTACCCTAAGGGACAGTTCTTTGCCTTCTCTTCATTTAGAAGGAATGAATGTACTGGTCTGTCTGCAGTGATGTTCTTCTCATTCATGTGAACGTCTTCAGGAAGAAAATGCTCCATATCCACTGCAGTTCCACAGAGCAAGGCAATTCACCCAGGGAAACAATTTGCTACATCTTAAGAATAAGAAGCACAAGAAAAACCCATTGATACGAGTGTCATAAATCTAACCACTTGCCGGTTATTTGGAGAGTATACTTTCCCTTTGTACTGCAACTGCAGCATCTCAAATGACTTAATATTTGGTAGAATAGGCATAAGAATACCTGCTATAAAGAGGACACTAAATGGTGGAAAAAGGAAAGGGGGTAATTCAGGTAATACCTGTCAACTGAAAACGTGCAATTTAAGTTTTCTACTGCAGCTGCATAATCAGTTCTACCATGATTAGCATTTTTAAAAGTAAAAAGATGGAATGATGAAAATAACATTACGATGCACAGTCCAAAATATGAATAACAGTTAATCTTCTGATTGGTGCTTAAGAAAAAAGTAATCCAGGACAGTTCACTATGTCAGGGCCTTGTCCCACAATCTTTCCTTGAGAGAAGCTCCCCATAGAAGTCGTTGATGAATTTTGTCTGAGTAAGGGCTGAAAGAAAAGGAAAGAAAAGTATATTTTAAACTTTTTATTCTCTGTTTGACTTGGTCTCCTGAATCCACAACTCCTGTGTGCTGGTTTCCTTGTGCGACTGGTACAATATTTTTATGCCAGTCAACTCCCTACTTGCTGCCTTTTTGTCAATTCTGTGACAGTGTGATAAACATCACAGAATCCACAAGAGGCATTGACTGAGCAACATGTTAAAAAAAAAAAAAAAAGAGATAGAAAGAATGAAAGGGCAAGAACCACAGACTGAGTAAGATGGGAAAGGTGAGATATTTGGCTGTAAAATGACCTCTTCCATCTAAAACAGAAGGCCTTATAGCATCACTGATTTAAAAAAAAAAGAAAAATCAGAACTATCCATTTGATGGATAGTGTAATAGGACTCTCAGTATTCACCTGCAAGTACTAGAAAATTCAACATGTATTTCTACTAGCTGAAGTCTTGATTTCCAGACTAACAAGAAATCTTTGCTAAAATTTAAAATAGCAAATGAAAGCTAAACTTTAAATATCGTGTCCCTAGGATCATCCCAGTGCCAAAAGGCAAGGAGCTCTCCACTGTGTATCAGGTAGTCTCAGCTGGCCCAGCCAGCTCATTGCACCTGGCACACTATTGTCATGATATTTATTTAAATGATGTCTTGTAATATATCATTGCAAAAGTAGTAACTCACTGATTAACGTTTTTGTGTCAGGTGTGCACAATTAACATGCAAAGAACTAGATATAAGATGGACATGTGACTAAAATGTATTTAAACCAGGCAAGTCAGGAAAAGTTGATAAACAGGTTTTCTGTAGAGGGTTCTGAATTCTCCCTGTCTACCTTGGATCCATGGAAATATCAGCGGTAAACAAAGTAACCAGCTTACATGCAGGTGGGAAGACTTCATGTCATAGGAACCCATCAAGAGGGGACACTTTGGTTAAGGTGGTGCTGCCCCCTCCACCCCCCAAAAGGAGACAGGAGATGGAATGACCCAAGCAATTTGAAACCAGGACAAGTACATTTGTAGGAGTATATTGGAACTGGAAAAGAACTTGGGGTATCCTTCCACTTGAAGAGGCAAAGTTTCCAACCACTTTGGCTCTGTTTTGGATCCTGGCTAAGGAGTGACCATCCATGCTGGAAGAATGACTGAGAAAACTACTCTGAATAGAAGACTAGCAGGTTGGTGAGTGCTCTGTCTCCTTGGAGACAGTAAATTTTAACTTTTATGAGGGCCCAGTGGGAGGAACTGGAGGAGATGATGGTGTCACCCCAGAAGAAGTAGCCTGGTGGCAGCCAGGATGAGGCCATTGTGCTGTGGGCATGCTGTTGATCACAGGGCTCAGCCAAAGCTACACGGTACAGAAGCACTCGTGGTTACTGGGTAGGTGGTGGCAGTCTTTTGCTGGACTGAGTTGAACTGCAGAGCATTTACTATGTTACCTTACTGATGTGCAAGTACTTTGAAGATTGATGAATTTACCTAATATTATTTTTAGCTTATACAAAGCACCTGTGAACAAACATTTTGAAGGAGACCCCAGAAGACTTTCTTCACAGTCGGTATCTTTAGGGGTGTCTACTCTTCTTACTAAGATGTCCAGCTTTGGATGCTTTGACAGATGAGTTATGTCAGACCAAATTATAAGTCTTAATGAATGCAAAGTTTAAGATGTGATTAAAAACTACCTAGGAAAGTCTCATTCAAGTTCCATTACCAACTCTGCCTGCCTGCCCATCTCTCTCTAGCATTATCTATGTCTTCCTGCCATATAGTGTATGGGTGAAAATACTTTCTGCACTTACCTCTCATTCACTTTTTGCCCCTGTATGTGTTGGAGGCCCCTCCTCCCTCTTATCCTATTTCCCATACATCTGCACACTAGTTACAGAATGAGGCTTTCCTGTTATCCTGTAGGCCTTAGAGTGCCTCCCCCCACAAAGAGGTAAAGAGAGATGTGGTGATAGAAGAGACACCTGAGGCACCTTTCCAGGTCTTTCTGCTATAAGACATCAGTAAGATGATATTTGATCCCAGATTCTGATGGAGAGGGCAAGGCACAGTCAGGAGAGCCCCCTTTGTAAAGTGGGAAGGAGAAGAAGAGGTGTTAGCTGTTTCTTAGCGGAAGGTGTAAAAAACCAAGAAAAAGAAATCCCAGAAAATAAATCACAAGGCTCTGTTGATTGGTTGTTACATATTCGGCTAGGAAAAGCATCTGAGAGCCACGGCTGGTCATTCCAAATCTCCAGAATGATCTGGCCCCACACCCGACACTTGTTGGCCAGGCTCCAGAGCATCGCTCCAGGGGACTCTGCTCTTAGAATAGTTCTTACAGGAAATGCTTGAATAGCATCAAAATATCGGTTCTCCTCCTCAGACTCCCACTGTCTGCAGCTAGTTCTAGCAGGTACCATGGATGCAGTCCCATGGCCTCCCGAAGGTAACAGGATATGCTTTGCAGCCATAAGACAAGAGTATTATGTTCCTCTGGGCCTCATTCCTGGTGGCAGAGAGTGGTTTGGATAGATATGTGTGCCAGGTGATACAGAGGAAAGGCTAAAAGGTGTTTGATCTCCCCGTTCCAACATCTCCTTCAGACCAGGAGGGTCATGAAAATAGTTCAGAACTCCATGAGTTTGAAGACCGTGCCAGGGACTCTCTGGGTGCATCTACACTGGTAAGTTAGGTCAACTTAAGGATGCTTAAGTCAACCTAAAGGAAGCGGGGTGCACACTGGGCTTTTTTTAAGTCAATTTAAGGAAAGCTTAAGTCAACTTAACACCTCCTTTTAGGTTGACTTAAGCCTTAAGGCCAGTGTAGACGGGGATTAACGCTAAGTCAACTTTATTAAGTTGACTTAAAGCAAATATAATGGCTATCTCTGCTGTTAAGTAGACTTAATAAAGTCAACTTAAAGTGCAATCAATTTGTTAAGTCGACTTAACAAAGTCTATTTTAAGTCCACTTAAAGTCAACCTTGTTAAGTCGCCTTAACAAAGGCGACTTAACTTAGTAAGTGTAGATGTAGCCTATGATACCTACTTCTATTCAACCGTGCTTAAATTGAGGTCCTACGTAGTGTGTGGCTGTAGATCTTGAAATTAAATGTTGCTTGTGCTAGTGCAAGCACATCGGGTTTCATTCACTCAACCAAAATAGTTAAATCAATGTAATAAGACAGAGTAATTATACCAGTAAAATGACTGTATCTAGACTAGCTAGGGTGACTAGATGGCAAGTTGAAAAATCAAGACTCTTTTTTTTTTTTCAGGGTGGGAGGGTATAATTTCACATACAATACAAAGGCCCTAATATTGGGACAGTCCTGATACTATTGGGACATCTACCTAAGATCAGCTCTCAGTCAAAGACAAGAGGAAGAGAAGCAACTTGCAGGCAGTGGATGACATGAAGTGATGAAACATGACTTCATGCATGTTCCCTCCTCTCTTTAGGAGGTAAGGGGTACAAAAGGACTTTTATTTGAACAAACAGATATTCTGGAGATACAGATCTTTACCTGACTTCATGACTGAAGTGATGCTGACCTCTTCCTTCCTGTCCCTTGGGTCCTGAGCTTTTAAACTGCCTTTCTGATGAGGGCTACAAGCTATCAGTCTGGTGCTGTGCAGTAAAAGTCAAATGATTCTATTATTGCTTGGATTTTTATTAGCTTGACCTATTGTAAAGTTTCAGCCAAGGGGAAAAAAGTGCTTTGAAAGTGCTAAGCTATGATAGAAGGTTCTTCTGCATCCTATAATGTTCTCCTTTCCTCCTTTTTTAATCCTGAGGAGCTGACGTTTTTATAGTCGTATTTTAAGAGGTATTATTTTACACATGTCAAACAGTGCTAGGTTCTGCATAAGGGCATCACTCAGTAAAAAAAATTTCTGGGGCATCATCTCCAGGAGAGGTGGAATGGGTTGTAGTGCGGGTCTGGCTGCCTGGGCAGCTACTCCATTCAGGACAGGCGGGTGGATTGGGTTGCGCCAGAGGATGGGACTGGCCACTGAGGCAGCCACTCTGTCCCCAGACAGGATGGAGGGCAGGTCTGGCCACTCGCAGCTCCCCTGTGTCCAGCAGTGGGGGCAGGGCAGGGCTGGGGTTGTGGAATGGCACACTGCGGGACAGGACCAGTCCAAGAGTGGGGCAGACTGGCATAGCGAGTCATTGCAGGCTGGTGGTTCTCTGGGCTGACGGGTCCTCTGGCTGCCCTGGGCTAAGGAGAGGGAGCGAGTGGCACCGGTGCGGCCGTGTACTGTATGTGCGAAAGCAGACCAGGCTGCTCCTCTGGGCACTGCTCAAGGGATTCAGGGCATGGGCCAGCGATCCAGTGTTCTGCACACAGATATTAGAAGGCACAGACTGAAATTTTCAAGACAATGTAAAGTTTCAGTGGGAGTTGTGGATGTTTTTCACCTGAAAAGTCAGGTAATGTAGGTGCCCAAAACTGGATGCACATTTGGTCTTTCTTTCTCTGGAGCATTTAGCACACTGATACTATAAGGTAATAGAATCATAGGACTTGAGGGACCTGGAGAGGTCTTCTAATGCAGCTCCTAACTCAAGGCAGGGCTCTTAGCTAGATGGTCCCTGACAGGTGATCGTTTAATGAACCCATTCTTAAAAATTCCCAATGACTAAGATTCCACAACCTCCTTAGGCAATTTGTTCCTGTGCTTAAGTATCTTGACAGTTAGGAAATTTCTCCTAATGTCCAGCCTAAACTGCCCTTGTTACAATTTAAGCCCATTGCTTAAGTGCATGCATGAGATTTTAAAAGTGTGTTGGTCTCTGTGCAACATAGGGTATAGCTCAGAAGGCTGGATTTTGCATTACACATTTTCAAGGGTATGGCATCATCATTAGATGTGTATATCTGGCCTATGAGCAACAAAACTTTGTCAACTTTGAGTTATGTTTCAGTGTCCAAGTGTTGATGTATTTATCAGAGAGACAAAAAATAATTCTGTAGCAAATACAAATGTAATTCTCTCTATCTGATAAAGAGCAGATTTTAACAGGAACAAATTTGATTCAAAACTTACATTACTGCAAAATGTGAGATTTTTATATAAAGAGTCAGGATAATAGTCAGGAAATTCAAAGTTATAGCGTCAGAGGAACTGCAGCTCAGCCCCTTGTAAATACAATATTTTTATATTACAATATTTAACGTTAACTTTAGTGACATACTCACACAATGGATCTAATTCTCCTCTTAAAGCCAGTTTTACATGGTGTGACTCCATTGACTTCAGTTAATATGAGTATTTATTCAAATCTGTGTAACTTTAGAATGTCTTAAGGGTTGTCTTCAAACTTCTAGAAAAAATATCACATTTGAGCTAAGAATAAATATTAGAAATGTAAGACCTGAAAAATTAAAGTTTTTTAAATGAAGGCTGCAATTATAATCATGGGAGTCCAGTGCTGGTGACGGAACAGCTGTAGCAAGATTCAGCCTCTCTCCTGGTCATATTTCCCCTTCCCCTTCTTTTTGATGTCAAACTTTAAATGACTAAAAACCTCAACTGAGATCAGAGCTTCAATTGTCTTAGGCACTGTAAGAACAAATTACAACACACTTCTTGTCCTGAAGAGCTTACAGTGAGGGGTAGGAGGGACACAAAGATGAAGTGACTGGTCCAAGGTTACACAGCAGATCAGTGGTGGAACCAGGAATTAGAAGCCAAGTCTTTTGAGTCCAAGTCCTTTCTCCTGGACCATGCTGCCTCTAAAATAATTAGAACAAATTGTTTCTGCAGGAGGAACCTCCCTTGTTTCTTTCCTGGCTATCAGCAACATGGTGAGCCATTGGCCTGTAATTACAGCAGTTTTCCATAATAAATTGTCTCCAAGTCCTCAGTCATAACTATAAGACCTGCATTCAGATACTGTGTGCTCCAAAGTGGTTTTCATAGCGACATATGTTTTAGTAATACCTTTAATATACAACATACTACTATATGTAGGAGCAGCAATGTGGTTAATGCTGAAACAGTAATGGCTTTGCAGGTGTTTTGAAGATGCTTCATTCCTATTATACAGAAGAATCCACTGAGCGAGGACAACTGGGTGGACAGATAGTCCCAAATAAAGGGAATATCCCCATTTAGATATTGTATATGTAATATGAAAAGGTTAAAAATGAACTAATACTGTACTGAACATATTAGAACAAGGTATTTAATTGCATTTAACCTTTCATGAGCTGTATTCTCCTTTTAATTTTACTTGGGCACTTCTATATTAAAAGACTAGAGTGTGGATTTTCACATCTAGTGAAAAGTATCGGTAACCACTGGCAAATGCATCCCTATTAAGTAGAATTTATGCTAATTGTACCTCAATTAACTAGCAATAATTATCATTAAACTATTTCTATTCCTTTGCAGATATACCAGTAAGGGGATTATCTAGAATAAACATGATCCAATTAAGTGGATGATAATGTACCATATAAGTAGAGGATAGTGGAGAGTCCAGGATAACTTACCATATAAATGGAGGATAGTGTGCCATATAAGAGGTGAAGTAATTATTTTTCAAAGAAAGGGATTATATATCATTAAGCTGTTTGCACTTCATTATTGTTCAGTAATGGTAACACAGAAACCATTGAGGACCTAAGGACATTCTCTTCCCCACTTGCCTAGTCTATCATGTTACAAGCATATTGTAAATTGACTCATAAAATCAGAAACTTTGGCTATTCATAGCCAAATCTCCCATACATTTACCACATTATATTTTCCCCACATTTAAGTTCTCACAAAAGTTGGGAATTAATTCTGTTGAGGACTTGTGGGGTGCACCACAGCCTTTGTCCAGTTGGTAGTCTCTTAGGGATGGCATAGAATTATAAGCAGATCAAAAGGAAATAATTTTTCATATAAGTATTTTTTATTCTTTATTGCAAGTCTTTCCTAAGAGTGAACCCATGACTACAAAATCTGTTAGAATCCAATCCTCTACTGAATGTAGGTGCAATATGTGAAGTCAATGGTTGATAATAAATACAAATAAAAAGCAAAGAGTTATAGAAAATTGATAAGGGAAGCAAAGGAACACAAGAACAAACCAGGGTCAGCAAAATTAAAGTCCATAAGAAGCTTTCAAAGTATATTAGGAACCAAATAATCCTAACAATGGAAATGTATGGAAGTGTAGAATGATCAACCATAATTCAGAAAAGGGAAAACATTCAGTACATTTTTCTGTTCTATTTTTGGGAAAGAAATGTATCATTATAACATTGTTTCAATTCTGCTCAAATCTGTGGAGGATATTGAAACAGCAGTGATGTAACTTAACCATTTTTAAAATCAGCAGATCCAGATAGCTTGTATCCAAGAGTTTTTAAAGAGCTAGCTGAGAAGTTTGCTGAACCATTAACGATGATTTTCAGTGATTTTTTTTTCCAAGTTCCCCTTGGACACTGGGCATCTTCCAAAAGACTGAAAGATATCTCATGTGCTAATATTTTTAGAAAATTAGATGACCTCGGTAATTAAGGGCCTGTCAATTTGATATTTATCTTGGACAGAGTAATGGAGTGTCTGGTATAGGACTAGATTAATAAAAAAAATTAGAGGTGTAATATAAAGGCCAATCAATATGGGTATGTGGAAAATAGATCCTGTTAGAGGCTATGTCTACACTTGTTAATTTGAGTCGACTTAGCATGTCTATACTTAAATTTTTAAGTCGACTTTGGGGGGACCCTACAAAGTCGACCTAGAGCATCCACACTGATCCATGGTGTCAGGGGGGCACCCCTTGCCAAGTGCCAGGGGGCTCAGCCTTTGCCCATTGTACCTGGGTACAATGGGGCAAAGGGGGACAGGGACCCTGGCAGGGCATAGGGGTAAGGCAGGCAGGGCTCTGCCCTGCCCTGTGAGAGGGCATGCCAGGCTCCCCCTGTGCCACCCCCCGCAGCAGGGAGGGCAGTGGGGAAGTCCTGGAAAGCCCTAAGTCGACTTAGAGTCGACTTAGGGCTATTCCACGTCTACACTGGCTTAAGTTGACTTTAGAAAGTCGACTTAAGCCAAAAGTTGACTTAAAAGGAGGTTTAACAAAGTCGACTTAATTTTCCTTAAGTCAACTTAAGCAGCTGCTTAAGTTGACTTAAGGAATGTGTAGTGTAGATGCAGAGTCTACAAGCTTAAGTCGACTTAATTTACAAGTGTAGACGTACCCAAACACTCAAGGTTAACACTTAGTTCTACAGGCAGCAAGTAGCATAGTCAGTTACGCTCAAAGTGTTGTGGAGGGAGGGACATAAGAATTCACTCTGCTCCTCTGACAAGAATGATGCAAAATCAACATGGTACATATTGATTGCTTGATTGAAAACTGGCTAACTGGTAGGTCTCAAAAGGTGATTATAAACAGGGTATCATCATTGATTGTTTCTAATAGGGTCTCATTGGGATCTGTTATTGGCTCTGTTATTGAATATTTTCAGTGGCAAAATCATTACTGATAATGTTTGCAGATGACAAAAAGGTAATTAGAGTGGTAAATAATGAAAAGAGTCACTGATATCAATCAGGATCAATTGGTAAGTTAGACTCAAGCAATCAATAAGCATTTCAATGTGGCCAAATCTAAAGTCATACATCTAGGACAAATACGGTAGAAAAATATTGTAGGCCACGTTTACAGGATGCGGGACTCTATTCTGGGAAGCAATGACTCTGAAAGAGAATTATAGGTCATGATGGATAATCAGATGAGCATGTATTTGCAGTGGCCAAAAAGGCTAATATGATCCTTGGATGTACATATATGGGAATCTGATATAAGGTAGGGAGATTATCTGTATTTGGCACTGTTGCAACCACTGCTGGACTACAATGTCCAGTTTTGGTCCCTACAGTACAAAAGGGATGTTGAAAAATTGGAATGGGTTCAGAGAAGAGCCACAGGAATATTTAAAGGGTTGGAAAAGCATGCTTTATAATGAGACTCAGAGTTCAGCTATTTAGCTCATCATAGAGAAGATTAAAGGGTGATTTGATCAAAGTATCCACATGGTGCCCACATGGCTTACAGTATCTTTATAATAAAGGCCTGTTTAGATATCAGAAAATCCAATGGCTAGAAGTAGAAGCTAGAGACATTCAGACTAGAAATAAGGCATGCATTTTTATCCGTGAGAGTAATTAGCCATTGAAACTATTTATAAACATTAAGGTTGGATGTTTTTCTAAAATATAGTGCTGGTTCTACCATAAGTACTGGGACTAACAAGAGGCATTAATTCAGGGAAGACCTATGTTATACACAAGGGCAGATTAGATGATCACAATGGTCCCTTCTAGCCTTAATCTATGAATCTCTGAAGTTATTGGCCTCTGTGCTGAGAATGCCAATGAGATTGCCAATTAGTGTGGTTGGCTTTTTGATGTGGACATATGTCCACTGGGAGCTAGGCTGACACCACCAAATTATTTTCACAGCCATTAAAATGGCTCAGTCCCTGAATAATGATTGTCACAGAACACAATAGAAAATGGGACAAAAATAGTCTGTTCCTGGAACAACAATTGTAACAAAAATGGAAACTAGTACAGATGTAATGCATTTTTTAAAATCATCCTATTCTTTCCCCTAACTGAATGCTCTATGTAAAACACCTAATTCAATCTAATCTCTTTGTCAGTTGCACTAGTTGGAAAATAAACATTTACTAAAACAAGTGTTTAATGGATTTTTTTGTTAATTATAGCAGAGTAAACTTCTGAGCTTTGGCTGATCCATGATTTCTTGAAAGAGGGAGGATGGATGAGAAAGAAAAGGTGACTACTTGGCATCATGTTTGTAATCAGTCACTTTAAGGGTTTAGGGTTTGCTCCTGCTTCCAATGAAATCAATGGGCTGCAGAATACTTAACTTTTAAAAACCAAAGGGCAATACTGCAATTTCAATGTCAAAAATAGACACACAAAAACAATTACATACTAGGATTTAGATGAGATGAAAAGGGTTTCTAAGTTCCCTGAGCCACAACAGATCAGCTTGTGAGTCCCTTAGGAATGAGTTCTGCCTTGCTGAAGCCTAGTAGCCACATTAAAAAAAAAATGGTGAGGAAAGAATGAAACAGCAGTAACGAAAAGGTGACAAGTAGTACATAGGACTGCAAGTTAAAGGTGAGTGGGTTATTTTCCTAGCTTTCCTACTGACCCATAGTGTAACTGTGGTCAAATGGGGATGATAACATTTAACTCAGGATTTTAATGGTGTCATTTAATTATTTATAAAGCACTTTGATATAAGTGCTATGGTATCTAAGAGCAAAACATCATTTTAGTTTTAAGTTTTACAATAGTATCCTAAGTTTTACAACACTACTTATTGAAGCTATTAATATTCTTTTTACTCATGACTTCTCCTCTGCTTTGTAAACAACACACTGGAGAGAGGTAATTGCTTTCAGTGGGGAGGCCATTATGAATACGAATCCTAACAATTTACTTGATTTGGTTGCATTCTATACTCTCACTCTAGTACATTGCAGCGTTAGCATTTTACAGTTCATTTGTCAACTGGACCCCATGTCTCAGTTTGTGTCTCGCAAAGTGAATCTCTTCTTCTGTGCTTTACAAAACCTACATAAAAGATTCAAGCAACTGCTTAAATTCTCCGTGGCTCTGCCTTTTGCTCTTGTGGAAATCTGGCATGTAGGTTGCATACTCATCATTCAAAGTTTGTTGCCATCCAGTGGTGTAAAATTGAAATTGTACTTAATACAAAAGCTTCCCTTATGCAAGATTTGACAGTGATTTCATTTTAGTGCAACTGTTCCAGTTTTTTTTGTTACAAGTCAGAGCTGTTTTTTAAGGATTCCTAGGGATCAGAGTGCAGGTTCCTTATTGCCACTATCTGAACCTGCAATTGGGAAGGGGGGAGAAAATCTGTGTTTTAGGTGGATCATGAGATATCAGTGAAGGAATTACTGGGTGGAAATTCCATGGTGAGTGTTATGAAGGAGGTCATACAAAATGATCATGACAATCCTTTCTGGTCTTAAAATCCATAAATCTCATCTACGAATAAATAGCTACAAGACTCTGAGAGCTGGATCTTTCCTGCACTGTTAACAGCTTTGTGTTTGCTTTGGAGGCACAAAACTCATGTAACACCCATTAGTGTGACTACATGACAGTTCTTCCAGCCTAGGAGAATTTTCAAATTGTGTAGAGCCCCCTTTCTTTAGGGTATGGTGATGGAAAAAGAGGACAGGGCTGGGGTGTATCTGTTTATTTCCATTTGCTAAGCAGTGCATTGGGGCCATTGGCAGTTGATACCGTTTAGAGCAGCCACAGGAGCTGTCCATGCAGAGCTGGTTTAAATTGGGTCCTGGTGTGTTTTAGGGATCTTCATTCTTTTTGCTGCAATTTTACCTTTGGGTACTATTCCAGCTCCACACCTTGCTTCCTCTGTATCAATTTGGAACTGCAAGGTGCTGAGGGCCCTTAGTTCCCACTGTATTCAGACCTCTTTATTGCTTCATTGACTATATACATTGGGTTTTACCAATCAACAAGAGATTAAGGCTGAATGCCTTCCTGCTAGACTGATATGATACTCTACAGAAGTGGTTCCCAACTCATGTTTGTTAGAAACCCAACTTGGAATCAGCTAGCAGATTCTTGGCACAGCTACTCCCATCTCTTCATTTCCCTTTCCATTTTCTTTCTATTTTTCTTTTGTCCACCCTTCTTCTTTTTCTCTTCTTGTCATCTTGTCTTTTTTTCTGTATATTGCTTTGTTCCCCTTTTGCATGTTACTTGCTGACTCTTCTCCTCCTCCCACCAGTCTCTGGTAGCTTTGATTCTACTCATGCATCTGAGAAGGTGAGCTATATCACCCATCCTCAGGAAATTCTATTGAGTGGCCATTCACTTGAGGATCGCATTCAAAGTTGCTCTTGTTTTTTTTTTTTAAAGCCTTTTGTCAAATGTTTAGGTATTTCTATATGTTAGACTGGGTGAGAGATTTTTGAACAGATTGAGAGGGTTGAGATGCAGCAAAAACATCATATTAAGCTGGAGTCTCTTGGAGCACTCTCTGGAGTGGTGAAATTCCACACTGCCTCTTAGCATGGTTATGTGCAACTTCTGTTGCTTGAGTTACAAGGTATTATTTTAACTGATGAAAGAGGAGGGTTTCATTTTAATCAGTTCATTCCTGGTAAGGGGAATCAAAGGAAGTGTAACTATTTCTGAATAAACTGTTTGGGTCCTTTTCTCCCCATAAAACCTAAATGCTTTCAATTCCAGTGCTGTCAGGCAGATAGACTAGTATGGTATTCAGACCCTGCACTGTTTTCTCTTCTGAGATGCATTTTATAATATGACCAGACAAGCCATAGTAATGTGCCCATGATTTCCTCCCATGGCTACTCTTGAAAAGCTGATCCAAAATGGATGGCGAAACTGAATTCAGCTCTTTTTTCTAGTTGTAGTTGGGAGAGAGTTGAAATCAGTTATTTTTCTTAACAATCACGATATGGGGGAGGAGATAGAGATGGTGGCAAACTGCAGCGATTTACAATATGGATGAAGAAAGGATTGTTGCAATTGGCAACAAAAATTATGAAACCTCTTGTAAAGAATTTACAAAATCCATTTACTGTAAAATAAAAAAGGAGAAAGGCTGTTTGCTGTGCTGAAGCACTTTAACATTTCACACAAGCTTGACTTTTTATTTTGGTATCAGAGGTGGATAAACTGGCAAGTGTGATGCTTGTCAAGCTTTCCAACTAGCAGGACTAAAATGTGCGGAATACTAATTCTGTCCTAGCTTTCTGAATGCCCTAGTTCTCCTCACTGCCAGTGAATGTCTGTAAGCTCCAGAAGGCAAGTTTAGAATACTAACTAGTGGCTGTGCTGAACCAGAAATGGAAAATCTTATCCCTAAATGTGTTTAGGTCAGAATTTTAAGTTCATTTTCTTTACGTAGCCACTTATGTAGAATAAACACAAAGTAAAACCTTCCCATCAAAGACTGACTATAGAATTATTTAAACACCAGGTCAATTCTAGGCTAATTTGGGCAATGGGTCATACCCAAGCTTGTGTCTAGTGGGAAAGCTCAGTTCAAATTATCAGGAGGTATGTCAATTTAATGGGCTCAATCTAGAGCCTAATGGATCTTTTACCATGCTGTTTAACAAAAGCCTGATAAAGACATGCTCAGCAGTAGACTGAAAATATGTTACTAGTCAACACTGATATTCTCTCCACCACTTAACATCGAAGTTACTATTTGTTACCTACTTTCATGTGCATGAAGAAAATATAGAGATGAGTTATGTAGTAAGCCACATTTTTTTTGTCCTTGAGGCTAAATGGTTTAGGATCACAGAATAGTGCAAAGGTTTTCTAGATTATAAGAGTTTTCTGATAGTTCAGTTACTGGCTTTTATTCTCTATAAATAGTCTATTCCTGCTCCTGGTGAATTCAATGATGGAAGTCCCACTGACTTCCGTTGGAACAGGATCAGGGCCTTTTTGTTTGAAAATGTCAGCACAGAATTGGCACACAATTGCAGTGTGTATCCATGATTCGAAAACAGTACTGGTCAAACATGTTTAGGAACATTTTCTGCCTAAAACAGGGTATGACACTCTATACCATTATGTTTACCATTTTCACAAGAATAAGTATGATAATTTTTGTATAAAGTATCCCTTGTGAGGGGCATCGTTTGGAAATCCATAATCTGCTATATCATTTTCCTGTTGAAATAGATGTAGCAACAATATATGTGAAGTTATAAGATTTACTATATGATTGTTACTGAAATATGCTGTAGTTCTGGGTAATACCCATAAACCAGTTTTTCAGAGACAGACACACTGGCTCCAGCTAGGTGTTAAAGGGCTATCACCTACTTAAGTGGCCCTTCTCTAGAACGGGAAAAGGTACGAAGAAGAAATTTGCATGTCATCACCAGGAATGTTTAAACTCCCTATCCTCAAGAGATTATTTTGCAACTGTGGTTCAGCAAAGATGTTTCTAGCACAAGAAATTGAATTACAAGAGGGGAAGAAAAGGCTAGACCTCACTTCTTCTCCTATCTCTCTGTTCATGACATCAATGAATATCTGAAGGACACTAGTAAGGGCCCATGCTGAAAGGAGACCCAGTGAAATTTATTGAAATTTACTGCCTGGTGAGGAAAACTGTCAGTTTGAATTCTGTAAGTTTGTTAAGTTAACCATTTTCTTGCATTTTAACTTTTATTTCTTTCGTAACCAATCCTTTTACGTATTATTTGTAATCACTTAAAATCTGTCTGTAGTTAATAAACTTATTTTGTTTTATTGTAACCAGTGTATTTGGATTCTTCAAGTGGGCCATACGTGCCATAAATAAAATACTTTGGCACTCTCACGGCATTGCAGAGTGCTATGTATGCAAAACTGCGCTCCGTGATACCACTTTCTTTCTCTCTCTCTCTGTTAGGGAGAGAGTGTGGTCTTGCTCTGTTGCTCTCGTGGCATTGCGGAGTGCTAGGTATGTGAGACTACACTCTCTTTCTCTCTGTTAGAGAGAGAGTGTGTGATTCATGGAGCACAGTCATGAGCTGAATGGAAGAGGTTCGGCCTACAGTCTGCATATTTGATACCTATGGATTAGAGTGTGTCAGAAACTCCATTTGGGATAACAAGGCTGGTGCATTATCATTTTCCTGTACTTTGGTACAATGGGGCAAAGGGGGACTGGGACCCTGGCAGGGCATAGGAGCAGGGTGGGCAGGGCTCTGCCCTGCCCTGTGGGGGGCACGCCAGGCTGTGGCTGTGCCAGCCACCCTGGCAGGGAGGGCAGTGGGGAAGCCCTAAGTCGACTTAAAGTCGACTTAGGGCTACTCTACGTCCACACTGGCTAAGTCGACTTTCTAAAGTCGACTTAGCCAGCAAAGTCAACTTTAAACGAGGTTTAATAAAATCAACTTTATTTTTCCTTTAGTCGACTTAAGCAATTTGTCACTAAAGTACTACCAAAATCTGACAAAAGTTTAGGACTTTGAAATCTGTCTTGTTTATTGTATCATGCTGGGAGAGGGCACAAGCACTTGGGAGGGCAGTCTTAAAATTCAAAATGATCTTGACAATTTAGAGAATTGGTCTGAATTCAACAAGATGAAATTCAATACAAGATAAGTGCAAAGTATTTCAACTAGAAAGGGGAAAAAAATACAATGTACAACTACAAAATGGGGAGTAATTGACAAGGCGGTAGTCCTGCTGAAAAGGACCTGGATTACAAATTTAATGAATTAATAATGTGATGTAAAAATGTGAATATCATTTTGGGATTTAAAAGGATGGAGCCTAATTTAAAGCACTCTCTTCCAGCTGGATCCAGGCTTGTGCTTGCTCAGCCAGTTCCATCCCTCCAGAAATTTGGTCTGGAGCTCTCTCCAGAGAAGGCAGTTTCCAGCCAGATTAATTGCTGTGGGTTTTATTTCAAACCTTCTTAACAAAAAACAGGATGAAAGACTCTCCCCTCAAAATGCATACAGCCCAAGTCCTTTTCTCCAAGTCAATCCCTTACCTTACAAGTTCACCAACCCAAAAGTCCCTGACTCTTACCTCAGCTTCTGTGATAACAGAACTTTACCCACTCTCCCTACTATTCATATTTCTTGGAGTTGCTGTTCTAGGATGTGCCAGGTATTGCAGGCCCCACTAACTGTAAGAGGTAGTTAAGATCTGGAATGAGCTTGCAAAGGAGGTTGTGCAATGCACATCATTGTAGTTTTGAAAAAGCAGATTGGACAAATACCTGTCAGGGATGGTCTAGGCTCACTTGGTCCTGCCACAGTGCATAGGGCTCTATTTGAGAACTTCTCGAGGTCCCATCCAGCCCTACATTTCTATAATTATATGATTCTGTGGTCAGCTGGAGATGGTGAGCACCAGTTTTTCTTCATGCTGCAGTACATCATTGTGCTTCTAGGAAAGAAGCATAATTTTTGTATAAGAAACAAGGAGTCTTGCACCTTAAGGACTAACAAATTTATTTGGGCGTAAGCTTTTGTGGGTTTGAACCCACTTCCTCAGATGCAATTTTTGTATACTACACCTGTTTAATAATTTGCTTGTACCAAGTTTTGAAACCCTGCATCCTGCAACCCTTACTTCCTTCTCAGTCCTTCTGAGATGAATAGTTCTCTTTATTTAAGGGGGACCACTTGTCTGAGTGGGGTTATAGTGCAGAACCAAATCCTGGACAAATCATTTGTCTTTTAATCCCATTTTAGACCACCTCATCCTTTAATTAAAGATAGACCTTTAACAGATATTTTTTAAAAAGCTTTCATTTAGGTGGAGATTGATCTATTGGATAGTGAAGCATATCTTGATTTGACATACATAAACAATTTATTTATGAATTCCATTGTTTTATTACATCATTTTTTTCTGTTGCATTTGAAATTTGGATGCATTGGATGAGAAGTGGATTTTTAAATACGTTTATTTTCCATGCATCCATTGTAAAGGGTTTCGGTCAATGTTTGATTATGTTTGGGATTTCTAAATGGAAAATAGACTTTATTAATGATCATTTACTTCATATGGAAAATTTTGTTTAACGTTATTTCCAAAGAGAATTCTGTATGTTTATCATACAATTTCTGTATCTTGTTCTCTCTCCCCTCCCCCCCAGTGTTTTATTATAATGGATCATTTCCATGAAAAGATCTTTGTTTGGGAGAGTTCCTCTGCTTCTTTTACTTATCCCACACCTAAATCCACAACACAGTGTTAATAACATAAAGGGTATTTCTATGGAAATGATAGTCATTACAGAAAATTACGACATCACAGGGGGAGTCAGCAGAAAAAGAGATGAGCTCTTAAGCAGTAAAGATATTGCTTTTATGAAAATATATCTAAGGAAGCAAAGGAGACAAAGTGGAAATAAAGGACATTTGGCAAAACTCTTTCTAAATAGAATGTTTTCCAAAGTTTCCTGGGAGCAAACAGTTGCCACGGAATAGGCATATTCAGTTTATGAGTGTTTTATGGAATTTGAGTCAGAGATTTTAATAGATCTCTGACTACTGCCAGCTACCCACTAAGAGGCCAACTGGACGAGGTCATATCTTTTATTGGATCAAAATCTGTGAAGCTGGGCCAATAAAAGATATTACCTCACCCACTTTGTGTCTCTAATATCCTGGGACCAAGATGGCTGTAACAACACTGCAAACAGTTTTTACTAACTTGCTACAATGTTTTGTTCCTCTAAATCAAGGGCGGGCAAACTATGGCCTGCAGGCCGAGTGTCTGCTCCTCCGGCCAGCCAGCTGTTGCTGCTCCTCTTCTCTTCCCCTCCTCCATCCAAGCTTTAGAACAGCTCATCAGGGCCAGAGTGCTGCAGTTGCTCCTCCTTCCTCCCAGCTTCAGCCTCCCCCTCCCTCTCTCCTTCCCTCCCAGCTCTGCCTCCCTCCTGGCTTTGGGGCTGACTCTCAGCCACCACACAGCCTCGCAGCTGGTTCTGCACCATGCCGCCCCAGCTTGTTTCGGGGCTGGTTCTGTGCCCTTCCCCCAGCTGGCTCCCCAGGGCCAGCTCTGGACCCCTTCATGCCAGCCCTGTTCCCCCTTGCGGCCAGCTCTGTCCTACCCCCTCCCATCCCCGCTGGCTCCCTGGGGCTGGCTCTGCGCTGCTCCCCCCTTAGTTCTCTGGGGCCAGCTCTGCACAGCACCCACCCACCGCCCCGCCACTGGCTCTGTGGCCAGCTCTCCACTGCTCCCCCCCCACACTGTGCTGGCCAGCCCAGAAGCCAGCTTTTCTGCTGGTTCTGCAGCCCGCCAGTCACAATTATTGCCCACCCCTGCTCTAAATCATGATTTTGCTAATTCTCAAGGATTTCCTAATTAATTTGCCTATTTGCTTCCACTTGTAGAATGAACCCTTTTTAACTTGGTGTTGGAAACCTTGATTAAACTAATTTGTTATGCATAAAGGCTTGGTTTATTCCACTTTCTTTGTTATATAATAAGCTGGAAAATTCATTAGCAGACAAAATTAAAAATTGTTTGGCAGAAATCTATACTATTCTTACAATGTGTGGAAATAGATAAACAAATGATAGAAGTGACACGAGTTATTTTCCATCTGCCTAATGCTACCTCTTTCATTAGCTCTGTAAACTACTGGCTCAGTTTCCCCTGTGTGGAAATTTCATATGCCTTCTCCACCTCTCACCTTTGTAGGTCCCCTTTCATAACCTCATTAGATCCCAGGTCTCCAGATTGCCTCCTCAGATGTACAAAGCAGGGCTGCCACATCACTCCATCTTCAGACAGTGTCATTGTCTCTTCATTCTTAACCAGGATTCCATTTAAAATATTACTTAAAAATTCTGTCCAAAATGCCCCTCTTTTAAAATCCCTTCATGGGTTTGTACATTTCACCATACAGACCTTGCCCTTCTATATCTAGCCCTGGTCACTAGAGATTTGACTGTTAAATACTTTTGGATGAGGTGCCAATGACTGTTTGGCCTCCTGTGTCATGAGACCTTTCCACTTGGCTTACCCAGAAACCCTTGTCCAGCTCTGGGAGAACATTTGATCCAGTTGTTTGGAATCCAAAACACTCAGTTTGACTTCAGATTTTGTTCCTTAGGTTCTTTATTTGGCATACAGCAAAGCTATGCTGAATTGACTAGACTGAAGGAGAAAGGGTGGGGTGGCATACCACACATGCAATGTTGCACAGAAAAATTCTTATGTATACCTTTACACTTCCCATTGTATTTGCTATACATTACATCACACATTTCTGGCTTAGCCTGGCTACTTTGTAGGAATCAGTCCCTGTACATGAAGCTCTGTCCCTATGGAATCTGATATTTACATTGAAGATTTATCTTCTCCACTGTCAGTAGCTTCAGGGTTCTGCTGCTTACCTTAGCCAGCTTAGTCAAGCATTTACAAGCTATTTACAACTAAACATTCCCTTCACCTTCCCAATCATGCCCACTGAGAAATGAGGTGTTACTTATGTCAAACCAGGCATTCGTCCAGAAATAAGTGTAGTGGTCCCAGGCTAATTTCCAGTGAACAACTGTTCATTTCACAGTCACCACCACCACACTTTGTGCTAATCTGCACCCTTCTGGCAATCCTGGAAGAGACACCAAAGAATAAATGTGACCCTGTGGGGCTTACTGTACTGCTTCTGTTTACAAACAGAAAGCTTCAGGATCAGACCTTCAAAGGTCTCTAGGTACCTAAATATCTTGGAGGATATGGGCCTCACTCAGGGTCTAGAGTCAGTCACAAATGTTGGATTTGATTCCGACCCTCCACTCCGTGATTCTGCATAAGTAATTGCAGCTATCCTGATATCAGTAGATGTGTTTACCATTCTGCAGGCAAAACTGACATGAATATGGAGTGCAACTCTATCAGGGACAGAAGAATCATCTTCCTTGTTCTAATTTTGTCCACCTGAAATACATAGTAAATCTGAATGGATCTATAGTCCACCTTAAAAAGAGACTAAAATTCACATGAGGCGTCAATGTAATTTTTACTGGCAGGAGAAAGACTTGAGCTGCCAGCCATATGACAGAATTTAAACAGTCCCTGTCAATCAGTTGCTGTGTGTCGGTACCCCTATTTATCCTTCCAGGGCATGTATCCATTCATATTACCATCATCTGAAAAAGAGCGAACAGTGCTGCTGAAAATAAAAGTCAGTGCTAACAGCCATGTGAAAGAGACACAAAAGATATGTATCACTGCAGCTCAAGAATAGTATGACAAGAATATCTGATGTAGTTTATAGGAGAAGACGGTTGGGGGAAAATTGGAAACATGGCATATAAAGTAGATAGAAAGTGAATGGCAGATGAGATAACATAGATACAATAGATCTTCGATCATTGGTCTCTAAATATTTTAGATTATTCAATCTATCATCCTTATTTACATAAGTAGTCCTATTGAGCCAGCTGTTGTTAGAACTTCATTGTACCTGAAATTCAGCAAAGTAATTAAGCTCTTGTCTAACCAACAAATTATGAATTTACTGTATCGTATGTTAATGGACGCACACACAAATCTCCTCTCCACATTTTTCACACATTATTCTAAAAAAATACACGTACAGATCACTGGGCAAAACTAGCCATAAGGTAAAGGTTTCAAAAAAATCACTATACTCTCCTGGTTTTTCTTCTCTTTCAGACAGAGAAATATATTATTTAAATATGAAGGGGAGTTGTAGTGTCATTCTCCAACACATGTATCTAATGACAGTTTTTCTCACAGACAGAGATCTATTTCTTTGCCTTGAAGAGAAGGACAACAGGGCTAGTGGAACAACTTCTCTGAAATGTTAGCATATGGCTAGTTATGTCCAAAAGGCTGAAGGCACCCTTTTCTTAGACGATAGTGTTATAAATATGGAGATTGGGTTTGTATGTACAGTGTGAGTGAAGTAGACAGATCTTAATATATCATTTTTTTCTTTCCTATTTGGAGACATCCTGAAAAAGTAAAGCATCAGGGGAAAAAAAGCCATATACTGTAAACTTTACCAGTGTGCTATGGTACCTAGTTCTATGATTAGGTACAGGGCGAAGGGTATGCACTCAACTGTATACTGAACAAATTGTAAGAAGGATGAGTGAAATTCTTGAGTAGCTTTGTGTAGCATTCCTTTGAGACCTACTGCATTGTGGAGATCAATGATTTCAGCAATGCAGCCATGCATTCAGTAATAGCAGATGACTAAAATTGTGTTTGGTCATCAATATATGAAGTAGCAGCATGACCTTAATCATCTCTGTTGGTGTAAAAATATTGAAAATCTTAGATAATCCTATTTACAAAATTTATTCAGTAGCAACTGAATCATAGGTACCAAGATATTTGTGGTGAATGCGGAAAGATCACTTGATTCAGGCAAGCTCATCAATCCTTTTCAATTTTGCCCATATCTCAGAACTGAGTTCACATGTATTTTGGATCATAATATTTGGAATTTAGCAATCAACCTGACTGACATGTTATTTGGTCTTGAATATATTTCACACCAAACCAAAGTGTGATCAAGCAATTGACTATACAATTTATCAACACTAGTAAGTCTTTATCTTAAGAAGAAGTCTTAAATTCTTAGTCAGGCAATATAGTCCAGTAGTTAGGGCACTACAGTGTGACTTGAGACTTGGGTACTGTTCCTTGCTCTGCAATTGAGCAACTATCACCTTGGGTAGATCAGTTTACCTCCACATCTCCATTTCCCCTCCTGCCCTTTGTCATTCTTGTCTATTTTGATTATAAGCTCTTTGGGGACTGTCTCCGACCATCCGTTTGTTCAGCACATAACACTAGGGACCTGTGATTTCAGATGGGTCCACCAGGCATTGTTTAATAATATAATGTATTAAGGCACTAAAACATAAATAAGACTAAAGGTTGAATTTTGCCTTCAGTGAAACCTATTCAACCCTCAATGGAGCCTGTGGGATTGCGCAGAGGTCACTGAAGGAAGAATTTAGCTATTACTGAGCTGGCACTGGTGAACCATGATCTGAATTAGGTCCTGCAAAACTAAAAACACCTTAGCCCCTGCTTAGTTATTTGCTCTAATAATGTCACTTCTTCACTCACCCATCAATACCAACTATTTGTCTACAATCATCTCCATGCTTTCTTCCATGCTGCCACATATACATATGCCACAAATTATTCCACACAGCTATTCCTCTCTTCATCTCAAAGTCCTCTTCTAACCTTGCTAATTCCAGGATATCTAACAAGAAATTTGTCATCTGATAATCAGTAGGTTGAAGAGATCTTAGGTAAAAAAAAGTCTTTTAATGTTTATAATGTATATAAATATTACACAAATTTTGATGTGATCCTCTTTCCTACCTTTTGTATATTGCCAGTGTTGGGCAAAAATCAAGAAGACAATATTGAACTAACAGAATTTGTGCCTCCCATGACATTCACTACTTGGCTTGTTTGTCATATCATGCTTCCCTTCTCTTTGCCTGTGATTTGGTTTCTTGGATTCTCAAGGCAGGGATTCTGTCTTATGATGAGACATAGTGACCAACCTTTCCATGGGAACAGTAGAGTCTCTATGGCTATGTCTACACTTGTAAAGTTAAGTTGACTCTGTTAAATCGACTTAACAAGGTTGACTTAAAGTCGACCTTGATAAGTTGACTTAACAGAGTGGCTATACTTTGTCGACTTAAGTCAGCCTTGTTAAGTTGACTTAATAGTAGACATAGCCATCCACACTGACTTTAAGTTGACTTAAGAAGTTGACTTAAGGCTTAAGTTGACCTTCGGAGGTGGAGTTATTAAGTCGACTTAAGCTGTTATTAAGTTGATTTAAGGAAGCACTTAAGTCGATTTAAGAAAAGCCCAGTGTGGACTTGGCTTTGTGTAGGTTGACTTAAGAGTCCTTAAGTCGACCTAAGTTGCCAGTGTAGACGCACCCTCTGTTCTTCCCCCTTTCTCTCCCTCGTGAGAAAATTACCTGAAAGGGGGCAGGAGTAGGTGGAACCAGGACTCTCATGCTTTCACACTACACTATATAAAGGGACAGGTGGAGCAACCTGATTTTTAATGTATGGAGCAAAGTACAAACGTCCCTGACCTCCAGGCAATCCCAGGAGAGACTGTGTTCATTAGGCATAATTTCTCCCAATATTCCTGATTACCCTCTGTGCAAAATGCACAATCCAGCCTTAACTGTTTATACAATGCCGACGGCAACATAAAATGGGGCATGGAATCTAGTTGGAGCCTTTGGGCATTACTGCAATACAAATAGGTATCATAACAGCAAGCTAGGGTTAGGAAGCCCTTTGCAGAGCTGAGCTATCCGTCTCCAGTGTGCTGCTCTGAACTGCAAGGGAATTTCCTAGAAGTACAGATCTCCATGGACCAGAAATGGAAGAAAGAATCTCTGAAAGGAATGTTCCAGGGTCAGCAGGCATGTAGACAAAGGGTTATTTGACAGGGATCTGCATAAAGATGAAAACTGGATTCTGAACATTGTGGTACTTGGATCCCAAATGTCACAGACTTTGGAGAAAACATTATTTGTTATTGACGTAGGTGGTGACTGGACATCAGCAAGCCAAACATGCTTTATAGAATAAATGTGTCCTGGCAGTGAATTTGGAGAAAGGTAAAGTAAACAATGCTGCAGTACAGAGGTTGTGATGATAGTTCTGTGTCATTTATATATTCATCCCAAGATGGATTTAAAGTGGTAGTTTTCAAATATTTAAATACATAGTTCTCTTTACATTAGATCACTAGGAAAAGGAAGAGGTAAGGGATGAAAGGTGGTGGGAGTATTGGGATAATGACTTGTTCACCATGTGTGAAAGTGCTGAGCCATGAGGTACAGTTTAAAAAGAGTTATAACATGGTTCCAAAGTTGCAGATACTAAACTCATTAATGCTAGAGCAAGAGATTGTGTTCATCTCTTAGCAATTATTTCTTTTGATTTGTTCCTTACATTTCTACCTAAAAATAGCCTTAGTTCCTTTCTGCAGATTATTAAAAGGAAAGTTTGTGTATTCAAAATTCTTATAGAATCTATATATTACATTTTCAAAGCTGTGCGTGGGAGGTACATGCACAAATCCTTTTATATGTTAACAAGATTTGCATGTATGGCTCTTGTAGACTGCTTGGAAAATTGTACTCCATATGATTTTTCTGTTTTAAGGTTCTCAGCTCCACTGAAAGACATTAGAAAAATATTTTTCAGGTCTATTTTACTATAATACAAAGTGTGATTATGGTCAGAAGAATGATTGTGAACAATATCACTTGTATACTATGAACAATATTGTTTGAGACTCCCTGTACCTTCTGAGTCAGATTTGCTTTGGAGAGTGTCTCTGGTTCTTGCGTGGCTGTGTACGGAGGGCAAAAGAAGCCCTTTTCCTCCACTTTGCATGTGCTGTGGACTGGAGAGAACAACTACATGCTCCTGGGGGGTTTATATTGCCCAAAGGAGTGTGAGGTCATGACACCTCCCACATTGCTGATAGCAGTCAGTGGAGTTGATGGGGTGCATTGGGTATGGTGCAGTCTGTGTATTCCCTCTAGGCACCTATGAATCTGGATCAGGATCAGAACAGATCAGTGCCCCATATAACAGAAGAGAAAAAGGCAATGGGAACAAACTGCCAAGAAACAATAGGAAGAGATCAGCTTGGATAGTTTCTGTGGAAAATAAATGAAAAAAATGAAAGCATCAGCTCAGAAATGTCTTCAGTCAGCAGTGAAAAGAACAGCAGCAAATACAGCTCAGGTCAGAATAATGCATTCTTTTTCAGTTATGTTGTGCTTGCAATTGTCAACTAACAATATTCATAGAACCAAACCCTGCAGTCCCTAATGCCAGGCCTGGCCATTCATTGACTTCAGGGAGAGTAAGAGCAGGTTCTTAGCCTTACTGAGGCAAAAACTCCACAAATAATATTGAGTTAGAAAAGATTAGGGGCCCGATCCAGCAAACACTCATGTGGTAAAGTTACTATGCAGTAGTTCCATCTGTGCAGAACAGGTGCTTTAATATGGGTTCTCAAGTCATACTTATATACATAAGGATTTGCAGAATTGCATCATTAATAAGAACTTCAGAATCAGGTCTCTCTATTAGGATTTCTTCCTCTCTGCATGAATTGCTACAGAAATCATTTAGATTATACCAAGTCTTTAGACACTGATGTGAATTGTAGTATTCTCTTTCAAGGTAACTATTTTCCAAGAAATACTTTTAGTTTATGTAAATTAGGTATTTTTGTGTATGATTATATTAAATATTAAAATGCATCTGACACAATATGTAAATGCACTATATTGTGTACAAATGGATTATTATAAATACAAATATAAGTCAGGGTTGGTAAAAATCTGTTGCTGTTGCTTCTCAAATGGTATCTACTGCTAAGCCTACTTAAAACAGACAAACAAAAACCAGGGAAATTACAAATGTAATATTTTTACAGAAAGATTAAAATAAGTTGTGATGGTAATTTGCATAAATCTAAAAAAATTACTGGCAGCAGGTTACTTCCTTCCCTTTAGCATTTGTAAATTATTACACATAGCTCAGTCAATTAGGGCTTAGTTTTTCATGGTAAGCAGTGTTGCTATGGAAATTATATAGCATGGGAATAACAGGTAGCTCCAAGTCAGATTTTTGCAAAACTGTTTAAAGAGTACAAGATCTTTTTGGGAAGGCGGGGTAAACTGGATGCTTCCCTATTTTCAGGAGGCTGCAACTTGGCTATAGAAAATCATTACTGCCTGAAACCTGGCATAAAATATATGATAGATTTTGCAAGCTAAAAAGCCCAAACAGTGTTGCTGATTTTTCAGTGTGGGTTGGGGGGAGAGGGGAAAAGGGGGAGGGCTGAGGGAGAGGGAAGGTTTATTAGTTTTAGGCAGAGATTTTTCTTATACAAATTACAAATCATTTTGATTTCAAGCAAAATGTGGAAAAATTATCCAATATTGTTCAATGACTTTTTTGAAAACTGGATAAAGAAAATCTAAAATGACAGCTGTTAAGGATTAAAAATTGGCTTTTGCTCCAGCATTATAAATATGGATTCTAAAAGAAAAATAATCATATTAAATAGTAAAAAAAAATTAAAAATAAAAATAAAGTGTGAGGGTATAAAACTCACCAAAATACAAACTTACTCGGAGCTGCTATAGTCTACCAAAGAGAGAATAGGTCTATATTCACTAACACTAAATGTGCTATATTAATATGACCTCTGTATTAGCTGTAGAAAATTACAGTTGTAGAAATTGTTCAACTAAGTCAAAGTACTCAGTATTAGTCCATCCTTAATTTGTATGTGATCTATGTTCACAAGACAGCACTACTTCACTGGAACTTTGCTTTGGTGCATTTTGAGTTCCATTCACAGGGATTGGTGAAACAGGACAAGTCAGACAGCGGAAACCCATTTACAGCAGGGTTTTCAAAAAAGGGGTATTAAAAGACTGCACTTCCCAGAGTCCTTGGGAGAGCTGGTGTTTAGGTTTGTTTATTGTTTTAATGTTTTCTCTCTAATGCTTTATACCTTAAGAATGAAGTAGGCTTGCTTAGAAAGAGCTGTGTGGTAACTTACGACTGTAGCAATTGCACTGTTATTCAGCTCTGAAGAGAAAGCAAGCAGGTGCCTAAGTCTAGGAATGATGCAGGGAAGTCAGGGAACCGTCCAGTCTAGACATTCCATGGTGAGAAGGGGGAGAGGTGTGGATCTCCACCCAAGAAAGGTAACGGCTGGGGAGCTGGAAGTTTGAGAGTGGGTCCTCTCAATCAGCCACCGAGGGGAAATATAGGTGCAGTTTCCCTGAACTGTGATGACCCCACTTCCTTCGTCTCACCTACCTAACAGACAGAAATCATTCCAGGGCATTAGGCCTCAGTACCTCCCCTCCTTGTACGCACACAGCAAGTGGGAATTCATCCAATGAACTCTCTCGGCAGCATCCATTAAAAGGTTCCTGTTCTGCTGTAAGGCAGCCCACACCACCAGCAGCAGGAAAGCAGCCTTCAGAGCCACTAATCTCCTCACTCTGACATTATCAGCTGTTTGCATCTGATGGGACTGCTGCCCAGTCTATTCAGCCATGCTGCTTTCACTTGGCATTCTGTACTTTTCCTCTTTCCTTCACCTCAGCTGCATTTCTCCTGTTATCCCCCTTATCTTGGCCAAGCATATAAAAAAAGGAAGGTGTATGAGGGGAAAAGGAAAGAAAAAAAGACAACTAAAATTAAAAAAAAGTTAACTTAAACTAATGATTCTGGGACTATATTTACTTTTATCCAGTTAGTAGAAACTGTCTCATTATTTTGTACTTTCACTCACGTAATTATAGCTAGAACCCTCTGTAAAGGGGTGCATAATTTGTCATTTTGTCAAAATGCCACCCAAATCTGTTTGCATCACAGTGTAAATCTATAAAAATGGCTATTTCCATGCCATCTTTCAGCTTTTCAACTTGTCCGCCTACTATTTTGCTTTCCTTTTCCATATCCTTGTATCTGTTTCTCCCACATAAGAGAATCCTGTAGGTTTTCTACACAGGCTTTAAAAGGAGTGGGAGCAGTGGAGATCTTTCATCATTTACAGCAGCCAAAAGGAGACCGAAGGAACTTATCCCAGATGTTCATGCCATAGGCTGGACTGTGGGCAGGCCCAGATTAAGGGGGCCCAGGGCCCTGGGTTGCTTACTTTTGTGCCCCTCTCCTCAGGCCTGAGGCCCTGCCCCTCCACTGCAGTGGCTAGTCAAAGGGCGAGGAGGGCTGGTTCTCAGGCATGCTGGCCTTGGGGTCACCTGGCAGACCTGCCAATTGTGGGGTTGTTACTGGGCACTGGAAGGAGCGCAGCTGGCCAGAGCTGAGGGGGCTGGGGCCCTGGGACCAGAGGCTGTGGTGCATGGCGCTCTTGCCCTCCCCTGCCCCCAGACTGGTCGGTCACTCCAGGGGGCAGGGCTGGCCGGTGTGTGGTGCAGCCTCTGGCGGCAGTGCTCCAGGGTCAGGAGGCTATTGGGCTGGCAGGTCGGGGCTCTCGGGGGATCGGCTAAGCCGGCCTGAATCGTGGTGACCCTGATGTGGCAGTCTGACAGTGCTCCTGGCCCTGGAGCACGGCTGCCAGAGGCTTTACCGCGCACCAGCCAGCCCTGCCCACTGGGGCAGACCAGCCAGGCTGGGGGTGGGGCGGGAGCACCATACACTGTGGCCTCTGTCCCCGAGGCCCCAGCCCCCCCCCCCCAGTGCTGGCTGAGCCTCTCTCAGCACTCCCCAGGCCTGGACGGTGTTCTGCTGGCCTGAGCAGGCCAGATCTTGCATGGTGGTGGGGCTTGGGGCCTGGGGCTGCAGTCCCTAAAGCCCCTGCTTGATCCAGCCCTGATTGTTGATTTGTCCCAATAGACAAATACCCAATGCATGCTCTAAAATCTACATGAGCACTTGTGAATGGGGTATGTGTAGAACCAAACACCTGCTTTCTTATACAGTTTGCTGAAGTATGCCTACCTACAGATTTGAACACATGAAATACAGCTTATCAGGCATACTGCTAGTGTGCTGCCATTTTGTAAAACTCCTCATTGTAGAGAGCTTTGAAGATTCGCCCCAAGGAGCCAAAAAGCAATTTTGCTTTCTTTTATTGAAGTAAATATGACAATTAATAATTTATTTTAATACTAGTAATACTTAGCTATTATGTAGTCTTTTTCATCAGTAGATGTAACTAGGTAATATAATATATTATAATACAATACAAAGAAATAGGTCTGCATTAATTTAATTATCATGACGGAACAGAGAGTAAAAATATGTGATACAAATTGTTCCTTTGTATCCTGCAACTACATTAAGTCACCAGACTTGGACTCTAAAAACATCTTATTTTTGCATTAGAGATTCACTGCCTTGTAATGAGTGCAGGTTGTACTGGATGAATAATAAAGCAGCAATTTGATGAGATCATGTTGAGACAGGAATGTTGAAAGATAACATAGAGCCCTTCCTGCAAGTCTCTATCAGTTAAAGATTTCCAAATTGAATGAGGCATTTGTTCACACAATGCATAGTCAACCTGTGGAACTCCTTGCCAAAGGATGTTGTGGAGGCCAAGACTATAATTCGGTTAAAAAAGAAAACCTAGGTAAGTTCATGGAGGTTAGGTCCATCACCGGGTGGACAGGACAGGCAGCAGTTGCTTGATGATTACCTGTTTTATTCATTACCCCTGAAGCATCTGGCTTTGGCCACTCTTAGCAGACAGGATGCTGGATTAGGTGGACGGTCAGTCTGATCCAGTTGTTGTTCATATAAGGCATTAGTTGTTCATATATAGTTGTTCATATAAGGCATTAAAACAAGCATTACTGCCTGGATTCCATTAGAGGAAATTATCACAGTTTCAGGGTTAATTGTACCTTTGACATTCCCCTTCCCCATGCAATTCCTGGTCTTCTTTGAGAGCACCCACTTAAGGTTTTAGACTTTCCAGCTGCCACTTTTCTTGGAGTGGAGACCCATGTCTCAACACCTTCAGATTGTGGGTTAGGCTTGCACTTCCTCTATACAGTAGCTCTGGCCAGAATCTAGCCCCTGTGGATAACTTTCTCCAGGTGCAATACCAGGGTACCCCAGTTACTAGCCAGCCTTCACAAACCATCTTCATTTATTCTTAGGTCAAAAATACCACAGAGAAAATGCATAAAAAACAATAAAATAATTGACACTCCTGTTAAAAGCCTACCAGAGGTCACCCCTCATTCCAACATAGGACTCTGGTAGATGTCGCGCTTTCACATAACTCAGTTTGTCCTCTTGGTTACAAGTTCCTGTCAATTTTTAGATCAGGAACCAGACCCCAGCTGGGCAGTTGAATATTTCTTTATACAGCTCAGGCCTTTGATTGCCAGTTTCTGGGAACAGGTCAATGGCCTATCAATGGCCCTTTGGGAAAGCTTCCAAAGGCTGGATTTCTGTATAATTGGAGCTCTGTAATTTGCATTAACCACTCCCCAGGGATTTCTTGAGAAATCCATTTAATACTTATTATCCCAAAAGTCCATGTGTGTCTGGCATATTTCAGTATAGTTGTTTGAACTCCTTATACTTCCCATGTTTCACATCTATCACAAGAATCTCCATGCATTATGGGAAGTAGGAAATTTCTCTCTCTCATAAGGATAAAGTACACTTAAAATCTGGTGCTGTTCTTGACTGTTACATAGGAACACTAACTAGTTGGGTAATAGTACTAACTACATTTGTTTAGAGGAATGAATTGAGTGAGAACACTATGAGTGTCATATTAGATAAAGAACTAGTGTAATAAATATGCAAGATAATTTGGTCTCACACAACTTCTGTTATCCTTGCATTACCCTTATTAGGTACTAGAAAGTGCCTGGATGATTTGTATTTTTTTGAAGTAAGATCACAATATTTAAAATAGCTAATGTTAAATTCATATTGATCTTATTGTATTGGGAGTAGAAAGAAATGAATTATGAGGAATCAAAAAGAAACTGCTCAGGATTTGAGTAATTATTCAGATTACTACACATTTTAATTAAAGAGCTAGTTGTGCTGAGTGACTGAAGATGCAATTGAAGATCTGTATATTCAGTATTCAGGCTCTGACAGGGCACATTTCCCTGTTCATGTAGATATCATTGTCAGATGCAGGTTACTATAGGATGCTGAATTTCAGTTCTGATTCACTATGACACAGCTGTCCAGGTATTGATTGCTCAACACTTTCTGAAAATCAGCCCCTTTTAAAAGTATTTTAAGTTGGGTGCCCCAAATCAGAAGTCACTTATGAAAATCTTGGATCGGAAGGCAAAACGATTGGAAATGATTTACACAACATGGAAGTTTTCTGAAACTGTGGCAGATGCAAATCAGTCTGTCCTTTATTGGGCACAGTTGTTCTTAATATACTGGTCTTATCAATTTTAAACAGACTAAACAGAAGGACAGTGTTCTCCATTAGGGAGATAAAGTCTTAGACTCATTCCATGTATATATGATGAAACAGATGTAGAAAGGAGAGTCATATCTCGAGGGTATTTTATTATTTACTTATATACACTTTTTTTTTTGCATTGAGTGATTGTGATGCAACTGAACAAGAGACAAAAAAACTTTCTTAATGACTATTTGCTAAGCAAGTTACTGTACTAGAAACAAAGCAGTGTACTCAAGTATAACTGGGTAATGAACAAGTAAAGTAAAAGGAGTTGAAATTTAGAATGCTACAATTTTCTTTATAAAAGAAAAATACAGGAGATATGACGTCAACTTTTTTGTTAAAAGGCTGAGGATTCGAAATGAGGGAAATCTTATTATTCTTTCAAGTTTCTCATGTAGCTCAGGCTTTTTTCCCCCTTTTGCAAAGCTAACAATATTCAACTGCACCAGCCCACAAACCCAGTATTCCACTCCAACCTCCTTGTGCTGCCACTCTGCTATCCTTGATGGGTAGTGAATAGAAGAGGGCTGCCAGACTTGAGGTGGGTGGCAATCTAGATGTTTACTCAAGTCAAAATCCCAACAAAATCCCAAAAATCAAAACAACATTCTTACTAGATTAGATGATGCCTAGCCTAAAAAGGCTAGGAAAAAACAAATTTTGTAACAAACAACACCCCCCCACTCAAAAAAAAAACCCTTGAATTTCTAAGATGGTACTACAAAAACACCATAGACTTCGTCTGAATAAGGCAACACCAGAAATCAGCTGTACTAGACTACAGATCTATGATCACTATAATGAAGATTAGATTTAAAACTCTAAGATTTGCACCAAAAAACCAAGCTCGCACACAAGAGAGTCTATAATGTTGAAGCTTTGAAAAATACAGACACTGTGGTGGCCTTTCTGAAAACCATTGGTGGCCGCTATGCTTCTCTCTTAGACCTAGAGGAAACAGAAGAATAAATCTAGGCAGGACATCCAGAGGTGAAGGACACCAATCATACCATCTGGGCAGATGTGAAGGACACCATTCATTATGCCACAACCAAGGAATTTTAGGGATGAGATCAAATCCTAAAAGGAAAGATTGGGTGACAATAGAGATAGAAGACTATCAAGAAGAAAAAAAGAAACATAACAAGAACATCTGAAAACTATAGACCTCAGCAGAAAAACAAAGACAGGCTACTCAACAAGGAATTAATGACTCAAATGGCTAAGGAAGCCTAGTTTGAGAGAAGGCAAAAAAACTTTGAACAACAGTTTCAAAAAAAAGTAAGGAGAGCAGACTTTTTCCATTCAGGAAGTCAGATTAGTATCAAAGAAGTTAACACCTTTAAAAAAATCAAATTCCAAAGGGGTAGCCGTGTTAGTCTATTGTAGAAAGACAACAGAGTCTTGTGGCACTTTTAAAGACTAACAGATTTATTAATCGCATGAGCTTTCGTGGGAGAAAATCCCACTTCATCAGACGCTTTGAAGATAGGAAAGTTACAGAGTGGGAGGAAATTAAATGCAGGGGAGTGTATGACATAGCATCAGGTCAGGCTGTAACAGCAAATCAAAGTAGGTGTTAGGATTCAAAACACTGGGGAACAGCACATAGAGGAGGGGGGAGGTCAATTCACTTGATGTAATGCGAGAAAAATCCATAGTCCCTGTTTAACCCCAAGGCAACTGAGTCAAATTTGCATATAAGTTCGAGTTCTGCAGACTCTCTTTGAAGCTGTGATTTGTTATTCATCTGTGTCAACACAGCTATTAACAAGTCGTTAAGGGAGTGAGCAGGGAGGTTGAAGTGTTCCCCTACAGGTTTTGCAGTATTGCAGTTTCTGATGTCAGATTTGTGTCCATTGATTCTTTGGCGCAGAGACTGTCCTGTCTGTCCAATATATAAGGCAGAGGGGCATTTCCGGCACATGATGGCATAAATCACATTGGTGGATGAGCAGGTGAACGAACCCTTGATGGAGTAGGTGGCATGATTAGGCCCTGTGATGGTGTCATCAGTGTAGATATGAGGGCAAAGTTGGCAGCGTGGTCTGCTGCAGGGCTGTGTTCCTGCTTTAGTGTTTCTGCTCTGTGATCTGTAGTTGCTGGTAAGTATCCTTTTAAGATTAGGGGGGCTGTCTGAAAGCAAGGAGAGGTCTGTCTCCCAAGGCTTGAGAGAGTGAGGGATCATCTTGTAAAATAGGCTGTAGATTTTTGATGATGTGTTGAAGAGGTCTGGCTTGGGGGTTGTAGGTGACGACCAGTGGCGTTCTGTTGTTGTTTTTCATGGGCTTCTCCTGCAGTAGTTGACTTCTGTGAAGAAACAAATTGACAGAGCCAGACGGGTACCCAGAAGGGAGTTGCGGGAAGGGAGGAAGGAAGGGAGTTGCGGGTTGGGGACAAAGAGCCCCAGGGGCTCTCAGGGAAGAGAGCAGCTGGCGGCTCTCTTCCTCAGGCCTCTCCTGTCCCAGGAGCCGCCAATGGCTGTCTTCCCTAGCACTCCCCAGACAGGGGAACCTCTGGGGATCCCCTGTTTGGGGAGTGTTGGAGAAGACAGCCGCTGGTGCTCTGCAGACAGGGGAACATCCGGGGATCCCCTGTCCACGGAGCACCGGAGAAGACAGCCGCCAGCACTCCGCAGACAGGGGAACCTCTGGGGATCCCCTGTGCGCAGAGCACTAGTGGCTGTCTTCTCCAGCGCTCCCTGGACAAGGGAACCTCCAAAGGGGAGCCCCGGCAGCTTCCTTCTTGCCCGGACCCACGTGGCTTCGGGGAGAAGCAAGCGGGGCTCCCTTTTGTAGGATCTGCATGGGACCCAGCAAGACGCGAGCCCCAGCCTGCGCTCCCTTCTCCGGGAACCATGCAGTTTCCAGCAAGAAGGGACCTCTGCTCTCCTCTCCCCGGGACCTGCACGGGTCCCGGTGAGAACGGAGCTGCAGGTCCCTTCTGCTGGAAAGCTGCAGGTCCTGGTGAGAAAGGAGCCACGGGTCCCTTCTCAGTGGGGAGCCAAGGCTCTGTCTACACTTGAAAAGTTAAGTCAACTTGTTAAGTTGACTTAACTTTTTAAGTGTAGACATAGCCAAAGATATTAAGGCACTTGAATGGCACTTAAATCCAGAGGGAGCCATCTAAATTAATGGTCTAATTTTCCAAGGTGCTGAGCATCTACTATAGATAATGGAAATATAGAAGGACACTGTAGTCAAGCTTTGAGTGCTTAATGCTTTTGAAAATCAGGGCACTCATTTACTGTAGATGCCGAGACATGGAGTGTTAAAATTTTGGCCTAAGAAGTTAGTCTTGAGCCATTCAGTGAGTTGGTGGCAGGTTGGGATTAGAATTTAATCAGAGCGTTATGTCTTCCAGGGTAAATATAACTCTAATGATGCAGTGCCTATTGGCTTCTATTGTTTACTTCTTTGGCAGCTTGCTTAGAGGAAGTTCAAAACTTTAGAAACTTGGGACTCACTGAGGATTCTTAATGATCAGATCACTATTTCCTTCAGTTGTTAAATCAGTCTTGCAAACTTTTAGGAGTATTCTCAAATCACCATAGAAGTTTTGGTTCAATTTAACCTAGAGGTACTTGTGAATCCTTTATTACTTGGTAAATAAGATTAGTGCAATTCACTATTGGCTTGCCTTTTATTATTATTTTTTTTGTAATTGAATCTTTAAACAAATTTCAATAGCTCCAAAATATTGTTGGCAGAATTATATTTTGAGCCTAACCGGACCAGGAAATAACCTGTATTTTATAAACATTGCACTTAATTCCACTATAATTGTGCATTGCTCAAAGACAGCTGGTTGTTCTATAAAATTCTACATCGTTTGAGACCTTTTAGCTCTCCTTCAGATGTGTCTACTCTGGTGAGAGACTTTTCACAGTCAGTGGGTATAGTCCATGCAAACTCTTTCCTGTCTGGTGAAAGAGAAGGATTCACTTCTCACACTATGAACACTACTTTTACATCTGTAGAGAATTGAAATAAACTCTCTGATGCAGTTTCATCAGGATGCTCCAGTTCCTGTGACACACATATTATGGATACACTCAACTGACCCTCTTGTGTATTCTTGCTTTTGTGAGTACCCCATAAGATGTCCCTCCAATCACTGTCAATTTAGTGACAGCTTCAGATAACACTTGATGAAAATACAGCATAGGTGATGGACTTTGCTTTCTATATGATTCAAATGCCCTGAACTATAGCATAGGGTATGTATGTTGGACTGGGGATTTATAAGAAGTACTCAGCTTGCTATTACCATAAGTTGCTCTTACTTATGCTTTGGGGCACAGTGCAAGACCCACCCATTTCTTCAAGAGTTCCTTAGCAAGATGATTTGCTTCCTTTGTGGAGCCTGAGAGTGGCAGATACAAGTGTCGGAGATCAGAGATTGTTTCTTGTAGATGAAGCAGAAAGTGGTAATAAGAAAAGCGGGTGCTCAGGAAGGGGAATGATTCTATATATGTGCATGAAAAGGGCCCAAACGAAAGTGAGAGTCCCAGGAAGAAAGCAAGAGAAAGAAAGACCAGGTATAAAGAGAAAAACAGGGAGAGATGAAAAAAAAAGAAAGCAGGCTTTGGCTATGTCTACACTTGTTCAAATAAGTCGACTTAGCATGTCTACACTATAAAATTAAGTCGACTTAAAGTGGACCTTGCCAAATAGACTTAGAGTGTCCACACTGAACGCCTAAGTTGACATGTAGGGGCTAGGTGGACCTGGGACTGGTCCACGGTGCGGGGGGGGGGGCACCCCTTCCAAAGTGCCAGGGGTCTCAGCATTTGCCCCATTGTACGGTACAATGGGGGCTGAGCAGGACAGGGACACTGGCAGGGCATAGGAGCGGGGTGGGCAAGGCTGTGTCCTGCCCTGTGGGTGGGCACGCCAGGCTCTGCTGTGCCAGCCACCCTGGAAGGGACGTCAGTGGGGGAGTCCTAGGGCCCTTTAAGTCGACTTGAAGTCGACTTAGCCAGTGTAGATGCAGTTTAGCCCTAAATTGACTTAATAAAGTCGACTTAGCCAGTAAAGTCAACTTTAAAGTAGGTTTAATAAAGTCGACTTAAAATTTCCTTAAATTGACTTAGGTAGCATCTTAAGTTGATTTAAGGAAATTATAGTGTAGACACAGATTAAATTAAGTTGACTTAATTCACAAGTGTAGACACACCCATTGTGACTTCTCTGCACATCTTCCATTTCAGGGCCTATGGGAAAAAAATGCTAAGGGAACCTGCTGGCCTTTTTAGCTGAGACTGCCAACTAGGGTTCTACTAACACTGACCAGATTTTACAGAGTAAGTAGAAAACACATAGAAACTTATATATATAAATATTGATTAAAGTATCTAAATGGAAATTTGCATAGCCTAATTAGATGCCCATGTTTTAAATTAGACAGCCCTATGCTGACAATATACCTGATGCAAATACAAAATCTGATGAATAAGTGGTAGGAAGGAAGCAATGGCTGTGTTGAAACTGTATGTAAATTGTAGGAACCGTTTATGAGCAAGGGACTCTTAATACCCTTTAGGAACCAGGATCGGAACATTTTAATGAAAGACAAAATACCTTTGTGTAGATTTCAGATGGTATAAATTATAAAACACTAGTATTTAGTAAAAGTAAATAAAGAAGATGAATTTGTTGACAGTTTCACTAAACTTTCATAAACTTACATGGTAAAATAAGAAAACTAGCTGCCCCGCAATTTACATATACATGTATAGATCACAGCTTACTCTTCTCTCCTGTATAAAGGCAAATTGCATCTCTATCCACCCCAGTGAACTGACAGTTTTCAGTTGTTCCTGGTCTTTGCTGATGTCCAGAAATGAATGTAATATGATTCCACTGTCAGAGTGCTTCTATTATTGTTTTTGTCTTGTGTGTGCCATCTTATGGCTTTATATCCTCCTCCTGCATGTTACACTTACCAGTAGAGAACTACTATTCTCACACATCTATAAGTTGAAATCCTGCATTCCCTTTACAACTCATGTCCAATGCATATAACATACTCTTATTTTTTTAATCCATCTGATCAAAAAATTCACAGATCTGCAATTGGTGTAAATCGACATAGCTCTATGGAAGTCAGTGGAGCTAGATTGATTTACACCAACTGATTCCCTAGCTCAGGTTGTTAGATCTTTCTGCTATATCTGTTTTTTCTTGTTTCAGACAAAACTTTTAAAAATTTTTTAGATATTTTTAGAATGCTGCATAAGTATTAAATATATGCCAGTCCTAGTGTGAGCCACATACTGACAAATTTTATTTTCTTCTCTTTATGAAAAAATGGAAATTAGAATGCAAATTAAGCTGCAGGTATTATTTAGTTCCATATAACTATGATGAAAAAAAGGCATGGTGATGAATAAGCCTTTATTGCCTGAATGTATATGGTCACTATAATTAAAACTATGGATTCTGGCATCTTGTTATATGCCTATTTATGTACCTATTAAGGGCAAACCTATAGAGATGAGAAACATTTAAAGGATTTCCTCATTTTCTATCAGAATACATTGTGAATCACTTTACTTGTGCAGCAATTTATTTACGTATACTCAATGTAGAAATGAATGGAATTCTATGAAAATGAATCAGGTAGCTATGTAATTATCAGATTAATAGCTAGATATAGTACACAAGGTACCAAAAGCTCTATATTCAATCCTGTTAGAAGGATGAAGAACAAAAAGAACTTGGTCATAGTGATGTCTGAAAGCAATTGCAGACCAGTAGCAGACAAGCTCTCCTGATTTCATATACAGTATAAATGGTGGGATTTAAGAAACACTATAAAAATACCCTAAGGGTACGTCCACACTGGAGCCTTAGGTCGACTTAAGGATGGTTAAGTCAACCTACAGACTGCTGTGTCCACATTGGGCTCTTATTAAGTCGACTTAAGCGCTTCCTTAAGTTGACTTAATAACACCACCTCTTAAGGTCGACCTAAGGCTTAAGTCGACCTTATTAAGTCAACTTAAGCCAGTGTTGATGGGGGATAGACCTTAAGTTGACCTAATTGGCCTCCAGGCCCCCTCACAGAGTTCCTGGCCACTCCTCCATTGACCTAGCACCTGCCAGTGTGGACGCAGGGCTGTGGAGTCTCTAAGTCGACTTAACAAGGTCGACTTTGGTTAAGTCGATTAACAGAGCCTCCAGTATTGACGTACCCTAAAAGAAGGAATGTCCAAGCCCATTTTTGGGGTCATTCAGATATTGACATTTTTTACATTTTTCTTATGGGTCAGCCAGATAACATTTCAAGTCCTTTTCATTCAGTTTGTCCTAAATGGATTGACTCCTTCAGGGAGAAGGAAACTGGCTAACAAGCTAACTACAAAACAGAACTGAAGGAGCCTCAGCAGCTACTTACATTCACAACAGATACACACTCAATAATTCCACAAATCTTTCTTCTTCTGTCCTAAAATATTTATGAAAATCTGTATGAATCCTGCCGAGTCACTTAACTCATTCTCTACAGTCCTCTGTCCCCATATCAAAATCTAAGACTAAATTCATGCCTCTTGAGCTACTGATTCTGGGGTCAGTCGTTCTGAACAGGGACTCTGAAGAAATCCCACTGGAGTTCCGTGATGTATTATGATCACTCTGTCCACAGGATTGATTCTTTTAAAGACAAGCAATTTAAAAACAAACATGATAGTAAAAGAAAATGCTGTCTGAGATGGAGAAAACTTCCAATAAGGGAGGCCTCATAGGACTGCTGCAAAGCCTTTTAGATTTAGAGGTGTGCTGGGTGTCCATTAACATCTATCTATGTGGTGGAGGGGAAGAAAACAGCTCATAAATTTATATACCACTCAACCCAGGAGAATTTGTGTGGAGAATAGCTAACTTCAAATCTTTTAAAATCCAGCAAAGCCCTTTTAAAGCATTATTTTTCTCTTGAAAATCTTTTCTTTCAGTTTCCCTGGTGATGCTTTGTATGTGATATGAAGGTCAGATTGCATCTGTTGTATTATGTGATGGATTGTTATTTGCCAGATGCAGCTCAACATCTCTGTGAGCTGGCTGAGTAGTTCAACAGGAAAAAGACAATCTTAATCAGCCAGGTCTCTTCCTCATGGATTATTCTTAAAGGTTAGAGTAGCATTTACAACAAGAAAATAGTTGAATATGACCAGGATACGTCCTAGTCTTGAAATGGAGCCCTATGACCCCCAACCTGTGAGGTTCTACTGTCCCAGAGGCAATTATCTCCCAAGAGCCAGTCTTCCTTCCCCATGGCACCTGTACAAGGGGAGGAGGGAAGTTTTGATAGAGTTAATGAATTGTTCCCTGTAAACCAGAAAATACTGTGCCACAATCCATTGAACACATTTAAAAAATAGTTTCAAGATATTTATAAAGACTGAAATAAAATGCCATTGCAATCTATGAAAAGTTTTGAACATACTGGGCCAAATACCTGTCTCTACTGATTACAGTGGAGTCACATAGGCTATGTCTATACTTGCAAGTTAGGTTGACGTAAGTAGGCTTAAGTCAACCTAACTTAGTCCCTGTCCAGGCTTTCATTAAGTCGACTTAAGAAATTCCTTAAGTTGACTTAATAAGAACCGCCGGGTAGGTCGACCTAACCCTCCTTAGGTTGACCTAACCCTTCTTTAGGTTGAACTAAGCACAGTGTGGACGCTTAAGTCCACTTTGTTAAGTTGACCTAAGGGCAGTTAGGTCAACTTAACAAAGTGGACTAAGTCCACGTCCATGGACACCACTTTGTTAAGTTGACTTAATAAGGTTAACTTTAAGTCGACTTAAAGTCGACCTTATTAAGTCGACTTAACAAAGTCGACCTAACTTTTTGTACTGTAGACATAGCCAGAAAGCTCAATATGGCACAAAGGTTTTTTTAGGCCCAAAACTTCTCATAGGTTTTTGGATGTGTATTATCGAATTTTGATTCCATACCTTCAATTTTACTTTCCTCCTATCACAGAGTATGAAGTCTGAGATACAGCTGAGTGGAAGCATCAGCATTAAAACATGTAATAGCCATTGCAAATGTGGATTTCTTGGAAATAAAATGGTATCAGTTACTGTACTGAATGTACAAAACCTCTTATTTCCCATGATAAGGCACAACAGTGATGCTCTGCTTCTAACAGTGTGCAGTTCAATAGTAATAGCTTAGTTCAGTTTAGTTTATTGAAGACATAAAAATTCTTAGGAGCCTGAGGCTGAAATGTGCAGTATGACAGAAGAAAAAAGCCAAAAGGGCCATAGAGAATTAAGCTTGGAACAAGGATGATCCAAACATTTAGCATACATATCTCATTCATTTAGAAAAAACAACATACAATAAACGTGATTTACTAAATTGGTGGAGAGGGAAACTGGGTCTATGAAGCTAGAATTAGAGGAATAAGTGGGGTGCTTTGTTTCTTCTTTGTTCTTTACCACATTTTACCTTCGGGACAATTTTCCTTTCTGGGAAATATTTTACTATTGAAGCCTTTTGCCAGTGAGAGAGTGCTGCTACTTTTTAAAAGGCTTATGTGCACTGAGACTTAGGCTATGTCTGCACTGTCAGATGGATTTTTCTGGTTCAATTAAGTGGTAATAAGGACACGTTCAATCAATCCGTAAGTTGATCTAGTCAAACCACTTCCTCAGGTGGCATAGTGCTGCATCAACAAGAAAGAATTTCCCATCAGCGCAGTGCAATTGAGATGGCACTTAGAATGGAAGTTACGAAGTTGACAGGAGTTACACAAGCAACTCTGCATAGCTTGTGCCACTTCCATTGACTGCTGCTGAATTTCACCAGCCGTGTAGACCAGGCATCAATGTGTGACAAATGTGGGTAAATCTGCAGGACGCCAAATAGTGATGTACAGAATGGCCATGTGGAATCTGCTACTGCACACTAAAAATTCCATAACACTTTGATGTACTATGTTCAAACAGCAGTACATCAAAGAGCACTACAGAACTTTTAGACCACAACATCAGGTTCTACATGGACAACAATTACAATGTGGCAAGCTGGTGTGAGATAGATTCACACCCTGATTTGCTGACTACTAAATCTCCATGTGGTCCCTCACCAAAGGCTGTTATGTAAGTTAAGTTGTCATGGGATAAAAGGGAAGGTCCTTTCATGGATTGAGAACTGGTTAAAAGACAGGGAACAAAGGGTAGGAGTAAATGGTAAATTCTCAGATTGGAAAAGGGTAGCTAGTGGTGTTCCCCAAGGGTCGGTCCTAGGACCAGTCCTATTCAATTTATTCATAAATGATCTGGAGAAAGGGGTAAACAGTGAGGTAGCTAAGTTTGCAGACGATACTAAACTACTCAAGATAGTCAAGACCAAAGCAGATTGTGAAGAACTTCAAAAAGATCTCACAAAACTAAGTGATTGGGCATCCAAATGGCAAATGAAATTTAATGTGGATAAGTGTAAAGTAATGCACATTGGAAAAAATAACCCCAACTATACCTATAATATGACGGGGGCTAATTTGGCTACAACGAGTCAAGAAAAAAATCTTGGAGTCATTGTGGATAGTTCTCTGAAGATGTCCGTACAGTGTGCGGAGGCGGTCAAAAAAGCAAACAGGATGTTAGGGATCATTAAAAAGGGGATAGAAAATAAGACTGCAAATGTATTATTGCCCTTATATAAATCCATGGTACGCCCACATCTCGAATACTGTGTACAGATGTGGTCTCCTCATCTCAAAAAAAGATATTCTAGCACTAGAAAAGGTTCAGAAAAGGGCAACTAAAATGATTAGGGGTTTGGAGAGTGCCTCGTATGAGGAACGATTGAAAAGGCTGGGCCTCTTCAGCTTGGAAAAGAGGAGACTGAGGGGGGACATGATAGAAGTATATAAAATTATGACTGATGTGGAAAAAGTGGACAAGGAAAAGTTGTTTAAATACTCCCATAATACAAGAACCAGGGGTCACCAAATGAAACTGATAGGTAGCAGGTTCAAAACAAATAAAAGGAAGTTCTTCTTCACACAACGCACAGTCAACTTGTGGAACTCCTTACCTGAGGAGGTTGTGAAGGCTGGGACTATAACAATATTTAAAAGGGAACTGGATAAGTTCATGGTGGCTAAGTCCATAAATGGCTATTAGCCAGAAAGGGGTTAAGAATGGTGTCCCTAGCCTCTGTTTATCAGAGGATGGAGACGGATGGCAGGAGAGTGATCACTTGATCATTGCCTGTTAGGTTCACTCCCTCTGGGGCACCTGGGCACTGGCCACTGTCGGTAGACAGATACTGGGCTAGATGGACCTCTGGTCTGACCCAGTACGGCCTTTCTTATGTTCTTATGTTCTTATGTTCTTATGTTCATGTGTAGAAATTTTAAAGAATGTTAAAAAATTCTAGCTCCTTCAACTCACTAACCCCTCAGCTTAGGTAGATGTTTACTTTATGGAAATGAAAGAGTTCCGCTGAGCAGATAGAGCTTACTATTATTATCCTTAACTAGCAGTATGTAGGATGGCTTAGTTACATTCTCCATTCAGAGGAAAAATGAAAGACCATGCAGCCTTTATATCAGAGCAGTCAAACTACTGTCAGCCAATACGGTTTTGTCTAAATTACTAAAGAATATATGACTGAAGACTTTTCTGCCACAATCATGTAATACTTGTTGAGGGATAACTATTTTGTTATTTTGATATGGCCTGATCCAGTGTCCACTGAAATAAATGGAAAGATTCTCATTCATTTCCCTGGACTTTGGATCAGGTCCATGCTATATCTTTTAAAGTATGTATTACAAATGAAGATAACCAAAATTTAATTAAAAAAAAAATAAAATAAAACTATGGAGAAATGGGAAAACATGAAAAAGGAAGCTGTTGGTGGCAGCAGCTGCCCTGAAATGGCTTTCAATATAATCTCTGTAAATAAAGATATATCTAGATAAATCTTAATTTCTTCAGGAACATGATTGCTTCACTCATTGGATTTGTCATTGGGACATGACAGCCTTTCCTTGTGAATATGAATTTACCATGAAATGCTCAAATGGCAACAATTGATGCATGACTCCAGATATTAAATTGGACAGCACAAAGTGAAAGTGGTTTCACAAAAAGCATCAAACATATGTACTAAATATAAAAAACCATACCCAAAATGGCATGATGTAGTGCAATCATAAAATGAATCGAAGCCAACAATCAGGAAAAGAAATATTGCTGTGTTTTCTCCCTATGGATTAAAGAGGGAGCAAAGCCAGTGCACCTGTATCTTATCAGAACACTCCAATCTGGCCAATTTAACTGGGCTGAAAAGAGATATCTGGGGCATAGGAGTGAAGAGATCCAGTGAGCCAGGGCCTGGATCAGTCAGGAAAGGGCTAGGAGGTGAATTCTGGCAGATTAGCGGAATAATTATTCCTGGGAGAAGGCTGAACAGCAAGCAGGGTTTTCTGGCTAGCATCCCCAAGCCAGAGAAGCAGGGCCAGAGGGCTGAAGGCCAGATAGCAGCAAAAGGAGTTGCCTGCTGGCTCTAAACTAGGGAGCTGGGATCAAGGGATAGAGCAGGTTTTAGACCAGGAAGCAGTGGAAAAGCTTTTCTGCTTATATTTTCAGGGCTGGGAAGCTAGGCTCAGAGGAGCTGTGAGAGACTCAGAGGCTATGTCTACACTTGCACTTTTAAGTCGACTTTAACTAAGTCGACTTCACTAAGTCGACTTAAAGTAGACTTAGTTAAGTCGACTTAGTGTGTCTACACTTAAAATTAAAGTCGACTTAAAGGGGGATTTACAAAGTCGACCTAGAGTGTCCACATTGGATGCTCTAGGTCGACTTCTAGGGGCTAGAGGGACCTTGGGCAGGTCCATGGTGGCGGGGGGGAGGCACCCCTTGTGTGCAATGGGGCAAAGGGAGACAGGGACCCTGGCAGGGCATGTGGGCAGGGTGTGATGCTGTCTGGATTTAGGGAAGCATTTATGATATTATTTTCTATTCATATATCCTAAATGCTCTATAATCCATAGGAGCTGTGTTATGTTTGGTTTCAATAGAAAGGTAGTAATTTGCTGGGAATGATTATATAGTTTATGTCTAGGAATTCTATTTGGATTAGAAGTTAGTTTAGATAGGAATT
>ML685766.1:17309444-17402821 GCA_007922175.1 Pelusios castaneus
GGGGCCGGGGGGGCAGAGGATCGTGGAAGGGGCTGCGAGGGTATGCAGATGAGCAGGGAAGGGGCCACAGGGGCACGCAGATATTAATACTACATTTTCTCCATGTCCTCCTTTTCGTACTTCCCTGTCCTTCTTTCCATGCTTTGGTATCTGGTAACCCTACACAGGACTCCTTTTTGTTTTGCTGAATTAGACTAACACGGCTAACCCTCAGGAACTTGTCCCCTGATAAAGATGATATCCCAGTGGACAGGCTGTGGGGGTTCCTGCTGGGAAGAATGGGGTTGTCCTCTAGTTGGAAAGGTTGGGGTGGCTATTCAGTGCCAGAAGAGGACTGGCAGAGAGTCTAGATTTGGTATGTGGAGTTTTGTGGGAGGAAATGTTGGGTGAGCTTAATGACTATCTGTACGGAGGGTGGTGAATGGATTTTATGTTAGGACTTTTATTATGGATTTTTTTTTTTGCATGAGGTTTTAGTAATAAACCCCAAGGAGGGATATTACTGAGAGAGAAGAATCTGAAGTGAAGTTGTTGAGTTACCTGAGCAGGGAAAATGAGGAAGGGTGCATGTGCTGTGTCTGTCTTGCTGTCACCTGCAGTGAAAAGGTGCACCAGATGGGGCTATCCTATGAAAGGCAGTTTGGTTCATAGATTAAAATAGCCACCATAAAAAATGGTTAATCTATGCCTCAACAGAGTGTATGGTAAAATTAATTTTCATAACGCATGACATATTTTGTTACTATTGCAAGTTTTAAAAAACCTGTTACTACACTCACCAGTTCTTAATATCTTACTGTGCTCTTAGCCCTCAAACCCATTTGAAAATGTTGTTGTGCTTTAATGTATCCCACTGAAGACAAGACTACACATGTGATTATGACAAGCAAGAGTGAGCGTATTCTCAGTCAAAGTCTGCCCTCAGACATGCGCATTCAGTGCTCAATATTTAGGCCATAGATTAAGTGTTTTCCTGAATTTCAATGCTATTCCTGTTGAAGTCAATGGGACTTAATCATGCACTTAAAATTTAGCACGTTTAAATATATTCCTGAATCATGGCCTGATTCAGCACAGCACTGAAGCATGTGGTTAAATGCTTACTGAATTACGCCACAAGTAGGATTGGAATGAATTTGATCAATGGTTATCAATTTATAAATGGTTATCAACAGTGGGTTTTAATATTGGGTTTAAAGCAGTACAACAAGAACTGCAAAATGTTGAGTGGCATTATAGTGTCATTTTGCTAAGCTAGATGTATATTAAATGGTAACAAAATGACTGATAGCATTTTATTAAAAATAAGCATTTTAAATTTTTAAAAATTAAATTAAAGCGCCACAAAATTTTTTTAGATGATTTTCAGCCTTAAATACTGTATTTCAATTAAGAAGGCTCCTGACCCAGAACACCAGATATGAAACAACCTGCATTTTTGTAGCTTTAGAATTAGGAAACAATTCAAAATTTGAACTCTCTAGGTTTGAGCCCTATCTCTTATTTAATTAGGAACAAATTAGGAGAATTTATTTAGAGCGGTAGTAGAGCTCTAGACAGCAGCTAGCAATGGCTATCCAAAAAGATGTCATTGTTTGTGCCTTGTCAATCCCTATTTATATTTCTTTCTTTTCCAGTATATAAATGAGCATAATACATTACATTTAAGCCCCAATGAACAATCCCACTGAATCAACAGTAAACATTCCCATGGACTTGAGTGCAAAGAGGAGCAAGCTATGGAGTGAAAAGACACTTAAGGACATATGGGTTACATGCATCTTTGTGAGGTCTTTCAAAAAAGAACTCTTTCAATTTACTAGGTCAAGAGAACAAAGACTTGTTTTCTTCATCACATCATAATGCCTTCAAACATGCAGAAGAGAGAATTCCTGTAACTGAATTTGTCTCCCTTCCAGTCTGGTTATGATAAAATTTTCTCCTACAAAATCCAATCCTCTCCTCTGGATTTCAGTCACTTTAAATATCTGAAGTATTTAGGCTTGATGCATTATAGAAAAGATAAAGAATCAGATGATATTTTTCCTCTTAGATGTTGTGGGGCTGGAACTTGAGACATGGGTTATTCATGCTTCTGCATTGCCATGACAGATTTACACTGGGCTACTCTGGGAGGACCCAGTAAGGCATTGATCAGCATGAAGTACTTCCCAGCAGGACGGGAATGGTGTCCCTTTGCAGCATTGTGATTGGCTGATAACAGTATATAAAGCAGGAAGCCATGAAGGGGTGCTGTCTAAGCAACAACGCACACAGCCTGTCCATCTCCACTCCAGACCTTGCTTGTAATAAACTCTCGACTCTGGTATCTGACCCTGGCTTGTCCTCAACTTTGCTATTTGATTACTTTCTATAACCTGGAGCCTAATCCCAATCTCCTGGTAATCTGACCTGCCTGCCTCCTGACTCTCGGTTCATCCTCAGACCTTTTGTTACCTGACTGAGCCAGATGCCTGACTTTTGCTCCGACCAATAAATCTATTGCCCTTATCCTGGTTGGGACAGTACCTCTCTCTAATTCCATGAATTCTTGTAGTTGTTTCGAATTAACCCTCTTACTACTACTATGGCTAAATGAGAGCCTACTGGAAGTGGATGTCTTTCTGAACTAATTGTATAAGACAAGACGGTCTGGCCCTGAAGTGATTTCTCCATTTTATATGAGTCAAAAAAGAAGTGTAACTTTACAAAAGAATTACTGAATATACATATGGCATACAATGTGCAGTACCATCTATGAAGCTTTGTCTTTACAAATGTTTACACAGGTATTCATCTCTGCAACATGAATTTGGGGACAGAGTCAGTGCCCAAAGATATATGCATGGTTCTCAGAATAAAGATGAGTTTTCAATCAATTGTCTAATATGTCACAAAGGAGTTCACTCTTAATACACTTACCCTTTTAAATTGCTGAGGCTGCCAACAACTGGCTTTCAGTGGTGTTAGTTATTGCTCATTGGAAACTAAAGTGAGACCACAAAGCATTTCACACAAGCAAGATGAATAAATTGTTTATGCAACTGAAGTTTTAAAAAAGTTAAAGTTAAATTGCAGGTATAGTGGCAATAACAGGCCATAAAATTGATCTCGTTATTCAGTGATTCCTAATTATGAATACTTATGTGCATTTTTACTGACATATAGTTTCAATTTCGTTGCACCAGGGACTGGAATGGAGGGGGGGGGGAATGCAGATGTGATCCTCTTTGGACCTACTGAGTGAGACTTGGTCAGCTGAGCACTAATCAGGAAATGAAAATAAATAACAGTTCAGGATGAGTCAAGTACAAACAATAAGGAGTAAAAAGAATCCCAGAAATTGATCCATAAAACAGAACACAAAATATTGTTTGATGTGACTGTAGTTCGAAATCAAATCAACAGCAAAATAATAGGAAGCCTGGGCTACAGTTTATTTCCTTAGACTGAGATATTGATTGCATTAACTATGGAAAGCAATACATAGGGGAAAATGATAACACACTACACTGTATCAGTGAGTGATTGAAACGTAAATGAGGGTAAGCAGCACATGAATTTCTGAAAGATACAGTGGGAGTCTTTTCCAAGAAACTCTTCTATATTGTTTAATCTGTACATCTCAGATTATTTCAATTCACCCGACTGGAAAATCTCACTCCAGTTTATCAGTCCTCACTACACAGTAGGACAACTCTCTTTAGGCAAAAGGATGCTCTAGAACAAGGAGCATTTGACAATTTATTCAGTTATTAATCCAACCCTTAATATTCTTTTCTCCAGTACAAAGAATAAAAACCAAAGTCCTTTGTTTCCTGCTCTAATATGTTTTCCCATAAAACTCAAAAATAAACTTGTGACCTGAGCTAAGAGTCCATTAATGCCAACTGGTAAGGGAGTTACAGGAATGTCCAAATTCTGATATGTACATTCGGGGTCACCAAATAAGGTCATGTGACATCTTAAATGACATCTGGTATCATACACTTCATCAATATCATAGTGAAATGATTGCACAGATACTATGTAGGGCATTATCTATATAAACTAACAATTTGTTCTTAGATTCTATGTCAACGGATGAGTCACCAGCAGAAACAGATTATCTGTTAGACAAGAGATGTTTATTCACTTCTTTCTGTTGCTTATAAATTAAACATTGTCCGCAAATGGGTATCCATGTGGGTGGCACATAATTTCTGCCTTTGGGGAGCCAGAGCCAGGGCTCCCAGGACTCAAATTGTGGTCTCAACCCTACTCTGCCTGCTCCCCTAAGCCCTGCCGTTGGGTATTCACTGGAGTATCCTCCCCAAGCCTACCATACCTGCCACCTATGAGTATCCAATTTGTTATTTTACAAAGTCAACAAAGAGCTGTGAAGTCAACAGAGAGCAAGGACACTGGAAAAACTAGCCAAGGATGACTATAGTGTCTCTGTGTATAGACGATGAATGTTGGGGATTATAAATTAAAAGCAAAGAAGATATAACTTCATTCTGAACCTAGGAAGTAAAAGGGCAGCACATTTACATTCATGAAAGTGGGAACATTGGCAACACTACAAGGAGAGGACTTTGGTGGTGAGATAAATTTCTTTAGACAGGAGATAATGGTAGTTAAGGTTAGTCTCTACTAAGTGTGCTATTTTGTGTTTATCTGCAACCTTTTGTTTCCTTTTTATTTACTCACCATCACTTGAATTTTTGGTAATAAACTTATCCTAGTTTTCACAACAGATATATATATCTTAGTTCTGTGGTATTCAGCAAAGTGTTGATTCTGAGTTAAATCATACCGGCTGGTGTGCATACTGTCCCTTTGGGGACCACAGAATTGGTGTTTCTGTGAGTTTTCAGTGGAAAAGGAGCTGGACACTCCAGGGGAAATACTTGAAAAGATCTCAGGGACTAGGATGCACCTCTTAGCCTGCAAAAGAAAGTAAGGGCTGGCATAGTTCAGAGGAGAGTGTATGAGTGGTTAACAGGTGGTAGGTCTCAGCTTGTTGTTGGTAGGCGGTAACAAACCGACTTGCAGTCCTGGGTACTCAAGAACTGTCACACAAACTTTCCCATTTGATTTCATGTGGTTCATAAGCTTCGTTTCCATTTTCCTATAAGTGGAGTTTTTGTAATAATGTAAAAAAAATTAGTCATAGTTTTGTGAGTAAATCAAATATCGTATATTGAGTTTCCCAGTTGTCTGTCAGTCAGGGACTAGGCTTCAAACAAGGCATTTATTTATTCTGTAAATGATACTTTTCTTAGTCATCTGTAAATGACACTTAAATGAAAAGATGTATTTCAGTGTACTGCTCTCTTAAGAAATGTTTCCCCGATTTCCTTGATTATATTGCTGTACTGAAAGTTAAAGGTCAATATCTGCACTAGAAAAATTATTAGCAGACTGTGGGTTGGTCATTGGGCCTGATTCTGATCTCATTTTACCTGGTGTAAGTCAGAGTAACTTGACTGAATTCAGTGGCGTTATATCAGTGTGAAACAGGTATGTGCGATCAGAATCAGACCTCGAACCATTACAATGCAGGCTTAGGTAGGTATCCTGTGATAATGCTTATGAGTTAAAATATTTTTGTTGGAACACCTTTTTCTGCTAAAAATATAGTTTCATCGACAAAAAATGTATCTTGAAACCATCAAATTTGTCAAAATTATGGATGTGAAAACATTCAAACAAATGATTCAGACTTCCTTGTTTTGCTAAGGTAAATGTTTCATTTTGATTTTATCAGTTTTATTCATCTTGTTTTGACTATATGTAATTTCAATTAATTTCATTTTGAATATAAGGTGAAATATTTCACTTCAGCTGTCAAAATGAAGCATTTCAATATTATTGAAATAAGATATTTCCAGAATTTCAAATTTATTTATTTATTTATTTGGGGAATTTTCATTTCACGGGAAACTGGCTTTTCATTCTGATTTGAAATGACTATTTAGGAGTGGGAGAGGAGAATATCAGTTACAGTACACTGCAAAGAGATACTGTGATGAAATGGTTGGTTACATGATCTCTCTGCTTTTGAATAATGTCAGGATTAGGAAAATGTGCTTGCATTTGATGCAGTTAGAGACTAGAACAAGCATGTTTCTCCTAAGAGGAAAGTCATGTTACAGCAGCATGTTCAGTAGTACTTTACAATATATTGTAATGAATTCTTATCAAAGGGCATCCTTAGTTTTCCATCTGAAACTTACTTCTTTGTAGATGTGCTAATGTAGGGCAAGAGAATGACAGACAGTGTGAAAAGTATTTGTGAGGCCAATTTAGTAGTTACGTATTTTTTAAATACAACAGATCCAAAGTCATTTTGCTGCTGCTCTACCTGCCTTCTACCATACCTGTTCCTTTAGTTTTGAACCCTGCCTTATATCTACTTTTAAAATGAAACAGGTACAAATCTGTAGGTCATTGTAAGTCTCATGGCTTCTGATCTCCTGCTTCACCATCCATCATTAGCAAGCGGACTGGAGGAAATTTTTTTTGCTATTTTGAACCTCTTTCACCAAGTCCTGTTATGTACCATAAGCAACCTGATCAGTGCAAATTGGAAGATAAATTAATGAGATTTTACCCAATAAATCTACATATGGTTTTATACCATTTATTGTATTTATTTGCCTTGCTGATTGAAAAGCACAGCAGGTGCAAGAGTGTTTGAGTTTTTAATAATTCTTGCTCTTTAAAGATCCTTCTCAGAAGATGAAATTGTAGATCTGGTGCTTGGAAAAAGGAAAACAGTTGCAAAATGGAGTCAATTTTGAATATCCTATTATTACCTAGTGTTATGTAACTTTTCCTGTATTTCCACTATTTCTTCCCTTCTGCTTGTGTCCTGGCAGAAACAGAATACATTTTAATGATCAGGTGAGAGAGAAATTTACAGAAACCTTGTGGAGTTCAGTTAGATAAATCTCTTACACCACTTTGGTGTTTAAAACTAATCAGAGATCACAGATTTCCTCTCATACCCTGGAATTTAAATCCCTGATATTTTTTCAAGGGAGATTTAATAAGGGAGAGGGGGTGTTCTAACTAAAGGCAAACCAGTGCTACTGCTATGTGTATCTTGAGAGACAGAAAAACTCTTCCTATACAAATAAAAAGCCTGATCATGTGCAATCCCTAGAGCCATCTGAAGCTGTATTGTAACCCATAGGTGTTCATCCACACAGAACTCATTGTACAGTCAGGACCTGCACTGGCACAAAGTACATGATCTCTGTGTGAATATTTTTAATCCTACTTATTCTCTAGAATTTATTTCTCGTCTGCCCAGTCCAAGTCCCATGAAATTTTTTTCTGCTTGCTCATTGTCTGCTAACCTCTGCTCCATATTCATTATTCTTTCCATGGGATTTTTATTATGATAATTTTATTTTGTATTTGTTTAATTTTTTTTTATTAATTTACTTCCTACCCACCAGCTTCTTATCGGGGGAGTCAGATTTTTCAAACCCTGAGTTTTGAAAGGGATTAGAAGTTAAACAAAACAAGTGCACCCACTTCTAAATTCAAATTCTAAATATAAGACATTTCTGCAGTTCAGGCTGCCTATATCTGACAGAGGCAGACTCCTCAACATATACTGGCAAGCAATGGTCTGCAAAAAATCTCCATTTTAAAGGTCTCCATGAATGTTTACTATAAAATAATTAGAGAAGAGCTGTAAAATAAGCCATCCTCTCCCTCACCCCTTGTCCTACACAGTAATTTGATGGCTCCAAAATTACTCTTTCCCCAGCCTGTTGGATTTTCTTCAGTTCTTTGTGGCAGAGCTCAATGGATAGCAGGCTGGTTAACTCTTCCCAATTCTACATTAGCTTGCTCTGCACAAGCTAATTCATTTCTAATTGTTTAATTACATTCTCACAACTCATGACTGTGGAGCAGCTCCACTTGGGTCCTGGCAAACTAATTAACCCAGCTACATTCACATGTGGCTGAGGTTTCTCTGCAGTTGAAGCCACTTAGAAAAAGTGGACATAATTCTCTTCTCAAATACTGAATAAGGGCTACAAATTTCATTTTATGATATCTGTGTCTTAGACTGGTTTGGGAAAGGACAAATGGAATTAGTAACTTTATAAATAATTTAAAATACAGTTCATCTTGTAAAAGACACTTTATTATATATGATTAGAGAATGTGCAGTGTAGTAAAGGTAAAATCCCATGAAAATGTAACCTGAGCAAAGTAAATTTCCTCTGTACTGTATTAATAGCTCTCATTCACCAAAATACAACTGGTTTCATTTTAGGGCAAGCCTGTGTTTTTACAAAAATTAGGTATGATGATGTGACCCTCAAACTCTTTTTAATAAATTCTGTTTAACAGCTGTATTGAATTTAATAAACACATCAGAAACAATTTACATTTAAAATTAGTATATACTTTACACATGTTTATGAATCAAGCTGTTTTCCCTAGAAATATTAAATAACAGACATTCACATGGCTATTTCTATAACTAAGCAAGTAGAATTAAATGACCCTGCAAATCAAATTAATGAGTTGCTGCCTTTTTATTTCTAAGTGGGCCCCCTTAAGAAAATTTTATAGTAAAGGTACTGTAGTTGTGTGGCTTTTTATACAATACTCTAATATCTTTGTGTGATCACATTGCACATTTGTTAGAATGAAAAATAGATCCTTTTCTTTTCATTCTCCATTTGTACAAAAAAGAAAAAATCAGCAAAAAAGAAAAGAGAGAAAATATGGAGAGGAACAAATAGAAATGTTTTCGGTTTTAGCGAGCAAAACCCAAAACTTTTCTTTTTACTGATGAGAACAGTCATAACACCTGGTCACAAACTGAGAGCTGGAATGTTAGGTTGAATCTCCACCCTCTTTGAACAATGCTGCACTGTGAGCACATAGTCAGTCAGTCATCATTGCTCTCTACTGCCTCCCTAGCTAAAGATTCTCTCTCCCAAAATTTATCTGTCTTGTCCTGCTTAGAGGTGCAGTGGGCATGCCAGGGAATATACATCCAAAGTGGCTGAATGGGATTCCTGTTTCCTCTTGCAGCCATGGATAAACCTGTTAACTCTGTTCATAGTTTATTAGAGTAAGTTGACCAACTAATTCACATTTTTATGGCATGTGAGGAGAGTTAGCAGATCAACTATCATCTTTCTTATTAGTATTAGGTAAGCAGACAGTTTCCTTATTAAAAGGCTACTGATGAGTGCCTGATGAATCCTCCTCTCCTTGGACAATATTTTCTATTCCGGATGAGGGTCTCACCAGTGCATTTTATATCAGTACAAACATCCCCTTGTTTTTACTGGAAATACTTTGTCTGATGCATCCTTGGACTGCATTATCTTTTTTCACAGCCATATCACATTGGCAGCTCATAGTTATCAACTAATACTCTCAGGTCCTTCTCCTCCTCTGTCAATTGATGTGTTCCAAGCTTATAGCAAAAATTCCTGTTATTAGTCCCTAAATGCATGACCTTGCATTTGCCACTATTAAATTTCATCCTGTTTCTATTACTCCAGTTTACAGGGTCATCCAGATCCTCTTGTATGATATGATCATACTCTGTGTTGGCAATACCTCTGAATTTCATGTCATCCACAAACTTTATTAGTCCATTCACACTTTTTGTGCCAAGATGAGTAATATAAAGGTTAAATAAGATTGGTCCCAAGATCAATCCCAGAGGAACTGCACTAGTAACTTCACTTCAGCCTGACAGTTCATCTTTCAGTATGACCCATTGTAATCTCCCCTTTAACCGGTTCCTTATCCACCTGTCAATTTTCCTATTAATCCCCATCTTTTCCATTCTGACTAATAATTCCCCATGTGGAACTGTTTTGAACCATCAGAGACGGGACCCATGTATCCTTCATATGATTTCTGCTGGATTAATCTTAAATGGATGTTTATAGAGATTAGAGCACCGGCTAAAATGTGTTTCCATTGGTTAGCAGAGACTATTTGGCCTAGTTCTTCCTCCCATTTCTTTTTTAGGGAATTTGTGTTTAATTCATATTTGCTGGCCAACCATGCATACAGAGTTGTGCTAGGTCGTGTCAATCTGGATAATACTGGACAAAATGAAAACAGTCCAGGTCAGTCAGGTGTAGTGTGGGCGTTGGGGCCAAACTGATAGGAGATAGGCTGCTTACCAGGATGTTTCAGATGAATATATTGCAACTCTCCATGGACTCTTTTATAATTGGCGGAGCCTGCATCACTTCAGATTTAGGAGGAAGTGGTGCTGGAGAAAGGAAAAGACGGGGCATATAAGTAGAGGGCCTTCCTTTCTCCCCAATGCCATATGCCTAGATGTTTAGAGCTAAGAGTTTTGCTCATTAGAGCAATAAACCATGGTGGATAATGACTGATGTATAACTCACTTTGCTTTGGTGCCTGGTATTTTCTGTAATTGATAGCATACATATATTTTGTACTGCAGTGATGCATCATATTCTCCACTGCTGAGGTGAAGACAGATAAGATCTGTTGATTATCTGTCTGCATTAGAACATAGATAGCATTATCACAGTGTTGCTGTATTGACTAACATACATGGTTTAAATGCCTAAAGATGACCAGATGAAGCTAGTCTGTTTTGGAATATATTCAAATGATTGCAGCAGAGCTTCAGGCCAGATAGGTATTTGTGAACAAGCATCTCTCTGCAATCAGCCTCTGCATGCGTGTGTCTACACTTGTAAATTAGGTTGACTTAAGGAGGCTTACGTTGACTTCATTTACTCTGCATCCACACTGGAGTCTCTTTAAGTTGACTTAAGTTGCTTCTTAAGTCGACTTAAGGAAATTTAAAGTCAACTTAATAAGACCTGCTTTTAAGTTGACTTTAATGCTTAAGTCGACTTCTTCAGTCGACTTAAGCAGTGTGGGCGCCCTAAGTTGACTTGACTTAGGGCAGGGCAGGGGAAAAAGGGAACCCTGCTCCCTTCTCCCCAGGAAGCCGCTAGCAGCTTGTCCTGGAGAGAGCCAGTCCTGGGGAGAAGGGACCGTGCTCCAGCTGTTAGGGAGCCCCTGGGGTTTCCCAGCAGCTGGCACGCCATGCTGGGGTCCTGGAGAGAAGGGAGCCCCGCGATCCTTTCGGGCCGGGACAGCAGGGACCACTCGGTCCCAGCCAGAAGGGAGTGTGGGGCTCCCTTCGGCCAGGACCATTCGGTCCCGGCTAGAAGGGAGCTGAGTGGTCTGGGCCGGAAGGGAGCTCCGCGCTCCCTTCTCCCCCAGACTGCTCTAGGGCTTGCTGCCTCCAGGAGAGCCAGCACTGTGCGGAGCTGGCTCTCCCCAGGACAAACCCCCCTAGCCTGGGGAGCGAGGCTCCAAAGAAGCCTCGCTTCCCCCTGGACCTAACAAGTTGACTTAGTAAGGGCAGGTTTAAGTCGACTTAAGAGTCCTGTGTGGACTCCCTAAGTCGACTTAATAAGGTCGACTTAAAGTCAACTTGGTAAAGTCAACTTGGTAAAGTCGACCTAAATTTCTCATTGTAGACATAGCCCATGTGATAAATTTCCTCTTTGCTATATGTACTACCAGTGAGACAAGGACTGAAGGGAGCAATTTTCTCAAACCTTTAGAATGAGATGCTAAATTGCAATATTCAAAGTTGGGTTAAATATGAACCTCTCTTGCTTTGGATTCTTGCTGTATTCTAAGGAGAGCTTAAACTCTGCATGCTTGGACACAGGGACACATTCTTCCCTTTTTATACTCCATGAAACTTTGTTCACTTTAGTGAGATTGCACATATTATCAAAGGGGGCAGAATATGGCCCTGTGTCTAAACAAGCAGATAGATTTGTAAGAGATGGCACTAGTATTTATAGTTTTGATCCATGTGATTTCTTCTTACTGCAACAGCAATGAGAAATTTGGAATGTGTATAGAAGAAGCACTTTCTGTAGTAAAGTACATTTTTTTGGTTTAGGTCCTTCTACCATTCCTACCTTTTACTGCAAAGTCTAGGCTTTATAAAACAAGTTAGTAATGCAGAGGACATGGCGAGCACAATCCCTTCCAAGACTGTACCTGTTGCTGAACGTGAGAAATATAGCCCTGGAGCCTTAACATTCTTCCTATCCTGAGGGGACTCCATGCCCTGCAGGGTGAATTTCATTGACTAACATTAAGTACTTGTTAACATGCTCCCTTTCTGCAGGACAAGTAAAACATTAAGAGTTTGGGACTGGAGGTCAAATGGGACAAAAAGAGGGTTCCCTAAAATTTGGAAGATTTGTAGAGAATAAGACTGGAGTCCTCAGGGAGAGAAAGGATTTTGCACTTTTTTCATGCATATGAACCTTATGTACTCTGATTTAACAATCGGATAATAACTAGATCTGCATTATTACATAGTTGTTTAAAATTTAATTAAAATATCTCTAATTTAACAGTTGTTCCTAAGAGTTTATGGTAAAAACTTTTCAGACCTTATGGATTGATATTTCTTTCTCTTTTGAGAAACCAGTGAAAAGCCAAACGTTTCAGTTACAAGCTGTATGTGACATCTCTCACATAGTACTACTTATGAGACACCACATTTTAATAATGTGGCTATGAAACAGTCTTACAATAGCATAATTCTTATAAAATATGAGTCTTGGCAAGAGCTAGAGAATGTGTGAGCTCTTCTTAAGAGAGGCTCTGCAATTCATTCTGTGTGATGGATAATTTAGAACATGCATATATGTAAAGGCGATGTGGATTTGCTTTGTCTTTGTTGCATTCACTTCACTGTGGATTGCAGACTTAGTTGTCTTAACAAAATAAAGTGCATCTACTCTGCAAATATATCATTAGCAAAATACTCATCAGTGAGCAAAGTGTGACTTCCCAATGCACAGAAAGTTTGACAAATACTGTACTAAATATTAAAATCTCCCTTGTCCTACAGGATATTTACCACTCTGCAGGGTGAATTGCATGGAATGTGCTGAGTTCCTATTTAGAACACATCCTCTTCCTGCAGACCAGATGCACATTTAAAGCTTCCAGGATTGTAGTTTTAGTCAGCAGATGAGGGAAAAATGCTGACATTTAATTTTCCCAGAGCAAAACCAACATCAATCAACCATAATGTAGGCTCCAGTTTACTACCCTTATTGCTGCCATTGAAGCAGCAATTTACTACACAAATAGCCCCTTGGATTTCAATGGGACTGCTCACAGATGGGCAGATTGCTCACCAGAGTGAGTAAGGAGTTCACAGTTACTCATAGCAGTGTTCCCACTGAATTCAGTAGAACTCTTCATGTCATTAACTGATCACCCTTTTGAGTAAGGGGTTCACAGTCTGGCTCAGAATAAGGTACTATTTAATGGGCATAAGGGTAGCAGAATTGGGGCTCTTGGGGTGCATCTACACTTACAAGATAGGTCGACTTAAGGAGGCTTAAGTCGACCTAAACAAAGCCACATCCACACTGGGCTTTTCTTAAGTCGACTTAAGCATTTCCTTAAATTGACTTAAGGAAAAGTTAAGTCGACTTAATAACACCTCGTTTTAGGCCAATTTAATGCTTAAGTCGCCCTTATTAGGTCAACTTAAGTCAGTGTGGATGGGGATTAGCACCTAAATCAATTTATTAAGTTGACTTAAAGCGTTAAGTCGACTTAATAAAGTCGACAAGGGCTATGTCTACACTAGGAAAGTTAAGTTGACTTTAAGTCTATTTAATAAGATCAACTTTAAGTCAACTTAACTTTTAACTTAACTTAACAAACTTGATTTAACTTTTCTAGTGTAGACATAGCCTTGGAGAAGGAATGACAACTGAACTTCACCATTCATGGCATATTGGCTGCATTAATTGGAGTATTGTAAGCAGATCGAGGGAAGTGATATTCCCCTCTATTTGGCACTGGTGAGGCCCCATAAGGAGTACTGTGTCCAGTTTTGTACCTCCTACTATAGAAAGGATGTGGAGAAATTAGAGAGAGTCCAGTGGAGGGCAACAAAAATGATTAGGGGGCTGAGCACATGACGTATGAGGAGAGACTGAGGGAACTGTGCTTATTGAGTCTGAAGAAGAGAAGAATGAGGGGGGATTTGACAGCAGCCTTTAACTACCTGAGAGAGAGAGAGTTTCAGGGAGGATGGAGCCAGGCTGTTCTTAGTGGTAGTAGATGATAGAACTAGGAGCAAAGGTCTCAAGTTGCACTGGGGAAGGTCGAGATGGGATATTAGGAGACACTTTTCACTAGGAGGGTGTGTGGTGAAGCATTGGAACGGGCTACCTAGGGAGGTAGTAGAATCTCCATCTTTAGAGGTTTTTAAGGCCTGTCTGGCTTGATAAAGCCTTGGCTGGGATGATTTAGTTGGAGTTGGTCCTGTTTTGAACATGGGTTGGACTAGATGATCTCCTGAGGTCCCTTCCAAACCTAATCTATGATTTTATTGTTAAAACTCTACTTCTGTCTGACATCTAGATTGTCACTATGTGATGCTATAAAAGATTTGCGAATGTGTTAGCTAAATTTAGACATAGAATTAGAAACTAGCTGTTGGATGATAGATGACCAAGATGCCAGGCCTACTTAGTTGTTCCTATGATTTCATTTATGCCCAATAGTTTCTCTGCAAAAAGTTGCTCTCTGTTGAAAATATTGAAAAACTTGCAAATACAATAGATTGGGAGCCTTTCATTGGCCCATCAGCCTTAGGAAAGGTATCTTCTTAAGTAACTGAATCAAAAACCTCTAGCTCAGATTATCAATCTGGCACCTTTTATACATGCATAAATCTAATAAATAACACGTGTAAACACTTAAACGGCTACAATTTTCCACTTGGTATATATTAGAAATGGGACCAAGTTGGAAAAATTCAGGTCTGAAATTAGATACAAATCCAGATTTCCTCAAAGTCTGAGGGTGTTTGGAGTCAGGGCCAGTTTTGAAATTTAGCTGTATTTTGGTAGGTACTGTTCTGTGTTCACAATTAGTTTCAGGCATAAATAGTCTTGCTTTGCTTTCTACCAACTGAACCCATAGATCCGGTAAACATCTAAGTGCTACCATCCAAGTGCTGCCCATTAATTGTAGGTGAGAACCATGACCACAAGTGAGAGCTGAGTTATGACCCTTTTCAAATCAAGCTCTGGTGAATTCTACTGTGTTCCACTATATATGTAGGCCAAATCAATACATTTGGATCCATGTACATATTTTTTCAAAAGTTCTGGGAGCAGGTTTTTTAAATTCCTAATATTCACACGCTAATATAACTATACTAAAACTTATTATGCAGGCAAGTACAATATTGTGTTCAGTTAGGTGCATAATAATTGGGATTTTTGGACTACTCAAGCAACTTTCTTGAATATTTAGATCAAAATAGTGATATTCTTTTAAAACTTATTTGCTAAATAAAATACTAAAAGGATAATTGGGCAGATTAGAAAAAGGGTGAAATTTTAGTTTTAGAAATCTAGATTTTAAATTTTAGACTCAGGATCTGCTTCTTGAGCCAAGAAGAGTAAGATCATCAGCTTAAAATCAAACAGCAGCAGGGTAAAAACTGGAGCAAGTAGATTGGAGTAAATGGATTGCTTCAAGCTGTCTCCCTGGTTTTTCCTTTCTTAAAAAAGGATAGCTTTTTTAATTCTCTTGGTCATAGGAACAGAGAATCATTTTGGACAAAGGGATACACAGAAGCTCTCTAGCAGGAACTCTAGAGTATTTCTTTCTACTAAAATTGGATTGGGAGATCTTCCATGGTAATGGTACAAAGTACTTTCACTTTTGGAATTAACAGCGCCATCTCAGTAAGACTGAGCAACTTTGATAGAAGGGTGTAACACCTGCCAGACATGCAAATAGACCAGCAGAAAGAGACTCTGTTACCATATGCATGGGAAAAGATGGGAGAAGCTTTATTTCTTTATTTTTTTCTGAAATGAACTCCTTTCCATTAACCTATTTGGCAAACAAACTGCTCATTCTAAAACCATTTCTTTTTGCGTCCAACTAAGTCAACTTCCACCACCAATGTCAATGCTTCCTATGCTTCATAACTTCTGGTGAGTGCAATAATGCCAGGGATCAATGTTAATCCAAAAGTGCTTGCATCAAGCTTCCCTGGATAAAGATACATTCATGTAGGAAATCCACCCTGCAGGGCTATTCCATTCAGGCTGAAGCTGAATGCAGGTTAAGCTGAACAAGTGGAATATCATGAAATTCTATGTATTGCTTTATCCATGTGGCTGAGTTGTTTACAGCCTTACTCCCTGTGTTTCCTGTGCCATATGCATCCCATCAATAGTAGCCCCTCCAGGGAACATGGTTGCTCTGATTCCATTTCTACTGATAATGCTATATTTTCCCTGTTTTACTAACATTTTAATATAAACATTAAAAACATATAATTGATGCCCCCACCTCCCACCCTGTGTCCCTCTGGCTCATATATACCTGAGCTGGAGTCTCATCTTTACCACAGAACCAACTAATTACACAGTTTTTTAGATAGTTTGGTCTCCTCCTCCCGGAATGCCATATCTCACAAAGCGGGCCTTAAGTTTACCAATCAAGCCAGGTATGAACAGTAATCCACTGTGAACAAATATTGTTTTTCTTTGAAGGTAAGTCATTTCTCATCTTCTCCCATAGTCCAAGTGGGAAGCTTATATGGGAACAATGTCTCTTTATGCTGTCTGTGGCATGCCTGGCAGGTGTCACACTGTTTTACCAAGGAACACAATTATATATTCATTTCTGGACAGTAAACACACCGAGTCTCGTCTAAGGCAGCTGACAGTGACCAGGCATGAGGCCCGTATTTTTCCATGACATCCTTATGCAATGAGGCAAGGGCAACAGCTCTCTGTTCTCAAAACATGATTCCATACTGCATACTCAGCTCATCTTTAAATTTGAAAATATGGTTCTGCTCCTGTTGGTACTTGGCTTCTGTCTTTTGGCCACCCTGTTAATATCAACTTACTTGGCTACCTGTAGCTGATCTCCTTTTCCATAGGTTAGTTCCTATATGGTCACATTTTCCTATAGATTTCATTATGCTCTCATTCTATATTATTAGTTTGCATCTGCTCTTTGTAATGGGTGTTTGTGTTTCTAGTTCATCTCAAGGAATCGCATTGTAGGAGGCCCAACTACCCAGCTTGTGAAATTGCACAAGGAGTTTCCCTATTAACATAGTCGTATACACAGAGGTGGCTATTGTCCATTGCTGATTTCCCATTTCAACAGCCTGAATCTGATAGCTCCCAGTCTCAGGAAGAAAGTCATGACATCATCACCACTATCTGATATGCCAAACCCTCTTTTGTACAAGTCTGACCAAATCTTCCTGAGGCCTTCTTCTGCTCTTGCGCATGCTAAAATGGTTCAACTTGCCACATTCATTTCAATGGTGTTCTAGTACAGGACACTCCTCTGTGTGCTCATGCTGTCTTCCCTGCAAATGTATCTTGCTGTGGGTATGGGACCCTACCAACCTGCTATTCTTTGCTGTGATCTCACTGCATGTACTGTGTGGATGTTGTGTCTCTAAGGGTTTTCATCTTTTTCCTTGAGGCTTCTGCTACATTTCCCATGCATCTGGATAATGTGAGATACCTGTGGGCATAGCTGCTCTGGGAAGGCAAATGATCCCAGGGGTCACAGACTAACTTGTCCTGAATCAGGGAGTCTGCCAAGTCCCCAAAATTGCATCCAATAGCCAGTGTGCATAAGAGTGTAACATGGCTGTCTATACCCACCACTTCAACTTGGACTCTAATGTACAACCTGTGTCACTCCACAGTTTCATTCTGCTTTGGGGAACTGTAGTTCTGTTGTATAACTGGGGCCCATCAGACCCACTTTAATTGTTAGCCTAACTGGTAAATAGTGAGTCAAGGTTCATGAATTGTCACAATGACTTATTATAGAAAATTGTTTAAGAAAAGATGTAGAAAGGACAGAAAGACTGAATTAATTTAAACAGAAAGGGGTTTTACTAATACCAGCAAGGACTGTGTTAAGATTATGACTGGTAAAGAAGAGGGGTAGAGGACTGGAAATTAATTGCCCAAAATTGGTGCTTTGCAAATGAGGCCTAATTAGTGGGCAAAATAATTAAAGGATAGACCATTCCATCCACTGCCTTTTTGGGGACTCTTAAAAAGAGACTTATCACCATAGCTAAAGGATTGTTGCCATGTTACCAGGCATTTACACTCCAATGGGAATGCCTGACCACCATTACTGCACCAGTGAGGATGCTAGCCTAATAGATGGAGATCTTGCTCTATCTTCCCTTCCCTTTTGTGTTCTTTTCCCACCAGTCCTATCTTCCTCCTGTCCTCTCTCTGTCTCTCAACTTTTTCACCTGATCCTGAAATCAGCTGTACTTCACAGTACCAGTACAGCAATATAAAATGGCTCATTCAGCTCTGTTCAGCCTCAGAAGAACCAGTGAAGGAGAGACCAACCAGATGAGGATGATGATGACCAAGCAGATGATGATCAGACCAACCGGATGATGTCTCTGAGGAAATGAGCTGGGCTCCAAAGCAACAGTTGTGGTGGCTGACATGCCAGCCTAAAGCATCCGCCCATGACTGAGCAGCCACTCTGTATCCTGAGAACATCAACAAAAGTCATATTTCCTCCATCTTTACTCTCTTATCTCTTCTCTTCTTTCTGTGCCTATTCGTTTAAAGCAGGGAAGTGACCATCATTCCTGACTCACATTTAGTTCTATTGTTCCATTCTTTTTTCCCCACCAAGATAGACTGTTTGACAGAATAAGAAACATTAACCACTATTCTTGCTCTGCAAAAAAGGGCCTTTGATAGGTTTTGTTTGTTTGTTTCGCATACTCAGTCTCAGTTTCAATTCTTTGGGCCTGGGTTTAATTTATTTTCCTTTTGTGTATTTCAATTAATAAATGTCTATGTTTTTGCCATGAATTCCATGTATGCATGATGCTACTAAGCTGTCTAAGATCTCTATATATCAAACCCATAACCTGTTTAATGATGGACATGTTAACTCCTTTGACTCCTTAGGTCCTGCCCAAATTCCATCTAAATTAATATAATTGTACTCCAGGGTTCGTAGGACAGATGCAAGGGTTCAGACAGCTGTGATCTTCAGAACAATGCAGATCTCTCTGCCTTGTTCCCCAATATGGTAAAATAATAGTTTTACTTTCCTGCAGTTGTCATCCTCTTGCATGGCCACGTCAGTGAACAGATCAAACTTCTCCTTCCACTAGGTCTGTCATTGGGATTGGCCTGTGCCTGAAAAATCCGGCACTTTAGATAGTTTAATGGCTCCTATTGCCTGCTGCTGCATGCCAAAGAACTCACAACTCAGACACTGCTACCCCATTTCATTTGTAAGGAGTGACATTAAGTGCAGGTTAAACTGAACAAGTGTATCTTTAATAAATCCTATGCATTGCTCTGTCCCGGTGGCTGAGTTGTTGCCAGACTAACTTTCCTGTGTTTCCTGTTCCATGGAAATCTCGTCAAGTAACAGTCCCTCCAGAGAGCCTGGGCTCTTGGATTCCAGTTTCATTTATCAAGATACAAAGATCTCTTACTTCTTTTGGCTTGTAGTGTATTGAATAAGATTCCTCTAGTCCTAGAATACCAAACACCTATGCTTTGTAATACTTTTTGCTTTCAAAAAGGCATCAGTCATAAACATGAACAGAGCTAGTAGTAGTTGTACTTCTTGCACAGCCCTTCAGATATCAGCAATGATCCCTGGTAAGTAATGGCTAGATAAGAATTTAATTAAGTTTCCTTACCACAAAGAGGTTTCGTATGGACACTCTTCTTTCTGTTGGAGTTCTAGGCACAATGGGTATGTCTACACGAGCAATTTAGGTTGACTTAAGGACCCTTGAGTTGACCTAAATTACTCCATGTCTACACCTACTTTCATTAAGTTAACTTAAGAAATTCCTTAAGTTGACTTAATGAAAGCTTAAATCGACCTAATAAGAACCGCCCATTAGGTCGACTTAAGCCTTAAGTCGACTCTTTAATTCGACTTAAGGATGGTGTGGATGGGGATTAACCCTTAAGTTGACTTTACTAAGTCAACTTAAGGGTGGTTAGGTCGACTTAACAAAGTGGACTAAGTCGACTTAACTTTAAGTCGACTTAGTCCACTATGTTAAGTCGACTTAATAAGGTCGGCTTTAGGTCAACTTAAAGCCAACCTTATTAAGTTGACTTAACAAAGTTGACCTAACTTTTTCTACTGTAGACATAACCAATATGCCCATGGACCCCTGAATTAATTCCCTCAGCTGGTTAGAGAACAAAATTGGAGACTTCTCTGGAAACTGTAGCTTTTACTTGTATTCAGCATGAAACAGTTTGCTGAATAGGTGCTTTAGACTGTAATTCCCAGAAGCTTCCACTTACCACATTGCTCCTTAACTAGATGTAATGAAGTTCAAAGGGGAAAATCCTCTCTCATTGATTTGAATAGGTCCAGGATTTCAACCCTTGTTCTTTTGAGGCAACTGCATGGACAGGGAAAAATTTCACCCTTGTTACTTGAATTATTCATTTATATATGTGTGGCTGCATATACAGGTCCTTTAAAGCACATAGAACATTGAAATATCTTCCTGTAAATTCAGTGCAATCATGAGAGAGCAGTGAAAAGTTAAAGTAATCCATTCAGCAGTACTGAAATATAGAATGATAGACTCCAAAACCAGATATAAGTATAATTACACAGAATAAGAGTTCACTTTAAATATAGAATTCAATCATTTCGTTAATCTTCTGATAGTAGGATTTTGTAGTAATTATATATATTGAATTATTTTCAGTTATTACAGTATATACATATATAAAGATCAAAGGGGTAATTATAAGTAAGTAATTCAGGCATTGAGATAATTTGCTGGTTTTTTAATGAACTAATGGAAATACTAGGCATTAAAAATGAGAACCACCTTGTATTTACAGTGCAACTATAGTGTTAATGTACTTGTGTAACCTTCGGGTGGGCTAAATTCATTAAATTGCCCTTCTCCAGTGCCCCACAGAAATCAATCCCAACCCCTATGGGGAAAGCAGCTGGAGACCCAGGATCCAGTCTGTACAGGACTCACGGCGAAGCTTGCTCAGAGCTACACTCACACATTAAAATACTACAAAAACAAACATAACAATGAACTTTATTAACTACTAACTAAATGAACCTTATCCTAAGAAAACAAACTACAATTAACCAAGAACAATCCCTTGCATGAAAGATACCCAAGAGTCCCAAAGTCTGTGTGGAGTTCACCCAGCTCTCAGCTACAGTCTCTGTTCCAGTGTGGAAGCTTGAGTTGCAAGAAATAGCTGTCCTCTTCTTTCTTTGCTGGGATCCTCTGTAGCATTACATGCAGGCTTTCTCTTCTCCTCTGCAACCAGCCCTCAGTCCCATATGCATGTCTGCAAGGTCTGTTGCAAATGACTCCTTTACATGTAGAAAACATCTTGTTCACTCCTGGCTCAGCTCCTCTCCAGAACACTGAGCACATGGCCTCCCCTCAAGGCAGCTCCTGCCTGCAGTCTGCTCAGGCTGCTGCTCTCCAGTCATCTGCTGACAACATCCCATCACACCAGCAGGGTACACTGTGGAGCATGTTCAAATTGCTACCACTCCCTGCTTCTGGAAGTTTCCAGCTGTGGGTTGCTAATCTGCCCAACAACAGTAACCCACCCTCAGCAGGTCTCTCAGAGATAGCCTTTGCAGGCATATGGGTTACACTTGCATTATGAAGTGTATCCAAATTTTTAAATGATGATTCCAAACCTTACCATGAATATATAAGTTACTGAATTTGATGGGCTTGAAAGATAATTTCAAGTATGTGTATGTGAGTATACAAGGAAAACAAATTTTACATTTACACATGAGTGTTAGGATCAGGAAATACACAGGGAACTGGGAAGGAGAAATGATACCCACTGGTTCAATCATAACCAACCAATGCAGTTTCAATGATGTATTTGTCTTTACTGAGACATAAACATGCCCCATTACTATATGCTGGTAGTTTGTAAGAATAGCATGCAAATGACTTCGTACAGCCCTCAGTGACCTAACTTCTAAATCTCCATGGACAATACCTATTGCATTATGACTATGTGAGAGAAGTAAGTGTGAAAGGGGGTCAATCTGTATGAGTATTTCAGTGTGCCAGTTAGATTTTAAAGCTGAAATCTAACAAACTGGGTTTGCCAATTGGATAAGTGTTAATAGAATAATCCCTTTGTACTGAGTTCAGAGACCATTAGCTTACTCGCTTTGATGCTGGCTTTTTCAGATCAACTTTTAACTGCAACAGGATTTCTCAGATCAGGACACTTACTTATTCTAAACCAACCAATATGCTTTTAATTCACCCAGAACCACACTGATATACACTCCAGTGAAGACACAACCAATATTTTGGGTATGTAGCCCACATACACACATTCTCATACAAATTTCAGTCTTGCAAGCAATTATCATGGACTAGATTGGAGGCTCAGCAGGTATATCAAGGAACAGGGCAAATTACCAAGATTTCTTATTAGATTTACTTACAATCATCAGTTCTCAGTTCTTTGGTACATAATACATTTATCACACTTCTAAGAATGCACTTGTCTGTAAGGCTGCATCTACACTGGTAAATTAAGTCGACTTAAGCTTGGCTTAAGTCGACTTAATTGGCCCTGCGTCTACACTACACTTTGCTTAAGTCGACTTAAGCAGCTTGCTTAAGTCAACTTAAGCAAAATAAAGTTGACTTAATGAAAATTAAGTCGATTTTATTAAACCAACTTTCTACTCGACCTAAGGCTTAATTCGACTTTTTAAAGTCGAATTAAGCCAGTGTAGCCCTGGGGTAGCCCCAGAACTATACCAATGCCCTCCCTGCCAGGGGGGCACAGGGAGAGCCTGGCATGCCCCCCAAAGGGCAGGGCATGTGGGCAGGGTGTGACGCTGTCTGGATTTAGGGAAGCATTTATGATATTATTTTCAATGGATATCTCATAAATGCTATAATCCATAGGAACTATGTCATGTTTGGTATCAATAGAAAGGTAGTAGTTTGCTGGGAATGATTATATAGTTTATGTCTAGGAATTCTCTTTCGATTAGAAGTTAGAATTTGATGTTATATCCATACTTTAACTTATGTTCAAACCATTGTGTCCTTAATGTTTAGGAATGTGCCAGGACAATGATCCCAGGGAGTTACCTGATGAGCCATTAGGACACATAGCCTAAGATACTTTGAAGAGTGTGGTTAGTATAGTTTGAATAGATTGGTCCAAAAGGTTTGGAATATTAAAAACAACTGCCTAAAGATATAGTTTTCAATCTCTCTTGGAGTTTGCTTGGATTTATAAAGGAGTTAAAATCTAAAATATGATTACTTGAGTCTCACTAGAGAGTGTAGACTTCATAACATAACCTTCAGTTATTTATATTAAAGAAATAGAAGGCAAAATCAAATCTCTGGAATGAAATCTCACCACTTCTTATCATTTTAACCCTGAGATGGGGGACAGTCCTTTTTACATAGGTGGTCCGGGAGTTGGTCACAGTTAGAATTCTTCAGCTTATTGGATTCAGTCAACTCTCTAAACCAGGGGTGCCAAACATGTGGCCTGCGAGCTAAATACAGCCCTCGAACCTCTTCCATCCGGCCTGTAACTGTGCTCTGTGGGACCACGCTCTCTCCCTAACAAAGAAAGAGGGACTGTGGTCTCACATACCTAATGTTCCATGATGCTGCAGGAGTGTCAGGTCTTGTGACATTGCAGAGCACTGGGTATGTGAGACAGTGCCCTGGGAGACCACACCCTCTCCCTAACAGAGCTCTAAGCACGTGGTGACCTCAGTTTTATACAGCGCTCCATAGATCCTGGGTGCCAGGTTGCCATGGCATCGGGTATTTTGCCATTGTTGCTTAGCAGCACCATGGGAGCCAGGGGATGCCTAAACAAAGAGCTCTCCCTCCTTCCACCATCACTGAAAGTGCTCCTGGCAGCAGCTTTTTTTCGGTAGCAGGGGGTCTTCTGAGTACCACATTGCTGCTGAAAGTGTTGGCTGCTACAGCAGTCTTTCAGAGGCTGGGGGCCCCTTCACTTCTGCATACCTGGGCGCCTCAGTTATGGGGCTGGCCCCTAGGTGTGTGGCAGATTTGTTAAGGCCTGGTTTTATGCACCCCAGTTTCAGGGCTTGTAGGAGGGGGCCACCCTCTGATTCCTATTGGACGTGTGCCAAGTGTATGTTCAGGGCTGGGTTACACTGAAAAATTACGTCAGCAAAGCTATTTTTCTCAGGGGTGTGTAAAATCTGCACCCTATAAGGCTTAATTAATCAGACCTGGGCAGTCAGAGGTAGGTCAATGGAAGAATTCTTTCACTGGCCTAGCTACTGCCTCTCAGGGAGGTAGATTATCTACGCTAATGGGAGAACAGTAAGTGTCTACACTGAAGAGCTACAGTGGTTCAGCTGTGCCGCCATAGCACTTTTAGTGTAGACATAGCCTCAGATTTCAGCTTAGTTTCTCTGCTGTTTCACTGGTATCCAGTTGATGGCACTGGCAAATAACAAATTTCCTTGATCCTTTTCTTATCAGGAGATTTTTAAGTTTGATTAATTTCTAATTTATTATTAGCGCCAACTACTGGTGGGGACCCCCCTTTTTAAGCAATTTCTCTTAATATGGTAAAGTTATACTGTGGCTTATATCTTTTAACATTCCTTCTTACTTGTGCAATACACTTCCCATTACTTTTAGAATGCAACAATTATTTACAATGAAAACCAATAATCTTCTAAATTTGGAGGTCATACCCCATATATTCTTTGACTGCACATAAGCATTTCACATTGTTTAAAATTTGCAGTAGAACAAAAGAGATTTTCCAAATATAGAAGGATATAGATCTGAATTACAAGTCATTCAAATGTGCTGCTTCTGATTTGGGGTGATGAAAGACGGAATATTCCTGGTATATTTGATTTACAAGAAAAAGCATGTATAGTGTATAATTTGGGATTCAATCATGTCTCCTGGATTTCTTGGGATAACAGATAGTTTACCCAATCTGAGTTTGTCTCATAGCCACATGTCTAATTTGCTTCACTTGCGTCTTTCCCACCTATCTCTTGATCTCACTGTGCAATGGGCCACTTTGCATAGGAAGGCCATCTGTGATCCTGGCTTGATGATACGGAGTTCTTTTTATCTAAGTTGGGAAGGAGGAAAAGGTTTTATCACTGACCAAATTATGAGATTCTTGCCATTTTAGTTTCTGTTCCTGAATAGCTGAACTCACAACTTTGGCTGATCTGTGGATGTGAGACAAAGTATCTCATATGATGTGACCCATTTTCTTATTGCCTTTACTTCTTAGGTGGATCCTATTTTAAGATAAATAGAGGTGAATAGCTTTTCTAATTTTTAGGGCCAGAACAAATCAATAAGTATTACTCATTCAAGGCATATCTGTGCTACACATATCTTCAAGAGAAAATATGGAACATTGTGATTTATGTCATGTTAAATACCCTTGACTTTTCTAAATGGAAACCACCTCTCCCCCAAATTGATGATGAAATCATTTCAGTTTTGTAAACAACAGCAACTCTGAAAGAGTCTCAGAAAACTAAAACGTTTTGGCTGAAATGCAAAAACAAAAGTGATCTGGTATTTTACCATAATCTCCTGATACTGATGATTGTTTTTAAGACTTTTTACTTTTTACTGTAATTGGCCATAAGGAGGCTTTTAGTTTCAAATAACTGAAGTAGTTTAATTCATGAAAATGTGTTTTTTCACAGTTGAATAATTGAATGTAAATGGATGGAAGCTTATCATTGTTAATAATGTATTGCATCAAATGTAGAAACAACTAGCACCATTATTGTTGAAAATGTAGAAAAGATTATGATTCTTGTCAATGAGAATGAATTTATCCAGCAGCATATAAGGGTCTGTTGGAAGAAAACAATGGATAGTTATTACAATATAGAAAACTTCATTAAAATAAGATGTATGGTTGAAAGGATACATCAATGTACTCCAATTAACAATGCAAAAATTGTATTTCACTGAAGTTCTATAACTTCCAAAAAAGTCTTATTACCTGATCCAAGGCCTAATGAAATCAATAAACTTTGGATCAGGCACAATAGTTCTAGAAATGAACATTTAAGGCATCCAAGCAGAACCCCACTGTCACTTCACCCAATTGACACCATTAATTACATAATAACCTTATCTCACAATTGTGCAAAAATAGATGGTCAAAACAACAAATTACTAGATTATAAAATTCCATTTTGTATTTAGAGATCCATTTGCAGTATACTATAATGCTAACATATACTAATTAGGAAACAAAAACAAACAAACAAACAAAAAAAGCAAAAGAACCCTACACATAAGTTACTACACAGTATAGTTAAAACACAAATTTATAATATATTCTCATAGAAATTACTCCACCATATTACCTGCACATTTCATAATGCCCTGTTGATGGTCTAGGCCAGCGGTTTTCAACCACTGTGAGTAAGTGTGTTGTGGAGAGCTGGGGGTTGGGGGCTGGTGTGTCCTGTAGGGTCGCACACAATGCCAAGCCTGTCGCAACCCACAAAAGGTTGAGAACCACTGGACTAGGCCTCCAATTTAGCAAACTAATTCCAGTGTCACATGGTATCAGTAACAGAGCAATGAGAGAGAACCCAAGTGTCCTGATGCTTAGTACTCTGCACTAGGCATCTATCAGCACTGCTTCCAGAATGATAACCTCCAGCTTTATCAATAGTCAACCTTTAATTTGGCATAGTAATTAGTAACTACCTTTCTTTTAATGAAAACAATATTGCTGGGTAGGAAAAGCCCCACAAAACATGACTGATGCTTTCCCGATATTGAAAGGCAATCTAAAACGACATTTTTTTTCTCACCCTCTCCTTGTGTAGAGTCTTCTGATCCAAGTAGTCATTAGTTGGCAAGGAATAGCTAGTGAAGGCTGTCAGTTCAGTTTGTTTTCATTAAAATGATGCTAATAACCTTCCTTTTATCACTTTGAATACTGTGCGTATCAGGCTTGATTTTTATAACTCAGCGTAGTTGTCTATTTAAACTAAGTATTCCTTTAGTTAGGTAATAATTTTACTAAATGTTTCAAAGATTTACTGGTGCTGTAGTATAGATTGACTTGGTGCCCAGAAGACCTTGAAACATTTTAACTATTATATTAATTTAATCGAGTTGAACTGAAATACGGTGGCATTTCAGTTTGTGAACATTTACATTAGCTTAAAATGTAAATTCCTTCATTAGCTACTTCTTTAAAATGTTCACCTTAGGCATGTTAAGCATTAACTATAAATGATTTTTACATTAGTGTTCTTCTTCTGATGGGATAGGAGAGTAATCAGGAATAGGTGTTTAAAAGTTGTTCACCAGGAAAATCAATATGTAATAATGTAACATGCACATGCATGTTCCCATTCCTGAGGGAGGGATTGAGTGTAAATGAGAATGCAGAACTTGTCTCTCTGAACAAAGTTCACTAAAGCATAGTGTAATGGGCACCAGTCTGAGGGAATGCACTAAATTATGGGATTGGGTTTTTATTTTATTCCACATACGGGGTATTGCTTTTACTCTTATATTATAGGAAAAATTATGAGCTGAAAGCTCTGATGATTGTATCAAAGGGGGAAGATTAATGTTGGTTTCTACTTTTCATCACTCCTTAGAAACAGTGTGCACTTACATGGCAGCCTAGCTAGAAATATTAAAAATCCTCCAATTATGACCCCCTTTTTATTGAGAATGGAAGTGTATATGGAAGACTAAATTGGGTAACTCACATACAGAGGGAAATGATTATTTTTCACCTCCTGACATGAATTCTTATTTATTCCAAGTGGGGAACATGGCAGGCAGTAACCACCAATCATTTCATGTCTCTGTGTGCTCTCCATGTAATCTGCTGAATCTCCTCTGAAAGAAAATATGATATAATGTGAGAGTGGTAAATAGAATCATCTTCTCAAAAAGGGGCATATCTGTTTAAAAATGATGAACTAAAAAGTATTTGTCTAAAGAAACAGTTGAGAGGGAGAATGATTGTCCCTATAAGACATTGTGATAGGATCCAGTGGATGGGGTTTCAATACCCAGGCTGTGCTACAGAACCCAGTGTATTGCCTAGCAAGTATTACAGTGTCTATTCATTCTGGGGTTCTAAAACTGGGGATCCCTCAAGAGGTCACGAGATTATTATGGGAGGATCGTGAGCTCTCAATCCACAGGCATGCTGTGGCTCTGGCTGTCATCTCTGGAAATAGCTGACAGCTGGAGCCCTTCAGAGCTGGGTGGCCAGAGTTCTCTGAAGGCCGTATTGCCCACAGCAGCAGTGGAGAAGTAAGGGTGGCATGACGTAGAGATGAGATAACATGGTATGGGAGAGCTCATCACTTTTTTTGGGAAGGGCAGGGGCTGTCTTAGCAATTCCAGGGCCCGGGGCAAAAGTCAAGGATGGGGCCCTCCCATGCCACATGGGGGACTCCAGCCCCCCGCCCCGAGCTGCAGCTCCCCCCCACTGAACTTCTGCTGCCCCCCTTTCTGGCTCCCTGCCCCCCTGCTGGCCTCTGGCCACGGCTCCCCACACCCTCTGCCACCCAGGCTCCCCATCGCCCCTGGCTGCGGCTCCCTGCCCCCTGCCGGTCTCCCCCAGTCCCCATGATGACCTCCATGCCAGTCATACTGGGGCTGTCACAGGGCCTCCCGCTGCCCGCAGCTGGTCCCTGGCGCTGATGCCAGCTTTAGTTGGGCCACCGCCAGGCCCCCACACTGGCCCCCACTGCCCCTCCTGCGGCCCGCCTCTCCGGGGCTCCCGCCACGGCCCCCCACAGCTATGGCTTGGGGGACCCCTCACCTCGGGGAGCCTGGGGCAGTTGCCCTACTTGCCTGCCCACTAAGACACTAAGACTGCCTATGGGAAAGGTCATCACTGCTTGAAATATTTTCAAAGGGGGACACAGAAAACAAGTTTGAGAACCCCTTCATCAGTAAAATGAGGACAATACAATTTTCTTCTGCCCATTCTTTGTCTGCCTAGCCTATTTATAGTGCTGGCTCTTCAGTGACTGAATCTTATTTATTTGGATATATTGTGCCGATCTTGGTTGGAGTCCTCACGATGTCATTGCAATAAAAAGCAGGTTAAAAGTCACTGCTGATCCATTAGGATAGAGGAATCAATGATGCAGTAAATTATAGTTTATCTTTACAGCAAGTTTTGATTTGGAAATACACTCAGGTCACAGAGGTTAAATAATATTGACAGGTAGTTAAAGTATGACATTGATTTCATGATTTCAAACCACGCCATGTAAGAAAATTAGAGGAAGTTTTTAAAAATAAAGCTGTTTGCAAGTATTGGTTACAAATGTAATGGCAGCTTACTGATTGCTAGAATTAAGTGAGCAACTAAGAGTTGGGTCTTTGGTGGGAGCAGTAATGATCCTTCTCACCTGTTTCTAATTTGGAGAAGTCGTTGTGTCAGGTTTGCTGGTATATGGTTTTTAGTGAATGTGACAGGCGTCTGCATCCAAAATAAATAGAAACAAATCACTACAAGATATTTGAAAAGAGGGGTTTTTATAAGCTATATCTAGTCCTTGATATGTCAAATGGGTTCCACCGATATCAGTGACAGGACTGTAGGTGATAGATAGGTAATCGACATTTAAGAGGAAAGTTATCTGTATTTCTGCTGAATGTCTTACAGCGAGTATTTCTCTCTCATTGTACCAAGCTTTGTGTACACATCATTTTTTATTTTTGTAAATCCTCTTCCACTGAAAATGTTTTAGGCAATGTTCTTAGTGCATATACTCTTTGAGTCAAGGACAAATTCTACTTCACTTTTTACAGCACCTAGCACAATAGACCTTGATTTGAGCACTATTCAAAGGAAAACAAATTAAATAGTAGTAAAGGTACTTATCAGTCTAGCAGGAAATTCTTGTGCTAGAGAGTATTTTCTAAAATCTCTTTTCTCTTCAGTGCACCTTAATAAGCTTGATTTAATGAGCAATCAGTTGGCAGCCAGGGTTACTTTAATAGACATCACCAAACTATAGTAAGCCTTCACCATCTGCTACATCCTCTAATTACAAATAAGAACATTATTCTCTACTGCATCATATAAAGAAATGTGATTTAAAAGTGTATGTTAGTTACTCAATGCAACATACATTTATTGTGTTCTCTTAGTTTAGGGCATCAAATACTCTTGCCTGAGAATGGCAGGAAAGAGAAAAGGATGTACAATCAGGTAGTTAGAACACTGTGTCTGACTCTCTCTCGATATATTAGCATTCTCCCTACTTAAAAGACAATGCTGCTATTTTTCAGATTGGTGACTATTTTAGGAAAAACAACTCAGCACTGCAAAGGCTCAGATACTGTTTCAGGGAGCACTGCCCTATCCCACATTTAAAAAAAAAAGTCTATGGGGCCAGAAACTACCTAGGCCTTTGGCAGGTGTGTGGGAGAGTGTGTGTGCAAGATTTCTTCCAATTTGCACATTACATGCTGTGGTTGGGACCATTGAAGACTCAGTGATCCTGGTAGCACAAGAGACTTCTTCCCCCTCTCCACCATTGGGGACTTAGAACATCCCAAAGACATCAGGAAGGAGGCTTGGCCATGTGCTGCCCCATCATTCTCAGTACAAAGTGCAAAGCTGGTGTGCCAAACTGAGAAAGCAGTAAGCCAAGGAGTTCCTGACCCTTTCCTTAGAGTTATGTGCAGAGCTTTAAAAATGAAATACAGTACAAAAAGGATTTTTCTGACTTTAGTTCTGGAAGAGGTTGTGGCACAAGTACATCATTAGAGTTCAGGGCTTCCTGGAATTCAGTCTGGGGTCAGACCCCAATTCCCTCTGTGGCTTGGATAAGTCACTTAACCTTTCTGCTTCAGTTTCCTTGTCTGGAAAGATGGGGATAGTAATAAACATCCCACAGGGATGTTGTAAGGAGTAGTTAGCCCAACCTTGTAAATGGCTTTGAAGATTGGATGGAACACACTGTATAGCTATGAAAGGTTTTGAATATTAACTTCCAATTGACTTCATATATGTTCTCATGCAAGAATATATGACCTCAGTGAGAGCTGAGGATGGTCAACACCAATAAAATCGAGGGCCTGGTTCACACTGCTGCTGGCAGTTGATGGAAGATGCATAAGTTGTAGTGTGGCATCTGCACTGCACTTTGTTGATGGGAGATGCCTTCCAGTTGATACAGCTTTACTCTTTTTGGGGGTGGATTTATGGTGTTGACCAGAGAGCGATTCCAGGATTGATTGAGTGGGTCTCCATGGCCTGCTCAGTTGATCCTGCTGCATCGATCAGTGCAGGCCCAGCAGTGTAGACATACCCTAGGACCACAGTTTTTTAAATGAACATCAGCAATGCCCACGTGATTGACCAGGAGGAGGCTGCTTTTTTGGCTCAGTGGGAAGAGTTGTGTACTTCCTGTAGATCATGCAGCTCCCAGTCAGGTGTGGGACCTATTTATAGTAAGGCTAGACAGTGGATGGTGGAGTCTTTGCACTGGTAATATGCTGGCTGTTGGCTAAGCTTTTCAAAGATTTGGATGCCCAATTCCCATTAAAATACTTGGGAATAAATCCTATATGCAGCTCATCTATATTATCTAACCACTTTCTGATAGACAGGATGAAGATGATACAGGTTTCCATAAACACCTCCTGCAAAGGGAGAAATGTAATAGAAATATAAGTATGATGCTTTTATTTCTTACTTTGTGTCTCTCCCCACCCCACTGACTAACCTCTTTTACCTTCATTTAAAAATCTATCATTCCCCTCTTCGGCTTATAAAACAATTTTATACAGAAGAAAAAGTAGTGAAAAGCCTTCTGGTGTCTTTCAAGATTTTCTGTTTTTCTAGTCAGAGAGGTAAGGCTGAAACCTCTCTTGATGTCTCATGCTGGGCAGAAATGAGAGAGATTCAGCATGACAGGTAAAATGTGTGAGAACTGCATGCATCATGATTGGACAGAAAACATGTGCACCACTGAAAGATGGCATGTGTAGTAGCTTGTCCTATAAATCATGTCTTATTCTGTATAGAAAAGAAACTGCTCTGCATATACTGCTAAGTGCCTTCTCATTGCTCGTGGAATTTTCTCAGGCATAGTCCTAGATCAAAATCCTAATGTGTTCTAATTTATGAAGCTTTTACTTGTACAGAAAGAATTGAACCAAACCTTGGAAGCCAGCAGGGTCTCAGATTTATTGATTTTAATTTCAGGTGGGACTATTGTGATCATCTAGTCTGACCTCCTGCTATAGCATTTCACCCAGTAATTTCTGTATCAAGCCCAATAAATTGTGATTGAGCTAGAGCAGATCTTTTAGAAAGGCATCTGACCCTAATTTAAAGAGTTCACATCTCGTGGAGAGGAAATACAATATCAAGAAACTTCAAAACGTCCACGAGATTGTTGACAACATTCTCTCTAGCTTCTATGAATGTACCAGCCCAACAAGTTTCACAAACTTCCCTTAGCCACTCACTCTGCCCCTCCATCATCTCTTCACAGAGCTCTTTTTTTATATGCAGAACTATCATCCTACTAGCTGCTCAGTTATTAGGGTTTTTTATATCTTGCCTTAAAATCTTAATTACATCTTTAGTTTATGATTGTTCCTGTGTGTCATTGTGATACCTTGTGTGAAAATGACCTTGCACCATAATAACTTTAATACATCTATTGGACTTATTTTTATTGTAGCGCCCTGAAGCCCCAGTCATGGGCTAGGACCCCATTGGGCTAGGTGGTCTACTAACAAAACAAAAAGATAGTCTGTGTCCCATATTTAAACAAATTACTAAATTAAATAGACTACTCCGCAGCAGTTCCCTATAGTGGCCATATAGTTTGGATCATTAGGGGTGGTATGCACATTTTATTTTGCTACAGTTACCATAGGAGCAAAAAGCAACTTTATTTCTGGAGGGGTTTTGAACGGATACTAACAGCCTCCAAGTCTTGGATCTGAATCTAGATTTGTGCCACTGTGGTCAATGATCATTACCATCAGATAAGTATTGGGTGTCTCAACCTGTGTGAAATAAATGTGTGGTTGCAGTCTAGTCACTAACAGACTTTTGTCCCACATAACAATAGGACTAATGTAGTCTTGGCAGAGAGCTCCAATATTAAATGAACGTGGAAACTGAAACTCATCTTTCCCCTTTGGAAGGGTAAGGGGCATTGGTGTGGCAGCGCGGGTAAACGTGCATTGCTTACTGTCAGTTGTGTTCTATCCCACCTGTTCTAAGATCACCATTTCCAGAGCAGACAATAGGGGACCTTTCACCAGAAATGAGGGCACCTAAAAATAAAGAATAAATGACAGTGGCTGCATTAATACATGAAATAGACACTATGCTGATGAAAATAACACTCATTCATCTTAACACAGATGTTTTCTATATGGTAAGTGGAGTGTCTTATAATTTAAAGAGTTTTTAGATTATTATTTTGTTACAGTGGTAAGTAACTGGAAAAGTTGCAATGGTCATGGGGCTATGGTGCCACACATGCAAGGAAGGATAATTAGACATGGGAGACAGTGGTCCTTCCTGAATGCAAACAGATATGTTTACATTTCAGTGGGGGAACACACCTGAATTAACTGAACTCCAGCATTAATATACACTACAATTTTCTTTTTGTAAACCATTCAGTTAATGTGGTGCAATCAAAGTTGACAGTGAAAATATTCAGTAACAGAGGAAAACAGTATTTCACAGCTTTTACCTTTCTTCTTTTTATAACAAGCTGCTTGTTTGCTTAGGATCAGTGGCTTTGCAAACTGATTTCAAAGTTCTTACAGCTGATGCCTAACCCCTTCTATAGTAGTTTACTGGACTTTATATCATTTGATTTTACTCTAGCAAAAAGAAAAGCTGATCTTTTGGTTCTTCATTGTCTTTTAACAACACAATATTGAAGCTTTTCTTTGAGGAATCAAATTGTGTTCAGACTTTTGCTCATCACACAGTTGAGCTGTAAAGCTAGAAAAACCTTTCTTGTGATGGGGTATTTTTTATTTTTGAGGTCAAATCCTGCTTTGTTTTCTCACACAAGACTTCAGTTGCATGAATAAATTTAGCAGGATTTGACTCTTGATGTTTATAAACTGAAATGTTGCCTATAAATGTTCTGCCAAGATATTTGATATGTGAGTCAAGAATTATCTATTTTAGGTTTAACAGCTAGCTGATATATTTTTCTCAGCACTGCACAGTAATGAGTGTAATATAAATGAACTAGTTGTTGAGAAATGCATACAGATGTGTTTCCACCTAACTTATTTTCCTGCTTGGTGTCTTTTCTTACAGACATCCTATAATGTCTTAATTTGCCAGCTTGAACAGAAACCATGTTAGCTTTCCTATTCACATTATAATTGTACTTTGCCTTCCTGGAGAAAATCAGACCTAGAAAATATTTCCAGGAACTAAACAAAATGACCTTAAGAAATAGGTTTAAAAACTCTTTCATGAAAGGGCACCGCTTTCATAATTATTCCACCTATTAAGGCAATTTGGGTAGAAATTATATTTAAATTAAATTAAACTTGCTTAAAACACTGTTTGAGGATCTAGGTTGAGCTGATTATTAGATGATACTTCCATGTTCTATTCTCTGAGGACATAAGGTTAGCATTTGGAAGTCAGTTTTAGACAAGCCAGCTATTACGGGAATAAGTAGGTGAGCTTCTGTGGCCTGCAATGAGCAAGATATCAGATTTGATGATCACGACGGTCCCTTCTGACCTTAACAGTCTATGGCTATGTCTACACTAGAAAAGTTAAGTCGACTTTGTTAACTGAACTTTAATAAGGTATTAAAGTTGACTTAACAAAGTGGACTAAGTTGACTTAGCTTTAAGTCAACTTAGTCCACTTTAAGTCAACCTAACCACCCTTAAGTCGACTTCATTAAGTCGACTTAAGGATTACTCCACATCCACACCATCTTTAAGTCGACTTAATGAGTGGTGTTAACAAAGTTGACTTAAGCTTTCATTAAGTCAACTTAAGGAATTTCTTAAGTCGATTTAATGAAAGCCTAGTGTGGACATGGCTTAATTTAAATCAACTTAAGCCTCCTTAAGTCGACTTAAATTGCCAGTGTAGACGTCGCCTATGAGACCCACTTGTTATTTATGTGTCAGAGAAGTGGCCTCTGTAGTTCTCATTAATGTGTTTAAGATTAATGAGCTCTTTTTACATTCTGTATTAAACATTTGTACAGATTTTCAACAATGCAGAAAAGTAAATATGCTGGGGTAGCAATCACTATAGCTAAGCTTGCAAACAAGCTTGTCTTCCAGAATGACTTCTAGTTGTTGCAATGAATTTTCATGCAGGATTTTGGCAACTGAATATTGAGTGACTCAGCAGAAAGCCCTCTCAAAGTCTGTTACATTGGTACGAGGTACAAGACACAGAGAGAGGCAGCAGACAAAAGGTGACTATTTTGCATACTATAAAGATGCTTTTGTCGATAAAACTACCCTGTGTAGACACTGTCCTTCGGCTTTATCACTAAAAATAGCCACCGTGTTATCCCAGCATGCCATCATAAGTGCCACTCTGGTCAGCCCTTTGGCTATGTCTACACTAGCAATTTAGGTCGACTTAAGGAGGCTTAAATCAACCTAAATTACTCCCTGTCTACACCAGACTTTCATTAAGTTGACTTAATGAAAGTTTAAGTCGACTTAATAAGAACCACCCATTAGGTCGACTTAAGCCTTAAGTCGACTTCTTAAGTCGACTTAAGGACGGTGTGGATGTGGAGTAACCCTTAAGTCGACTTTATTAAGTTAAGTTTAGACTTTGTTATGTTGACTTAATAAGGTTGGCTGTAAGTCGATTTAAAGTCGACCTTATTAAGTCGACTGAACAAAGTCAACCTAACTTTTTCTAGTGTAGACATAGCCTTTGATCTCAGCTGCCTTAGCCATCTGCCTCTGCCACTCACCCTTCAGAGTCCCAGAAAGTTTTCAAAACAGGGAGTTTTCAAGTAACTCACACCATTGTGGAGAACTCACTTCACAGCACAAAAAAGAGTTCTGCCTGCCCTAAATTATGCCGGGGAGGGTGTAACTCCTTATGTGCCATGCAGAGGCAGGGTGGGAGGTGGGATCCTTCCCCTGTCTCCCCCTCCCCCCCATGGGTGCACTAGATCATCTGGGGGGGGGACCAGGGACACCAGCTATTAGCTGTCTGTGTGGTATCTTTAAGCTTGGGATTGGTTGCTTCTAGCTCCTGCTGTCTCAATTTACAGGATGACAGGATGAGTGCAGACGCACTTCCCTAACAGAGGCAGTCTGCTGTCACACACACACACTCTCCCCCTCCCCCCACCCTGCTTCTGTGGGCTTCTTGTGTTGTGTTCAGCAATATCCATTTGGCTGACAGGGGAAGTTTAAAAGCATCTGTCAAACTAGTATGAAACCTTCATCCCATGACGCAGTGCCTGTCTTATGAGTATTGCAAACCCTTCCCAAAGCACCCTGTGTGCAGTTGCACAGTGGGATAGCTACCCACAGTGCACTGCTCACTTTGTCAACAAAAGACCTAACAGTGTGAATGCAATCCACTGAGAGAAGGAGACAGTGAGGTCGTGCAACAGCTATTTAATTATAGCGGTGGCTGTATGCTAGCAAAACTTTTGTCAGCAAAACTTTCTAGTGTGTACATAGCTGGAAAAAGAGGGTGAAAAACTTGGATTTGATGCAAGAGGTGAGAAAAGGTAAGTGGACAGATTTGCAAAGGGAGCTATCTGACATGGACCAAATGTCATGTAGAGGTGATCAGGTCAGCAATACTTTCTGAATGGCCAGAAGTAGGGGTTGAAGATGGGAATTGGGTAGGTAAGAGAGGAAGTTGAATTAGACAAGGTGGGACCAGAGCTGGATCAAGGCCTGGGGGGGCCTAGGGCTGCCCACCCCTCTTCCCACCCCGCCACTGAGGTGGCTCCCTGCTTGAGGGGCATGGCATGTGTAGGGTGCTGGAGAGGCTCAGGGAGGGTGCGACTGGAGGAGGCCCTGGGAAGGGGAGCCGTGGCCAGCGCTGCTTGGGTAGGCTGGGGTGGGGAGTGGCAGCAGCAGGGCTGTGGCTTGGGGGGTTGTGGGAGCCTGGAGGGGCGTGGCTTGGAAGGCTGGGGGAGGTGGGGTGGCTTGGGAGATTAGGGGAGCCCGGGGCGGTGGCTTGGGGGGGGGTTGGAGAGGGGGACATGCCTGCAGAGGCCATACAGAGCATGAGCCAGGCCCCTGCCCCGCCCCACCCTGCTCCATCAAGAGCTGAGCCACTAGGGCCAGCCTAGCGGTGAGGGAGGGCAGGAATGCCTCTCTGGCTCAGAAATCCACCCCCTCCCCCAGAACCAGCAGGGCAGGGGCTCTTTCAGCGCCCCGGTTCCCCTGGCACTGGGGGCTAAGTAGGGTGGCAGATTTGGCAGGGGCCATAGGGGCTGGAGCCTGGGGCCCCCTTTCAGGCCAGGGCCTGGGGCTTAAGTCCCTATGGCTCCTTTGTTAATCCAGCCCTTGGTGGGACATAACCACTTAATAGACCAATGTATTTGCAATGCAGACAGAGAGGAAAGGTTGTGGTTCTGAATGAAGTTGGAAAAAATGTCAGTAGCATAAAAATATTATTACTCTATATCTGTATATAGCTATGGAGAAATGTGCAAAATTCAGGATCATTACAACTTGTAGATTCTGTTCATATGATTTGATCTTACTCTATTGACAATCTGTCTTTATGATGATTTTCCCAGTAGCCTTCACACATCTTTAAACAATGGTGTTTTCAGTATCTTCCCCATTTATTATTTTTTATTTAAACTGTTTTCAGGCAGTACATGATAATGAAATACATAAATATATTCTAGCAATTATATTTACAAACAGATGCAAGAGTCTAGCAAGGTGGATCATTATTTTGTGGTTCAGACATAACTAATTAACACTAGGAGTACTGTGAAATCAACTTGAAATCAAACATCCTCCATCCTGAAGCATTGTGTACAATCAGGTACTCTGCATATCTAATGGTAACAACAGAGCTAACTCACTCTCTAACTACATACAGTGTGAAACTGAATGAATAGTAAGTTAGTCATTAATGGAAGAATGCATTTGACATTTAAAAAACATATTGTAACGCTGTGAGCAGAAACTTCCAAAGAACGCTATTGCCTTTCCCCTCATTGACTCTGATTTTGTTTGGAAGAAGGTCTCAAGGACCAAAATTCAGCATGTGCAACTGTTCAGTTTGAAGGATTATTTATTATTGTTTTCTCATATTAATAACATTTCATATTTGTAATAGTACATATGTGGTATGCCATATTTGATATCAACAGAAAGGTTGTAATTGGCTGGGAATGATTATATGGTTTAAGTGTAGGAATTACATCTATAGTAGAAGTTAGGAATATATTTGTTATATCTATATTTCGACTTGTGTGATTCTGGCTAGCTTCCCAGACAGGATATCTACGGCCATTGTCTCCTTAATGGCCCATTAAGGAAGCTCCCAGGTACGATGGGCCCAGGGAGAAACCTGTTGAGCCACTAGGACTTGAACATGTGACTCAACTCCATTTTGATTGGAAAGAACTACACATAGCATGAGGAAGGCCTGAGGTGATAAAAGGCAGCAGCCCCCACTCCATCTTGTCTCGAGTCTCCAGTCTACAGCCAACACCCAGCTCTGGAGCTATTCATCTGCGACTGGTCAAAGGACTGAGGCCCACTCGGGTGCTGGTTGTTTACCAGAGGAACAAGCCTGCAAACTGCTGTACATGGACTATAAATCATTTGTATATATGTGATTTACTTTGACCCTTTAACAGCTCTCATATTTTGCTTCTTTTCTCTTTATATTAAACCTTTAGTTGTAGTTACTAAAGGATTGGCTATCAGTGTGGTATTTTTGGTGTGATCCAAACCTATGTTGTTCTGTGTGATGTGGCTGGCCCTTTGGGGTCAGAAAAACCTATTTCTTTAAGGGAGTGTGCGGCGAGGTGGGAGCCAGAGGAGCTGAAGTGCAGTAAAGGGAGTTGTTTCTATTTTGAGCAGACTTCTTGGTAGCCGGAGTGGGGAACCAGAAGCCTGGGTGTGACTGATAGGGAGACTGGTTTAAGTCCCACCCACCAGTGTTTAGGAAGTTTGGCTCCCGGTTTTGCAGCTTGCTCTGATTTTTGCACATCCAGGAGGTTATCCCAGGAGGCCCCGGTCACACAGCAGACTAAGTTTATATTTATAACCTCTCCACAAGTTACAATTTCATAGAATACATTTGTGTTTGAGAGGTGTGGTTTTGTTGTATTGTGTTTTCAATTAGGGTTATGTCTCTGTAAAGTCATGTACATACCTTGGTAGCAATCCTTGGTGTCAGGGGTCAACATTGCAAGGGACTGAAGTGTTCTGGCAGGCCCTCCCTGAGTACTATCTCATAGCAACTCCTTGAATTCTTCATTCTGTTTCTCCCACAAAAGCTCATGCGATAAATAAATTTGTTAGCCTTTAAAAGTGCTGAACTAGACTAACATGGCTACTCCTTTGGAACTTGTCAACAATAATGAAATAGTTTGTGTGATTTGTTGTGAAACATTCCTATTTTGCTCCAATGTTTGCTGGGGATACTATATATTTTCATTATCTCTTTTTTGCTATTTAGCCTGCATTTCCCCCACATGTATCACCATCTGTTTACCAGGTCTTTTCTGTTTGTTTGGCCTAAATATGGAGTCTTGGACTTTCTGGATACAGGCTTCTATTCTAGAATGACTAGTATGTATTCTTGACAGAATTTCTGTTCTCAGTGATCTGTATATTATTATGAGTTGATAGCATAATTTATAAAGTCAATCTTGTATGCTCAGTTTATCTCCGTGGTTTCTATATTCTTCAGAGGTAGGTGGGAATTTTCCCCTGGTGTCTGGCCTTCCTGATAGTCTGACAGATGTGAGCACTTGTCAATCTTTGTCTTGTACTGTTTCTTCTTGGATTCCTTCCAGCTTTCAGCTTAAAACTGGCACATAACTGGCTTGGTTGGTGCTTTTTATGTCTTTCTGTGTTTTCCATATTTCTGTCAGTTTGAAGATCTTATTTTGGTTCAGTTGCAATATTTCCATGCTGAAAGGCTGCTCTGGAAAAGAGGTCAGCTATGTATCTCAGCTATATCTCAGTTCCTTTCTTGTAGAATACATCTAGATTATAGCTTTGCAGTTTGTTACATGGACTGAAGGTCTCTGGGGCTACTGGCAGTGGCTTTTTAGAAATGCCGTTTAGTGGTTTATAGTCTTTTTCTACTCCAACAGATTCCCATTGTTGAATTACTAGTTGAACTATTAACACATGAGCACTATATGAGCACACATTCTTTTTCAATTTGGGCATATCTTTCTTTGTTTGGTGATAGTGAACTTGATATGGAAACTACCAACTGTTCTTTTATAAGACTGGAGCCCCAAACCCCATTTCATTTGTACTGTTGCCTCTTTATTCACAACATAGTATTTCAGGTTGGGTTAGTTGGTCAACAGCTCCTTGATACATGTGATGGATGCATCATATTGAGGTAATCATATCCATACTGCATCACTGTCTAATAGCCACCTCAGGGTGCTTATGCATCTGAGAGGCTTGCAAGAAATTTTGCGAGATAGCTTACAAATCCTAATAGTTTCTAAAATAATTTAAATATATTTAGATTTGTGCATGTGCGATAGGATTTATGAATCTACACTAGAACTGAAATGGTTAAGGAGCATATCTGGGTTCAAGTGATGCCCCCCCCCCCCACTGTATTCTTGCAGAGTATGCTCCCACTGGAGGAAAGAACTTAAAAGGGGAGATGGGGGCAAACAGCATAGGAGGACAGACCTAGCCTTAAATCTCATGAATAAGGGTGTTTCAGAAACCTTTGCTACAAGGAAGGGGCTAGCAACTGAGTTCTGAAGGGCTGAAGGCTCTAATTATTAGTAATATTATTACTATTATTTTTTGCATTTTATGTTAGATTTTGAGACTTGGTGGCCTAAGGAGGCTGCCTTGAGGCACTCCAGGGTGTTAGGTACTGTTATCTCTTATAGGGTTCTGGACCAGAGCCAGGTGAAGTGGGAGGGTCCAGGTTCCCCTACCAACCACTCTTATGATGGAAGGGATGTAAATCTCCTTGCCCACCCCTACCCTCAGGAGTAAGATGGTAGAGGGACCAAGAGTTCTAGGATGAGAGTGAGGTTGGCTTCTCAGTGTGGGGACATGGATTTCTTTGTACTCCTTTGGACTACTCTGGAAGGGGGCAAATCAATTTGGTGACCTGGCCGAAGTGCTGAAATGGGTGGTAACAGTATTAGAGGAGTTGCTGATGAGAGGCACTAGAGATGGGATCAAGCTGAGGTCCAGTGTCCTAACCATAAGGTGATTCCACTAATAAACCCAGCATCCTGTAACACCATCTGATTACTTTGACCTTTTTAGGGTCAGATCATAACCCCTGGGGAAGTCAAAAAGTGTCCCATAGGTGATATTGTAGTCAATTGCAATTTCCTCTAATTTTTCTTATATTTTAAATTTACTTCCCTGACTCTTTCTAGAAGACAGATGAGATGGTGGTTGTGATCTGACATAACTTCTGCCATCCTATTTTTATATCCATACATCAGAATGACATCAAACTCTGAGTCCTATTAGTACATCTTGCTGATGACCTTGATATTCTTCCACTTTATGTTTTCAACCATCTGTATATACCTGCTGATGTCCAGAATGTGGTGAAATAGCTGTGCTTTCCTTATCTAGTATATGCCAATATCTGTCTTTGGGATTAAGTATTAAGCATTTTTCACTTCTGCTAAATCAGCTAATATTTCTTCAATTACAGGCATTTGTTAATGAATTATTTTAATTTATTTTTTTAAAGAATTTTGTTTAAATTGCTATGGTCTATGAAAATGCACAGCTTGACTGGGTTTTCAGTGGCTAAGATGCTGCTTATTCAACTTGTGAGCTATGTGGTTTTTGGGAACGATGCCTTCTTTTTCCATTTGTTCTATTGCTCCCTTTTGGGTTCCCCCCAATTTAATATATACTCTGCAAGGCAGGTGTTGTACTGACTGGATCATTTTATCTATTTCTAGGTGTAACATGCCTGGAAAACATCCCATTCAAACATATCATGCTAATCTTTTAGAAGTTTTGGTGCAGGGCTGGCACAGTGCTTTATCTGCTTTAGATAAGTTTTTTTTGTTTTGCTTGTATGTGAGTTGAATGAATTGTTTGTCTCAGGTTTACAGTCACTAGGTTTATTAATTCACTTGTTTTAGCTGAAGCAATGGCTTCTGTGTTGTCTGTACTACTTGAAATTTCAACCTGCATTCTCTCTCTTGGCATGCATTCTGCTTTTAATTTACATTGTCCTAGTTGCATTATGATCATGCGGTTGAATATTTTAGTTAGCTTGGATTGATTGTAATTTTGTGTTTTCTCTTTCTTAATGGTGAGGAAGCCTTTATAGCCTAGCACATTCACTGATGCCTCACTGTCTATTTAGCATTCAGTTTCTTATTTGTTTCTATGATGCTGCCTTGCCTTTGCATCTGGAGTTAATCTGAACTTTACAAACCATTTATTTTTGCTGTTTTGTAATCTTGTCCCATACATGCAAAATCCCCTCCTCTGAGTCACTGCTTCCTTCGTGAATATGGTGCATTTTTTCTTTGCTTTTCTTATCGGTAAGGTTTTGCATGACGATTTCTCTGGCCATAATTGTTTATGACCCCATGTGCAGGCCTTTTCCCATTGTCATAGTTTCTTCCACAGTGCCCACAGGTCATCCTCTGTATTTTGTCTCCTCTGCTTTGTATTTGTGCATTTTCTTTTGCACAAATCTTGATATATTTTTACTTCATATTATCATGCTACTTCTTATATTATCTCTTTTTCTGCTTCACTTGTTCTCTTCATTTGGATATGAACTTGTTCACTAGCATTGCATGTGTCTATAGCTCTTGGCTGAGTTAGCAGAGACCTCTGAGTATTCTCAGTCAAGGTTTTGCATCTTTCATCCCTATTACTAATCTATCACAAATTTGTTCCTTTTTAAAAGATTTGATAACCCCATGAGTCAGACATATTGCATAATTGGCAATCTACTGATTTATTGATTCTCCAAATTCTGGATCACAATTATTGAAAATGCTTTTGGAATACTTTTTGGATTTTCCATGGATCCTTCTGCTCTGCTATTAATATATTTAGATGATTTTGGACTACAAGACAATCTGCCCTTTTCAGCTAATAGTGTACTTGCTCTTAGCTTGTTTTCCTTTTTTTATTCAGCACTTTTGAAATTTTGTAGCTTTCTCACTGTGATATAAGAATATCCAATTGCTCAACACATTCCCTTTCATGTCTATATGTGCAGAGACAGGAATCTGGCATGCTGCCACGATTGTATGTATTTGTGTTTTGTTGTTGTAGTTTCTGATTTCATGTACTGGTAGGAACTTAGTCACTCATGACACCATGTTAAATTTTGAAGATTGGAAGAGAGTAAGCCAAGACAGTGCGACACTTAGGCAATATTTCTTCTTCTACATGTACAATCCTCTCTCCTCCAGTTCTTCCTGAAAGCAGATTTTCTAAGTTCCTAGACTTTACCCTACACATACGGATATGTAGAGAGGGGGTGTAGCCTACCTCTGAGACAGACAAGGAGGGACAGGCCAATCCCACCTGGGTGGAGCCCAAGCCTACCTTTCCATCAGACTGGAAGTTAGGGGGCAGGAGAGGAAGTATAAAGGGAGAGCCCGGGATCTCAGTCAGGGCTGAGCTATCTCCCCTCTTTCAGGAGATACCTGCAGTCTGAGACCAGTATCCTAGAGAGAGCTACCTGCAGCCTGGGATCAGTGTCCTATGGACAAGCTGGCTGTGGCCTGGGACCCTTATCCTGCCTGATGACGGCCCGCGGACAAGATGGACCAGCTGGACCCATCCATTGTAGTGGACCTGGAAGAATTGCAAGTGGCTTGGGGTCCTGAGGCACCACCAGAACTGCTTGCCCCGAGGACTCGGTGACCCTGCCAGGGGTGATCTGGAGGAGTTGCCAGCCAGTGATGATGGGGAGAGGCTCAGATGAGCTGTGATCTGGAGGAACTGCCATATGCTGACAGTTCTGATGAGCTACCAGATCTACCGTCTCCCCCACCCCTGATGACGTCAGGAGGTTCTGCAGTCTACCCTTGGGTGACTATCCCAATGAGGCTGAGTGGGGATTGGCCAGTGAAGTACTGTTGGGAAAGGGAGCAGGAAGTAGTCCAGGGGAGCGGAGTGACAGTCCAGTGGACATAGAGCCAGAAACAGTCAGCGTGTTGTGACTGGGACTCTGCTAACCCCGTGGCAGGCCCTTCTGCCACAGATAAGGACTTGGGCTCGGATTCAGTGGAGTCGGGTGGGCTTGTGTCCCCCTCTTCCTTTCATACACCAAGCCTAGAGTGCTTCCCTGGTCTCAGCTTGTAAAGCCTGTGCACAAGAAGAGTCTATGTACCTGCCCCGCTTGGGGGCTAGAGTGTGTGTACCTGCCCTGGTGTTGACGAATACTCACCAGAGTGGGGTAGTGATGCGTATGGCCGCCTTCCTCGACAGACAAGGAGGGATGGAGCAATGCCTTACTGCATACTATAATGCCCCCTATTGGGAAGCTATTACAACACTCATGGCACAATTCTAAAGACCACAAGTTAACCCTCATCTTAAACATAGCTGTATTAATGAGGACCAGCTCTATTTTCATGAGTTTTCTCCATGGAGAACAGCAATGAACAAATATAGGCTCATGGAATCTAAGGTCAGAAGGGACCAATATGACCATAGTCTGACCTCCTGCATAATGCAGGCCACAAAACCTCACTCACCCACTCCTGCAATAAGCCTCTAACCTATGATTGAGTTATTAACGTCCTCAAATCATGATTTAAAGACTAAAGTACAGAGAATCTACCAGCAATTGAGACATTCCCCATGCTACAGAGGAAGGGTCAAAAATGTATTAATTTAAGATACAGTTGTGCATGAGTGGGCCCTGGATAATAAAAACAGTCTCTGTTGCCCAGCTTTTTAAATAATAAAGTGGGTGTGTGGCTTCTGTGGGTCTGAATTCTTAATATGCTAACTTTTGAAGTACATTCTATAATTTGCTGTTTATTTTAGCATCTTGGATCTTGAAATCCCTAGATATGACGTAATTATTGATACAGTGCAACAGTTGTGCACGTCATTTATAAAATTCAAAGGCCCTGGCATAAGAAATAGAACAAGCAATATTATACAAAGTTCTCCTACATTCTTTCTTGTTTACGTAGTGCCATCTTTGCACTTGACAGAAAAACATCTCTTTCATTGATATTGTCTAGAAAATACATACATAAAAGTTAAGAGGGGAAGAGATTTCATAAAACAGACTCAGCTTGTGTAACTCAAATCTCTTTTGGGACTCTGATCAGATAGGAAGAAAAACCTTGCCGTATATCTGTGTAACTAGTGACTAAGACAAAATTCTCAGGAGGTCCTTCTGTTACATGAATGAGGCTTGAATTTTCGACTTGTATTTGCAGAAGCATACTAATAAGGTAGAGCCACCAGACTATACCAAACTGAAATTTCATTCAGTTATTCAGAGGACTGTTCAATACAAAGGACTAAATCTCATTTGCCTTGCTTGCGAATAATTTGACTAACTAGAATAGAGATACCTGCATGAGTAAAACAGGAGGATTTGGGCACTGTCTTAAAAATAAAAAACAAAAACCAAGTAAACCTGACAGCTGTTGAGGGTCACTCAGGAATTGTTAAGACAATTTAGTTGAAAGCATTTCTTTGCTGACCCAGTGACAGATGGTTGTGTGAGAGTGCATCATTTAAATGACATATTACATTCACTGTGTCTGCAAGGCTGGCCAAATTTAAGGAGCTCTGCTCACAAGTTGATGAGACCTAAAATAGTGAGTGCAAAGATTTTATGAATTAAAACTATTCTTTCTCTGCAGCTTCTCATAAGAAGGCCCTAAGTTAATTTGTATATTTAAATATTTTTCCGTGTTAAACATTTGAGCTAAAAATTTTCTTTCAACAGCCAACCAAAAACAATGGTCTTTTAGTTTTTAGCAGTGGTTATTATTTACTATTTGTATTGCCATAGCACATAAAAGGCACCAACCAGCCTTGGGGCTCCATTGTACTAGACACGGGCCAAACTTATCAAAAGAACTATCCCTGCTCTGAAGAATTTATAGTCCACATTGTGAAGAGAGGGGGGAACGTTGTAGTAACTGGGCCTACAAATATATCTTCATAGCGAGCTTAACTGTAAAAAGTGAGTGAAAGGTTAAAAAAGGACACAATAACCTACCATAACAAATGTTGTTCAGAAAACCTATGAAAGGGAAACAGACTAAATTAGTCCAAATGAAAAGGCCTACTGATTCAAGGGCTATGTTATGATCAAGCCTAGTAAACAAGAAAAGTATGGAACCAGAAATCAGTGAACCAAATTGGTGTATTGGAACCTCGGCCTAAGCAGTGGACAGAATAATGAGAGGATGGACTATTGTACCCACTTCTTCCTTTATGACACCATAAAGAAAGAGACTTTGGAGAGAAAAATTGGCTATTGGAGCAAGCTTCACCATCAGGGCTGCAACCCCTGCCATCTCCTAGGTGGGCCTGATCCTCTTGCTCCTGAGAGATGTCTGACCAGTCTAGAGAGAGGGACCTATACAGCATTGTCACCTTTACTGGCTCCAGCTGAATCCCAAACATGGCCTGGGATAACACAGGATTGGGCTTTAACAACAACAATTCCAGCCCACCTCAACTAACTTCTCTTTTCTCCAAAGGGACAGTTATTACATCTTTGATACCATCTGAGGCTATGTCTACACTTGAAAAGTTAAGTTGACTATATAAAGTTGACTTAATAAGTTTGACTTTAAGTCGACTTAAAGTGGACCTTATTAAGGCGACTTAACAGAAGTGGACTTAACTTTTCAAGTGTAGATGTGGCCTCTTTTCGACCTTATTAAGTTGACTTAACTTTTTAAATTGACTTAAAAAGGTCCACCTAGGCACTACTCCGTGTCCCCACTGGCTTAAGTCGACTTAATAAAGTCGACTTAAGTGCTAGTTTGAATTATAACGAGGTGTTATTAATTCGAACTAACTTTTCCTTAATTCGACTTAAGGAGCATCTTAAGTCAAATTAAGGAAAGCCTGGTGTATACGCGGAGTAAATTAAGTCAACTTAAACCTCCTTAAATTGACTTAATTTGTAAGTGTAGACGCACCCTGAGAGACTATCAGTAATGAAGGGTTTCCTTCAGGAAAAAAAAAAAATCTCTCCAGCTAAAGGGAACAAGTGATATTGTTAAATGAAAGTCTTACATTGATTCTTTTACATTTCAAATGCTTTAACTGTCTTTCTTTCTTTATCCTTGGTAAGATATTAAAAGGATTTTAATGGTGCATTCACCATGGTACTAAATAGCTTGAGGTCGCTGTATATCAAATCCAAAACCTTGTTTAACTCTAAACAGTGATAGGGTTATGTTAATGCCCTTGGGTCCCCATATGCCATCTAAATTCGTAAACAGGAGAGTGGGGTAAAGAGATACAACATAGTAGTAGAGTTATCACAGTGATGGATGGCAAACTACATCTTTATATATAAACCCACTTTAAGAAATAAAGTTTGTTGTTTATGACTATTTTCAATGCACTATGAGGGAAGGAAGTGAGAGGGAAAGGCAGGAAAAGGATGATTGAAACAAGGAAGTGGGAGAGCAGAAGGAAATTGGGAGGGTGGGTGGAGGGTGACTGACAGGAAGAGGCATAGGTGTAGGTTAGAGCAAACAGCCAACCAGTAGACAGAAAATAACATACAGAGTGTAAAATGAAGGCGGCATGGAATAGGGGCTGCTTAGCATCTAATGGCTTTTGGGGGGAGGTACCCCTACCAGCCCACAGTCCAGGATGCAATGGCAGGTGAACCCAAGCTCATCCTAAGTTGCCTATGTCTGACTCTGCCCTGCTCTTAGCTGCCTCCTTTGCCCACAGGAGGCAACTTCAGACCTGATGTCCCAGTGGAATGATATCTCCATGTGACATGGTGGGCAGGGAGATTCCAGGTGGTGATATATCCCAAGGAATAAAACAGAGGGTCAGCCAGACAAGTTGAGAAATCAATCCATCATAGCAGAGCTTATAAATGCTGAGACTTTCATTATTTCTGTATGTGCTATGTGTTGAAAATGCTAAATCTGGAGAATGCAGAGCCTGAAGCCTTTATTCACCAGTGAAAGCGGGAAACATTTGTAGAGACAGGTTCCTTAATTAGAGTGTAAGTTCTCTGGGGCTGGAGCCATTTTTCTTTATTCTATGTTTGTACTTTACCTCTCACAGCAGGGTCTGTGACAAGGGCTCTTAAGTGCCATAATAATACTACCACTAATAATAGAAGAGTCAATATGTTTTCAAAAGCAAACTCATTTTTCAATAGGCCATAATCAGTTATCAGCATCTAAACTATAAGATTCTCCCCAGCAATTACAGACCAAACAACAGAACCATTAAAGCAGGCACTATCCTTGCAACAAACCACATTGCCAACTCTGCCCACATATCTGCACAAAAGACATCATCACAGGACCTAATCAAGCCAACTACTCCATCAACGGCTCATTTACCTACTCATCCACCAACGTGATTTATGCCATCACATGCCAGCAATGCCCCTCCGCCTTATACATTAGACAGATTGCACTGTCTCTGTGGAAAAGAATAAATGGACACAAGTTTGACATCAGAAACTACAATATTAAAAAACCAGTAGGGGAACATTTTAATCTCCCTGCTCACTCCATTGATCATTTGTTAATAGTGGTGCTCAAACAAATGGATAACTAATGGAAGCTTCAAAAAGAAACTGCAGAATTGGAGTTCATATGTAAATTTGATACTGTTGCTTCAGGGCTAAATAAGGACTACAGATTTTTTTTCTTCTTACAACAGGTGATTTGACCTCACCTTCCTCTATGCTGTCCCCCAGTGTTTGAATATAAACTACTGCATTGATTTGCTGTAACAGCCTGACCTGATCTTATGACTTACACTTCCCTGCATTTATTTTCCTCCCATTCTGTAAGTTCCCCATCTTTAAAGAATCTGAGGCAGTGGGATTTTCTCCCATGAAAGCTCATGCAATAAATAAATTTGTTAGTCTTAAAAAGTGCCACAGGACTCCTTGTTTGTTTTGCTAAACTGTGACTGAAGTACACTATAATTTAGCTGAAGCAAACATGCCACCTAAATTAAAAAAAAAATTATTAGATTTCTATATTTTGCGGTTTTGCTTGTCTAGAGTTTACTTGTAGAGGAGGGAACAATTTTTTTCCTGGCCAACCATTTAGAAATCAGCTTCAAGATGAACAGCTGTACTGTCTCTGAATTCAGGAATTATTCATAGCACATAAAGGGAGACAACATCTTCAAAATATTTTAAGGAAAACAGAAATCTTGGGGGGATCATACTTGAATTTTATGTCTATATAAATCAATTCAGGAATGAGTCTGTAAAATGGGAATATAAGAAAATGTGATTACTGGAGGCCATTTTTAAAATTTTTTTGCATTTGCACATGGGGACATTATCTGGCAATGATCCTTGTATTTAGATGTGTCAGTTTACACAGGGCCAGATCAATGCAGGAGCTATAGGGGCTGAAGCACTGGGCCCTGGCCTAAAGGGTGGCCCTGGGGTCCAGCCCCTAAGTGCTGGTGGGGCTTGGGGGGGAGGGGTGCTGGAAGGGCCCCTGCTGGCACTGGGGGAGTGGGACCAGAGGCTGGGCTCCATGGCACTCTCGCCATGTCCTTGGGCCAGCTGGTCTGCCCCCAGAGGGCGGGGTGAGCAGGCACATGTTCGCTCTGCTCTGGAGGTCAGGGCGGCTGGCGTGTGATCAGGCCTCCGGCATGGCTTTCCAGGACCCATGGCCCTGGAGTGCTGCACTGTGTGCCAGTCAGCCCCGCCTTCAGGGCAGACCAGCTGGACCAGGGCTGGGGTGAGAGCGCCACAGAGAGTGGCCTCTGGCCCCAGGGTTACTCAAATGCCAGCTCACCCACAGGCTGCCATGATGGGGGTCCAGGGTCCCAGGCAGGGGGGACCCCATGGTGGTGAGGGGCTGGTGCCCCAGGCTGGGGGGGCTTAATCCGGCCCTGCCCAGAACCCTCCTGCAGCAGCACTGCCCCCCCAGAGCCCTCCCAGAGGCCCCCTGTCCCCGCCACAGCAGTGCCAGCTTGCAGCTCTCCCAGATCCTGTGACTCCCCTTCCCAGGGCAGGTGGGGCAAGGTGTTACCACTATGGTTGGGGGATCCAGCCATGGGCTGTCTTGGCTCCCCGGGCCTTGATTCAGCCCTGAGTTTAGAGATAACTAGTTTCCTACCTTCTGTGTGCATGAGAGATGCACAGTTCTCAGTGGAATTCAGCTCATTGGCCTGAAAAACATGGACTGAAAATTAGCTACACAGAGTGTGCTCCTTATGGCCCTGATTCAGAAAGTTATGTTGGCATGTGTCTATCTTTAAGCATAAGAGGAGTGCCAATTGGCCTATGCATGTGCTTAGAGTTAGGCACTTGCTTACATAACTTACTCCTTGTTCTGCTTCAGTAAAATATCCCAATTCTGGATCGCAAGTAAGGGTGGAATGGCCCTTAGGGATGTGCTTATATCCCTACAGGGACTTAAAGATAGGCAAAGATAGAAAGAAAATAATGCCACCTACTCTTATCTCTAATTTTGAGTACATAAACTTTTTATATGATGAACATTAGTAGTACTTGAAAACATTATGTCTAACTAAAGAATATAAATACTTCAAGACTTGTGCTCAGTTGTTTAAAGAAGATGATTTTGGGCTTCTAAGTACTATGGTAATGCAGATAATAAATAAATAATATTTTAAAAATATTATAGGATAGGCTATTAGTCCAAATTGTGCAATGTACCTTCTCTCACATCAAATGACAAATGAAAACCTTCAGAACAAAATAACACTTATAAATATATTTTATTCATGGGGAAATCACATGTTTAGCTCTGGTGTTTCTCAGGCAGCCAGCTGGAGTGTAAATGTAGCACCCTGGAGCTTCCCCTTGCACCTGTTATAGATAATAACATACTTTAATTGTGGGTTGTTTCCAAATTATAACAGTTCACAATATGCGTGATCACGTTCTGTGTTCTATCCATGTATTTCCCGTTCATTTTCACTGTCAAATAGAGTAGGCATTGATGGAAGTTACTTATGAGCCCAACCCCCTATACTTTACAAATATATTGGGTTTTGCTTTAGTACACACTGAAAACTGTGCTCAATAATCCCAGCCATATTCATTCCCCTGCAGAGGATGGGGGAAAAAACAAGCAACCCTCACCATTGTCACATAACTGGCTGCAGGAAACTTTCTTGGTTTCCTAGATGTATACTCTCTCTGCATGTGGTATGCTCTGCACTGGCCCTCAGCCCATTATGCATCCACAGCTGTTTAGTAATGGCAATTATTTTTGGTTTAAGAAACTTGTGTGTGTTGATGATGGGATTGGGGGAGGGGGGATTTTATCTTTAATGGTTAGTAAAAACTATGATATTAAAAATAGGGATATGATCAGGGCGTTCTAGTAGCTAAAGCCCTGAAGGTGAAAAAAGATTAAAATTAAATAGGCTAGATAAGTGGTTAAAGCTTTCTCTTGAATAGGGTAGTGCCGTGGGAGAGAATGCACTAAACAAGGGGCCAATTTGTTTTTAAAACTGGGCTGTGTGGATAGCAGTTTCAAGGCCCACTGTGAAGCTCCGGGATCAGTATTCTCATATAGCTGATTCAGACCATTCTCTGGCTCCAACCGGAGTCCTTTGGATGGCCAGATAAGATTGATTTTCCTAATATAACACCTATGTCCTGTATTGCACATACAGTATGGAGTACTTTGTAAAGCAAGTAATACCAGCATAGAATCATAGATCACTTCAAATATTTCACGACACCTAAGGTTAGATCCAAGATTCAGAAACTCAACATATGTTGTGACTCAGGGTATTGGTGATGCACTTGGCAGCTTGTCTGAATGTACCAACAGGGATGGATACATCTGCAGTACAGCATATGCATAAGTTAGGCATGCAATTAATTATCAGAAGTTGCATATCTAATTCCCCATGCATTACACAGAAAAACATAGGAAAAATCTATTATATTCACATATATATTATGTTTCTGAAATGTTTATAAATTAATATGATAGTTTAAAGTTTCAGAAATAATCATTTAAAAAAACCCCAAGTTTGCTTATTGATGTTGTTCATTGTTCATGTCAGTGGATTCACATACTTGAACTGAATTTTGCCACTGATTAGTTCTGCCTGCAAGCCAATCCCTTCTAATATTTTTTCTAATACAGTATCTAAAATTTGATCTGAAACAGCCTACTGTAATAACTGTTTTACTTACCATTTCTTTTTATCCAGAACAGATAATAGAGGTTATACTAGACAAGCTAACAATATAGTTAACGGACAGAATTTTCACAAGTGACTGGTGACTTTAGGTGCCTCCATTTTTAAGTTCCCAGCTTGATATACCTTAAAGGGGCTCGTTTTCAGGAAGTGCTGAACACGGAAAAATAAATCCCTTTAGGATATCTCGGGTCAGGCACTCTAAATCACTGGGCAATTGTGAAAATTTAAACCACAAAAGTTTAACAAATTGTGTACTATGAACCTAGACTGAAAAAGGCTATGCAAAAAACAGGAAAAGTTGCGATGTATACGTTTTTACAGTAAAACTTTGAGTTATTGTCAACAATACTAAAACTGCTTTTAATATCTTCACTGTCAAGCTTTTATGAAGATTTGTTGTAGAGTTTTCACTACTGTAGTTGAACTAGGGCATAAGAGAACTAATAGCAGCCATTCTGCAGCATGGATAATGAGGCTTGGAGTTAACAGACTGTGCTGGCTGGTTCTGTTGGAACCCGGTTTGGGTCCTGGTTGTGTTGGCCAAGATATTTAAAAGGTATTTAGTCATTGCTATGCTCAGCATTGCAATGCCCAACTCATTTAGGTTCCTACATTAAATAGGCTGAGTGCATCAATGCCTAAATACATTTTTAGAATCTGAGGTTCTGTGTTTTACCTGCACAAATGCCTGTGTGATGCTTTTAATTCAAATTTGGGAATCCTGAAATTGAGAGAGCGCACGCGAGAGAGAGAGCTTTATTTATTTGTTTATTGACATGGTTAATATGAGACCTGCAATGATAATATCCTGAGGAAATGATATCATACAGAAGAAGATACCTTAGCAGTAAAGTTTCTAGGAACATAAGTCACCATGGCATTTATTCAGGTGATAAAGACTATCCTACTAGGAAGAGAAATCTGTCCTTGCGGTAATAGCACTAATTTTGGCAAGTGGGGCAGAAGAAATGTTAGTAGTGGCAGGTTCTGTGCGAGGGCAGCTGGGTAATTACATAAGTCAGAACAATTCTAAGAGCTGTGGATAAACATTGTTAATACCTTTAAAAAATGTGACAATAGAAAAAGCTCAAAAGACTTGGGCTTTACCAATCAACTTGATCTGATTTGCTTAGGTAGAGTTGCATGTAGTTGCTACTTTTCACTACTCTTTTCATTAAAAATATTATGTCACTCTTGGGTCTGTTTGCCTAGTTTTTATTTTAATGATCATTTAAATTCTCAATGAGTCCTGGCTAAGACGTGACTCCTTTCACTCTGAAAATGGTTGTGCGCGCATGTGTCTGTGAGTGAGGGGGGGAGGTGTGTTTGTTTTAATGGGCTACTGAGAAGGAAGTCCAGCTACCTTCTTTACTAAAGTGGCTTTCTAACTTTCCTGTCTACTTTTATAGTTTATATTAACCGACCACAGAGTATGGATGTCAAGCCACATTAGAACTGCTGTACCACCTGCACACACATTTGCATGTTAAGTGTGCTGGAGAAATACAGAAAGTCCTGTTTAATTCCCAAAGGATCCTGCTTTCAACATTGTGAGTTTTTCTCCAAAATAAAATTTACTCTACCACGCAACCCAAAGCAGACAAGTTGTTTTCTTAAGCTTGGATTCACAGACGGACAGCCTGGCTTCAGAGAGGGCTGTTATCCTTTTATCATAACTCTCCCCATGCCTCTGCATATGAAATACCATGGGGAATGTGATCAACTTGCAGGATGCGTTTCTCTTCTTATTTTGGGGGTCAAGGAAATTATGAAATTCAGACTCAGAGGTTGGGTGTCAGGTGGCAAATTAGATGCTCTTACAATAAATTATACCTCACTCAGCCTCCCTTAGACCTATCATCACCAATTCTCCTGGAGTGTGAAGTGATTAAAGTTTGTGCAACTTAAAAGGTGAAGAGTCAGAAGCATGGGTAAGAAGAGTACGTTAGAGCTGGGCTGGGGCTTTTGTGGAAGCCTTGGCTCTGTGTTTTTCTGTATTATTTAGGTTGAGCTGAGCTGTACCAATTTGGGTTTTGGGTTTTTTTGAGTTTTTAAAGATCTCTAACAAAGCAGTCATCTTTACTTTGCTGTACCTCCAGTATCCCTTGACAGAACTGCAAAGGTAACACAAAAATCGCATGACATTTTATTAATTATATATTATCTATTAACTGCTTCTGGCTATTGCAGCAACTTATTCTACAATTTGTTATTCTACCATCACACATGGTAAGATATATGTTTTCTATTATATTATTTATTTTTAAATGAAGCAAACTGTCCCAATGGCAAACTCTGGAAATACCCCACTGCAGGGAGCAAATAGATATTCTGAAAGCAACATTAGCAAAGGACTCAGATGATAGAAGACATACCATGATATTAAGATTGTGAATAGTGTATCTTATACACAAAAAACATTATGTACTGGAAAGCAAAATGTGATACAACATAGCATACATAGAGGTCAAGTGCTAATTCAACAAAGACATATTTATTAATGTATGATAACATAATGCATCAATAAATAATTCAGATCCAATTAAAATAACAAGATATCTCTTATGAACTTCCCATCACATCTTCCTATCAAAGCAATATAGTCAGCATAGATTTATTATAAAACATATTAAAAAGATAATTTTCTACCCAACTGTTAAAAAGCAGTGTGACCTGATCCTGTTCTCATTTACATGTGTGTAACTCCCATTAAAGTCAGAGTGTAACTGAGAATAGAATTTGGTCATAAAAGAAAAGTTCAATTCTTGGAGGCCGAAACCTGACTCCTGTTAAAGTAGTTATTTATATATTCATCCAGGTATGTTCTGGAGTGGTAGACTATAGATTAGTCAACCATATTTCTTTGTGGAAAGGAATCTTAGCTGTAAAGCATAAGAAAGCTTAGGAGCTAAGAGCTTATATATTCAACAATATTTTGTACATTGTCATCTGGACAATTTAGATAGTGCCAGTTCTTGTGACACATAAATTTTAAAAAGGGCACCATTGATAATTAGGGAGCAAATAAAGAATAGTAGCAATATGAGGTGTGAAACTAGTGCTTGTGAAATGTGTAGCTGAATCATCTGGAGTCCTGTGAAGAGAACACAAAGCTGAAAGAGGAGCAGCTGCAGCAACAGGAAGAGGAAAGCCATATTAAAGATATACTAATAGGGGCTGTGTCTAAGAGTGGCATAAGAACGTTCATACATCAAACACTAAAGAGAACTATCCAAGATCATTAAACATAACACTTTATTCAGCATTACTGCAATATAATTCAATATGGGCATTTCCCATACTTTCTTTCTTTCTTTCTTTCTTTCTTTCTTTCTTTCTTTCTTAATATTGTTGGATAGCACAGAGGAGATTTTTACTGATTTTATTCTTAAGTGTTTAATATTTCAGTAACAGGGAGGAAGGATTGTCTTGTGCTTGAGCTACTAAACAGATTTCCACCATGTGTCTATGAAACATTAAACAAAGTTACACATATGAATGAGGCTTTATTAATAAAGAATTAAAAAAGGGTAACATCATGCCAATCAACAAGGGTTTATGGAAGATGGATCCTATCACACTAACTCGATATATTCTGAGATTACAAGTTTGGGTGATGAAGGTAACCGTGTGTGATATAATAGTAAGATGTTTGACTGATTATGGATCTCTGCCAGAATTTGTAGTCCCTGCCTCTTTTCTTCTGCTGCACTGAACAGAAATTTAGCTCAGCAGAGGATCAAGAAAATAAATCACAAGGCTCTCTTCAAAAGAGTTCAGTATTTGCCATCGCCAGCCTGTGCTATGTCATGATTATTTGACAAATGTACAAGAATATTGCTACATTAGTTTTGTATATATATGAGAAAGTTTTAAAAGTCTTTAGTTATCAGGAGTCTGACTTACATTTGAATGGAGATTAGTCTAATGCTGGAGGAGGGTTGTGTGTGTTTGCATGTATGTATATGTGTGTATTTAACCGGATTATAACAAACAAGGAGTCCTGAGTCATTTTTAAATACTAACACATTTATTTGTTTATTTAACCTGATCATGTTCTCTGAGTATAGAGCAATGTATTTGTACATCATATATATCATATTTAGTAGACATGGGAATATGAAAATACAGCTACTGCTATATCTCTGCATACAGTCCTAAGGAAATGAATTAGCAGGAAAAAGTGTTTATTTCTTATTCTCTTCAGAGACAAGTTCATTCATGACAATAAATCTCTAAAGTCAATATAATTATACCACATCTGAATTTGATGCACAATTTACAGAAAACTGCCAAAACTTCACTTATATATTATTTCATTTTCTCCTATAGGGTAGGACTTCTGGCCAAATAAGAAGATCTGTCTGAGTATTTTTTATAGTATATTGAAAACAAAACAAAATTGACATCAAACACCAAAGAAAACCAGAAGTCTAGTAAGCTTTTAAAAGTTTTGTGTTTAGCAATATATATTTCTGGAAATTTTATTTTGAACTATGCCCCTTAAGCATTTGAGACATAAGCGACTTCAGAGGAGTGATTGAAATGGCTTGCTGGAGAGTGTATCATACAACTAAAATCTTCCAGTTACCTTTTCACATACAACATACTACCGAAAATACAGATCAGGTAGTAGCCTGAAAAAAGTGTCATAGAATAATAGTATAAAACTTAATTTCCTTCCTGTCCATCCTTCCCTGGATACACTTAAACACAGAAGAGGCAAAGCGAGTCAGTCATTCCTAACAGAGTACCGAAAGGAAGCTGTAATTTTGGTTTTTATTATCTTACCCAGTCAATGAAAATATTCATTTGAAAGTCATACATGGACCTTGAATAAGCTATTTAAATAGTAAGAAACCTTTTGAGGAGACTTTACAGAAACAGAGTCTAGAGGTACAAATATCTTGTTTTAATAAACTACAGTTTGCCAAGAGAATGCAATATATGTGGGTCCATTTTCTATCACCTTCATAAAAACATTTCATGGACTAGGTTAATTAGCTAAATTAAAAGGACAGGCCAGCTCTGGGGCTATTAAAGTAACCAAGTAGCCAATGCAGTACATCACCAGAAGTCAGCTCTGTATGTTAAACCCCATTTATTTCCCAAAGGATTTCTTCTAATAGATAGAGCTGCTCAGAAAATATTAATGGAATAGTTTTGGCAGAAAATGCCATGTTGACAAATGCTATTACTGAGATCTCATGAAATGATGTAAAAATAAAATTAAGGAAAATGCTACACACTTTGTTCTGAAATTTTATCGGCTAAGATGTATAACTCCTGTGTGCTTGAACTGAGGAAAGAGGCAGCCCTATGCCATCCCTCTGCCCACCCCTACTCTGTAATACCACAGCCACGCAGTTTAGGATTTAGTCTGTAGTGTCTTGTTTTGTGATCAGGTGAATGAATAATCCTCCTGTTTGATGACTGCCTTCATAGAGATCATATCTTTTGACAATGTAGCTGAATAGCTTTTCATTCCCTTTTTAGAGTTAATGCTGTGTCAGATGTGAGATCTTTATAAACATCTAGTTTGGAAGGCATTTAATTTCCTTGTGCAGTGATGGTACAGCCCATCAGAGCAAATACCTTTACTGTAAAATACTAAGTTTCAAATGGTCAGGTTACTGGGAACTATGTAGATGATAAATGTTTTATTGTTCCACTGGTGCTTTCCCCCTCTGTTAATAGAAACACTACCACTTAATTTTCCCCCTAACACTTAAACATGTCCTGAATTACATCACTGCTCAAGCTACAACTGCTGCACTTGACAGCACATAAATCTTAGTCTAAATTGTTTGTGGCAGAATTGTGAAAGGGATCAATGGATTCGTTTAGGCGGATTCCCCATTCTGTTACTGAAGACGTGCATGCACATGCAAAGGATGAGATTATCGAATTTGATTCACAACCTCTTCACTGTCTCAGTAACTGTGGGGTACCTAAAATGCAGGGGATAACAAATAGGGAATTATATCAGAGCGCAGCTTGAACCCACCACTCCCATCATCTCTTAATCTCTAACACGAATGGAGTGACATGCTGGTTTGTCCCATTGCCTCGTTTACACTAACATATTGTAAACTCTTGGAAGGGACATTCATGGATGTCTCTAATCATGAAATGGTAATCTGGCCACAAATTCTGTTGCAGAAGATCTGTAATTAATAGCTACTGCCACTCTCCCTGCTGTATTGCTTTCTTTCATACTAGATAACCAGAAAGGACAGTGTTTGAGTTATCACCCACCAAATAAAGAACAGATTGGAGCAAGAACAAAATTCCTGTTAACGTATGTACAGTAATGTTCTCACTATTTAGTTTGGATCCAATTTACTTTGTTAACAAAGGCTGATCTATAGCCTTGACTAGACAGGAGCTTCTTGTATGTGCAGGATCAGATTCCGGGATGGGATCTTAAATTGCAAAGCCTCCAGGTGGTGGGCCCATGTCTTCCTATGTTTGTCTAGTGCCACAAGATCCTGATACTACTCCTTCCGCAGCATGAATAATAACAAATAACATTAAAAAGGGGAGGTAAACTGTTGTTTAAATCAATAAAAGAGCCAGACAGATGAACTTCAAACAGGGGAGGGAGCCGAGAGATTCAGCAGGACACCATTTATTCCTAGGTGTGTTTAACTATATGTGTGATTGCTCTGTCACAGTACTCTGCTGAGGAAAGGATTGCTTTCATAGATTTATATTTTACATTTACAGGGATTATTGTATTTTGTGAGTCAGAGGTGAACAGATCAAAGGCTGAAGAGCGTCAGCACTGTTCTTTATAGGTATCATACTGAGAAGTATCATTTCTCGAACATGGTTTTAGACGTGGTCTAACTTTATAAGTATCAGCTGCTGACGCCACACACCTTTCTGCTAGCATGGAAGACTATAAAATTAGCAGAACCACTACTCTTCTCCTGCCTAGGGAGGAGCAGGCCACAGAGAGCCTGTGAGAGTTTGGGGAATTTGCCTGTGTAAAACATGAATTTTAATTTTATGAACTCCACGAGTATGTCTACACTGCAATTAAAATCCCGTGACTGGCCTGTGCCAGCTGATTTGCAGGGCTTGGACTGTGGGGGCATTTGGACTCCACCTCAAGTCCAGAATTCTACACTGCAAATTAAACAGTCCTGCAATCTGAGCCCCCCAGCTGGCATTTAGGATTGTAACTGGGGTAGGATAACTGGGGCAGCTGCTCAAGGTGCAAAGTTGCAGAGGTAGAGATATGAAGGGAAAAAACCAGCAAGGGATGCAAATGTGCTTCCTTGCCCCAGAAGTCTATTTACAGCTCTGCTGGCATGGGCCAGTTGCGGGTGTCTAAACGCAGCATAGGCGTTCCCTAAGTGTAACTCCAGTCCTCAATTTCCAAAGGGGTAGCCGTGTTAGTCTATTGTAGAAAAACAACAGAGTCCTGAAGTGGGATTTTCTCCCACGAAAGCTCATGTGATAAATAAATCTGTTAGTCTTTAAAAGTGCCACAGGACTCTGTTGTTTTTCCAGTCCTCAATATGTATTGAATCAGCTATTTGCTAGCAAAGACTGATCATGTCTTGCAAACCCTTCTAGAAGCTGCTGTAGAACAATTAAAAAGACATTACTATTGAATGCCTCTGCCCTGGTAAAACAAAGGGTATGCTGAAGAATGTGGCCAAATTACAGGAAACTGGTGCTCCCAAGTTGTCTGCATGGGACATAGCTGTGACGTGGGAAATCCCCAGCAAAAAAGGAGGAACGAAGAGGTGTTAGGAGCTCCTATTAAAAAGGATTATATTCTCTAAGTGGAGGAACCTTTTGGCTGCTGGAACTGAGCGAGCCAAGGATAGTTTATTGAGGGGGTACGGGAGGTGGGGAGAGAAGCCAGAAGCAGGCAAGATTGGGCAGGAGGTGAAGGAAGAGAGGAGACTTCTGGGACTCTGAAAACACACCGACAAAATCGTTTGCGGTTCCTGAAGCACACAGTGCTATGTATTTTGTGTCCTGCCTAGCTCACTGTAGCTCTGAGGGTTAGTGCATTATGCTACATGCTGTTTCCTGAGTCCTGGGTTTATTAAAGAAGAACATTGTGGTCTTAAGCATACGTGTATACATTTCTGCTAGTTGTTCTTTAAGAGCAAAGTAATTCCAGCTATCAAATATAACACATAGCAGAGGGGCCATGGCTTTGGTGCAACTCTGAGAGCAGGCAGCAGCAACTGAGAAGACTTGGAAAAGCTAGCAGTGGTTTCAGGGCTGAGGAAATTGAACTAAGGGGTCCCCACTGCCAAGAGAAGTGTCAGATATGAGGCTTGCACCTGGAATGTGTAGATAAAGTCTCAAACCCAGAGAGACAATACCTAAGTGCTCCCTAGCCCCAGCAAGACAAAAGCATGTGGGACTCAAGACTGGGTCCACTACAGCAATCTTGTGAGCGTGCAGGAGGGAAAGCTCAGCTGGGTTGGAACAGAGCCTATGAGCAAGGACTCGGCAGAAGCTCTGTTTTGCATTACCTTTCTGTTGCACTGCAGAGGAGGACTTGTGATTATGTCTGAAGTGGGCCTGAGGAAAGGATAGAGATTAGCCCATAGATACACTGTTATATGGGTCCCTAAGCATATACCCCTCATGCTGGACTTTCATGGGAATCTCAGCTGCAGCTAAAACCAAGGGCATTGTGGGGGGAAGAGGGGTTAGGTTGGACAGCACTGTTGCTACACAACTGCTCTGTGGTACCTACTGGAGAGGATTCCTTCCAACCTTTCTGATTCTTCTGTCGATTCCTCTTTTTAGATGATTATGCACTTTGTGGTTCGTCTACACTGGCAACTTAAGTCGACTTAAGGACGCTTAAGTCGATCTACACAAAGCCACGTCCACACAGGGCTTTTATTAAGTTGACTTAAGCGCTTCCTTAAGTCGACTTAATAACACCACCTCTGAAGGTCAATGTAAGCCTTAAGTTGACTTAAAGTCAGTGTGGACGGCTATGTTTACTGTTAAGTCAACTTAACAAGGGTGACTTAAGTTGACCTAAAGTGTAGCCACTTTGTTAAGTCGACTTAACAAGGTCGACTTTAAGTTGACTTAAAGTCAACCTTGTTAAGTCAACAGAGTCAACTTAACTTTACAAGTGTAGACATAGCCATAGTGCAGTCAGCCCCTTCATTTTTTAAAGAAGGGATTCTCTCCATACAAATGCCCCTCCAGGGTCTGGTTACAGTGGTCTGGTGGTCTGGAGGCAATATTTCCCCTCACTTTTTGGCATACACAAGAGGAGCTCCAGATGCAGAACGGTCTACTACTGTTGTGCTCTGTAATGTACCCCACATCGGGCCAGAAGAAGCCAATTAACCTTCATGGTTGCACCTGAATGGAGGCATAAGGATTTATAAATGATAACTGCTGATGAAACCCAGGTGAGGGAGAAGCTGGGTAAGGAATATAAGGAAAGTAAGTTTGTAAGAGCTAGTGGTTAGAAAGATAGGAGTGAGTGAGCGAGCAAGCATGTGGGGAGTAGTTGGCTACTTACTTACTCCTCTGGGAGCCAAAATGGTGGCAGGGGCCATGGTCCACTGCCCTGAGACACTAGCTTTGGAAGAAGAGTCAAGCCTATAGGAGCTGTGAGGGCAGGTATGAAGAAGCCCAGGGAAACAGGAGCAAGGAGGGGGACTCTGCACATGGAGAGTAGCCCTTGGCTGCTGGGTATAGCGTCCCTGGGCTGGAACCCTATGTAGAGAGAGGAACTGGACTTTCCTATCAGACACCAGGAAGTGGTGAAGTGCTGCTAGGGCATCGGGAGCCATCTGGACAGCTAGTCTAGTGAGACTCTTTACCCCAGAATGGAGGACCATACAGTGATTCAGCCAAAGGACTAAGTCATGAGAAGAGATTGCTGCAGCTCTGAGTGACCATTGGCAGGGGTGGCATATGGTTAGAAAGCTGCTATGCCATATCTGACCAGAAGGTGCACTCTTGTAGTTAGTGAGGTCCATTACATACTCCTGAGAGATTTATATGAGTATAACTGAAGAGGCAGGATAGTCCAATGGGTAGAGTGCTAGTCTGAGCATCAGGGACCTTTGTTCAATTTCCAGTTGCACTCTAGAGTTCCTGGGTCACCTTACATAAGTCACTTAAGGTACTTAGGTAGACGGATGCACTAGGGAAGTCCTATCTTCCCCATTTTACAGATGGGTTAACTGAGGCACATAGAGACTAAGGGTATGTCTACACTGAAGTTGGAAGTGTGCTTCCCAACTCAGGAGACAAATATATGCTAATGCTACTTGAGTGAGTATACTACAAATAGCAGTGTAGTTGGCACATACTGAGCTAGTCACCCAAGTACATATCTTGGCACTCAGGTAGCTAATCTGAATTGTCACATGATTATGCTGCTATTTTTAGCAAACTAGCTCAAGATCAAGTATGTGTCTCTCTATGTGAACTGGGAAGCAGGTTCTCAGCTTCAGTCTTTGAGCCTTAGTTCCCCAGCTGTAAAATGGGGATGATAGGACTTCCCTACCTCACATGGGTATAGTGGATCAAATACATTAAAAAAAGAGGGATTTAGGTAATAGGTATGTCATGGTAACATTACTGGATTTCCAATTTTCACGGGTATAAGTAAAGAGAGACTCAAGTCTAGGGAGTATTTTTTAGATCAATGAATTAAATTAGTTCAGGACTTAAAGTAGTTTTACAAGGTTTGCAGTTTAAAATGGATACATTCATACATTTCATGGCCAGTCAGGAAGGATCTTCACTTTATATTGTATAATTGTAAAGCTCTTTTAATTAAATAAAATGTCAACACTATATATAGTAATTATAATGCTCAACATTATCTGTGGTGGAGAATAAATGGAGAACTCTGAGGGCCAAATGCAGCCTATGGAAGCACTTATGTGGCTCAAGGGCATAATTTAGCCATGAATTATTAGATGTATATCCACTTGGCTTCATTTATGTGCTTATGGAAAAATTATGGGGTTTGCCTTCAAAATCACTCCAGTTTTATACTGGAAATATGTTTAATTCTATATTTTTCTTAAAGACTGAATGCTAGAGGATACACCTGCTGCATTGGACTATAAAACATAAAACTTTTTCAAAATATTTGTAGACCTTTAGTGAGTCCTTCTCTTCTCCCATCCCTGCTCCTTTTCCTTGAAATGACTCTCCTTCTTGCTTCAAACTTGATTTCATACCATTCATAATAATAATATAACACTATCTACTATGTGAAGTGTACATTCTGAAATTAGTCTGAGGAACTGAGTGCACGTTGCATAAGGCACCATTTGGTGCAAATATAACTTTGCAAATAGCATAAATTAGAAGTGTTATGTAACACAGAGTGAATGGTAACCTATATCTTTCATTTTCATTCACACCCACAATGTGAGATCCTTTCTCAGAAGGACTGTTACTGGGAGTAATCCTTTGGAGGAAAATCATCAAAAACATGTCAACTCCCTGATTTTAAGTGTAGCTGAAAACATCAAAATAGACAGTCTGCAGAGCCCTGCTCTTTCCATAAACTTCAGCTGACTACATGAAAAATGACTAATATAAAGCTGTCTTTTGCATAGCGTGTTAATATGCAAGTAGGGTAACATTTTCAAAAGCACCCTAATGATGCAGGAGCTTAACTCCCATTTTCTAATCTTTGCTATTGAGTTTTTTTCATGAAGAAACAAAGTACAAGGTAAATGATTGACAACATGCCTTTCCAAATATCCAACTTCCATTGCCAGAGCTGACATGAGCGCTGTTTACTTGTAATGAAACATAGGCCCTTGAGGTCCAGACCCTCAAGGGTAGTTAGGTGCCTAAATCCACCATTTAGGTGCCACTGAATTTTTCAAAATTGCTGCTCATCTGGCACCTAAATTGCCATGGCACATAAATTTCCACTGGTCAGCATTTGCAAGCTGTCTAGACCCTGATGCCAACCCACAACTAATGAGTAGCTCAGACCTCCTAGCTCAAGCCAAAGGCTCAGAGGCTGCAAAACAGAGTTCACAGACTTGAAGGGATAATAGCCTGCTCATCACACACCTAGTACCTACCTGATCCTGATGCAGGACAGCCAGATGTGCCTGAGTGCCTTTAAAAATCTGTCCTTAAGTGCCTATATTCCTTTTGAAAATAGGACTTAGACACTTTGGGAAATGCTACCCATAAAGATTAATGTAGATATAAAGTTGATAACATTTTGTGTGCTATACAAATTAATTTGCTTATTCAAAACTATTTCTTAAACTAATGCATATTCCAAAATTCCATGGAGCACACTTTCTTACATGACTGATTTCTGTGTTCTTAGGTGCTGAGATCTCATGAATTATAGGAAATGTTACAGAAGACTCAGAAAGGCTTGGGAAGTTTCGGAAGCAAGATGTCATATTTGTGCTGCTATAGTGGTGCCAAGCAGACTTAAATCTGCTTGCGTGTTTATAAGAACATAAGTATTGCCATGCTGGTCAGACTAATGGTCTGTCTATTTTATTGTCCTGTCCCTGAGAGTGGACAGTATCAGGGTTCTGGGGAGTGTATAGAACAGGGTAACCTAGAGAGATCCCTGCTTTCCTTCTCTCCTGGCTTCCGAGAGTCAGAGGTATATGGTCTCCTTGAGCATGGGGTTACTTCCCTGAACAATTTGGCTAATAACCACTTATGGTCATCTGGGGTTTCCCCTGTTATAGACTATGAGATTTTCTGGGGCTGGTTGTTATGGAGGCAGATGGCTGTGATAGGCTGTGCACCAGCAATCTGAGCTATAGCAATAGCCCCTTGGGAATGACTGCAGACAGCCATAATTCAGAACAAACTTTAGACTCCTCTGGTGGCTGGATAAGTAAAACTGTGCCTGGTCTCTCCCCTCACATCCTGGCAGAGAGATTGCTTAAGGGAGTGGACGCAATCTGTCCCCTTGATTTTTATTACCGAGAACTCATATAAGCAAACCTCAGTCACAGAGGGGGTTCCATCTCCCAGAAGCTAATGTGCTCTCTCAGCATTGCATTAAGAGGAAATTTAAAAAGTTGGAAAATACCAATAACTTAAAAGTGCCAGTTTATCTGAATTACAGATGCCAGGAGCAGGAAGCTATGCAACAGCAGCAACATTAATAAGTCGACCAGTCATTTTAATTTTCAGCCGACTTCTATATGAAAGGTTGCAGGAAAATAAGATGTGAAGGGGAATAGTCTGTGCAACATGTTTGTACTAGGGACTTCACCTCTGCAATCATCAGTGACTCCACTGCTCTCTTAACAGAATAAAAAGTACTTTGTATTGTACCCTTCAGCAGTCTGTTTTTTAATACTGTTTACCTTTTTTAATCTTAGTTAGTGACTCTCTCTCCTTCCAGAAAAAAAACAACAAATAAATGCAGTAGCTACAGCACTGGGTTTGAAATTCTGAGATCAAAAGAAGATGGCTTCAGGCTGAAACTGCATCACTCATAAAGTGAATGAACTAGATTTCATGACCTGTCTGCGTCCATTGGTTACCCTTTCATATCAGAACGGTATTTGTTCATGTCTTTGCCGTATGCTACTTCTGAAGGACTGTGTTTGGAATGACCTTTTTAATATCAATCCAGGTTGTTGATACTGTGGCTAATTACTGAACAATTAGGATGGTAACATGCCAAATAGTATGAATGAGTGTGACATAAAACATCAGTCCAACATTTATCCTGTTGCAATTGAGATAATTTGTTCACACAGCCTTGATGTGGGTCCTATTACACTGTGCCAAACCTGATAGCTTAGAAAAACATATTTTCTTTAGTGCCTGAATTGGAATTAATGCAGGAAAGTGAAATGAAGGAGACCTCATTTTCTAATGCCTGTGTCTGAGGTCTGGAAAACTGAAGGCTCCATTACAGAGGGCGATGGGGCTACTGACAGCAAGAAAATGAAAAGTGTTAGAAATCATAGGTCATGAAATGTGATAATTCAAGTTCTCTGGGATTATATATATGGTTAAAGTTACTCATATGAATAAGTGTTTCCAGGTTCAGACCTTCAGAAAACATTCATTAATGATGCACAGTGAGTATTTAGGATTGGGCCCTAAAATTCTTCTCCGGCTCTGGGACTCCATATGCATATTAGTATTCCTAACAAATACAAAGGAATATATATAAGCACACAATGAATTTGCAGTATGCATATATGCACGGGGTATGTCCACATACAGAGTATATGAATACACACATATATTTTACTAGTTTTGTGTATAATATAATAATGTGTTTGCTGTGTCTGGGCTTTTTTGATAGTCTGTTGAAAATACACACTTTGCACTTTTTTTTTGTTCTTTTATTAAACAAAAGCTCTTATTTTTTACTCATAATATCAGAAAGTATTTAACATAATGTATATAAGGCTGTATCATTGAGTGGAATTATCTATCTCAGAAGGTGTTGATTGAAACTCGGGAGTCAGCGATTATACATTCTTTAAACAGTATTTTATATGGATATCATTATGTCCAGTTAGAATATTAGTAGCTCAGTTTGGAAACATTCTTTAATACATGGAAAGTCCCATCCTTATGGAAAATTCTAGAGAACTGAAAAGAATTTGTAGAACAATAGAATTTTTAAAACCATGTTTTCTATTGCATTCTACAGGTTAAAGAAATCTGTAAGTTCATTTTCGTAGAACTCTGTTAGCTTCATCTCTATTTTGTCTAAGGGTCAAATAAACATATTGCAAAAAAATGTTTTGGAAAAGGACTTACAAGTGTCCAAGTTATAAAGACTATTCTAGCTTGGAAAAGTGAGTTTCAATTCCTTCCCTATAGATTTGTAGGAATCATTTGAGGAAGCATTATGCCCCCTTGCTACACCGAATGTATAAAGATTTTTATTGCTGAGATAGTATCCAAACCCAGAGGAATGCTTTCATCAATATATTTCTTAATCCTACTCCAAAATACAAAAACAGTTTCGTAGTTATAGATAAGATTATTATATTGTACTTGCACAAAAATGCAAATTTATTAGGTTAACACTAAGAATAAATATGTATATATTTAAAATGATTATATCTTTTCACATATGTTAGTGACAAAAATAAAATTGAAGAAAAATAAAATCAGAAAATGTGAGTCTTTTTACACATTTTCCTGAGTAACACAGGCTTTAAAATCTGAATCAAAACACTAGCTAGAGAATGTTAGTGAATGTTCTTCTTAGTAGTAATGACCATAATGGATCTGGTTTTGTTATATGCAAACATACAAATAACATTCAGCTCTATTAATAATTCTAAACCAATTGGACAGCAGCTGTGACTCTGCTTGCTCACTCTTGATGCAGAGAAAGCCTTTGTCATAAACATATAGGGTTAACTTTTTGCTAATACTACACATATTTGACTTCGGAAACACTTATGACAACACTGCATTAAAATTCTTCTCCATTACTAATAGAGTTTTATTACATCTCTCTTAAATACGTTAAGGTTTGAGATAAGGTCTTCCCCCGCTGACCCTGCTGTTCAATATGCTTCTGGGAACCCTTGCATTAGCTATTAGATAAAAAGAAAACCACTCTTTAAAATAATCTGTGTAATAATTTCATGACTACAATATAGTGTGCAAATCATTATCTTGGAACACCACCCAAGTTCAGGTTTCCCAATTGCTGGCTAAGATCTGAACCTCTTCAAGTTCCTCCATTTCTACTATATCTCCTCTTAGTGAATCCCTTTCTGACAGGGCTGTGATTATATGTTAGCTTTTAAAGAGACAGTGTGAGCTAGTAGATAGAGCATGTAACTGGGACTGACCTGGGTTCTATGACTGCCTCTACCCTGTGGCTGTCTCTGTAGTCTTGGGCAAGTCTCTTCGCCTCTCTGCCTTACCTATATAGATTATAAGCTCTTTGGAGCAGAGACATCCTATGTGTTTGTACAGTGCCTAGCAGAAATAGGCCCTGATCTTGAATTTGATCATAAGATGCTACTCAAATAATATCTGGCAGATTTGTTTGTATTGTGGTTTAAGTCAATGGAAATGCTTTGTGCGAGACACATTTCAGAAGTGGTCCATGACTTATTAAAAAAGAAGCTGAATCTGACTTGACTGAAAAGAACAGGGAGCGTTTTAAGCCACTTAGCAGCTGAGCTACTTATCTGTAGCTGCCTATGTCATTTTGTGAGGTTTGTCATGCAGGGCATGAGCCCATCCTGCAACCACCTTTGAGGCATTTTTCACCCTGGTAGCCTGGACTCCTTGGTCAACGGTTAAGTCGACCTACAGACCGCCGCGTATTAAGCACTTCCTTAAGTCGACTTAATAACACCACCTCTGAAGGTTGACTTAACGCTTAAATCAACCTTATTAAGTCAACTTACGCCAGTGTGGATGGGGAGTGCCCTTAAGTTGACCCAATTGGCCTTCAGGCCCTGGTGCAATGTGGGACAGCTACCCAAAATGCACGACTCCTCCGTTGACCTAGCACCTGACTGTGTGGGTGCTGGCAGTCGACTGGAGTGTTCAGTGTGGACTCTCTAAGTTGACTTAATAAGGTCGACTTTAAGTTGAAGTCGACCTTGTTAAGTCGACTTAACAGAACCTCCACTGTAGATGTACCTGTTGGTTCTCTAGAAATTAGTCATGTAATCACATTCACCAGCTGAAAGGTTGATAAATGGTGGGCTTATCGGTGGCAAATACAATGTGCTAATCTTCACTCTTTTACAATTCTCACCTGTCTTCTGACTTGGGTAAATGTACTTTGTTTTTTTATTTTCATTTCTGGCTCAGATGTCAGGGTCACCCACATATAACTAGACCATTATCCAGTATAACCGATAGAATTGAATCATCTACAGGTACCTCTAATTACTTCCTTTTCATTAGACAGATGACATGGAGTTGATTAATATATCATCGTATATATAAGTTATGGTAGCACTTAGTGTCACTCTAGTTAAAGCTCTTTCAGTATTTTCATTATAAATCCTTTTATCACTAGTTTATAACCTAGAGACCCAAGGTATGCGAGGTAATAATTTTTTACTGGACCGACTTCTGTTGGTTAGAGAGACAAGCTTTTGAGCACACACAGTTCTTTTTCAGGTAAGAAGAGCTCTTTGTAAGATGGAATACTTGTCTCTCTCACCAACAGAAGTTGTTAGTCTGCTAAAAGATATTACCTTACCCACTTTGTCTGTCTAGTATCCTGGGAGTAACATGGCTACCCCCACCACTGCATACAAACATAGTTTATAATCTGGCAGTAAAACTCCCCTGGGTTTACCCTACGTGGTAGCAGCTTGTATATTGAACAGTAACTTGTTTGACTCAATCACATTTGACTGAAATCAGCTGTGTTGTTTTGAAGGCATGAAAGTAAGGTGAGAGTCTTTGACTTGTGTTATGCAGCAGGTCAGACTAGATTATCACTGTCTCAGATTCAGGTAAACTGCACCAGTATTCTGCTTCTGTGATCCACACCAGTTGTGCCCAGCTGTCACCTGTCTTTGGGTAGGGAACTTTGTCTACTCCCTTCTGCCTGGACTTTTAGGACTGCAGAGCTTCTTGCCTTACACTGTGATATCCCCAGCAAGCCAGTCTGCCTAAGAACTAGCTCCTGTGCATTGCTTTCTCTCTGATGGTTATGACAGGAACGACTTGCTACTAATCCAAACTGCTTTTTCTAAGCAAGCACATATATTGTTAAGGTAAAAGCATTACAGAGAAAATATATTAAAAAGTTAGGTTTAAACCCACTTTAAACATACCAGGGAAAGACCTATCACTCTTGTGGACCCTAGTAAGCCAAAGTCTGTCTAATCCTTCAGCAGAATTGGGGCTTTCTTGGACAAATGTTCATGTCCATTTGCTGGCTGAGAAAGAAGGCCCCGTGACAAGTCTGAGCTTGTTCTTTTATGCCAAAAGCCTTTTCTTTGTTTCTGGATATATGCAAGCCACCCCAAGGGGTGTTATCTCCCTGGAGTTGTTTACAGACTGAGTGATTTTCCTTAATCACCACCTACTGTTTTAGTTCCTGAAGGAACTATGGTAACCCTCCCCCATCGAGCAGAACACAATCATACATACATTTATGAATGGTTTATTATGATGTCCCTGAAGATACTGCATGGGACTGCAACATCTGTCAAAATCATAACGGTCCCTTCTGGCCTTAAGATCATAAATTTGAACCATGTATTTGAAAACTTGTTTGCCTGGTGCTAAAAAAACCCAACTGTGTTCCCTGTAAGTTAACCTGAGAAACAATTGCCTAAATTTGGATTGGTTCATTGGATTCTCAGCATCTTTATGCTAATCCTTAGTACAGAGTAAAGGGGGGATGGGTAGGGTAGAAAATGATGTGGAAAGTTTGAAATGTTGGAATTTCTGTTTCTAGCTCCATTTTCTATCATAGTCTAATCACTGTGGGGCAATGCTGCTCTCTACCCCTTATTACGGTGCACTTGTCAGCCACACAAACAGAGCATTTCCCATGTGTGAAGGGCTTCCAGAATGTGAGCTATTTAGACAACTAAATTGAGGAAGGCTTTATTCCCCCTCCCCCCCTCAAAAATGTCAGGATTGTATTAATAAATAAAGGAAACACTTAGTTTGGAACAGACGCTCATTTATCTCACTTTATTTAAAGTAGAGAAGTTTAGTTATGGTTCAAAGTGACTCACTGAAACAATATTCAACAGCTATTATCTTTTTACCTCTTGCCCCATCCCCCAAATAACAAAAGTTGTCTCTGCCCCTTCAGGAGGCCAGGAACATGTGCAGGGGTCCAGACTCCCTGCATGTTGTGTGGCAAAAGATCACAGGAGTTCTGTGTCTGACAGCGCTAGTTGATGCTATTAGTATAGGGAGATCTAGGCTAGTAGCTCTCATGCTTCAGTTATATTCCTCCTTGTCTGCATCTTGGAGGGGGTTTTTTGTAGCCAAAGGGCCTGTTACAACTCAAAGCAGTTCTGTTATGTCTTCAAATCCTAAGGGGGTGCAGAAGGGAGATACACAAGGTATTTTAAATATTTTGTGTATCTCCCTCTGATTGCCACCAAAATTGAGCAGCAGTGTAGACCAGGGTTATGTTTACAAAGTAAGTATTCCCCTTTGCACATTGAGGTAACTGGGTTAAATTCCTGGGAACCAAGTTTAAATCTCTTTGGATAGGTCTACACTAGAAAAGTTAAGTCCACTTTGTTAAGTCGACTTAAAGCCGACCTTATTAAGTTGACTTAACAAAGTGGACTAAGTCGACTTAAAGTTAAGTTGACTTAGTCCACTTTGTTAAGTCGACCTAACCACCCATAAATCGACTTAATAAAGTCGACTTCAGGGTTACTCCCCGTCCACACCGTCCTTAAGTCGACTTAAAGAGTCGACATGAGGCTTAAGTCGACCTAATGGGTGGCTCTTATGAAGTCGACTTAAGCGTTCATTAAGTCGACTTAAGGATTTCTTAAGTCGACTTAATGAAAGTCTGGTGTAGACAGGGAGTAATTTAGGTCGACTTAAGGGTTTTTAAGTCGACCTAAATTGCTAGTGTAGCCATAGCCTTTGAGGATGGAGATTCACAGCTATACCATTTATAAAAAAGGATAACCCTTATTTCTTGGCTGTTATTGTCTCTACCAATGCAACAGGTCCAAGGATGTATGAGAGCTACTGCTGAATTCAAACAGACACTGCACTGTATACTGGTATTAAATTCTTGTTAATACTGGAGAGCTAAGTAAACCTTGTGAGGTTTCCAATTGCTATAAAGAATGAAAAGTCACAAGATAAAAATAACAAAAACCCTAATAAATATTTCAGTTAAACTACAGGTTAAAATTATCAAGGCACTAGAATGATGAATATTCTATAAAATGCAGTTTTTAAATAAAGCAAGTCATTCCCTTCTGATAATCAAACACATATTATTGCACATCTAGTAATAACAGATTATTTTCATTTGTCTTTTAGGATTACATTTTGATAAGCAACATATTGTTTATGCCTCTGTGGTTTTGACTGATCAATTCCTGTTCTCCTTGGTGCGCATGAACCGAGTGTACTGCCATGTGATTAGACTGGCACAGCTGTATTCTGTAGGTGAGAGAAGAAAGGGATTTTGTATGAGGGGGATTGTTGAAAAGGGTTATGCAGTGGAGGAAAGATGGGAAAGCCTTATTTAGCTTTCTTTTAACACATTTCAAATTATATTTTTAATATAGAGAGTCTAGGGCTTAAGGAAAGTGCTGTCATAAATATGGACATACACACATATACACACACACGCAAAATGACTGCATCTGATTCTGAAGGGGCTGTTGTCCTTTTTACTTGTCGGTACAATGCCTAGTACAAAGGGATGCTGATTCTTGATCAAAGGCCCTATGTGCTACCATAATATAAATACATAATAATACGTTTTGAATGTCCCAGCCCATGAGGTCTTTTGGTTACTTGAGATACCACTGAGCAACCCTTGCAGTTCTGCATACCACCTTTGTATCCCTAATAGAAATATTCTAGTATTCTAGCTGGAGGCAACAGGATGATTCCATCTGCATTAAGTTTTTCAACTGGGTTTGTACATAAGAGTGACAGGTTGACAATGAAGGGTTTACTCCAGGCCCTCATTTTCACAATTAGTCCAAATAACAGAATAATTTTCCAATCTGAAAGATATCCTTGCTGTTAGATTTCATCTTTGATTAGTGCCTACATCATTTTATGTTGAAAGCAATTACTGACAGTCTCCTGAGATTCTGGAGTTTCACTAATTAGAAGAGTGAAAACGACTTCCTTTTCAATTAAGCAACTTCAGTGAAGGGTCCAAATATTTATTACACTACTTTTTATACATGACACCTCTATAAAAATACATTATGCTACTCAACTGACCACTTTATCAGTGGGCCATTAGGAGACCACGCTTCTTTTTTGTCCTTGATTCAAGTTGATGGGTCTGTTCATGGGGTAAGGTACTATTTAGCAAATTAAGGGTGATGGAATTTGATCCTAAATATCCCCTTCCCGTTTTTAACTTCATAGGTCACCATGATATATAGGATAGCCTTTGATAGATGAAGTAGGATGTTAGAAGGCTAAGGGGTTGTCAGTGAAGTCTCATTTTGAGTCTGACCAATTATGAGAAAGGTTTACCGTTGCTGTGCAGAAAATAAGAGAAAAATTTCTCTGCCTCCCCCAGGCATCTGCAAAGCCTGGGTAATCTTGGTTGTTGCCATAAGGTGGCCCTGGTAGTACTTGTAGGCCTCAGAGTCCCTGATCCCAGTCAGCCTGGTTTTAGGACTGTGGACAATGCAGACATTGTGCTGGTTTTGTCCATCACTCTCCCTCCATCAATGAGCAAAGACTAAGTGTGCACACCAATTTTGGCAGTAATGTCAGCTGCCTTATATCAGGAGTGGGGAGAGAGAAAGAGAATGAGCAGATGTGAGCGTGGATCTGCTCCCATCTAGCTGTTAGAGTCTGTAATGGCAGCCCCATCTAGTTCATGGAGTTGGGCCAACCTGCCCCTCCACCCCCAACCTATGGCGTTCTGAACCAAGAGGCCCTCTTAGTCATTATAAGGAAGGCATCTGCTACGTACAGTTGAGCTAGCACCTTCCTCTGGCTCTCTTCTTACCTCTCTGATCCTCCTCTGAGTGCTTCATGGCTTGTGGTTGTTCCTTGCAATTCAGCCCATGGGTAAGGAGTTTCAGCTTTATACAGAATTCCCCGCTCCCCCCGCCCCCAATCCCCTCCTGATCAAACTCCACTGAAGTGAAGAGTAATACCATGATTAATTTTTACCCATCCAGTCTGGATTTACTGGTTGCAGGAAATATGTTAGCAGCAACGACAGGAGCAAGAGAATATGGGTGAAGGGGTAGTTTAGTTTCATGGTTATTTTTGTTTAATGATTTGTTCAGTTTATATCATGTTTGTATTTGCATTCAGTTACATGTAGAGAGGTTAGAGTACTATGCTAAGGCTTCAGCAATCTGGCTTATAGACCCTGCTCTCTCAGGGTGCATCTACACTTGTAAATTAAGTCGACTTAAGCTTGCTTAAGTCGACTTAATTTACTCTGTGTCTACACTACACTTTCCTTAAGTCGACTTAAGCAGCTGCTTAAGTCAACTTAAGGAAAAATTAAGTCGACTTTGTAAAACCTCCTTTTAAGTCGACTTGCTGCTTAAGTCGACTTTAGAAAGTTGACTTAAGCCAGTGTAGACGTGGAGTAGCCCTAAGTCAACTTTAAGCCTGGCATGCCCCCCCACAGGGCAGGACAGGGCAGAGCCCTGCTCACCGTGCCCCTATGCCCTGCCAGGGTCCCTGTCCCCCTTTGCCCCTTTGCCCCATTGTACCCCCTGCCACCGTGGATCTGTCCCAGGTCCACCCAGCCCCTACAAGTCGACCTAGGCGTCCAGTGTGGACGCTCTAGGTCGATTTTGTAGGGTCTCCTCTAAGTCGACTTAAAATTTAAGTGTGGACATGCTAAGTCGACTTAAATTAACAAGTGTAGACATAGCCTCACAGACTTCATTGAGCAAGTCACTTAGCCTTTTTGTGCCTCACCTCCCTGTCTGTAAAAGAGGGATAATAGTAATTTCTTCCTGTTGCGTTGTAAGGATAAATACATTAAACATTTTGAAGCACTCAGATACTATAGTAATGTAATGCTTAAGAGAGATGGTATATGATGAGTAAACAATAAATAAAATGGGTATATGCATGCATAATTACCAAATATAAAATATATGTAGTTTTGCTTGGTATTGCAAATCACCATTATTATGAAAGCAGAAAACAATCTCTGACTAAAAAAGATCCTGGCAACCCGTATTTTCTGTTTCTTCCACCAACTGAAAAATCACTGCCAACCTAATTTTCTGTTTGCAGAGAATATATATATATATATATCACACAGAGAGAGTTAACAAATAGCTTTGCTTCCCTACCCAGAACACTGGCAGAGCATGATTGTCAGTTGTTCCAAAAATAAATGTTGCATAAAATACTTTAAACTTGTGAACTATCTTGACTGTCACTTTATATTACTGAAAATCTCACTGCTCTGTTCACATGTTATGTGACATGAAATAATTTAGCTGAAGTATTCGTATTCACACTTTTGTACAAAATAAAGCATCCTATGTCTCCACTTACACATTCTCACATATTTCACAGAAAATCTGCTTCTATGTCATTCTCCAAGTAGACTAGAATATGGTGTTTTCATGAGCAGTGTCTTACACTGAAAGCAAATCACTATTCACTGTTTTCCTGACTAAAGTTAAGAGCTAACAGATACAGTACAATGACCCACACTTAAAGTGCGGCTCTTTGTCCCCCACTAGAGGCTGGCCCACAAAGTGGTTTATATGTTGGCTATAACCTTTCCACTAAGAGAGCTGTGTTTTTTAACTCGGATAGCTAAGACTCAAAGTTTTAGATCCAGAGGCTCTTTGTTTGATTCTGGCAGCCAATTACCCAACTAGGGACACCGTGTTACAGTGTTAATACTGACAAATAAAATATGGAAATGTTTTCTATTTGAGATGCTGATGTCATGATTGACATTCTAATAACTGATCCAGATGATTTTAAGTGGTGTTTGTGTATAGGTAGCATGGAAGGAAAAAGCCAGATTTTAAATAAGCAGTTGGTTCAGGAATGTCTCTCAAATTTTGATTCATTGTTTTGTCCTCTGATATAATATGCAGATTAGACTATATGTATACACATTAGAGCCTCTAGCACAGTGTGGGCACTATTGTGCATCATGGGTGTCTCTAACATGGACATGGATGTAGAAGATAGATGTAAGGAGCTCCCTCCTTGCACTAAAGAGAGTGCAGGGTCAGCTACCAAGTTGGTGCTCAGGGGAGCAATTCCCTGGAAAGGGGGCCATATATTTGTAAAAATAAATGACTGAATTCTCAAAAGCCCTTAGTTTTGGCCCAGTTGCTTCTACTAAAGTCAATGGCAAGACCTATTAATGTCATTGGGAGAAGAGAGAGAGAAATACTGAGCATTTTTGAAAATCCTATCTTGAATAAATAGTAAAATATTAAAATTAACATCACAGGAATATTGATGGTTACTAAGGCACTTGTGAGGTGCAAAGTACCCCCATGCCACTGAATTTTCTAAAGACACTTACCCAATTCTAGTCACAACACTGGGACATGGTTATTTAACTTGTGAGTGATGAAAACTCTAGAAAAGCTATTGTATGCAGAACCAGAGATTGTATTTTGACCAAGAGATCAACTGGTTCCTCACCTGATGCAAACCAGCATAGTTCCGTTAGCTTCAACCTGCCCCTAAGTCTCTTAAATACATCTTCTCTTATCATCTATCTAGCTCTTAAACTGTTTGTCTGGCTTTCAAAGCTTTAATCTCAGACAGAGATCTCTTCATTATCTTTGCTAGCAGCATTCTACCACCTCATTTTCAAAAGGCCCACACTCTAAACTTCCTGGCTATCACTCATCTCATTTATCACTAATTACACACAATATTTGCATTCTAAGGCAATCATGTTCATTTATTTACCACCTCTCTAATTGGTGACTACATCTATTTTTGCAATATTATCAAAATTCTCCACAGAATAATTTAAAACAGTATTTGATCTGCTTCTGCTTCCTGACGGCCTTTTATGGCCTTGAAAACCTCCTGGAAAATGATGGGATGGGGGGGGGGGGGGGGGAGGGGCAGGGAGAACAAGATGGGTGAGGAGTTATCTTTTATTGGACCATCTTCTGTTAGTGAGATAGATGAACTTTCCTGGTTACAGAGCTCTTCTTCAGGTGGAAATTCCTGTTTGGAATTATTAGCCTGAACAGTTAAGCATTTTCATATGGTTTCTACTAGTTCTAGATGACTGTAAGGGCCAGAGGCAGGGCCAGGGAACATGGCCGCCCAGGAAGATAGACGGGAGCACCGGGCCAACCCCCAGAAAGGGGGTTGAACCGGCTGAACCAACCAGGGCTGACAGGAAGCCAGAGGGCGGGACCCTACCAGGCAGTATAAGAAGGCGGCCCTCTCCCTCAGTCAGGGCCCAGACACGAGCAGGGAAGCACCGTGTTTCACCGCTCCGGGACCAGGCCTCAGACCCAGGGCTGGAGAAGGCTTGGCCTCAGCTTCCCACTGCCTGGGGCCCTGAGGACCGCCCCCGGTGGCACGGACCCAGGTGGACTGAGGGGGCACCGGCCTCCTGGGATCAGGGCGAGCCCTCAGCTCTGCAGGAAAACCCACAAGCCTCCAGCCCCGAGCCTGAGAGTCTGGAGAAACGGGACGGACCCTGTGACCTGGAGGAGCTACCTTTGGCTGCAGACCCCCCAGACCAGTCTTGCGACCTGGAGGAGCTGCCTTGGGCTGAGGATCCCGGGGAACCACCCGCTGCCCCAGAGCCCTATGGACCAGAACCCCCTGATGGCCCCTGTGACCTAGAGGAGCTGCCCTTCCCTGAGGAACTGGACGAGACTCTGCCAGCCTTGCCACCACCTGATGAGCTGGACGATTTTGGAAACTTCCCCACGGCGAAATACCCCGGTGTCTACTAGGCGCAGCGATCCAGGTACCCTGAACCCCAGGGTGGGAGGAAGCAGCCCAGGGCGGTAGGCTACCGCAAAAAGCGGCAGAGCCACCGTGGGTCAGCGTGTTTCGGCTGGAGCCCCGCTGACCACAGTGGCAGACGCCTCTGCCACTGAATAGGGCCCTGGGCTGGGACGCAGTGGAGTGGGTGGGCCTGCGTCCCCCTCCCACACCCCTTTACCTGAGCCACCTGTAGCAAATCAAACCTCAGCAGCCGCCTGCAGAGGTCTGTGTGTTGTGCCTCGCCCTGCCTAAGGGCTGGAGGCAACTGACTCTGGGCTTTGTGCTGCCCCACCCTGCCTGAGGGCTGGGCCACTGACTCTGGGCTTTCTGCTGCCTGCCCTGCCCTGCCTGAGGGCCAGGCCAGGCTTGTTCGTAGAGACTCGCCCTTCCCTGGGCTAGAGACTGCTACCTGCCCTGCCCTGCCTTGGGCCAGGCCAGGTTTATCTATAAAGACTCGCCCTTCCCTGGGCTAGAGACTGCTGCCTGCCCCGCCCTGCTTTGGGCCAGGCAAGTGACTGTGGACTCTCCGGGCTCAGCCCTGCCGGAGGGGCTGGGACCCCAAACCGGGTGACCAGAGGAGCGCCCCATTGCCGCTAATTCCCCAGACGCACCTGAAGGGGGCGCCCTCCAAGCCCACCCGGGACGAGGGGCCTTACAATGACTAATCAGATTTTAGAACACAGCAACATTCCACTGTTGCCTGGTGCTTCTGGTCTTCTATTTGAAACCATTAGAGGCCTGAATATACAAATAGATGCAAAACAAAACAGAAAAACCCCAGCCCAAACAAACAACAGTAGAAAACAATTAATGGAATCTAGCCCTTGCTATTGAAAGGTATCTGGCCCATACCACTCATGTTAGACCATTCTTAACTTGCATTTTATTGCCAGCTGTATCATAATAATAATAAAATACAACCTAACAGCCTGATCTGCTTTCATTTAAGTCAGTGGGACTTGGATCGGCCCTTGCATTTAAATTCCACATTAAAAACCATTTGTTCAGTCCTGGCTTTGAGACCAAATATTTATACAGATTAGAAATAGTATTTTCTTTCTGACAATTTACATATTCTATCAGAAATAGATGGGCTCGAAATAAACTTTTAGCACAGTTCAAGCAAACTGTGTTTATATCATGGTATTTCCGGTGACATGGTTCCCATAAATTCAGTTATTCTATCCGCAATGTATTTGTATCTGCTTCAGTTAAGTTCTGGCACAACATCTCAGATCCAGTCTGCTGCAGCCGGATTGTGTAATGTAACCTGTTTCTGATGAGTCCTCGTCATCAGTGATAGATTCTGTAAATATTAATTGTCAATATGAATGAGAAGTCATTAGAATATATAAACATGCACACTTGATAATAATACTAATTTAATTCCTCTGAAATTTTTCTAATTTAATACATTTTATGGATAATACATCACTCTTACCTCAGATGTGCCTGAATTAAGTCACTTTTATCGCTTTGTTTTTTGTAAGTCAAGAAAGATTTTATTAGAGTTGAGTGAAAAATTCATAACAAAAGATATATAAAATGTATATTCATGCATGTTCTTTCCATTTGTGAACAGACTGCAATTTGATTAAATGTATTAATTATTTTAACTCATTTACAGACTATTTCTTTCCATTTTTTTTTTAAATGTACTGCATTGCCACTTAAAATTTAAATTTCTTCAGTGGGTTTGATTGGACCAGTAAATAAGAGGATATCACATCTCTGATTGGATAAATATAATTTACAGTTTGTAGTGCAAATTCTTGGAGAAGGTGAAATTTAAATTAGCAGTCTGAGAGCATGTGGAAGTATGAGGCAGCTTAAAACTAACTTTTTGTGCATATTCATGTTACTAAAACGTAAAGATTTGAATGTTAATATATGGTAAACACAACAGGAATGTGAATATGGGTAGGGTGAATTCCTTGAAAAATTCATACCAATATCTGCAGAAATTTTTCCATGCTATTCACCCTGATTGTTCAAAATTTATATGCATGCTTAATCTCATTGGTTACAATAGTTCTGCTAATATGCCTAAGTGCACATAGAACCACTGACCTAGGTATTAGCCAGGGCCATCCCTGGGGGCGAGGGGGGGCGAATGGGGTGATCACCCCGGGCCCCGCAGTTATGTGGGCCCCGCACTGTCTCGCTCCCAGCAGGACAGTGCGGGGCCCACGTGTGCCGCAGCCCCTCCTCCCACAGCTGCCCCACTGCCTTCAGCAGCGAGCCGAAGGCAGTGGGGCGGGGCAGGGCGGGTTAGGCCGGGCCGGGCCAGGAGGGCTATGCCTGGCCCCTGGACCAGCCCGCCTCACCCCCAGGGTGGAGCGGGCAGACCCAGGGGCGGAGTTTGTGGGGCCCGGCCTTAGGGCTGGCCTGCCCGAAACGGCCGGCTCCACTCCTCAGGTGGCCTTGGCTTCCTGGCACGGGTCTGGGGCCGCCAGCTCCCTCCCGCCTGCAGGTGGCCTCCGGGGTGAGGGGCGGGACTGGAGCTGACTCTGGCTCCACCCCCAGCCTCCCGCAGGCGGCCTCAGCCTCCTGGCCTGGGCCTGGCTCCTGCCCGCAGGCGGCCTCAGTCTCCAGGGCTGGAGCCAGCTCCCCCGGCCCCCCGCAACAGGCGGCGTCCGGGGCCTGGGCCGGAGCCGGCTCCCCGTGCCAGCAGCCTCGGCTTCCCGGCCCAGAGCTGGCTCCCTGGGGGGCGGAGTGGGCCGGTCGGCCCTCCATGCTCCTCTCCACAATGGGGATGGGGCCCCGCTTCGGCTAATTGGCCCTGGGCCCCGCTCCCCCCATAGGATCGCCCTGGGACCTATTAGAAGAATAGAGTCTCACATTATGTGTTCGTGCAACAACATGGCTTGAACGATCAACTCTTATTTTAATAAAAGATTCTAGAAAAAAGATCTAGCTCATAAGAGGATTTGTACTGAAGATTTCTAGCATATTAAATGCTAGTTTTTCTTATTACAAAAACATAGCATTTTGCTAATAATGTACCTTTATTTTGGTAATATAGAAAACATAATCAGCAGAGGATTTCCAAGATTCATACTGAGAGTTTATTATTTAAGGTTTTGTTGTTTCCATTAGATTTTGCACAATTATTTTGTCTAATTATTTCTCATGAAATCATATATATCATTATAAGATAAACTAACAGGAATATGTGCATCTTTCATAAATCTGTGGTCCTGGTTCTCTTCTCAAGTCTTTTGTATACCAGGAGAATGAGAGGAAGGCTGATTTGGCGATTAAGGTGCTAGTCTGGGGTGTGGGAGATGTGGGTTTAAGTCCTGTTCTGCTATGGACATCCTGTGTGACTGGGGCAAGTCACTTTGTTTCTCTTTGCCTTACTTCTGTGCCTTACTTGGAATGTCTCAAGAAGCTAGAACTACTTAGGCCATGAGGTGATAGCAAATTTTAAAATAATGTAGGGAAGAGTGAAGTACACTATTTACAAAACCCTTTGGTGGTATAATTCTCTGAGACCATTGTAGAGTTATAATTTGACAGTCACAACACCAGGGGAAGGATCAGCCACTAATTCATGGAGCTGTTAGATTGTGAAACTGATTGCCCAAGCTAGGCTAAAAGAATAGTATTAGACCTAACCCTGAGTGTGTGATCCTGAAATGAGTTCCTATAAGGTGGTATTGGTTCTTAGTACTGCGAAGAAGGATGGTTTCTAGTCAGTCTGAAGGAGTCTGCTGGAATTTAAGCAAACCCTCTTCCTCCAGGGATCCATACAAAGATTGTCCTCAAAATCTTTACAAGTGGTATTTGCAAGAAGATTGCCAGTTCTTTTGAGAAAGCATTGTCTTTTTGTTCTGCATTTGTACAATGAGTAGCATAATTGGGTTCTGGTTCATAAAATATTGCAACACAAGTAAATAGTGTTTATTAATAAAGTGTGTAGCCTGTTTTAAAATCTTGTTTTTTCTAATGCTTTATTCTGACTGTAAAATAAACAATACCTTTGGTTTAAGAAGGCAGTCTGGTCACTGTACACCCCTGATCAGATTCCTGTAAAAAAAGAACTGCCTTTAAATTAACTCAGTCAGACCTTTCAGGGGAAGATTACAAACATGGTACTGTAGCCCAGGGCCCAGCCTAGGAAATGGAGAACTGTAGAATTCCACCGTGATCTAGGTAAGGGCATGAGGCTGGATACCCGAGAAGCTACCATGAGAGAGAGAGAGGGGGGGGGGGGGATGGAGTTGCGGCTAGCCCTGGAACCATAATATAAGCATAATATCAACCTGTTCAAGAGGGGAAATGGAGGAAAACTAGTAATTGTTTACAACAGATGGAGGAATTTGATGCCAGTATAAACCTTTATATTGAAGCATAATCCTCACAGGAAGGTGGATTAAAGTAATTTGCTTATGCATGCCTCATTTTAATTAAAGAATGTTTGTTCTGGAAAAAATGTAAATGAAAAGGAACAGGGAAAGTTCTTGCCTATATTTTCTTAAACTGATTAAAAGAATCTCAATGTGGTTTCAGATCACCTCATTAGACAATTGACATGATCAGGCCCCAACCCTGTTCTCCATATATTTGGTATATTCTGCTCCCCATTGATGACTATCTCCCCATTGGAGTTGACATTCAATATAGAATGGATGAGCGGCTGAGAATGATCTTCAGTTCACATTGGATTTTTCTGCTCAAGCCTACCAAAACCTATGACTTTCACTTAACATCAAAGGCTATGTCTACACTTACTAAAATTAGTTTGAATTAGTTATTTCGAACTAACTAATTTGAACTAATTTTAGTTAGTTCGAATTAACTTAAATTGAACTAGAAAAAATTAAATTCCAAAGGGGTAGCCGTGTTAGTCTATTGTAGAAAGACAACAGAGTCTTGTGGCACTTTTAAAGACTAACAGATTTATTAATCGCATGAGCTCATGCGATTAATAAATCTGTTAGTCTTTAAAAGTGCCACAAGACTCTGTTGTCTAGAAAAAATTAGTTCAAACTAAGCAAGTGCCATGAATGGCACTTGCTTAGTTCGAATTAGCGATTTGCATTGAATTCAATGGGCCGGTTAGTTCGAACTAAGCAATTAGTTGGTTAATTGGTTAATTGGTAATTGGGGTTGGCCTGCTGTCTCTCGGAAGTGCGGAAGGGGCCGCCCAAACAGCGCGTCCCCAGCACGGGGAACTGGCGGGCTGGTCACAGTTACTTGGCCGTCCTGCTAGGGGCGCGTGTGCCGTTCCTGCCACGTCTTTTCAGATATGTGTGCGGAGATTTGTGAGGACAATTAGTTGGTTAATTGGTAATTCGAACTAACTAGTTTGAATTAACTCTTACTTTGAATAGCCTATTCGAAGTTATTAGTTCAAATTAAGGAAACCCTTAATTCAAACTAATTAAAGCCTAATGTAGCCATGGCTTTAGTTAGTTCGAATTAAGCCTCCTTAATTCGAACTAACTTGCCAGTGTAGACATAGCCAAAAAGACTAAAGTGGTCTATCAGCTTGTCTCAGAGCTTGCACATGATCTACCACAAATTACTGTCAAGGGACAGACTTTGGGGACAATCTAGCATTTCTGCTACCTTGGTAGCTAACTGTCTCAAAATGCAAAAATTGACAGTGAGATTTAGCACTAGAGCCAGTGTTAAAGTTCTTCCATTATGAAATTGCACTTTGTTGTGTTTTCACAGATCATGACATATTGAAGGACATCAAGATCCAGGTCTATAAGAGAGTTGTCATCCCTACACTCCTTTATAGATGTGAAACCTGGGTAGCCTACCAACAGCCCCTTAAGAAGTATCCCAACAATGCCTCTGGAAGATCCTTCCCATCAAATGAAAAAATTGCCAGTATCCTCACTGAAGCCAGTGTCACCAGCATTAAAGAAATGATCCTAAGGCACCAACTATAATGGTTTGGACATTGTGTGTGGATGTCATATTTTCACCTCTCAACACAATCTCTCTATTTTCAGTTTACATGTGGTCAGAGATCTTGTGGTGGTCAGAGGAAATGCTACAAAGATGTACTGCAAGCATATCTTAAAGAAAACTGAAGTGAACATCATAAACTGGTAAGAGCAAGGCACCAACCAGTCTCAGTGGCACCATGTACTCCATCAGGCAGCAACCTGCTTCAAGGAGAAATATTTTGCCCCTGAAGCTGAAGAGAGAGAGAGAGAGAGAGAGAGAGAGAGGAAACGAAAAAGAAATCACTTTCTACCAGCAGGCAGCTGACAGGCTGGGAAATGTGGGTGGATCTGTGGTTCCAGGACTGGAGTTTGGAGTTATCTCAGGAGTTGTATATAAATCTGTGGTAGAGCGCATACTCAAATTGAGGGATTGCCAATGAGATGACTCTAGAATGGGAGAGACTATAAAGTGACCTGACTGGAGGATTAAGTCACAGGAAGAACTAGTTCAGCTGCTGGGCAGCCACTGGCTGGGACGCCAGCAAGGAGAAAGCTGCTACTCTTTGTCTGGCCATGAGGAGGCACCAGCAGTCAGTAGACCCCCTTCACATGGGACTTAGTTTGAACATAGGACTATGGGCTTGTGTTCTGATCCCACCACCAACGCTGATGCTCTGGATAATTCACAAAGACATCAATTCAGCAAGGTATTTAAATACCTGCTTAACTTTAATCATGTGAATCATAAGTAGGACAACACACACACTCATAGAAATATAGGTTAGGAAGGGACCTCAGGAGGTCATCTAGTCCATCTCCTACACTGAGGTAGATCTAGACCACCCCAGCAGCTAATGTTGCTAATCTATTCTTAAAAACCTCCAATAATGGAGATTCTGCAACCTCCTTAGGTAATTTGTGCCAGTGGTTAATTACCCTTCCAGTTAGGAAGTTTTCCTTAATGTCTAACCTCAATTTCCCTTGCCCTCTCCTGTCCTTAGTGGATAAGGAGAATACTTTATCACTCACCTCTTCAAATCAATCTTTTATATATTTGAAGACTGTTATCAAATCCGCCTAAAGTCTTCTCTTCTCTAGTCTTCTCTTCTCTAGGTTAAGCAAACCTATTTTTTCAGTCTTTCAGACTAACATGTTTAAATTAAACAGGTGCTTAAATTCTTTACTGGTCTGAGGCCTTAATATTTCTGGTGTAGTTTTTTTATCCTTTTAAAATATCTAACGTCCCAGGAAGAGAGAATGGTAAGGGGCTGGGAATTAATTAGTATTTCTAAAATTATTTGAAGATAAGCACTCAAATGCATATCCTATACATTATTATATATTTAAATTAGAAGCGGGTGCAAACTAAACCGTATGAGAACACCTTAAACTTTCAGTTGGGAAAGTAGCGAGGGATCTAAATGAAAATGCAGATTTTATAGCTCAGATAATTTCTCATTTCAGTGGAAAAACCCACTGCCTCCATCCTGATAATGAGAATAAGAGTGTAAAAGATGTGATAATATAAGAGGCTAAAAGAGAAGACTGTATGGGTGCGTCTACACTTGTAAATTAAGTCAACTTAAGCTTGCTTAAGTAAACTTAATTTACCCTGCGTCTACACTACACTTTCCTTAAGTCGACTTAAGCAGCTTGCTTAAGTCGACTTAAGGAAAATTAAGTCGACTTTATTAAACCTCCTCTGAAGTCGACTTTAGGCTTAAGTCGACTTTCTGAAGTCGACTTAAACCAGTGTAGACACAGAGTAACCCTAAGTCAACTTAGGGCTCTCCAGGACTCCCCCACTGCCTTCCCTGCCAGGGGGTGGCACAGGGAGAGCCTGGCATGCCCCCCCAAAGAGCAGGGCAGAGCCCTGCCCACCCTGCCCCTATGCCCTGCCAGGGTCCCTGTCCCCCTTTGCCCCATTGTACCGTGGTACAATGGGGCAAAGGCTGAGCCCCCAGGCACTTGGCAAGGGGTGCACCCCCTGCCACCGTGGACCTGCCCAAGGTCCCCCTAGCCCCTAGAAGTCGACCTAGGCATCCAGTGTGGACGCTCGAGATCAACTTTGTAAGTTCCCCCCTAAGTCGACTTTAAATTTAAGTGTGGACATGCTAAGTTGACTTAACAACTTGTTAAGTCAACTTAGCTAAAGTCGACCTACATTTACAAGTGTGGACATAGCGTATGAACTGATCTGCTTATAACACCTTTCCTGCTCTTGCTTACCTGATGAAACTCAGAACATCAGAGGTGTTTGGAAGTACTGACCCTGAAGAACATTTTTAATGGTGAAGGCAAGGTGGTTAAAGAAAAAAAAAAACTTTTGTTTTCATGGTGATGGTGGACAATCCATCACAGGCAACATACATTTACTTGTTTATCATTACATATCTCTGCACTCAAGAACAGAAATGTGGGGAAACCTGCTCATTGTAGGAGTCACCTGTCTCTGAAATATGGATCAAATCATATGTTGAGAAACACTGCCAATGTATTAAAATAAGAAACAAAGTGGGCGAGGTAATAGCTGCTATTTTGATGAAAGAGACCAACTTTCAAGCTACCCAGAGCTCTTCTTTTCATCCACTTCAACCCCCTACTATCCTGGGACCCAGATGACTACAACACTGCAAACAACTTATTAAAATATCATGAGCTGTATTGTTCCATGTCATGTGATGTAGGTCTTTTATTACATTGGAGCATCCATGTGAGCTTACCAAGGCATCTTTCCACTGATAACCATAACATAACCAGATATGAGAAAGAGGTCCGTATGGCTCAAAAGCTTGTCTCTTCCATCAACAGAAGTAGATTCAATAAAATATGTTACCTCACCCACCCTCTCTCTTTCACATCCTAGGATCAACACGACTATAACACTACAATATTTGGTAAACCAGAGACTATAGTCTAGTCTCTCCATCAAAACATCACAGGTCTTAACTTTTTAAAATGAAGTATTTTCAGTTATACAATACACACTGCAATGTAATGCCAACATTATATATCATCTTTTCTTTTGTTCAGTCAGAATTTTCTCTTATAATTAAAATGTATTAAATTAAGAATTTAGTAAATAAAAAGATAAAAACTTTGAAATTTCAAATTCCCTGGACATTTTTCTCTGTATGGGCTAAGAGAGCTGTTCAAATTAGAAAAAAAATATTCATGATTGTTGAGGTAACATTCATAAGTAGCTGGAAAGCAAACTGCTGTTTCTTACCATCACAAAGCTATCATGGAGATATATGTACAGTGAACGACTGATCTTTCTGGGAAATCTTGTTAGGAAGCAGAATGCTTCCTTTGCCTATTTTCTAGATGTGACGGAGTGGAAGCTGAATGAAGTAATGTTGTATAAGTGACTTGTATGTTATCTGACTCATACTAACATTCTCTCTCCTGGGGCTGTCAGAAATATTTCAAAGCATAAGAAATACTCTGCTGATTATTGTCTGGAAGATTGGAACATAATGATGATCTTGCCTGATGCTACTTTTCAGTTTCCAAGCTATGACTATGTCATTCACTTCGAGGATGACTGGTTTTCCTGACATAATTATTTGTTGAGTGTATGAAATAGAGGAAACATGGTGATGTCATTAGAAATCTAAACTCTATAGACAATAATTAGGACACAGGCCACCACATGGCCATCTGTTGTATTCATAGACTCAAATTTTAAGGTCAGAAGGGACCATTATGATGATCTAGTTTGACCTTCTGCACAATGCGGGCCACAAAAACTCACCCACTCACTCCTGTAATAAACCCCTAACCTATGACTGAGAAGGCCTCAAATCATGGTTTAAAGACTTCAAGATACAGAGAATCCACCAGAGAGTCCCCAGCAAGTGACCTGTGCCCCATGTTGCATAGGAAGGCAAAAAACCCTCAAGGCCTTCATTACAGAGCAATGAAAAAAATAGTTTGTTTTTAAATCAAAACTAGTCGGTAGATTGTAACTGATAGACTTCCTTGCTTATTCAATCTGTGATCTTTGGCTGAAACGGATTGTTAATCATCTCTCTTCATCAGATTAGTAGTTAGTAACTACAGTATATAAACACACATTTATTAAAGGGCATACTCCTTTGTATCTCTATACTTGACTAGTTATTTTGGCACAGACTCGTTCACAAATAGTATGCAAGATTGTGTATCTCTTGCTTATCTTTCACTTATTTGAGGGAACATGCACAGATGTTCACTCGCATTATATCCTTTCCATTCAGTCTTATCACCAGTGGTAAAGAGCATCATTTGGCATCTCCATTAAAGTGTCAGGGCCAGTGACAGCAGGGTATAAAAAATAAAAGAATACTTGCTCTGCTCACAGAAGATCTTACAAAGGTGTAAGCTCCACATTTTATCCAGGAATCAGATTAAGTCAACATAACTTCCATGGATTTATTTTGACTAATATAATCACTTTGGAGCCATTAGTTCATTGGAAATTGAGTTTGTTTTAGTGTTTAAGCAGTATTTTCATGGCGTTATAATTTATAATAGCTTATAGGTTATAATAGCAATGAAAATTAGGTTTGCCTTCAGTTTGACTTACTTCAATGGTTCCCAACTTTTTGGCTCAAAGGCCACAAATATAATTTTTATAGCCCCGAAGGGATACCAGTCTATTTAATTAAAATTAAATTAAAATATTATTAATCAAATTTAAATTAAAGTTTAATTAAGATAGATTTTTTTAAAGGTTTTTAAAAAGGACTGGATGCAGACTGGAGGGGAGGTAAGCAGCCACAATCCGGCTCCCAGCCATGTGCCGGGACCAGGTAGCTGCAGCCTGGCTCCCAGCTAATGGTAGAATAGAACAGGCCACTTGAAAAAGCCCCATGGGCCACTTTTGGCCCATGGGCTAAAGGTTGGGAACCCCTGACTTACCTGCAATAGAATTGGACAGACAGCTGTGGGGGAAAGCTCTTTACAAATGTGTTCATGAATTCTGAATTGCAAACCGATCCAGTCATTTTTGCATCTTTTTTTACTTGCCTCTGAGAATATTTAGGAGACCAGCTTTGTTCACATGGGTATTTGAGGAAGGCCTTTTAATTACACAAATACATGTATATTATCTTATCGTTTTTCTGTCTGAATTCATTTAAGACAATGTCAATTTTCTGGTTTCACCCCAGTACTTGTTGGTACATTTGTTGCACTGAATGAGATACATTACATGTTGTGATAGTAATCATAGAATTTTAGAGTTGGAAGGCACCTCAAGAGGTCATCTAGTCCAACCACCTGCTAAAAGCAGGACCACTCCCACTAAATAATTCCAGCCAGGATTTTGTCTAACTGGGCCTTAAATGTTTCCAAAGATGGAGATTCCACCACCTCCCTAAGTAACTCATTCCAATGCTTCATCCCCCCCCCCAGTGAGAAAGTTTTTCCTAATATCCAACCTCGACCTCCCCAGCTGCAACTTGAAACCATTGCTCCTTGTTCTGTCGTCTGTTACTACTGAGAACAGCCTAGCTCCTTCCTTCCTCTTTGGAGTGCGCCTTCAAGTAGTTGAAGGTTGCTATCAAATCCCCCCTCAGTCTTCTCTTCTGTAGACCAAATAAGCCTAATTCTTTCAGTCTCTCCTTGTAAGTCATGTGCCCCAGCCCCCTTTTGTTGTCCTCCGCTGGACTCTTTCTAATTTGTCAACATCCTTCCTGTAGCGGGGAGCCCAAAACTGGACACAGTACTCTAGATGTGGCCTCACCAGTGCTGAATATAGGGGAATAATCACATCCCTCGATCTGCTGGCAACACTCCTACTGATACAGATCAATATGTCATTGGCTTTTTTGGCAACAAGAGTACACTGTTGATTCATACCTAGCTTTCCATCCACCATAACCCTCAGGTCCTTTTCTACGGTGCAGCTACTTAGCCTATCGGTCCCCACCCTGTAGCAGTACATGGGATTTTTTTGTCCTAAGTGCAGGACTTTGCACTTATCCTTGTTGAACCTCATGAGGTTTCTTTTGGCCCAGTGCTCCAATTTGTCTAGGTCTCCCTGAATCCTATCCCTGCCTTCCAGTGTGTCTACTATTCCCCCCAGCTTGGTGACATCTGTGAACTTACGGAGTGTGCAGTCTATCCCATCATCCAGATCATTGATGAAGATGTTGAACAGAACCGGCCCTAGGACCGATCCCTGGGGCACTCCACTCGTTACTGGTTGCCAAGTAGACATTGAGCCATTGATTCCTACTCACTAAGCCCAATGATCAAGCCAGTTTTCTATCCACCTTATGGTCCATTCATCCAACCCATACTTCCTTAACTTACTGACAAGAATGCTGTGGAAAACCATATCAAAAGCTTTGCTAAAGTCAAGGTATATCATGTTGACTGCTATTCCCACGTCCACAAATCCAGTCATCTCATCATAGAAGGCAATCAGGTTGGTCAGGCACGATTTGCCCTTGGTGAATCCATGCTGACTGTTCCTGATAACTATTTTCTTCCAAGTGTTTCAGAATGGATTCTTTGAGGACCTGCTCCATGATTTTTCTAGGGATTGAGGTGAGGCTGGTTGGTCTGTAGTTCCCCAGATCCTCCTTTTTCCCTTTCTTGAAAATATTTGCCTTTTTCCAATCATCCATGGAGGATCTTGAAAGATCTGTTGATGGGGGGAGTTGCAATGGAGATCTGTCTGAAGGTTTTGCATCTGTTGTTCTGGCAGAGTCTGGTGCTGCTTTAAGTTGGTGTATCCTGATTTGTGAGGAACTCACTTCTGGTGATGAGCATGGTGAAATTTGGGAGTTGTTTGAAGTGCAGAAGAGGGGGATCAGGAAAGGATTTCTTTCAGGATGTGGTCCCCAACAAATGTGGGTTATAAGAGTTTGAAGATATCCTGTATGGGTTCCAGGGTCGAGTAGTATGTGATAACTAGGGGTGCGTCTACACTTATAAGTTAGGTCAACATAAGGAGGCTTAAGTCAATCTAAACTACTCCCCATCCACATGGGGCTTTTATTAAGTTGATTTAAGCAGTTCCTTAAGTCGACTTAATAACACCTATTTTTTGGTCGACTTAAGCATTAAGTGGACCTTATTAAGTCGACTTAAGCCAGTGTAGATGGGGAGTAGGCCTAAGTCGACCTAAATGCCCTAGGTTGTCCTAGTGCTAGGGTGAGCCCTTCCCCCTGGTAGAAGGGAGCCCCAGCTCCACTGGGGACAAGGACCCCCCCCCAGGGACAAGGAACCACTTGCAGCTTGTCTCCGAGACAGTGAAGCCACCAGCGGCTCGTCCCAGGGACAGCCAGCCATGTGTGGCTAGCTCTCCCTGAGACAGGGAAGCCGCTTGTCCTGAGGAGAGCCAGCCGTGTGCAGCTGGCTGTCCCCGGGGCGAGCCGCTGGCAGCTTCTCTGTCTTGGGGAGAGACAGCTGTGTGCAGCTGGTTGTCTCTGGGGGAAGCCGTGGGTGGCTTCCTTCTTGGCAGGGAGCCGCGGCCTTGTGCCTGGGACCTGTGGCTCCCTTAGCCTGGGGAGCCAAGGCTCATGTGGAGCCTTGGCTCTCTGTCAACCTAGCCAGTCGACTTAGAGAGTCTAGTGATGTCAAAGGGTTATGGACAGAGAGGTCATCAGCCACTATGTCAATTTGTTGTGATTTTTTTTTTCCTCTCCCTCTCTCTTTTCCCTTCTCCTCCCCAAGCACGAAAAAGTAACCTGTGACATATTAAAATATGGGATCCTCACATATAGCCACCATACAATAATCCTTTTCGTATATTTTCTCTAAGGTGGCATTTTTTTCCCCTGCCATAACACACTGCGGTGTCATTATCCTCCTACCGCTTAACCACAGAAGTTGTTTTGTTCCAATATGCAGATCAATGGAATGATCCAGCAATAACTAGCATCATTCCCACTCATAAGCTTTGTGACATCATTACAGAGCCCTGGGAGTCCTGATCAGGCTGCTGATGCAAAGTGGAAGTGACTGTCTTTTTGGGCCTGAGGGAGGAAAGCAGTGCCATCCCAATCATATAGGTGAACTAGGCGATCACCTTGGGCACCAGGTTTTAAGGGGTGCCAAATTAGATGGAAATGAATTTTTTCTCTATTAAAAATATATTAATATGTTATCCCTTAAAACATGGGTGTGGGGAGGCAGGGCAGCACCAAAGTCATAGTTTGCCTATGGCACCAAAAGCTCTTAGGCCGGCCCTGGAGGAAAGGTAGATAAGAAGTCTTTAAAAGTAAATAGCAATGCACTACTTATGGAGGCAGCTCAATATGTGGTGTGTAATAGTCCACAGCATCACAGTGTCCTGCTTCTGTTGGGGATGGTAAGGTTGATTCTTTAACTGAAGGTCTTGGATACAGCTGGTGTAACTATTTAATGTGAATAATATTTGTGATGCTGTCCGGATTTAGGGAACCATTTATGATATTATTTTGTATTAATATTTTATAATTGTTATAATCCATAGGAACTGTGCCATGTTTGGCATCAATAGAAAGGTAATAATTTGTGGGGAATGATTATATAGTTTATGTATTGGATTTGTATTCATATTAGAAGTTAGGAATATGATTGTTATATTTTAACTTGTGTAAGGCTGGGGAAACTCCCCAGACTGAATGTCTACCCAGCCATTGTCTCCTTAATGGCCCATTAAGGAAGCTCCCCAGTATAATGGGCCGAAGAAGAAAACCTGTTGAGCCACTAGGACTTGAACATGTGACTCAACTCCAGTTTGATTGGAAAGAACTGCACACAGCATGGAGAAGGCCAGAGGTGATAAAAGGCAGCAGCCCAGACTCCATCTTGCTCTCAAGTCCCCAGTCTACAGCCGACACCCATCTCTGGAACTATTCCTCTGAGACTGAACAAAGGATTGAGGCCCACCCTGGTGCTGGGTGTTTACCAGAGGAACAAGCCTGCAAACTGCTTTTCATGAACTTTAAATCATTTGTATGTATGTGATTCGCTTTGACCTTTAACATCCCTCATATTTTGTTTCTTTTCTTCTTATAATAAACCTTTAGTTGTAGTTGCTAAAGGATTGTCTACCAGTGTGGTATTTTGGGTAAGATCCAAACCTATATTGTTCTGTGTGCTGTGGCTGGCCCTTTGTGTACTTAGATTTCCAGAAAGCATTTGACAAGGTCCCTCACCAAAGGCTGTTA
>ML685766.1:17403221-17415653 GCA_007922175.1 Pelusios castaneus
ATCACTTGATCATTGCCTGTTAGGTTCACTCCCTCTGGGGCACCTGGGCACTGGCCACTGTCGGTAGACAGATACTGGGCTAGATGGACCTCTGGTCTGACCCAGTACGGCCTTTCTTATGTTCTTATGAGAACCTATACCTTTAAGGGACCGTGCGGCTAGGTGGGAGCCGGAGGAGCTGGAGTGCAATAAAGGGAGCTGTTTCTATTTTGGGCAGATTTCTTGGTACCCAGTGTGGGGAACCAGAAGCCCATTTGTGACTGATAGGGAGACTGGTTTAAGTACCACCCATCAGTGTTTGGGGAGTTTGGCTCCCGGTTTTGCAGCTTGCCCTGATTTTTGCACGTCCAGGAGGGTAACCCAGGAGTCCCCGGTCACAATATTCATTGATTATTTGGACCATTTTTATGTTCAATTAACTTGATTTTTTTGGTGTGTGAATGTATTAATTATTTGCTAGTATTCTTTGGATAATTTATGCTAAGATATTTAAGCCCTGGATTGCTTGCAGTATGTTCTAATACTGCGTATAAATCACATGGTATTGCATTTGTTCCCGGAGTGCAAAACCAATACTTTTAAAACCAGAAGACTGATAAACAACAAATTGTACTTCTGGTATGGTATGATGGTATGAGTATTTTGCACTTCTGGCATGGGCTTTACTATATATACTCATTTTTGCAACTTCTACATTCAGTACACTTTTTATGAGTATATTAATTGCCACATTCTCACAAACCACAAATAATTTGATCCAACAAATATTAGTGACCCAAAGTTGCATCTTTAATTTGTGAATCAATTTTTTTTAACATTTGGCTGCTCTGCAGATGGAGAACACAGTACATAGCATAAACAAGGTAGAAAGGTATGCAAACTTTTCAGATCATGCTATGCAGATCTTCATCTTTTGCATCACTACGGAGGAACAACTTCACCTTATTATTGTCAGAGTTTGATGCTTATAAATAGAAGTTACATACTTAATTTAGATATAGGGCTATATCTTAGATTACGTAGCTCATCTCTCATTAGAAGCTGGTTATTATCTAGATAAGTCGTATTTTTTTCTGAAAACCATTTAAACAATAAAGTGGTTCTTCTTCCTGCAATTCATATTTAAAAATGCATTTGGTACAATGTAAATGGCTTTTTCTTTAGTGAATCACTTATAAATAATTCATGGTTCAGAAAACATTTAAATGAGAGAGAAATAAAACCTGTGCTGGAAAATATATGACCTATTCCAAACTCCCAGGGTTCTGAATATAATACAGAGGTGGACTAGTGAATAAGTTACGTAGGCCTGGGAACCTCATATATCTAAAATGGAGATTCTTGCTGTAAACAGACTAATTCTTCTTGAGATATGACTACATTTGTCCCTGGAGTCACATTTAGACTATGTCCCATTTACATTTCCAAGAAGCTGAGTTTGATGAAGCAGACAAAATATTCCAGCTTCTCCCTGAGATGACATAAAAACAGGGGGGTTGGGGCAGGGGGCTGTTTGTTTTTTAAACGAGTCATTTGAAAAACTGAGAGGCAAAAATGTGGCACCAAGTAACGTTTGGGCAAAGTTCCATGTTGTGAATGAAAGTATCCCCATTAGCCATGTTAAGCAGAATAAAGGCTTCACATATAGGACTGGTCACTGTGCAGAGCCCCAAGAGATGGCAATAAAGGCTTTTTCTATGGCTGGAGAGCATCTGGGTGTAACACTAGGCACCCCAATAGGAAGAAGAGAGGGGAGGAGCCAAGAGGCAGCGTCAAGGAGATTGAGGGACAAGAAAGCAAAGCTGACTTGACTGATTGGCAGTTTCCCTCTCCTCTTTGGAGTAAGTAAGTGCAGTAAGATTTCCACCCCCCCCCTTTTTCAATTTAATTCACCCACTGGATGGAGCCTTACACTCTGTTCTGACTCTGGAGTTGGCCAAGCCAAAACCCTTCCCTGAGTGGCAGAAGTACAGTTCTAGTGAATGATCCTTTAAGTCCCCAGGAGTAATTCTTACTGTAATGAACCAGAATTCCTGCCGGGCACTCCTGCTGTAGGGCAGTCCCTTTTGTGTCAAACCAGACCATTTCAGCATAGTGTTTTGCATTTGAAGATATGGAGACCGCTCTGTTTCTTCCACAGTGATCTCCATATCTTCAAATGCAAAACACTATGCTGAAATGATCTGGTACACAAACATAACTATATTAATCTCAATGCAGTTACACTGGCCTAAATCTGGAATAATGCCGTGGTGGGTCAGGCACAAGTGCAATGTAACTTTCTTTGCATGTAATCAGTTTTGTTTAGTATGGACTTTTCATAAGAAGTGTGTCCTAGGAAAGGTTATGGTTTGGGCAAGGGGCCAAGGACATAATTCTTTTAGCTGAATGAACAATTTCTCCCCTTTATGTCTGAGCAAATTAGTTTGGTTTAAATAAGAGGTGGCTTGGACTTTAATCCATGCCTCAAAATGAACCTCTGAATGCTTCCTCATTTCTACTCTAGACCAGTAGTGTTCAACTTTTTCTTCATTTCTGGACCACTAAAAGTTTCAAATGGAGATGCAGATACCTTTAGAAATCCTAGATATAGTCTGCAGACCACAGGTTGCAAACCACTTACCTAAACTATCACCATGGCTTAGGTATTATCTTTGAGAGATGAAGTGAGGCCAATAGATGTGTTTAGCAGTTCCTTTTATTGATTGCTTTCCTGGATGATTAGTCAGTAACTTACAATAAAGTTTCTTGGGGAGTGATCCATGAGTCCTGTTATAATGGAATGATCTCTTTGGGGCTAATAAGAGAACAGTACGAAACTTAATTGTTTTCTTTCATTCTTTAGTCTGGATAGGCAGCTAGATACTACTTCCTGCAGAACTTTACTCTCAAGTTCCATTCTGATCCTAATATATCAAAGGTGTTTTGTAACTTCAAATCTGCATTAAGGGGCAGCGAACAGCTATAGCGCCCTAGGAGCAGACCAGAAAATGAAGTGGGACGTAACCCACAGTTCCATGTCTGCTTCCACCTTGTTCTTACAGCGAAGTAAGTTATTTATTCCTTTCCATGAAAGCAATTTTCTATCCACCGCATATCTGGTTTGATATGCTGGCTGGTGAAAAGTGGTTGGATAAGAGCTCTCTTAGTCACCCAAAGGAGTACTGGGTGAGTAATCCCTGCTCTTCTTGGGTATGTCTACACTAGAAAAAGTTAAGTCAACTTTGTTAAGTCGACTTAATAAGGCTGGCTTTAAGTCGACCTAACTGCCCTTAAGTCGACTTAATAAAGTTGTCTTAAGGGTTACTCCCTGTCCACACAGTCCTTAAGTCGACTTAAAGGGTCGACTTAAGGCTTAAGTCGACCTAATGGGTGGTTGTTATTAGGTCTACTTAAGCTTTCATTAAGTCGATTTAAGGAATTTCTTAAGTCGACTTAATGGAAGTCAGGTGTAGACATGGAGTAATTTAGGTCGACTGAAGGGCCCTTAAGTCGACCTAAATTGCTAGTGTAGACATACCCATTGTGACCAGCATAGCAATCTGGGCAGGCTGAACTGGGATGTAAGGGTAACTTTGTTCTCTCTTACCCTCCAGCATGACTGAATAAGAGCTTTGACAACAATCTAGGCCATAGTGAAACTAACTTGAAACCAACTGGTTTGGATCCAAAGGCATAAATTGTCCCAGATTTACTTGAAACTGGGCCCAGGTTTGTTTGAAAGATTGGTGATCACTGAATGTTTCAATGATGACCTTTGGATGAATTTCAGGTCCATTTTGCAGTCTGAAATCTGATGAGTTTCACCTGTTTACATAATTGTAAATGAAAGTTTCAGGCCACAATTACTATAAAGGAAAATACTGAATGACTTGTGTGGTTAAGAAATGATTAATACTCTTTTAATTTGTGCTGGTCTTCAGTCAACTTGTCCCTTTTTATAAGAGTTATTTCAGAAAAGTCACTCTGAGTTTCTGATACTCTTTAACATAAAATAGCATCATCATCATCATGTTAAACTGCATTTTGGAGAGCTGGGATCTCAAATTTCAGAGTTCTTTGATAATTCTTTTAGCAGCTTTCTTTCCCCAACCAGGCCTCAAGAGCATCAAAAGGATGTTATGACTTACATCTCTGACTATAAACTGACTGCACACCTACTTATCATGCATGAAGCTGACTCATACTTGCCAAGAATCACAAGGAGTTTTATAGCCTTTGCAACCAACATCAATGAATTATATTGGCTAGAACAAATAAGGTGACAAAGGGTAATGATGAGTGGCAGAAGAAATGGAGAACCTATAACTTAGGGACTGACAGTCATTATGGTTTACTTGACAACAATCAGGTACGGGAAGTGTTTTTGAAATTAGATGTTATACAATTTCTAGCTTTTTAATAGCAGACTGGGAATTTTGTCAAGTTGTCTAAAGCAAGTGATGTTGGGAGACTGTCAGTAGGGAGATGGGGAAAGCTCATAGAATTTTGGTAATCCTAGGTTTGTGCAGCAGTAAGCATATGTTAGAGTAACAATGCTGGGCTGTTTTGGCCCCTTGCTGGCCTAGGACCAGGCTGTGCTGTGTCAGGTGTGTGGATACAGATGAGATTCCAGCCTGTAACTTCTTTGAAAGTTATCTCCAGTGTCTGAAAAGTGGACTTCAGTGTGTCACAATTCATATTTGATATAGAGTAGAAAGAAAGCTAAGAGAAAACTATCCAAAAAATGTAAAGCTAAGCTGAGTAAGGCTTGGTCTTCAACACCTAAACCGGGATCCAGGCATATGATGTTTAGACTGAGAAAAGTGCAGGGGAGGTCAGAGTGGCATTTCAAATGCCAGGTATTAAGACTAAATTGGGAAATACATCCAGAGCTAGATGTGGAGGAATGTGATGATATGGAGGATCATAATCATTATAGGAAGAACAGAAGGAACACTCTGACATTGCATATTTGAGAGGCTGATGTAACATTGGCTGGCATGCACATGATAATGAACTCTATCACACCTTGAACATCAATAATTGGCATTGTAAAGGGGTGGGATTCCAGGGAGGAGAATGAGGACTCCTAAAACCAGAAGCTCTTTCTCTAAGGTGCTGCTTGGCCCACAGGGGCAGATAGGAATCTGGCTAATAAGCTTGGATGCCAGAAGTGTCAGAGGGGGAAAAAGAGAAAATGTGGAAGTATTTTATTATTCATTGTAATCAGTCCTGTGCCATATCCATTTAGATGGGTTTTTTCCCCCCAGAGTTTAGGTTAGATCTGTTCATGCAGACAATTTCTTTGTTTCAGTTTTATCTTTTCAGTCTTCTTAAGAAATCTTGGCTTTAATGAGACTACTTGAATCATAGATTTTGTTTGGGAACCTCACACAAAGCATCCTGGGAGAAATAACCTTCAGGCTATACAGAGAGGTGTAGTGAAAGCATAGTATTTGGAGCTGATGTCTCATTTTATAAAACATGGAAAAGGATTATTGAAAAACATCTGTATGAAACAGTTGAAGTTTGGATGCATCAGTATGGATTTATGCTGGGAAGGAATATAATTGATGCCATATTTATTCTCTGAATCCTCATGGAGAAGTTCAAAGAAAAAAGATGGCAATTGTGTGGACTTCAAGAAGGTATATAATCCTGTATCAAGAGACAAAGTTTGGTGGCGATGGAGAGGTGTACTAGATGGATGTGTCTCTCCTATCTAGGATATGTAAGAGGAATGACTACTCTACTCAAAACCAAATGGAACTACAGCAGAGACTTTCCAGTAAACAGTTGGCCTGCATCAGGAGTCAGTGATGAGTTAATGTAGACAATTGCACCTACCTTCTGGGTCCTCTGATGCTCCAAATAACAGTAGTCTGAGGCATCACCCAGTGCACACACCCATGCTAGTTTATTTACAATAGTGCAACAATGATGTCCACTCCCAACTGGGCCTCTGTAGGCCCTGAGGTATAGGGCTCCTACTCTTACAACACCAGTAGGCACACTGAACTTCCTCCCTGGCCATGCCTCCTCTGAGTTTCTCTCCAGCAGGCCTATTTATCTGCCCCCAGCCAGGGGCACAGCTGTTCCAATTTGCCTTCTCAGGCCAGGGCCTAGCAGGGTCTAATCAGTGCCATGAGCTGGGGCTCCCTTCCCCTGCTTCCTATGGCCCTGCTAATGCTTGTTACCCCAACCCAAGCACCGGAGCTGAGCACAGACGGCAGTGGCCCTGAGGGGCTTGTTTCCCCTTCACTCGCCATGGTCAACCAATTTCATTTTAAACAAACAAGGAGTCCTCTGGCACTTTTTAAAGACCAACAGATTTATCGCATGAGCTTTCGTGGGAGAAAATGCCACTTGGTCAGATGCTTTGAAGATGGGGAATTTACAGAATGGGAGGAAATTAAATCCAGGGACATGTACGACACAGCATCAGGTCAGGCTGTAACAGCAAATCAAAGCAGGTGTTAAGATTCAAACACTGGGGAACAGCACATAGAAGAAGGTAGGGTCAAATTACCTGCTGTAATGAGAATAAAATCTGTAGTCTCTGTTTAACCCTGAAGCAACGGACTTGAATTTAAGTATAAATACCAATTCTGCAGCAGGGCCGTATTATCCAATAGGAACAGTAGGCACTGTGCCTAGGGTCTAAAGGGCCTATGAAAAAAATGTTGACCATGTTTTTATAAGAACAAAAGATAAGAACGTTACAATCAGCATAGTGATCAAATCAGATGTTAAGACCTGTTACATACTGTAATATTTGGTCATCACACGTGTAAGCTCTGGGTGGAAAACTCTCTTTATTCCATGTGCTTATAAAACTTTATTTAAATTCATTCATCCGATGTAACATTGATTATCCATACTAAAGGTGTCAGCACATACTAGTGACCGACATATCATAACGTTCTTTGACAAACATATCATAATGTCACACATACCGTTTTGCTATCCAAAAAATTTATTCAAGGTAATTTTGATCATCCCTCTACCCATAGAAATTGATACACCCATAAAATTCATCCACCAAAGGGCCTACGAAACAGAAGTGCCTAGGACCTACAAGGACCTTAATCTGGGTCTGTTCTGCAGTTTCTCTTTGAAGCTTTGATTTGTTATTCATTTGTTTCAGTACCGCTATTAACAAGTCATTAATGGAGTGAGCAGGGAGCTGAAGTGTTCCCCTACTGGTTTTTGAACGTTGTGTTTTTTGAAATCAGATTTGTGTCCATTTATTGTTTTGCATAGAGACTGTAATTTTGTGTCAAATAGCTTGTCACAAAATCTGTTCTGGACAATTTGTTTCTTTTAATATTTGCACAACACTTGGAAACTCAAATATTCTGTGAAAGATCTCAAAGGAAGGAAAATATTTGAAATGTCTTGAGCTATGAAGGGAGAAAAATGACAGTACCTGCTATCTATAATTTTCTTTTCCCCCCAATATTTCTCTTCTTCTGTCACTCCCTTATTCTTCCTATCATTCTCCCAATTCACACCCCTTTCTGTTGATGAGGAAAGAAGTGACGGCATGGGATAATCACTTATACCCCCCAAATGAGCTCTGGTTAAAATTGTAAAACACAAACAAAAACAAACAACATAGAATGAGTGCCTCCAAACGTCAGCAAAATATGAGTCATTCTGGATGTCAAGCAGTTGGGACCTTAGAAATGTGGATAACAAAACAAGGAGCAAGTGTGTTTGGAGTCTAATTTTTTCATATATTAGGGATGTTGTCAAGACTGGCAACTGTCTCAGTGATTCATGTGATTTAAGTTTTTAATAGCTACTGTGTTATATTGGTTTTCATTTTTTGTTTAATTCCACCAGAAGGAGATTCTCAATAAGAATGTAATTTAAAAGAAAGGCCTGACACAACTGCAATGTTATGTCCCTTTCTGAATCTAATCAAATATGGATAGAGGCAGCTTAACTCATGTACAGAAGTTAGTAATAGGCCATGGGCAATGCAAGTGAAAAGCTGTTATTTTATACTTTTTTCCCGCAGAGGCTTGTATTTGCAAGTTTTTCAAAGTATATCAACTCCAATTAGATTCCAGTCATCATTTGGTTAAACTTAGGAGAAAATATAAATAAGATAGGGCCTAATCCTGTTCTCACTGACATCAACTGCGCAATTTCAGTTGAAGTAAATAGGAATACAAGGTTTTAGCATTTCTGAGAGTCAAGGCCTTAGCATTTCAAATTGGATTCCCAAATGGGAAGCACACAAATTAGTTGATGTTATTTTTTATAATGGTGGCCTAAATCTATATATTCTTTCTGTCAGACACCCAACTCAGTTTTTCCATGTTCTCCTCTTCTTACAAGAAATAAAAGGCTACAGGGATGAGGATGGAAAGGGAGGGGGAGGCAGGCATCTGTATGGGGAAGAGCAGCTAACATGTACTAATAGCATATAAATTGAGGTCTGTTTTGGATTCTTATAGCAAGTTCATTGCATCCGTTTCTGAACGGCCACAGACCAACACCCCCTCTCAGCCAGATGTCTTCTCTGTTCATTTTATCTGACAGTTGATATGGATAGCTAATACTAATGCACCTTTTCCACCAAATAGCTAACATTTTCAAAAGGGAAACTTAAAACTGATTTTATTTATCAGGGATGACCCAGTGGACACCTAGCTATTGATTGAGTTCCACAGGCAATGAATACGACATACTAAGAAGTGTGTATAAGATTATAAATATCAGAATGTATTTCAGAACTGCATGTTTTCTCACTCACCCTTTCTAATCTAAGTACTCTGTGGAATGAGAATTTCTTTAGTCTTTGGTGTACAGTGTTATTTACAGCTCATGGATTTGCTTGCTTCTGATTAAAAGTAGCATTTCTCAATTATATTTATACAAAGAAAAACAATTTTTCAGACTATTTTATATTTGATTTAGAGTAGTTACCACCAGAAATGAACCGATGAGCATTATCCTGTATTGTGAGCCTCTATTTTTTAAAGAGGAAATGAAGGCTTTCATATTTCATTAGGTGACAGCTGCTTGAGCATTTAAAGTGTAGGACAGTGAATTGAGCTCATGAGGCAAAACCTGCCAATTTCCCACTACTTGAGAAATGATTCAGTTTAAACACAAATGGAAAGAAAGTAGGTTTTTTAGAAGTTTCTGGCTTGTGTTTAAAAATAGCTCCAAGATTGTATGTCATACTAGCTGGTTTTATCAGAGAGCAACAAAATAAGCTATCTTGAAGTTTATCATGGTTAAATTAACTGAGTCTTTGTTATGAGGGTTACCTTGAAGAATATGAGCACAACTTCTAACAGTTCCTTGTTTTCATGTATGTCATCTGAACTGAGCTCTCATGTCTCTGAGGAAAGCAACTAGGGAATTTTGACTTATCTTAGTCTCAGGAATTCTATAAAATGTAAAGTTCTCTCTTTTTATTATGAAGTCTTTTGTCCCATATGGAAGATTCAATTTACAGAGGTAGCGGATGAATTGGACCAATTGCCTTTCTTTCCTACTTTCCCTCAGCCCATTCCTAGCAAGAATTGAAGGACATAATGCTATCCTACCTCTCTATTAGAGTGTATGCTGAGTTTACTACCATCTCAACAAAATTACTAGAAACTATGGCTTGGTGTGCCTACACTTGTAAATTAAGTTGACTTAAGCTTGCTTAAGTCGACTTAATTTACTCTGCGTCTACACTACACTTTCCTTAAGTCGACTTAAGCAAGCTGCGTAAGTTGACTTAAGGAAAACTAAGTCGACTTTGTTAAACTTAGTTTAAAGTTGACTTTAGGCTTAAATCAACTTTCTAAAGTCAACTTAAGCCAGTGTGGACACAGAGAAGCCCTAAGTCGACTCTAAGTCAACTTAGGGCTCTCCAGGACTCCCCCACTGTCCTCCCTGCCAGGGGGGGGTGGCACAGGGGGAGCCTGGCTATGTCTACACTTGTTAATTTAGGTTGACTTTAGCTAAGTCAACTTAACAAAGTCGACTTAGTATGTCCACACCTAAATTTTAAGTCAACTTAGGGGGGAACTTACAAAGTCGACCTAGAGCACCCACACTGGACACCTAGGTCGACTTCTAGGGGCTAGGTGGACCTGGGAGAGGTCTACGGTGGTGGGGGGCACCCCTTGCCAAGTGCCAGGGGGCTCAGCCTTTGCCCCATTGTACCACGGTACAATGGGGCAAAGGGGGACAGGGACCCTGGCAGGGCATAGGGGTAGGGTGGGCAGGGCTCTGCCCTGCCCTGTGGGGGGGCATGCCAGGCTCCCCATGTGCCATCCCCCCGGCAGGGAGGGCAGTGGGGGAGTCCTGGAGAGCCCTAAGTCGACTTAGAGCTACTCTGCGTCCACACCTGACTAAAGCCTAAAGTCGACTTTAAACTATGTTTAACAAAGTCGACTTAATTTTCCTTAACTCGACTTAAGCAGCTTGCTTAAGTCAACATACCATAGTTCTTTAAACTAATCAACCTCCATCATAGTAGAAATCAAAAGAGGTTTGTAAGTTTTGCTCTGTGGATTTTAAAAATAGATTTTTATGGATGGTAAAAAATTCAATTCAAGTACTTTTATCATGACATTAAGGTATTGAGAGAGATTGTTTTCTCTACTGCTGTAGTGTCAACTCTCAAACATTAAAAAATCATAACTTAGCTCCCAATAAAACATAAGATTCATTAATTGACTTATTTTAATTATATATATTTAGTTGCCTGGTATTTTAGATCCTTTATTATTCACATTTTCAAGATTTTGTCCACAACCAACAGGGCATAGAATAGGACTTGATGAAAAAAATTACATTGAACCTTTGTTTGAGCGGAAAAAAGCAAGTTTTCAACCCAATGAAAATTTCATGGTTTTGGTCTACTTTCTGTGGAACATTTAACCTTTTCATCAAAAAGACAAAATGTTTAAAAACTGAAAAGTTTTTGATCAAAACCTTTTTTTAAAATAAAAAGTCAAATTTTTCCACACAGCAGAAAAAGAATTATTCTTTGACCAGATATAATGAGAAACTTTAAAAAAAAAGGATTAAATGAAAGCTAGTATTCATACCTCCAAGAGCTGATGGGTAAGGAAAACCATAAAATATTATGACCCATGATAAAACCATCAGAACGGATAATGCATTAAACCTCAATATATTTTAAATATTAATAATTAATAATAAAATAATTAATTTTAATATCTATCTATCTTTGCTGTTGTGAAGAATTTTGCATATATCAATTTTTCTGTCCTGCACATAGTCATAACTCTGAGAAAGTGTTTGGAATTATGTTTTTATTTTAAGCACATTTTAATAATCCTGACAGAATCTAATTTTCTACAGGAATTTATTAAACACAAATAATATGTCAGGTTTCTAACTTTATTTTCTTCTCTTCCCATGCAGTAATATAGGTAATTTGTGTTTTAAAGAGGCCAATTTTCCAATGCTAAAAAAAACATAAGCAAAACTAAGGGTGCATGTAGGGGAGAATATTTAAACATACAGATATGAAAGATGATGAGACATTGTTTAAGAATGATTTATTGGAAGCCCCCAAAACTACAATTCCTTCATCATAAAAAGAGGCTTCTGTGATTAAACCACACTGGGTAAGAAAGGAAGTGAAAGAAGTGATAAAATATTAGTAATGAATATAAATTAGCCGTTAGCATGTCTACCCATTTCTTTTTCCTAATCTGTAATCAATCAGTCCCTCTGCTATCTCCTTTATAATTTTCTTGATTGGTTCCAGTTTTCTCCATTATATCTTCAATCTTTCCTCCCTCCATAAAGTATAGCTCAGCCAGCCTCAGCAAAAGCTTCCAACCCATCCTGCTACCAACTGAGATGGGGCTGTCTTTCTTAAAGGTGTTCCCTCCAAGCCTGACATTTCTGACAGGTGAAACGGCCAAGGCACCAAAGCCAACATTGGCTCATTAAACCCATGCTGTCCAATATGGGGTTTGTAGACCCCATTACAGTCTTACCAGTCTTCTGTTGGGCTTCAGCTCCTCTGCTTGGGGCACGGGCATAGAATTAGTAGTATCTGCTTCATCTGTCGGGGAACAACAACATCCCATTCTTCAGTGCTTCTTGTGGGTTTTCAGCTCCAAAGGAGGATGGGACATGTGGATTACTGCTCCCAGAGGTGTCCTATCAAGGCTGATGTCACTGCCCATAGCTCCAAGCATCAACTTCAATTCCTGCTGAACTTGTAACAACTTCCCCATTTCTTACAGGGTATCAATGTCTTTTTTAAAACCAACAGAGTCTTGTGGCACTTTTAAAGACTAACAGATTTATTAATCGCATGAGCTTTCGTGGGAGAAAATCCCACTTCGTCAGACGCTTTGAAGATAGGAAAGTTACAGAGTGGGAGGAAATTAAATGCAGGGGAGTGTATGACATAGCATCAAGTCAGGCTGCTATGTCATACACTCCCCT
>ML685766.1:17416053-17432007 GCA_007922175.1 Pelusios castaneus
AGGGGAGTGTATGACATAGCAGCCTGACTTGATGCTATGTCATACACTCCCCTGCATTTAATTTCCTCCCACTCTGTAACTTTCCTATCTTCAAAGCGTCTGACGAAGTGGGATTTTCTCCCACGAAAGCTCATGCGATTAATAAATCTGTTAGTCTTTAAAAGTGCCACAAGACTCTGTTGTCTTTCTACAATAGACTAACACGGCTACCCCTTTGGAATTTTTTTAAAACCGTCCTTCCAGCTGCAACATGCTATGCAGCTATGGAGGGACAGGGCCTCCCTGTCCCAGTACTGTTCCATGCCTTGCTCTGGTTTAGTGTTGGGTCTGTAAACACCATCACAAGCACCTTATTTAGAGTGGCAGGAGATGAGAGTCAGAACCACTGAAAATGTATGTATTAACCAAATCTGATATTTTTTTCTAAACAACTTCATCCAAAAAGTCTAATTAAAACAAGAATCTTAGAATTAATAGTCATCTCCAGGAAAAAGTAGTTAGTATTAAAAACCAAACCAAACCAAAACAAAAACAAAAACAAAAAACCAACAAAAAACCCCAAAACACCACACTCCATTTTCTCAGACTGGAGGGCTCAGTAACCTATAGCGATGATGCTGGCTTATGTTTATACAGATGATGAAATGTAAGTAGGCCCAAAAATCTATTTCCTTACAAACAGACCTGTCAATATGGAAATGAGTGAATAAGAGTAAAGTGAATTGAGACAGTTCAGAAACTAGTTGAGGATACATTAGGACATAACCCAACATGTTTTGGTCCTAACTGTTTTTTGTTTGTTTTTTTAAACAAGCATTTTAGATAAAAGATTAATGTTATGGAAAATGCTATCTTTATTGATATCTATAGGTATGGTACTTAGATGTTGATCAATACGATGCTTGCTGTTAAATAGTCAGTCAGAAACGAAAAAATATTAAATGATTGGAAATAGATTTCATGTTAGCTAAGAAGTGTTGTTATAATTGATTTTAAAAGCGCAGCAGGCTAATTCTAGGTTAGGTGTGCCCTTATAACATCACTGTACTGTCAGAGAAAGGATTATACACATTTTCCTCATTTTGGGACTGATCACCCCTAAATGCATCATTTAGTCTTAGAATGTAAATATAAATGCAGTGTCTAGTAATATTGTTATGACTGTTTGTGTAACTATTTTATATTAACTAAAGTTTTTAATTTTATCACTTATTGTGTTGTTTACAGTCTTTCATTAAATTCATTTGATGTCAGTCCTGGAGGCTTGAACCTTAAAGAATTCAGTTCAGTTTTATTCTTTATTTTTAAGTTATTAATTGGAAACATATAAATCAAAGGTTACATTTTCTAACAGTTAAGATCTTTCTTAAAATCTTTCCTCCACACTCCTCAATATTATGCCGAAAACTTTTGCAAAAACGTTTGATAATAATAAGCAAACTAGACTATGGAATTGTTGTTGTACAATACCTGCATTTGCATGGATACACATTTCTACAGCAATTAGAAATTATGGAGATAAGCAATTTTAAAAAAATGTTCATTTCTAAAATGTTTACCTTCATTTCAAAAGATTAACTGCAGGTAGGTCTTTTTCAAGCCTACAGTTTGCAAAACTATATACAAGTTTAAGCTGGCTTTTTTGCACATAAAGTGATATAGCTGAATATTCAGGTAATTATAGAGATCCAAAGTGCCCAGGTATTATGTGTATCTTGGAACACAACTGGGATGCATATTTGGAACAGTGACCTTATGTTTTAAATTTATAGTCCACTGTAATGGGTATTGATTGAGACATAAGTGGGGGATAAAATGAAATGACATAGGACACAGGTATTGCCATACTGGATCAGACCTGAGGCCCACTTAGTCCACGACCTATCTGTGATTGTGGCCAACACCAGATACTTCACAGGAAAGTGTACAGACTCTGCAGTAGTAGGCAGATGTGGAATTATCTTCTCCCCACATACCCTGTCCTCCTCATCCCTAGTAGTTAGAAATGGTTGAACCTTGAAACATGAGGTTTAATATAGAACTAAGCAAAATTTTTCAGATATTCCCCTCCCCCAAATGCAGATTTAGCTTGACTGAAACATTTTGTGAATTCTTATCAAATCTGACAAATTGTTTCAATTGAAAAAAAATTCCTTAAACATCAGAGTGTTTCATTTTGACCCATTTTTTTAATTGGCTGGTGAACTGCAAGCTCAATCTTCTGCATAGCTCTATTTTAATATCCCTTCCTAAATTTTATATCTTTTCCCTTTTTAATTGTTAGCATTAATTATAACTCTGAATATTTTTATTATTCACATAAATATTAAATTCTTTTTTTGAATTGAAACTCCCTGACTGAGTTCTTGGCCTCAGTGGCTTCCTGTGGCATTGAGCTCCAGCATGTAATTACGAGTTCTGTGAAAATAATTTCCTTTGATCAGATTTGAACTTGCCACAATGTAATGCCCCCTTGTTCTTGCATTATAAGACAGGAAGTGGTGTCTGGTATAGGGAGTATAAATTTCTATTTATAGAAGGGTCTCTAAGTGGGGACAATTTGTAAAGGAGATATCACTCACAAATTAAGTTGCTTGACAGTTGTTCTCAGGAATAATGAGTAACTGGTCTGGCTAAAACCCATCTGCCATCAAAGCAGTCCTAGGATTGTCTGCTTCTAATTATAATATGTTCAATATCCCTGAATCTTGTAATATATTTAGTCACATCATCTGTGGGGGAGTTTCTTTAGTGAGCCAAAGTGCTGTAATGCATTTCATATAGACGTCTCCCTTTGTTACTCTAACTTCAAGAAATGTAGTAAACTTGGGTCTCATGAAACCAAATGCTGACTAGTTCCAGAGGGGTAGCTGTTCTAGTCCATTTCAGCAAAACAAACAAGGAGTTCTGTGGTATTTTTAAAGACTGATAAATTTATTTAATGCATGAGTTTTCATGGTTATAATCCCACTTCATCAGATGCTTTCCATTTCATAATTTGATAAAGTGGGATTATACCCACAAAAGCTTATGCATTGAATAAATATATTAGTCTTTAAAAGTGCCACAGGACTTCTTGTTTGCTTTGTTCAAATGCTGACTATTTTTTCTAAGCTATCATGTATAGGTGGCCAGAAGGTTTGGCTCTGAATGCAGTCCCAGAAAATGTGCGTGTGTGACAACTAATTTACCCGCAATCACTGTCTGACATCATTCGGATGCATTTTATTTGCTCTATTTGGTGCAGAAAAAATAGGAGAACTTTCCACTAGAATTCCTCAGTTATCAAAATGGTGATAGGGGCTCTTCGGGAAATAATAATCCATGAGAATTCTGCTACATTCTAGTGAAATTCTACTTCAAATTCTTCTTTTATATGTTGTAACTTTTGTGTCTAATATTATTTGTTTATATTACAGTGACCCTTAACGGCTACAGTTGAAATCTAGGCCCTATTGTCCTAGGCATTATACAAATGTACTGTGAGAGGCAGTCTCTGCCCCAGTGTTTTTGCAATCAAAAACACAGGAGAAATGGTAGAGGATACAGAGACATGCTTACTCGAACTCATGAAGCAGGTCAGTGGTAAAACCAGGAATTGAACTTGAATTGCCAGAGCCGTAGGCTAGTGCTTGATTCAGTATATCACACTGCCTCTCAGGCTTTTAACTTCATTCATTAATTTGTAGTATGGCGATTAACCTTTTCCTTTTCCTTCTTGTCTAGGCTTCTTCAGTTCAATTTCAGGTTTGGTTATCAGCAGGCCGAAGTCTTACCAGTTGGAAGGCAAATAAAGGTAATGATGCCACTGGAGATACTTGTGAAAATCTGACCTTTCTAGTTTGTATTTCAAGGTTAGTTGTTCAAATGATTTCAGTTTTGACATGCTGAAAATTTAGAGTAAGGGAACCAGCTTGTTCAGCTCTGATTTGGCTATGATGTCATGGAAGGTGTAAAGTCAGGAATGTTGAACACTGGTATGTGTAAGAGGTTGGATAATGGAATTCCTGCTTTTGTGTCATGTTTTTTTAAGTGGACAAGACATTTCTGACCCATAACTAGCTTACCTATTAATTCTGTTTTGTAGTATTATAAAAGGGTGCAAAGTTTTAGTGGAGCGGTGATAAAGGCTGACTGCTGCGATGCTGAGGCCCTGACCCTAACAAAACACAGACAAATGCATAGTTGGAAATCAATCTGGCTCACCTGTGTGTTAGCATTTTTAAAATAGGTATTAGATTTATAGAGATGCTTAGTGTTTGCATGTTACGAAACTTTTGGGAGTTGCTGCATGTATTTAATCACACTTACAATATCTGTACCCCATGTTATCCGGTAACATTTAAGGCCATATCTTTACTACCTCACTTGTTGGTATAATTTATGTCACTCAGGAGTGTGAAAAAACCACCACTGAGCAATATAAGTTATACCGACAGAAGCACCAGTAGGGACAGCATTGTGTCAGCGGCAGAGCTCTTCCCATCAGTATAGTTACTGCTGCTTGTGGAGGAGAGCTCTCTCCCATCAGCATAGAGTGCTACATGAGTGATCTTACAGGAGCACAGCTGCATCAGTACAGCTGTGCTGCTATGAGCTCTTTAGGGTAGACATGGCCTTAGTCCTTGCTTTGAAACTGTAAAACTGTTTGCTGTAATATGCACAGTCAGGCTAGTGTGAAATACTAGTTTACCACAGGAGGTATCATCTGCCCAACAGCAGAAAGCTCATAGGCACCAGATGAACCATTGTGAAACATCAGTGGGTGAAAGACATTATTGATTGCTCTCCCCACCATTTTTGATTGCTCTATGCATGAAAATGGGACATGCACAAACCCTCATCTCATTATAATTTGAACTTTAGGGGAAGGGAATAAAAATCTCTGACCAGAAGGAACTGTATTGCTACACTATGTGGAATTTGGAGAGGGCAATATTTCTAAGCTTAAGCAAAGGATCCCCAAGTTGCTTGGCTTGGGTTAGCCCTATGGGATGTATAGCGCTTGCATATTAGAACAACTTCTATTAACTTTTGAAACTTAGGACTATAACGTGTGTGTGTGTGTGTGTGTGTGTGTGTGTGTGTGTGTGTGTGTGTGTGTGTTACATGCTTTAACCTGGAAATAGTTAATAAATCTTTGTTAGTTTATTCCAGGATTGGCTACAAGCGTTATCTTGTAGGGTGAGAGCTCTAGAGTATAACTGACCTGGGGTAAGTGACTGGTTCTTTGGGACTGGGAGTAGTTGTGACTGAATATTGTTGTGATTTCTGTTATAAGGGACTAATTACCACAGAGGCAGGCTTGCCTGGGTAGCAAGATAGACCAGAGTGCCCAGAGAGGTTTATCTGTGACTCCATGTTAAGGCTGGCATAGAGCTTGAGGAGTTCACACTTGATACTTGGTTGGTGAAATGTAAATATAAAGCACACACCCAGCTTAGGTCTGTGCCCCTGTGCCCTGCTTTCTAACAGTCTGTCCCAAGGTTGGCATCCACATTCATCAGCCACTTCAGATAGCTTAACAACTATGCCATACATAACCATAGTCTATGCTTGGCACCAGAAATTCAGCTTGATAAAATGTGATGAAATTGGAAGGAACCAGTCCCTCAGCTTCCCTATGATCTTGTATCATAAACAGGTACAGATTTTTAACTCTGTTGAGTGTCTTTTCATATCCAAATGCAAAACAAAGTCACTATCTGCAGAAAATGGCTAAAATGAAAATATTTAAGGCTCTTTTTAGGTTACCCAAGTCTTGTCTAAGCTGTATGAAGTAGTCAGTTTGGGGTAGGTTTATATGAGGCCATCCTTTGACTGGATTTAGCTGATAGGTTATTATTCTTGTCAGGATTGTAGCTCAGTCAAATGGGGCGATGAGTCCATAGGAAGCACATAGGAATTGTTCCTGACTGTTTTTGGCTGAACTGTAAGGGTTTGTAAGTGGTTGAGGGAGAGGTTCTATGGTCTGAGTGTGTGTAATTGCACCCTGTGAAGTTTGGGTTGTTTTAATCTGTTCTAAGAAGGTTTTATAGAAGTGTGCCTCAAAACCATCTAGGCCCATGGGTTTAGTATACTCTGTCCGGTGCAAGTGTAACCCATATGCCTAAAAAAGGCTATCTCTTTAAGAGACCTACGGAGGGTGGGTTACTGTTGCTAGGCAGATTAGCTACCCACAACTAGAAATTTCTAGAAGCAGGGAGTGATAGCATTTTTGAGCATGCTCCACAGGATGCCCTGCTGGTTTGATGTGTTGTGGCCAGTCAGATCATATGGGAGCAGCAGTCTGTGCAGACAGCAGGCTAGAGCTGCTTTGAGAAGAGCCCATGTGCTCAGTTTTCAGGAGAGAAGCTGAGCCAGGAGTCAACAAGATGTTTTCTCCCTCTAATGGAGTCATCTGCAACAGATTTCGTAGACATGCTTATGGGACTGAGGGCTGGTTCCAAAGGAGAAGGAAAAGCCTGCATGGAATGCTACAGAAGATTCCTGCAAAGGAAGAAGAAGAGGACAGCTATTTCTTGCCACTCAAGCCTCTACATTGGAACAAAGACTGTAGCTGAGAGTTGGGTGAACTCCACCTGGACTTTGGGACTCTTGGGTATCTTTCATGCGGGGTTTCTGTAGGGATTGTTCTGTTTAATTGTATTTTGTTTTCCTAGGATAAGGTTTATTTAGTTATAGTTAATAAAATTCATTGTTATGTTTGTTTTTAGTAGTATTTTAATATGGGAGGGTAACTGAGCAATCTTTGCTGTGAGTCCCATACAGACTGGATCCTGGGTCTCCAGCTGCTTTTTCCACAGGGATTGGGGTGTATTTCTGTGAGGCACTGGAGAAGGGCAGTTGAAATAATTTTTGCCCATCCGAAGGTTACACAAGGCATGAGCAAATGGGATTTCTAAAGGGATGTTTACTGGGGGATTAATTCTCTGTCCCGAACATGGAATGCCAACAGTGTCACTCTGGCTATTACTATAGCCTTCGGATTCAATGGTCTTCATGGCAATTGTTTTCAGAATGGGTTGGATCATGGATTTGAGTGGTCATGGATTCACTGGCCATATCTCTGCTTCCTGTGCAGGAGGCAGGATATTGCAACTCTTCTTGAATGGACTGTCAACATATTCTTAGTAGAATAAGTAATAAATAGTTATAGTGGTACCCAACACCCCAGTTGGTATTTGGGTCCTCACTTGCTGGGCACTATACAGCTAGAAACTGATAATCTCTGCATGGGAGGATTTATAGTCTGAAGAAACCCATAAAGGGTAGAACATGGGATTATAACAACACAGGGATTAATATTGGGATTAATTGGCATAGCTTTGTTAATCACTGCTCAGTAAATGTAACAGGCTCTAATGCCTTTCAGGCCACATACACCTGGGGGGGGGGGCAGATAAATGAATACTTTTCTTCAATATCTGGTTTTAGTATTTGTAATTATGGAACAAAGGTACTCAGTTCCAAATAACTAGATTTATTACCATAGTGGGAGCTGGTTGTGACCCCTTTATTTATGTTGCCTGATATTTTCCCTTAGAAAATCTCTCACACCTCATTGTTTGCAGCAGGCCTTTGACATTCCAAAAGAGAAATGTCTTTTCTTTGTCCCACAACATGACATTCACTTTTGGTTGAGATGTAATTGGTTAAAACGTCACCATTTCCCTTCTCTCACTGGGGTTTCTCAGGAAAATTTTCACAGCACACCAAAATAACAACGCAAACATTTAAGGCTAGGCCCTGCCACTGCCAAAGCAGCAGTACCATACTTTGTGCTGGGAACACCTCCCAGCTACCAGAGGCTATGTCTACACTTGCACTTTTACGTTGACTTTAACTAAGTCGACTTAGTGTGTCCACACTTAAAATTAAAGTCGACTTAAAGGGGAATTTACAAAGTCGACCTAGAGCATCCACACTGGATGCTCTAGGTTGACTTTGTGGGGCTAGGGGGACCTTGGGTAGGTCCACAGTGGCAGGGGGGCACCCCTTGTGTGCAATGGGGCAAAGGGGGACAGGGACCCTGGCAGGGCATGTGGTCAGGGTGTGACACTGTCTGGATTTAGGGAAACATTTATGATATTATTTTCAATGGATATCTCATAAATGCTATAAGCCATAGGAACTGTCATGTTTGGTATCAATAGAAAGGTAGTAATTTGCTGGGAATGATTATATAGTTTATGTCTAGGAATTCTATTTTGATTAGAAGTTAAAATTTGGTGTTATATCTATACTTTAACTTATGTTAATACCATTGTGTCCTTAATGTTTAGGAATGTGCCAGGACAAATGTCCCAGGGAGTTACCTGATGAGCCATTAAGGAATACAACCATTGTGTCCTTAATGGCTTATCAGGTAACTCCCTGGGACCGTTGTCCTGGCACATTCCTAAATATTAAGGACACAATGGTATTAACATAAGTTAAAGTATAGATATAACATCAAATTCTAACTTCTAATCAAAATAGAATTCCTAGACATAAACTATATAATCATTCCCAGCAAATTACTACCTTTCTATTGATACCAAACATGACATAGTTCCTATGGATTATAGCATTTATGAGATATCCATTGAAAATAATATCATAATTGCTTCCCTAAATCCAGACAGCATCACACCCTGCCCACATGCCCTGCCCTTTGGGGGGCATGCCAGGCTCCCCCAGTGCCCCCCCCCGGCAGGGAGGGCATTGGTGTAGTCTTGGGGTAGCCCTAGGTCAACTTAGGGCTACTCCAGGGCTACACTGGCTTAATTTGACTTTAAAAAGTTGAATTAAGCCTTAGGTTGAGTAGAAAGGTGGTTTAATAAAGTTGACTTAATTTTTATTAAGTTGACTTTATTTTGCTTAAGTCGACTTAAGCAAGCTGCTTAAGTCAACTTAAGCAAAGTGTAGTGTAGACACAGGGCCAATTAAGTTGACTTAAGCCAAGCTTAAGTCGACTTAATTTACCAGTGTAGACGCAGCCAGAGTGTCTGTATTGGGATGTGGAGGGAAGAAAGATGGGCCAGGCTCCATCCATTGCCACTTCTGAGGGCAGCAAATGGGAGAATAGTGGTTGTGTGACTAATAGGAGGAAACTGACTATCGAGGAAAATAGTGACATTTTCTATACACAAATGGTCTAAATTCATAACATAAACAAACAAACAGAAAAATGTATTTTTCCTCTAACCTCTTTGTTAAAATAATCTAGGGTGTTTCTTGTCACAGTAGTAGGTAAAAACTTGTCAGGAAGAAGCAAAATGTTCTAAAGTTAATGGTGTTTTTTATTCAGAGTGTTCAAATTACCTAAGAGGAAATAAAAATAAAAACAAACATATTTTTACACCATGTTAAACATACTCTGATCTGTGAAAATATATACAGAGAATTAAATAATTAAGAATGAAATACTTACCTAGAAATCACAGAAAGTCTGCTAGAATACTCACTTATTTTCCTCCCACAAGGAAAGTAATGGAATGCCAGCTTTAGAAAACAGATCACATTCCTGGCATTAGAGGAGGTGCAATTTTTTAGTAAAATCTTATTACTTATATCTTCTTCATGTATTTATTGTTTACCTGATTTTTGCATCTGACTGATTTAGAAACAGATGGTCAGTGAATTCTTGGCAAAACCCTGTAGTTAGATTGAATTGTTTATTTGCTCATTTGGCAAAGCCAGGAGAAATATAACTGGGAGCAAAGCCTGAGGTCAAAATTTAGATGCAGGTGTTTTCTTATGCTTTCAGATCTAATGCTGACTCTCCACATGGGTAGTAATTTGTTCCCAAGCATGTTCACATGGCCTTATTCATAACCTCTTATTCAACAACCACATTTCAACAAAGTGATAGGTTTTGGTTGTTATTTTGTTTTGCAAACAACTTTTTAAAAGACATGAGCTTTGCATTGTTGCAGGGAAATAACCTGTCTGGCAAAACTTGATATCAAGTTATGTAAGGCCAAATCATGCAGTTCCCTGCTCAGGAAAAACCACTCTTAATTCTGGGCCAGTTCATGAAAGGCTGTGTAGCCAGTGAGGAATGCAAGGGAGAGTTAGCTCCTCCCCCAATATAGCCATTCAGAATCTCCTTTGGACTGGGTGCATAACAATAAGGAAAACAAACAAGGAGTCCTGTGGCACTAACATGGCTACTACCTCTTTTCGAGCTTAGCAATAAGGAGGTTTAGTAAATAAACTACACCCCTCCATGTAGTGACAGGAAGTGGGTGAAGCCAGGAGGAAGAAGGTGGAGTCCACATGCTGGTCAGCATAGCTAGATCAGCAACAGAGGGATAAAAGTCTGTTACCCATGAAGACAAGCAGCAGACTGCTGCCCCCAAAGTACAAGGAGGAGTAGAGAAGGATTAGTCATCACTGAGGCATCATTTCTTCCCTATGCTTCTGGGATTAATAGAGCTATAAAAATGTAGCGAAGTCCAGCCCCCTGGCCCGAGGAAGCATCAAGTAAACCTAAACTATCCCTTGCAGGTATTTGTGCAACCTGTTCTTAAAATCCTCCATGGACATGGATTCCATAGTCTCCTTTGGAAGTGCATTCCAGAACTTAATTATCCTTGCAGTTAGAAAGTTTGTCCTAGTAGCTAACTTCAATCTCCCTTGCTGCAGATTAAGCCTATTACTTCTTGTCCTACCATCAGTGGACGTGGAGAACAATCAGAGTCAACATTCAAACAGCCTGTAACGTATGTGAAGACTTATCAGATGCCCCTCAGTCTTTTTTTCTCAAGATTAAACATGCCCACTTTTTAAACCTTTTCTCATAGATCATAGGCTTTATGTTAATATTTTCATTGCGCTCCTTTGGGATCTCTCCAATTTTCCATCTCTTTCCCTAAAACCCAGTGTGCAGAATTGGGCACAGTACTCCGGGTGAGGCCTCACTAACACTAAGTAGAGTGGGATAATTACTTCTGATGTCTTACACATGACACTCCTATTAATACACCCTGGAATGATGTAGCCTCTTTTGCAACTGCCTCCAACCATTGGCTTGTATTCAGTGTGTGATCCACTATACCCCATCGATCCTTTTCAGCAGCACTATCATCTAGCCACTTATTTACCATTTTGTAGCTTTGTATTTGTTTTTCCTTCCCAAATAAATTATTTTGCACTATATTTATTCAATTTCAGCTAGTTGATATCATACCGATTCTCCAATTTGTCAAGATAGTTTTGAATTCTCTTCCAAAGTGCTAGCAACCACTCCTATCCTGGTATCATCCACAAATCGCATGAACATATTTTCCATTCCATTACCCAAGCCATTGAAGATAGGCTACATAGACTCTCTTAGTTTGATAGTGAACCATTGATAATTACCCTTTGAGCATGGACTTTCAACCAGTTGTGAACCCATGTCATAGTAATTTAATCTAGATAGCATTTTTTGAGTTTGCTTATGAGAATATCATGTGTGACTATATCAAAAGACTTACTAAAATCAAGATATATCACTTTTACTACTTCATCCCCATGTCACTAAGCTAGTAACCTTGTTAAAGAAGGAAATAAGTATGGTTTGGCATGATTTGTAGTTGACAAATCAATAATGAACGTTTCTTAAAACCCCATCATCTTTTAGGTGTGCACAAGTGGATTGTTTAATAATTTGTTCCAGTATCTTTCCAGGCATGGAAGTGAAACTGACTATTTTATAATTCCATGGGTCACCTTTGTTCTCGTTTTTAAAAATAGATACTATTTTTGCCTTTCTCCAATCTTCACCATTTTTCATGAGTTCTCAGAGATAATTACTAACTCTTCTGAGATAGCTCCAGAACAATTACTATTATGAGATAGCTCCAGCTAGTTCCTTAAGTACCCTAGGATGAATTTCATTAGGCCCTGCCAACTTGACTACATATAACTTATCTAAATATTCTTTAACCTGATCATTTCCTATTTTGGATTGTGTGCCTTCCTCTTTATGGGTATATTAATTGTGTTGATTATCTGATTACCATTAATCTTTTTAGTGAAGAATGAAGTCATGAAACACCCATCTTTCTTAATGTTATTATCTCTACTTTCATGCTAAGTAGAAGACCTTCACTTTCCTTTGTTTTTCTCTTGCTCCTAGTGTATTTAAAGCATATTTTATTTTCTTATATATTCATTGATAGGTGTAACTCAGTTGGTATCTTAGCCTTATTGATTTTGTCCCTACATGCTTGTGGTATTCTTTTATATTCCTCTTTATTCATCCATGTTTTCATTCGTTGTAGGATTTTTTTTTTGAATTTCAGTTCATTAATTTCAGAGCTCCTGATGGAGCCATGTTGGCATCTTACTATTCTTTGTATTTTTCCTTTGCATCTCGATAGTTTGCTGTTGCACCTTTAATATTGTCTCCTTGAGAAACTTACTGTTCTCCTGAACTCCTTTACTCCTTAGATTTTCTTCTCATGAGACTTTAACAGTCCTCTTAGTTTGCTAAACTGCTTTTTTGAAGTCTATTGTCCTTATTCCGCTGCTCTTACTCCTTCCTTACCTTAGAATATTGAAATCTATCATTTCATGGTCATTTTCACCCAAATTTGCCTTCCGCCTGCAGCTTGTATAACTATATGTCACCTCTAACCTAGGGCAAGCTGCAAATACAAATCTATGAATAGGGAGTTTTGCCTAAGTATGGAGTAAGAGACCAACTCTGATTCCACAAGAAAAGGCTGAAAAAGGCCTTGCCTCGAGGATCTACAGGGGTAATGAGATAGAACTGGTGTATTCTTGTCTTACATACAGATGGACTGTGGCTCTTAGCAGTAAACATAGATGGGAGGGAATAGTGGGCGTTGCATGTTGTTTATGTTACTCCCCTCAGACAGTAATCTGGACCTGGGTCTATGGATGTGTGCTGTTCATAGGGCTACTCAGTATGGCCCTTTAACACTTCTACTCTCTCTATATTTTACCTTTCTTCCATGAGGAACAGTACAGAACTAACCCTCCCCTTAAGTTGGCACAGAGGAGTGGGAGATTATTTTGCATCATTTTTCCAAAAGAAAAAGAACAAAAGAAATATGACACTACTGATATCTTTTGTACCTTAAACATCCACCTGAGGACTGGCAGCAGGAGTTGCCCCTTGGAAAGGAATTCAGGATGTTACTGTGGATACTTCTATACAATCTTTAGATCCTAATGGATTTGGCACTGGTCACATGCTATTCTCCTGTGCAGAAATAAAATATGTGTAGGTTCAGTCTGGATAATGGCTTCAATATATCAAGAGTATCTGCTGAGAAATATTACTACCATTTGCATCTCTGTAAATATTTAGTCTCTAAGGAACAGAGTACTGTGAAAAATTATTCTAAAAAGTCCATCATTGTGTGCTAGATACCCAATGTATCATATTGATATAGAAGCAGCAAGTTGGAATATGGATTGTATATGTGGGAAGACAGATTAATAGCCCTTTACCACTTTATGGATGAAATATAATATATGATTTATTTTCATAGGTATAATAGGTCAAAGACAAAAAAATTCAGTGCTCTTGTATGTAGAGATTTTTGTTACACAATTACAGATCTTTACAAAGACTATTTGGCAGTTGTTGTTCCTTATTGATTATTGTTGGTACAGCCCCATTGGGTTAGGCACTTTACAAAGATATGCGAAAAAAAATTACAAGCTATGTTTAAGCTGAGACAACCACAGGTGGACAAATTGTAATCTTCTATTGCACATCAAAAACTGGAACCCGTTTGATGAAGCTGCCAAAGTTCTCAGCAAGAAAAAAGAAAAGACGAACTTGCCAGACTTAACGATAGGTCCGATCATTCCTGCTAGATCTGCTGCGTGTGGGAAGATACATCAGTTTCTTCTTTAGTGTGGTTCCTTCCCTTTCTTTGAATTGTGGAGCATTCTCTTAGGCCTTGGGGAACAATCTGTAAGGAAATATCACCAGCAAAAGTCTTTAAAAAAAGGTATCAGGTCCCACCCTCTTCCTGGTTTAAAAATAATGGGATTTTATAATACATGTTGGATTCTTATTATTTGCCTTCTCATTTTTGAGCCTGAGGGTTCACATTTCAAAGTTTTCTCCCACACTAGGAGGGATAGAAATCTATTTTTTCTTTTTCAATCTTATCACATGTAACACTTGTAGGGCAAGTGCCAACTCATGCAAAGACTGCAGCCTCACTGAAAACTTACAAATGCATAGTTGGAAGCCAGTTTTACTTATCTTTGTATTAGCATTGTCAAAGTAGATATGTGATGTCAAGTTGATAAAATTGTGTTTAGACTTTATTCATATATTGATCTCACTTAAAACCTCTATAGACCATGGTATAAAGTTATAGAATGTTTGCATTGTAAAGCTCTGTAATTTCTGTAACTCAGAAGGAAAATTAGCATTAATGAAGGTGGAGTGCTCAAAATGACCCACACAAGGCAAAAAAGGTATTGTATAGCATCAAAGCAGAAAGGCCTTGTTTATTGCATTCCTAATTCTCTGCAGGAAGGGGAGACCTATAGGTGAGCTCATCCAATCATTTTGGACTCTGGAGGGGAAGGGATAAAAATCCCTGACAAGAAAAATTATTTCATGCTATCTGAACACAGAGGGGGAAAAGATTCCTTATAATAATAATAATAATAATAATAATAAAAAATCCTCATGCTGGTTAGAATGTGTTAGCTCTTAAAGATATTTTGAATGACTACAACTCAGTCACCTACTGAATAACAGACTGAAACTGGTGATTCCTCTCTCTCTCTCTCTCTCTCTCTCTCTCACACACACACACACACACACACACTTATTTGCCTATGTTAGCTCCTTTCCCCCATAGGATTTTGAGTGCAATCCAGGAAACACAGAAAGTACTTTATAGATTGAATATAGGAACTAGAGCAGGCTGAAAAATGTCCAGTGGAACAGTTCACTGTTAGAAAATGCTGATTAAACAACATAGAAACATTTTGCAGTAATGGGTCAATTTGCCAAAATGTTGTGCAGGAAATTATCAAAGTATTTTGAATTCTATTGGTTAAAAAGATATAGTCAATATGGAAAGTTTTGACCTGATCAAATCTAAATGTTTTGATAAGGTTGAAATGAAATATTTTCAGAGTATTTCAATTGGTGAAAAATTCCAAGACTGTAAGGTTATGTGTACATTGGAGGCTCTGTTAAGTCGACTTAACAAAGTCGACTTTAAGTCAATTTAAAGTCGACCTTGTTAAGTCAACTTAGGGAGTCCACATTGAAAACTCCTGTCTACTGCCTGCATCTACACTGGCAGGTGCTTGGCCAATGGAGGAGTGGTGCGTTGTGGATAGCTGGGAGGAGGCCTGGAGGCCAATTAGGTCGACTTAGGACCACACTGGCTTAAGCTGATTTAATAAGGTCGACGTTAGTGTTAAGTAGACCCGTAAGAGGTGGTGTTATAGAGTTGACTTAAGGAAGTCTGCTTAAGCACTGCTACAGGCTGGGGACCAATCGACTAAGTAGCAGCACTGTAGAAAAGGGCCTGGAAGTTATGGTGGATGGGAAGCTGGATATAAGCCAACAGTGTGCCCTTGTTGCCAAAAAGGCCAATGGCATATTGGGCTGCATCAGTAGGAGTATTGCCAGCAGATCGAGGGATGTGATAATTCCCCTCTATTTGGCACTGGTGAGGCCACATCTGGAATACTGTGTCCAGTTTTGGGCTCCCCATTACAGAAAGGATGTGGAAAAATAGAAATAGTCCAGCGGAGAGCAACGAAAATGAGTAGGAGGCTGGGGCACATGACTTACGAGGAGAGACTGAAGGAAGTAGGCTTATTTAGTCTGCAGAAGAGAAGACTGAGGGGGGAATTTGATAGCAACCTTCAACTACTTGAAAGGGTGCTCCAAAGAGGAGGGAGCTAGGCTGTTCTTAGTGGTAACAGAGGACAGAACAAGGAGCAATGGTTTCAAATTACAGCTGG
>ML685766.1:17432017-17483946 GCA_007922175.1 Pelusios castaneus
GAGGACAGAACAAGGAGCAATGGTTTCAAATTACAGCTGGGGAGGTCAAGGTTGGATATTAGGAAAAACTTTCTCACTAGGAGGATGGTGAAGCATTGGAATGGGCTATCTAGGGAGGTGGTAGAATCTCCATCTTTGGAGATTTTTAAGGCTCGGTTAGACAAAACCCTGGCTGGGGTGATTTAGGGGGAGTGGTCCTGCTTTTTAGCAGGGGGTTGGACTAGATGACCTCGTGAGGTCCCTTCCAACCCTGTTATTCTATGATTCTATGATTCTATACTAGGCTGTACTCCACATTTCTTGTTGGTGGTAGACTAATGCTGGAGAGGATGCCTGTGAGGAACTGTGACTGGGTGAGCTTACCCTGCACTAAAGAAGCCCAGCTAATCTGTGGGGATTTATTCAGCATACGCAGATATGCTGACACTGTAACAGAATTTTCCAGCATACACTAGAACTTTCCAGCATACACAGATATGAGGACACTGTAATTGGAAGATCACAGCCAGGTCGGACAAGGATACTTCAGGTTGCAATGGCATACTGCCACATACTTTCATACCGGCCTTGGCGCTTCAGTGTCTGGATTTCTGCGAGAATTTACTGATAGTGAGGAGTAAGAAGAGCAGTAAACACAATTATAAATCTAGGGGTTATTTAACCAATGGCTTACAGGTTTGTTTTATATAATTATATATGCACCAATTAACTGCCTTGTCATAGTTGGTGGTGGGACTATGGAAATGTATAAAAATCTTTACTTATGTATCAATAAACGATGCTTGCTTGCAATCATATTGGTTGTTACGCTTGATCCGTCCCACATTGAACTCGACACTAATCCTGTGGGCAGTGGAAGCCCTGCCCCTTAAGTCCTGCTGGGCATGCTCAGACTGCTGCTCCAGCATAAATGGGAGAAGCTCAGCTGGATCAGGGCTGATCAGCGAAGAGGGAGGACCTGCACTGGAAGCTCGAGACCGGGAGTGGTATCAGCCTCAGGAAGTGGGAGGCTATGTCTACACTTGTTAATTTAAGTCGACTTTAACTAAGTTGACTTAACGTAGTTGACTTAACTTAGACTTTAAGTCGACTTAGTTAAGTCGACTTAGACTAATACGGCTACCCCTTTGGAACTTAAAATTAAAGTCGACTTAAAGGGGAACTTACAAAGTCGACCTAGAGCATCTACACGGGATGCTCTAGGTCAACTTTGTGGGGCTAGGGGGACCTTGGGCAGGTCCACGGTGCCAGGGGGGGCACCCCTTGTGTGCAATGGGGCAAAGGGGGACAGGGACCCTGGCAGGGCATGTGGGCAGGGTGTGACGCTGTCTGGATTTAGATGATATTATTTTCTATGGATATCTCATGTTTGGTATCAATAGTAAGGTAGTAATTTGGTGGGAATGATTATATAGTTTATGTCTAAGAATTGTATTTATATTAGAGGTTAGTTAGTTAGGAATTTGGTGTTATAGCTATACTTTAACTTGTGTCATCCTGGAGGGATGCCTTAGACAGGAGGGTGTGAACAACAATTGTCTCCTTAATGGCTCATCAGGTTTCTCCCTTTGGCCCATTGTAGGTGGGATCTTCCTTAACATTACAACCATTGTCTCATTAATGTTAAGGAAACACCAAATTCCTAACTAACTTCTAATATAAATACAATTCCTAGACATAAACTGTATAATAATTTCCAGCAAATTACTACCTTTCTATTGATACCAAACATGACATAGTTCCAATGGATTATAGCATTTATGAGATATCCATAGAAAATAATATCATAAATGCTTCCCTAAATCCAGACAGCATCACACAGGGCTCTGCCCTGCCCTTTGGGGGGCATGCCAGCTCTCCCAGTGCCCCCCCCCCCGGCAGGGAGGGCATTAGTATAGGCCTGGGGTAGCCCTAAGTTGACTTAGGGCTACCCCACATCTACACTGGCTTAATTCGACTTTAAAAAGTCGAATTAAGCCTTAAGTCTAGTGGAAAGGAGGTTTAATAAAGTCGACTTAATTTTCATTGTCGACTTTATTGTCCTTAAGTCGACTTAAGTAAGCTGCTTAAGTCGACTTAAGGAAACTGTAGTGTAGACGCAGGGCAAATTAAGTCAACTTAAGCAAGTTTAAGTCGATTTAATTTACAGGTGTAGACGCAGCCGGAGAGACCAACCCCAGAGGAAGCGACTGAGAGCAACCACACGGTAGCAGCTGCCCTGAGGCTGATCCTCAGGTGCCTACTATGGCTGGTGGACCCCAGGACCCTCCAGAGAAGCAGCTAGCAGCATGCATTAGAGGTGATGAGGCATGGAGCAGGACCACGCTGGAGGACAACTCTCTGCTCGGGTAGGAAGTTGCCATGGGGGCCTAGGTTGTGGAACCAGGGATGGTACACCTGAGATCCAGAGTGTTTTGGTGTGGATCCCTGCTGACTGGGTGCCATTACTCCAGCACTGATAGGGTCCTGGGCTGGGGCTCAGTGGAGCGGGAGAACCTGAGCCCCCCTACCCGGGTGCTGTGCCCCCATGACAACTCTGTGCTGCCCTGGCCTGAGGGCCTGTATATTGACTTAGTGGCCAGTAGGTTGTGCTGCTCTGACCCAAGGGCCTGTCTATTGACTCGGTGGCTGCTAGGCCATGCTGCCCTGATCCAAAGGGTGGGTGTTTATTGACTTTGTAAAGTCGTGAAGACCCCCTCCTTGCTCGCGCCCCTCAGACTTTCGCCGTCTGAGGGCACGTGCGGGGCACAGTCCGGGACAAGAACTTATTTGGCATGGGGATGGCTTAATGTAAGAAACAATAGAGAAAAGTGTGTTACAATTAATTTCTCTGACCCAGGGGGGGGGGGGGGGTCAGTACACAGCAGGGTGTTACTACCAGCAATAGAAACAAGGAATCCTGTGGCACTTTTAATGACTAACAAATTTTTTTATAGCATGAGCTAAGATGATGAAGTGAGATTTTCTCCCATGAAAGCTAATGCTATAAATAAATTTATTAGTCTTTAAAAGTGCTGCAGGACTCCTTGTTTGTTTTTTCTGAGCTAGACTAACACAGCTACCCCTTTGGAATTTACCAGCAGTAGAACTCAGATGTGAAAATGATGGGCAGTTGTCACTTTCTCTGCTTTTTGGCTTGTTGCATTGTGACTTTGTAGGAAGATGCTCCCATTAGCATGGCCTAAATGTTTATATGCTTGCCTTAAAGCCTGGGCAGGGATATCTGGATCATTCACTTCTGGTATTGGTGTGGCTGATTCTTGTGGAATGAATATACAGGAAATTATAGCATCAGTAGTGGCAGCCATATTTAGGTTTGTGGTGCTACCCTGCGATTCCTCCTGCATAGGGACCTTGCTGAGTAGAACATACACAGGTAGAGATGGGTGAGCTGTTGATAGACTCTATTAAGAATGCCTGTGTGCTTTTCCCATTTTCCTCAAGGGATAAGCAGGCTAACTAAGGCCACTACTGCTGGGCATAATGAGCAAGGCACCTTGCTCTGATGTGGAATCTATTTGCAAGTTCTTTTGTGTCAGCTCTTCTTTCACCTAAGCACTCTGCTCACAGGAGGAGTGATATGACCTTCAGTTCTTTACCCTTGATCTGTTACATCTTTAAGTATTGAGTGATTATCAATACCATTTTACACGAGTAGATGAATGGATGCAGCCGCACAAACAACAAAAAAACTGTTCCAAAGCCCTAAGCCCTCTGTGTGTTTAAATGCAAAGTTTGATTTAGCTCTGTTTCAAACAATTGAACTGCAGTAGATCGTTTGAAGTTTGCCTGACCCTGATTTTATAACAATCACAAAAAAGATCAAAGCCACACAGCTACAAAAATTCTTGAAAAAAGGGAGGGAGGATGTTCAGTTGATGTTGTCTGAAAGATTAAAAACAAATAGATGAGCATTAAGTTTTCAGGTCAAAACCAAAACGATCTGAGGAAGAAAACACTCTATGCAGTTAATACTAGGAACCCTTCAAGGAAACATGCTTCGTAAAAACAAATAGGACTTAGAAGTGAACAACTTTTGTAGTGCTATAGGCAGCAAAGGAGGATTAATCAATGACAAAGAATAATGATGGGTGAATCTCAAAAGACTGAGAAGTTGGTTCAGTTTAGAGACATACTGAAAGTTCAAATAATAAGCTGAGTATATATGAACTTTTAGGTCTGAGGAGATAGCTAAGCTGGCAATCTCATGACAGTACACTTTCCTAGGACAGAGACAGTGCTATTGCTTCTGGTCACAAAGTATTTGGGTAGGCTATCTCCATGCCTTGTTGAAGCCAGGATGGACAGAACTGTTTGAAAATGAAAAGGCAAGAAAATGATCAACTATTCTGCTCCATCAAAAATGTACAAGTTTATCATGAAGTCTAAATGGAGTTTCTTAGCTGAACCATTTTGCCCATCCCAACTAAAGGCTAGAATTAAGAACTACGTACTATAGGAGAATTAATTTGCAATATTGGGAAATTCAGAACAAAAATTAGTAGCCATGTTAAAAACATATGCACTGAAATGAATATACACGTTGTTTGTTTTTCAAAAGGTCTGAAATACATTGTTTGGCACAGACCTGTATTCTTTAAAATCTGCATATTTCATATCTGAGTGTGTATATGTAGGTTCATGCATATTTATATATCTATGCACAGTGGGCATATGCAGTATTTAGATAATATCTACATTAATAGAATGATAAGAGTGAAAAATCAGGATCTAAAAAGTAGAAAATATATACCTATTTTGTCCACTGATGCTTATTTTTAGAATATGATATCACTGTAAATCAAATAATTGTTCAGTTAATTCAATTTAATAATTAAAATCAGATTTTTATACTGCTCTACATGAAGTTACTATGATATTTTTAAAAGACCTTATTTGTTTATCAGTAGCTTTTCTCAAAGTCACGTCTTTTCTAGGCCACTTCTCAATTTACTGCATGCTGATCAATCATCGTCTTCTGAAATATGGCTATGTCAGTACCTACTGCTGGCAGGTTTTGTCAGCCTGTAATAAATACTTTAGCAGTGACTGCAAAGATGAATGTAGGGAAACAGCTACATTAAACTCTCTGCAAGGAATCGTCACAAAATCCACTTTGTATAACTCTGCCAAAGAAAGACAACACAGAACTGACTCCTGCTTATTCCACTTCTACTACTTCTCAAATACAAGCTGCTGCCTTGAGGTCTTCTGCTGTTGAGATTGCTTGGCTATGATTCAGTTTATATGTTAAACCACTAAGGGAAACTGTGGGAAACTACAGCTTTCAGTGCTAACTATACTAACTCGGATTTCCATTCTCTTCAGATACAGAGACAATTATCATTCAGATGTCCAGGCCTGAGAGAGAGAGCCCGCTCAAGCTCAGCCAGCTAAGACAGAGGTCATGTTGGCTGGAAGGGAGACTCACTGGATGAGCCTGGCAGCAGTTTTGACTCCATCTGTCCCGTGGTTATCTAGGCAGTCATCACAGAAAGCATCAGCCAGGAAAGTCTTTTTACAAACTCAGCCGGCTAGGAGATGGTGCTCTTTCTTAGACAATGTGATCCTAGCCACTGTTATCCTGAGCTTTATCATATCCAGGCTAGAAAATGTGCGCTACATAAGTGTTTCCCAATGTTTGCTTTATATGTAGCTCACCTTTCAATGCATTTACAGTTGCCTCCATTTCTCCCCACTCACTGTGTTCTCTTGTGTTATATCCTGGCACAGTTGTCACCCTCTATAATGTCTCTTTTCTGTCGTTTTTACTTTCCCTTTTTATGAATATTCTCTTTCAAGCCCTGCCTGGTGTGTTCTTCTGCAGAAGGTTATGGGGGGATGGAATGGGCAGCAGGAATTATTGGTAGCTCTCTGCAGCTGGACATCTGAGCCAAATCCACATGATGAGAGGAGAGAAGCTTGGGTTAAAGTGCTGAAACCTTGAGTTTATGAGATGAACTTGCACAGCCAACTGCAGAAATAATGTGTGACGTTCAAGTGTGTTTGTTTTAATAATGGGTAAACAAACTCTCCCACCTCTTTGCATTTCTCCTGTGCCTTCGGCCCCCATAATCTGGTGCTTAGCTGTGAGGCAGGGAAGCAGTCTTCTGCATTTTTTTTCAAGGACCTAACACAGTGTTGACACTCAACTAATTACTAAATATAACAATAAAGACTTGTTCCTTCCCCTAGTTTGAGTAGGGTGAGCTTCACCTTGATCTGCGTGAGGAGTGATTTTAGCAGACCTTTTCCTATTATTTATTCTGCAGTAGAGAAACATAGACATTCACAGAGCTCCTCATTCCTACCACACTGCTGTCAACAATAAGTAGCTGATGGGTTTCATGCATCTCATGGCTATTTTCAATATCTGCACAATAGCATATAACCTAAAATGCAGAGGATAGGCTTGCCCTTGAGACTTCAAGTTCATTGGGGCAAAAATAATTTTTTTGTCATGTGTGAACCCAGTGCCTACCATATTATGGGTCCTGGTCATTTATTGAGGTCTCTGGTATTACAACAATACCAATTAGTAGTAATAATAATTAATTTAACTGCTACTTCAGTCAGACATACAGCTTATTTAGTAGGGGTACTGTAAAATACAAAATCCATACCTGTTAGTGTCTTAATCATATAGATTTGGTTACTATAAATAGAAGTCCAGACATGCAACGTTGCCACTCCTGCAAGGGTTCAAAAATCACATGCCACTAAACTACACACTGGGGTCTGCACTGGCTGGCAGGTGAAAGCTGATTGAAGAGTATAAAGATACTATAGGCTCTTCCATGGGGAAAGTGGCCTTCTAGATCTTTGACTGTGGCTTATGCCAAAATGGATCCTTCAATGTTTAATTGAGATAGACTTCCCAATGTAACATTACTTATTTATCTCCAAAACTAAAATAACCTCCTATGTCTCAAAATTGGCTTTCCAATCTGGATAATTCCTTGGAAACTGTTGTAATCTCAGTGATTTGAGGAATTCTGTTGTCTTTGATTTAATAGCTCAGTGTAGTTTCCCAGAATTTTCAGAAGACTAGCTCTGCCTTTCTCATTTGATTTCTGAGTGAAATTGAAGGGTGTTGCTATTTACCTAGAAGCCCCCAAGATCTGAGTCCTGGTTACTGGAGACATTGTCTCTGTCCCCATGTAGCAGTTGCAGGTTTTTGGCAGTCAAGGTAATTGTCCCTTGGTTAAATGAGGGTGCACTTGGCAGTAAAGTCTTCTTGGTGAATGGTTATTGTCTTTGCGATTCCCTTCCCATTCTGGTCTACTAGATGTGGATTTGTCTCCATTTGGAAATGCTGAAAGACATTTTGCCAGGCTATGGAAATAATGGAGAGAAGGAAACACTAGGACACTGTCAACACTGGTATGGCAATCTCTATATTCCTAATTCCAAAGGGGTAGCCGTGTTAATCTATTGTAGAAAGACAACAGAGTCCTGTGGCACTTTTAAAGACTAACAAATTTATAAATCTGTTAGTCTTTAAAAGTGCCACAGGACTCTGTTGTCTATATTCCTAAGAATGTGTCACAAGGTAAAAAGTGATTTAGGGAGTCTCATCCCCTACAGGAGAGACAGACAACCTAGCTTGGATGTCTGCTAAACCAACACTCAGTGAAGTGGCAGAGGTAAAAGGGAACAAATTCACCAATTGTCTACTGACCCAGCCAACGAGACATTAAAACTCACACAAGAGAATGACAATAGAAAAAACTATCAGGCATCCACCACCATCTGTAGAAAGAAGGTGGTCTGAGTTTTTGCCAAGTAATAGAGCAATAGAAGTTAGCTAATTTCTGAAATAATGAATGCCAAGTGTAAGCAGGTTAATGGGCACTTGCGCTTATGTAAACAGACTATCTAATCAATGTAAGAAAGCACATTGTGGACTCAGTAAGCAATAGCACAACATTTAATAATATGAATGCGAACAAATCCAAAAAGAAAAAACAAATAATTTAACTGTCCTGTGAATTTCTCCATCATTTATTATTAAATTGTTGAGCACACAGAGAGCATATTATGTCCTAAACAGCTAAAAGTATATAGTTGTTGAAAATAAAATCATAGACAATATGAGTCTTAAGCATCCAGGGTTGAAAATCTTGGCTTTAATTTAGGCTACTAAATCCACATGTATGCACCAGGGGCATATCTATGAATGGGCCTGGGTGGGCTAAGGCCCACCCACTTAGTCAGCAGGCCCACCCACCATAGTGCCTGGCAATGGCGTGAATTTCTGTGCTATGGCTGTGGGCCCAGCCAGGAGCAGGCGGCCAAGGCTATGAGCAGAGCAGAAGCTCCAGTCCTGAGGGCAGATGGGAGTGGGTTGGTGTCATCCCATACTGACTACCAGCTTCGGCCTGGGGGCAGCCATGACACAGCAGGGGCTGGCCTCTTGCCACCTCTCCTCTTCCCTCCTCCCTTCTCCTCCTCATGATGCTCCAGTTGCTAAGTAGCAAGTGGAGCCAGAGTGCTGGCAGCAGATGCACTACCTATGTTTCGGCTCTACTTGCTTCTTAGCAACTGGATCATCGTCAGGCAATTTCTGGTCACATGACTGGAAGCAGGCCATGGTCAGTCCACTCTGGAGACTCAGGGGTCCGGTCAGGAAATGGGCTAGCTACACTCCTGTTATGCATCTCAATTAAAAAATGGTCTGATTGTAAGAGGTAGGTCACCTGCAGTTCCCTGTGCCTTTATTTTCCAAAGCACAGGTGCGAGAGTCTCTGGTCTCAGTGAATCAGCTGACTAGAGAAGTAATTTGTGCCTGTAATCTGGTGTCCTCCTCTTTGAACCTGTAAGATCTATGCAAGTTCTCTCACCATCCCTGCTGACGATTTTAGCAGAAACATTGGACTGAGCAAATTTTGGAATGGTAAGCAAAATTTACAGAGAGTAATTTTTTCCTCACACTGATCCTGTTCATGGATATGTTGTGTTAGATTTTCATTCATACTTATTTGTTCATGTTTCTTATTTCTGGATTTCCACGTTAACAATGGTATGTGAAGTAGTTCATCATTGTTAGACTTCAAAATTTACACCTCTGCAGATAAATGGGAACCATTCACTTTTCCCTTAGACCAACTAGGCCTAATTAATCTCATGTATAACTCTGTGACTTGTTACACCAGGGATGATGAGATTTGGTTCCATCTCTCTCTCAGAGAAGACCTGGACAGTTCTTGATCATCTCCACAACTAGGATTACAAGTAACTTTTCTTTCAAAGAAATCTTAAATCCTACAAAAATCTGAAGAGGGAACCACAAAACATTCCACTATATATTGACTCAATCAACACTTGCCTGTAATACCACAACAACAGAACATGAAAAATTTTAAGTGTTATTGTAACACAATTCCTGGAACACATTCACACACATAAAATGTGGCAATCCAAAATACATACAGTATCACAAAGCTATTTTTCAGAATAAGTCAAACTTCATCCTTCCGTGCTTCAGGGAAGTGATACTTGAGAACTGATACAAAGTTCATTACATTCATTGGAAAGACTCCTATTCATCACAAGATTCCATTTCTACAGCCGGTCAAAACATTTTCAACAGAACAGTTTTGTCAAAATTGAAGCGTTTCATGAAAACATGTCATTTTTATGCTGAATTTCAATGATATTTTCACAAGTCAGGATAAATCATTTTGTGTCTCATTTTGCTTTGATAAAATTGTAAACATTTTCTGTTGACTTTAGTTTTTATTATATTAAACTATTAATTTATTAATTTTTAGTTAGGCATATTATATGTAATGTTATATGATATATTATATCCAACGTTTTATATTCACAGGTTTTGAATGAACATTTCAATGGCTTCAAATCGATTTTTTTAGACTTCCTGTTGCACAAAAAGGTTTGAATTTTTAACTTTTCATTCTGATTCAGAACTAAGACAAAATTTGAAAATATTTGTTTCTCCAGGAATGGAAATTCTGTTTACCAATCATCTCCACCCATTTCCTGTTTTTACGGTCCCAGACACCTGTTCTATAAGAATGCCCATATGGGGACAGACCAAAGGATTCCTAGCCCAGTATTCTGTCTCTGACAGTGGCTGGTACCAGGTGCTTCAGAGGGAATGAACAGAACAGGGCAATTACCAACTGAACCATCCTATCATCCAGTTCCAGCTTCAGGAAGTCAGAGGTTTATGTACATTCAGTGCATGGGATTGTATTCCTGGCCATTTTGGAATCACCATTGATGAACCAATGCACAATGAACTTAGCTAGTTCTTTTTTAACCCAGTTATACTTCTGGTCTTTACAATATCTCCTGGCAATGAGTTCCACAGGTTGACTTTGCATTGTGTGAGGAAGTACTTCCTTATGTTTGTGTTAATTCTGCCATCTATTATGTTGAGTGACCCCTGTATTATGTGAAGGGGTCAATACTTTCATATTCACTTTCTCCATGCCGTTCATGATGCCATAGACCTCTATATTACCTCTTAGTTGTCTCTGTTTCTAAGATGAATAGTCAGTCTGTCTTTTTAATCTCTCCTCTTTCAGAGAACTATAAAAAATGTGTATAAGACCTCTTTCCTGAATGATAGCAGCTAAAGTATGTATAGCTGGGATTATGTTTTCCAATGTGCATTACTTTGCATTTATCAACATTGAATTTCATTTCCATTTTGTTGCCCTATTACTCAGTTTTGTGATAACCATGTGTAACTTGTCGCAGTCTGCTTTGGACTTAACTATTTTGAGTAATTACATATTGTCTTCAGATTTTGCCACCTTATTGTTTACCCTCCTTTCCTGACCATATATGAATATATCGAACCGCATTTGTCCCAGTACAAATACTTAAAGGATCCTGCTATTTACCTCTTTTCAATTTTGAGATCTGATAATTTAGTCCTACTCTTTGTTTCCTATCTTTTAACCAGTTATTGATCCATGAACGGATCTTCCTTCTTATCCCAGGACTACTTAGTTTGCTGAAAAGCCTTTGGGGAGGAACCTTGTCAAAGGCTTTCTGAAATTCCAAGTACATTGTATCCACTAAATCACAATTGGCCACATGCTTAATGGCATCCTCAAGGAATTCTAATAGATTGATGAGGCATGATTTCCCTTTATAGTGTTTATCTCTGTGTCTGATAATTGTGTTCTTTACTTTAGTTTCAACCAATTTGCCAGAAACTGAAGGTTTACCAGTCTGTAACTGACAGGATTGCCTCTGGAGTCTTCTTTAAAAATTGGCATTACATTGGCTATCCAGTCATTTGGTTCAGAGATTGATTTAAGTGACAGGTTACATAACACACTTAGGAGTTCTGCAATTTCATATTTGAGGTCCTTGGATGAACACCCTCCAGTCCTGCTGATTGATTACACTTTAATTTATAAATTTGTTCTCAAACCTCATCTATTGACACCTTAGTCTGGGACAGTTCCTTAGATTTGTCACCTAAAAAGAATAGCTCAGGTGTGGGAATCGTCCTTGCACTCTTCAGTAAAGATTAATGCAAAGAATTCATTTAGCTTCTCTGCAATACCCTTGTCTGTTTTGTGTGCTTCTGCTTCCTTAGCACCTCAATTATCCAGTTGTCCCACTGATTGTTTGGCAGGTTTCTTGCTTCTGATGTTCTTAAAAAATATTTTTGCTGTTAGTTTTCGTGTCTTTTACTAGATATTCTCCAAATTCTTTTTTTGTCCCGAATTAAATATACTTCTGCACTTGACTTGCTAGAGTTTTACTCTTTTCTCATTTCCTCAATAGAATATGACTTCCAGCTTTACTTAAAGGATGTCTGTTATATACTACAAGGGTATGTTATATTATGCAGCAGAGTAACTTAATTATAAAAATGACTAAACCCTACTGAAATGAAATATCACTAAAATGGTCCTAGCAGAAAAGCGGCAAGGAAAATGTTTGTATTTTGCTCTAATGAATTTCTGGTTTCTGAACAACCTTTCAAGCTTTTTGTCTATCATTATGAGCTGTTACATTGTGGTAGGCCTCAGAGGCCTCACCTGGGTTGGGGCCTCTTTGTGCATTGTACAAACGTATGAAATCATATTCCCTCCCTCTAAGTACTTACACTCTACAATGACAAGAGGTAAAAGATGAATGAGACAAACACACAGGTTGGAGATGCGAAGGATTACAAAGTAACTTTCTTTTGTGCTGTTCATTTCCAACTGGTAGCAGCAATCACACATATCACAATGAAGTGTCTCTCTCAGATATATTTTCCTTTTACAGAAAAATGCTGTTAGAAATAACTTACCAAAAACTGTATGTTTGTTTATAGTAATGAGACACTATGAGTTACCCTGCTAAGTAACAAGTCTTTGAAACACTACTGAGAGTTCATAAAGCTTTTAAAAAACATGGATTGTAAAATAAAAATGAAATATTAGTTTAATATCACTAGACCAACACATTTAATGTGCATATAATTTTCAAAGACCCTAAGCAGTAAGCCCCAAGAGCTGATACAAGATTCTGTTCTTATTTTTAAATTACTTTACATTTCCCAATGGAGACTTTAAAGGTTTGCTATTGTATTCCATCTGAGTAGAATCATGGATGATAGCACAACATAAAACATAAAAGTTAGCACAACCAGGGATGTTAGATTTGCCAGTATCTTTTTTTTTCTCCTTCAATTTGTAGCTAGACTTCTGAAGAGTTATTGTTTTCTTTAAGATATAATTTCCCATCACCTGGAAACAATCCAGTCTTAATTAAAGAACTCTTACATAAACTGGAAATCTTACAAGGCTGTTTGGTTTTGAGGTGTGATGGGCTTTTGGGCTAAAGTTTATGGTAATTTGCATGGATTACACAGCATCTGTAAAACATTCTAGAGAACTATTTTATTCTCAACTCCCTTCTGGTTTTGTAGTTGTTGGTTTTAGATTTGTTTGTTTGTTTTACGGACAAATATATTGGTTAGAAAAGGAAATAAACAATATTTTATTTTCTGCCATTTGTTGTGGTAGTGGAATGGGCTAAGACATTTAATAATAGTATCCTTTTTTCACACCCCAACTTTGGATAGAAAGGGGTGGGGGGGACATTCAATGGAGCTAAGCAAATCCAGTACAAATTAGTTCTCACAAAATTTATATTAGAAAATGATACGTTTACCACGAAAGTTTCTGCTTAGGATGGAACTTCGGAAAATAACATGTGATACTTCGTTCTTCTTCTAGCCTTAGTCCCATTTACATGAGGTTAGCTAATGAATTTCTTTGGCAAAATTTTATGGCTATCTGCCAGCATTATGCCAACCCTCCTCTTTGTTCAATAGGCTTGGGCCTGGCTATGACAGAGTGTCAATAATATATGGCTGTGGTTCTCAACCAAGGGTACTTCCGGGAGTACATCAACTCATCTAGTTATATGCGTAGTTTGGCAACAGCCTCCGTAAAAGGCACTAGTGAAGTCAATAAAAGCTAAAATTTCATACGGACTATGACTTGTTTATACTGCTTTATACACTGTACACTGAAATGTAAGTATAGTATTTATATTCCAATTGATTTATTTTAGAATTGTATGGTAAAAATGAGAAAGTAAGTATTTTCAATAATAGTGTGCTGTGATACTTTTGTATTTTTTGTCCTATTTTGTAAGTGAATAGTTTTTATGTGAGGTAACACTTGTGGTAAGCAAGATAAATGAAACTCCTGAAAAGAGTACAGTGGTTTGGAAAAGTTGAGAGACACTGATATATGGCATACAAATTTCCATTAATTTCAATTAAAAGCAGTGAAAAGGAGAGAAGGATAGTCTTGTGATTAAAAATGCTGGACTGGGTTGCCGTAGATGAGTGTTGAGTTGCATATCTTCCACAGACTTGCTAGGTGACCTTGGACCAGCCAGTTAATCTCTCTATGTCTCAGTCTTCCCATCTGTAAAATGAGGATAATAGACCTCCCTCTCTCCAAAATTTTAACTTCTTTATTTCCATTGTCAACTCCTTTCGTAAAGGACTGTCTGCTACTATTTGCAAGTACAGTGCTTCACGCAGTGGGACTGCAAACTTGGATAAGTCCTTCAGGCACTACTATAATGCAAATATCATATAGCATTTGTTCACGTATAAGAGACAGGGAGTTCTTAAGGATTTAAATGATTCTCAGGTAAAACAAAAAAATAGCTTTCCTGTCCAAAAGGTTTGCAATTTAGGAACACGTATATTGTGAAAACACAAGATAACATAATATTAAAATGGAGTGACAGTTAATCATTTGTCACAGAACAGGTTGGGTGTAAGGTGGCAATTTGTCATGAGGAAACTGAGAGAGCTTTCTATAAGCATTTGTGTTTACATTTTTCACAGGATTTTTTTAATATCTTAGGGCACATTTTGTAATGCAAGGATGAAAGGAGACTTTCTTTGAAAATGTGTTCTGTAACTCTTAGATACTTTAAAACACAGGGCTTTTCACAGGGCTGATCATAATTTTCTGCCTCATATATTCATACTGGCATTGTCCTTTTAATTTGATTGTTTGGGTTTTGTCATCCCTGCAAATATTTCCTTCGAAAGGTGTAGCTGATGGGAATATCTGGAAATGAACAATAAAGGGATCTAGATCATTTTTCTCTACAACCTTACAACCTTTCATCATCTTCTATCCCTCTTCTAACCTTAACTTCACTCACTAAAATTTGCAAGGAGTAAATTCAAATGTTAACATAAAATATCAGGGCTTTGATCTTTCAGTGAACATCACTGAAATCAATGAGGCTTAGAGAGGGCACAGAAGAATATGTACAAAGAAACTACTGCAGGGTTGGGGCCCAGAAGATTATATACCTGTCTAAGTCCTTATATAAGTTCCCATTGCTGTATTAACTGACCCCTTCCCCGCAAATGTAAGGACGGGACTTACTCTGTCTCTCTTTCCTGATGACCAGAAGCAGCTTTGGGGTATACATTTTCTTTGGTTTCTTTATGTTATTTATTGGAAATAGATCACCTGAATAATCAATGTAATTTTATAATCTCCTAGTATTGTGTTGGTTTGAACTTGGGATAGAACTTTTGCAAACTTTAGTGGGTGAAGTTAATGTTGGGTGGATGGTATGGAGGGAAATCAGGGCATGCAACATAGCACAGTCTCTCCCAGTTCCAAATTTCTTTGGGTTCACCATTATGGTCTTAGTCTGTCAAGAAGTTTCTAGTTCCTGAAGCCTATTTCTTCACCCTCAGCTCCAGTTCCTAGATGCTTAATGGCTCCCATATGAAAATGAACTGGTGAGTCTGACTAGCAACTAACCAGTTCTGCTACAAGTACTGTTCTCATTTCATGCTGCTTCTTTCACCCTCACTTTATACAGAACATGCTATTTAGGTCATTTATACTTAAATGTCAAGATAAATAACTAAAACCCAACCTACCCTAAGGTGGGAAACTCATTTACTCAAATTGGACATAATCAATGGTTGCCCTTATTTATACATTTTCAGACAGAATTTTCACTTCAAACATTCCCTTAGATAACCCCTATAATATGCATGTGCAAGCTTCAATTTACATAACTGTTGCTGTCTATACTATTTTTATGTCCTTATATCGTTATGTCACTTTAATCCTTTCTTTCCTCACTTTAGGGACTTTTAGCATTACATTTTGTATATTTTATTTTACTGATTTACTTGCTCTTATGTAAGCCCTCCAACACAACGGATTTCATAAACAAAACACTATCTTTATCCTGTCAGCTGTAAGCATTAGCTGAACAAGTCCACATAACAGAAAACAAGACAACACTCATGTTAGTCAAAGACTAGACCAAAGCCTTGACATAAATATTATCCTGATCCATTCAAACTTATTCACTATATAAAATCATTAACTATTAACATTAAATTTAAAAAGTAGCCCTTATTTTCCACCATACAGCAATTTTCTTCGTATTTCAGTATCCTAGTTCAGTATACATGGTTTATTCTACATTTTTATTGACATAACCTTTAATATTTATTTGTGTAGGGAAGTTAGGAAAACAAGGGGAACTTAATGTAAACTTTTTTTTTTAAATCTGTTCCACAAAAATGGGTTTTCAGGGGGTGTCTTGCTCAAAGCATGATGCTTGTAAATTTTCAAAAAGCATTGTCAGTAATTTTGTCTGTTGCCTTTTGAGGTACTTTATTCAATGTTAAGGACTAGGCATTTAGCTGTTCCCCAGCAGTAGGTTAATATTATTACTGTAAAATGATTATAATATAATAAAATAACTGTATAAAAACTATGCTTTCCAAATATCCAGGAAAGCACCAATTTGGCATTTATGCCAATTGATGCACCTTATCCTTCACTCGTTGAAGCCAATAAAAAAACACCCCTGAACTTCAGTGGGTATTGGATTGGGCCTGTTGTTGAGATGGAGGTTGATATCAAGCTTTGACTCCAGTTCTTTCACAGTAGATCAGGAAGAAAAGTTTTCTGACAGTGAGATCCCTTTGATTTTTGGAGTGCTCTTCCAAGGAGCTATAAGTGTTTTACAATTGTGAAGTCCTTTCCAAATCTCTCCAAAACAACTGCTTTAGGGAACTTTGCCTGGAAGAATGGGATAGCTATACAGGGGGCTGTATCATGGCTATACTGTAGAAAAGGACCTGGGGTTATGGTGGATGGGAAGGTGGATATAAGCCAACAGTGTGCTCTTGTTGCCAAAAAGGCCTATGGCATATTGGGCTGCATCAGTAGGAGTGTTGCCAGCAGATCGAGGGATGTGATTATTCCCCTCTATTCAGCACTGGTAAGGCCGCATCTGGAATACTGTGTCCAGTTTTGGGCTCCCCACTACAGAAAGGATGTGGACAAATTAGAAAGAGTCCAGCGGAGGGCAACAAAAATGATTAGGGGACTGGGGCACATGACTAACGAGGAGAGACTGAAGGAACTAGGCTTATTTAGTCTACAGAAGAGAAGACTGAGGGGGGATTTGATAGCAACCTTCAATTACTTGAAGGGGTGCTCCAAAGAGGAGGGAGCTAGGCTGTTCTTAGTGGTAACAGAGGACAGAACAAGGAGCAATGGTTTCAAATTACAGCTGGGGAGGTCGAGGTTGGATATTAGGAAAAACTTTCTCACTAGGCGGGTGGTGAAGCATTGGAATGGGTTACCTAAGGAGGTGGTGGAATCTCCATCTTTGGAGATATTTAAGGTCCCGTTAGACAAAACCGTAGTTGGGATGATTTAGTGGGAGTGGTCCTGCGTTTAGCAGGGGGTTGGACTAGATGGCCTCATGGGGTCCCTTCCAGCCCTAAGATTCTATGATTCTACATATACTAGAATTCTCTATGTAGACATGCTACAGAACTACACCCCAAACCACAGCCTTGGTGCTATCCCACTGGTTCAATTACCAAAAGTGCAATTCGGATACATCCCCTGGGAAGTGATACAAACTCTATCCCTTGAGATATTTTATAACAAGACTAGAGAAACCACTGTAGGGGAAACAGTCGGAATCATCCCTTAATTGCATGGGGATGAGCTAGAGGATAGACCTTAATGGGTCTTTTCCATCTCTAATTTCTGCAATAAGGGATTATTGCTTTAATCTTATCCATTAAAGCCTGTTGATGTTGCAAACATGCATAGAAGGAAAATATATTTCCTGTTGTGTCAGGCTAATTGAGGATGTGGAAGAAAGCCTTTTTTCATGAGGATGAAGAAAAGAGTCTTTTCTTGTTTGATTTGCTGAAAGTCAGGAAATGTGTGTTCAGATTACAAGTAAATGAAAGTTCTTTCATTTTATGTTTTGTTTTATTTTTACATCTCACAAAACTGACACTTTCAATGAAATGATGAACCTTGAAATTAACAGAACAGGCTCCTTCAACCTTGTCTGTCTTGTGTGTGTGTGTGTGTGTGTAGGAATATCTTTATCAGTTTTAATGTTTGGCAACTCAGAGAGCACATGTAATAGTTAGGATTTTACACTTAAGGGTGGGACTCTGTGAATGAAACCTGTGGGGACCTTCCCTTATACACATGAGATATTCAGAAACCTAAGATTATTCCAAGGTCACTGGTTTACTGGGTTAATTTATTTTCTTCTCCAATTTGCCAATGTGATCTTGTAACTGTACATTTTTAGAAAATGCATTTTCCCTCTGGATATAATCCTTTCCCCCACCCCAGTGGCTCCTTTTGTGGTTGAACTTCCAGTATCTTTTGGAATTGGAACACAAGAGGTGTAGCACAGAAGTTGAAATCCAGGAAGAGTGGAAGTTAAAGTGGCTTAAACATACCATAGGGTGTGTCTACACTTGTAAATTAAGTCGACTGAAGCCTGCTTAAGTCAACTTAATTTATTCTACGTCTACACTACACTTTCCTTAAGTCGACTTAAGGCAAAATTAAGTCGACTTTACTAAACCCCATTTTAAGTCGACTTTGCTGGCTAAGTCGACTTTAGAAAGTCAACTTAGCCAGTGTAGACATGGAGTAGCCCTAAATTGACTTCACAGCCTGGCGTGCCCACCCTACCCCTATGCCCTGCCAGGGTCCCTGTCCCACTTTGCCCCATTGTACCAAGGTACAATGGAGCAAAGGCTGAACCCTCTGGCACTTGGCAAGGGGTGCCCCCCTGCCACCGTGGACCTGTCCCAGGTCCACCTAGCCCCTACAAGTCAACCTAGGTGTCCAGTGTGGATGCTCTAGGTCGATTTTGTAGGGTGCCCTCAAAGTCGACTTAAATTTTGAGTGTAGACATGCTAAGTCGACTTAACAAAGTCGACTTAACAAAGTCGACTTAAATTAACAAGTGTAGACATAGCCTTTGTGCCCTTCTAACCCTGTGCTGCTCTAGGGGCCAGAGCAGCTCCTCACATAATTTGGAAATTGCTAGAAGCTTGTCATTGTGATGACAGCCTCCCTATGTGTGTCTTGGAGGAAAATGCTACTTTTTAGGGCTGTTTTATGCCACTCCAACATTTTTGCTTTAAGTAAAATGTTGAGAGGGACAAGGCTCTTACTCCTCTGTATGGTAATAAGTTGGTAGTGTACTTGCAGTACTTTACAGAGATAATTTTCTTTTGCTTTTGAGTATTGCATATTGTTAGTAGTAATTCCATTTTGGAAATGTGGAGTGAAATCAAGTGTAATATGTACAGTTAACTAGATTTACCTAAAACTATATTTTCAGCTATAACTGTGTTACATTTAATAAGTGTACGTACATTTTTTTAGGTAATAAGATACCTGGAGCTCTCACTGCCTTTATCACAAACAAAATACTTTGTAGACAAGATCATGATTTTTTGAAATATACCTTCATGGAGTCGACTCACTACTAGGGGTATCTCCTCCTGGTGGCTAGCTCCATTCATGTATTGTACCCTGTTCTCCACATTATTCTGCAAGTCCAGCTTCTTCTTCTTTGTGACTTGGCCCTCCAGCCAGGTCACTGTGTGTTCCCCTCTTTCTGGCATATCAGAGTCTTCCAGGGCAAACTGTCCAAGGTAGTCTGCTCTTCACTGTCTGGTCTGTGCCACTTTCCCAGTGGATGCTAGGGGAATCTAGATCCACCTTCTGCTTTTGACTCTGGCTCAGGAACCCTCTTAGCAGTAGCAGCCTCTGTGCCCTATCCTATCCCTTGCTACTCTTCCCCTGCGCCTTTCCAGCTTTCTTCCTCTGGATTTGCCAACCCAAATGTCCTCTTCCCAGGGAGTAGCTGTAGGTCCCTTGTCTCTATAGCCCCAAACATACCTCTCTTCTCCTGAGGAGTGATTGCTGCCTATTTCCCTGCAGCCTTTCAGCACTTAGGCTTTCAATAGTCTTCTGCTCCCATCCAGCTGAGCCTCCTTTAATTAATCATTGCTCCCTGGCTCTTCTTCCAGATGTAGCCTTGCCTACATCGCCACCTCAACCCATTCAAGTCTTGTGTGGGGTAGACAGGCTATCACAATACCTCATTCAATCTTGGAAGAATTTTTCTTTTGCTGCCTCTTTAATCATGGCAAGATCATCATACTAATTATCGGTGCTAATTAGCATGGCCCTTCTGTGCCAGCTGCTTCCATCCTCCACATCTGGCTCTCAGCTCCTGGGGCTCTTTGCTTATTGTGGAGGAACATCCCAATTCCCCAAATGGTCTTTTATTAATCTTGGGTCTGAGAAAGTATGTGTGATGAGGAGAGGGGTGGTCTTCTAACTACTACCTGGAAAACTGTCATTCCAAGTTTCATCTCAATGAGAGAATTTACCTAAACCTCTATCTGCATCCTAGCTCCCACAGCTACTTCTAATCCTATCATCATCAACAACAATATTACTACTAATAATAATTAATAAACTCTTTATCCTATTTGTCAGATTATTTACAATATTTGTTTCTTGTAATTCAGGGATGTTCAGAGAAACCGTATTTTTGTAATAGCTAATTTCAATGCTTTTTAATGTAAAGGAATTTTATTTTCTGTATTGCCATTTATAGCAGAGTTTAAAACAGTACTTTCTATATATTTGGTCTGATAGAATATTACTCTTCCATTCCTGCTCCCTTTTCTATAGACATAATTTTATTCCCAATTGGAGAGTATTCTGGTTTTGGCTGTAAAATATAAAGAGGAACAAGTGACTTAAGTTACTTCATTAGATTCATATTTATACTTATTTCCTTTTTTCTTCTAACAAAACAAAACAAAATGAAATGAAATAATATCTTTTCTAATATATCTGCTTTTCCAGCATCCCACACTCCCGTAAGTGATGAATCTTTAATGTTAAAGAAGATTGTCATTTCTTCTTCTGTCTTTCCACAAAGTTTCTAATGTCTTAGGCATTAAGTGTTTGGCATCTATTAAAAAATGTTCATAGGCAGTTCTTAAGTGTTATTGGCTAATAATCTTTTACGCATGCCACACTCCTTTTCTCTATCTTCTCTGTGCAACATATCCGGCCCCAAGAGACACAAATATAATGTGTCCTAGAATAAGTTAAATAGGGTATAGGCAAAAAAAGTATGCATGTTAGCAATAGGATGAGTCATTTACCATACCTCTAACTCCTAGATCTTTCATCACAAGTTTAATAGCCTCTCTTACTTTAGATAGCCATTGCTGTCTAGGAGTCTATATTTATCCACATATAAATCTCATACCTTCTTAAAATTCATCTCCCAACCACACACCCTGTGATGATAGGTATGTTGTTAAGTTTACCCAGAAGCTGTCCCGATGCTAAAAATATAATCTTTGAGTTACCGTAATTTAAAGTAAGGAAGAAGAGACCAACTCCTCAATCCAGCAAATACTTATGCACATTTTCATTAAGATTTATATTAACATAGTGCCTAAGAGCCATAGTCATGAATCAGGACTCTGTGGTGCTAAGCGCTGTATAAACACAAAACAGAAATATGATCCCTGCCCCAAATACTTTATCATTTAAATACAAAATAAGAAACAACAGATGGATACAGAGAGACCAGCAGGGGAATACAAATAAACAATGAGTCAGCATAATAGGTAGTGGTCTCAATACAGCACGAGCCTAGCATTTGTCAGTTATTTTTTATAGGCAACAGGGAAAAGGAGACTTTTAAGGGTTTTGAAAGAGAATGAGTTAATTTTGTGAATGTTTATGGGGAGATCCTTCTGAATGTGAGGGACAGCACAGGAGAAAGCATGAAGGGGATTGTTTAATAGATGGTGATGAAGGCTGACATCATTGGCTGATGTAAGATGGGGGTTGCCACCTTGATGAAAATATGTGTATGCGTGACAGTAGGCAGGGAGAGAATAGGCCATGAGGGGCCTTAAAAGTGAAAACAAGTAGCTTATGTCTGGTGCAATAGAAACATGCTAACATGTCATGGGAGCACTCCCATTGAAGTAGTAGGACTGCTCACATGCTTAAAGTTAAGCATGTGTGCAAGTGTTTGCAACATCAAGGCTGATTATGTTATAGATGAGATACTGCAAAGGAGAGCTTGATATAGCTGCTTAAATAAAAAGATAACTTAATTTGTGAATATTTTCACAAATCAAAGCAATGAGCTCAGTTACTATTCTTTATGGAGGACAGGGTCACATTATTGGTATTCAGAAGCCTTTAGGAATTCACTATGTACTTACGAAAATGTGTAAGTTGGGGGGGTGCGGGGAGATCTGGAAACTTTCACAGTATTTTGACTGAATAATAATTTTTTCTGTGGAAAGTCATACCAGGAAGCCCTCTTCTGGCTATCTCAGAGGATTAGAATGTGGAAGAAGATAGGTTTGTGTCAGGAAAAGTAGTTCAAAATCCTATAAACAAATTTATAAAGATGATCACACAATAAAAAGGATGAGGGAAAAGATTGACCATCTGTGCCAAACTTGAAATGACTTGAACAAGGGTCCCTGAATTATCACTCTGTAATTCAAAATAAATAAATAAATAAAAAATCTTCCTAAAATCTTCCTCAGCCCCCTTCTGGCTGGCTTTCTTTTAAAGTAATTACTCATCCTCATGCAGATCTAGCTCCACACTGCTTCTTTCTAAGCCTGACTACAGTGCACCTGGCAAACATCCAGGCAAAGACAGATTCCCATTGCTTGCCACTTGAGTCTTCACTGTTAATATCTGGGCTGGGCTGTATCCATGGTGTTCAACCTTGATGAGATGAAAATATATGTCATTGTGTAATGGAGTCTAAAGTAATCGAGGTGGGACTTTTTAACAGTGTGTTGCAGAAATTAGGCCACATCTACACTGACGGCAGAAAAGTCACCACTGTCAGATTGATCTTTGCAGATCAACTTAGTGGTCAGTTAACTCATGCTAAATTGACCTGGAAATGAATTTAGTAAAACCACCCACTCAAGTAGTGCAGCACAGTGAAGATGCTGTGCTGAAGGAGAGTTAGTAAATTGACAGGAGTTATACAACCTACTCTGCGTAGCTTACATAACTCCTGTTGACTACCGCCAAATTTTCTCAACAGTGTAGACCAGGCCACAGTAACATAACTTGGCATGTCTTGTCTCTGGTATACTTAATTTTTCAACTAGAGCTTATTCTGAATGACCCTTGAAGCCATAGGTTAGGTGTTTGGTTCAAGACTTCTCCAACTAATACTTATTAAAGTCCAGCACTTGATGGAAAATGGAATAGATGATTGACCTAAGTTCTTTGATTAAAGAGGGAATGCACATCTCTAATTTCTATGATTCAGTGAATCATATTATGTTAACATAGCTCTTCATAGTTAAATTTCTTTGCTTTTTGGTTGTCAAAGATTACACGTTTGAGATTATCAGATTACACCAACTCAGTGTGTCATCCGTTAGTGTCCAGTTGTTTTCTGATGGAGGAAAAAAAGGGTGGGGGGGGATATGAGATTTCCTCAAGGCTACTCTGTTCAAATTCCTTTAAATATTAATGAAGATCTTTGTGTTTGCTGGGAACTAGAAGTCTGATCATTCTCAGGAGGAATTAAAGAACATAGATGGAGATTCTCACCGTAATGTTTCATCCAGATCATGTAATGTAATGAAATGGATATTTTGATTCTACTCATGAGATAATTCCAGAGAACAGAAATGACACAGAAAAGAGAAGAAGTACTTGAAGACATTTTGTCAAGACACATTTTGCTTTATCCCGTTGTGAAGTTTACCTGGAGAATGAGACAAGTGAGACACAAATGTGTCTTAAAATACTTGGTTGGAACCAGATATACTAAGGTCTTAAAAGTGTCATACTTGAGTTTCTTAAAGATCCCAATTTTTGCTAAATAAATTGCCGTATTAAAATTGATGTGCAATTGAAGAGAGAAAAAATATATTAATATTTCTAAAAGTACTGCTGCCCCTTAAAAATGTCACCACCCTAAATTTTAGAATGAAAACTTTTCCTGTTACTCAATTATTTTTTTTCCCCACAACTCAGTTCACATCTGGAGAATTTAATCAAGTATATTCTATTTCCAGAGAGAACTTCCAGTGTTTCATTTCCAACCCAGAGGATTGTTGTATGGTACATATTCATCACCCTTTGACATTTCATCCATCTAGCAGAATATCTCTTTTCTCCTTAGCCATGCAACTGATTATGTCGAAAGGATGAAAGATGAACCCTAAAAAGTAACTTTGGATATATCATTCTGAATCTTAAAGTCCCATTTGTAGGCTCCCCTCTGCTTAGAAAACGATTGGACCATAACCTTGATAACCAACATTATGAAAACAGCATCTAAGACTAGGTAGTTTGTCATCAAACATTTTCATGATTACTTCTATCATTATTTTATACTGTGGTAGCACCTTGAGGCCTGAACAGAAATCGGGTCCTCATTTCCCAGGAACTCTATAAACACATTGCAACAGACAGCCCCACATTCTTAGAATCTGAACAGATTGAAATTGGAAGGGTAAACAGAGATATAGACAACTGAGGAAATTTTGCCAAGATCACAAGGAGGTCAGTGGTAAAACCACGAAAAGAATCTGTGCACTGAGTACCTGTCCATTGGACTCTACTACTCAGTCTAGACTATTGGCAAAGTTTTCAAAAGCTAACATGGACACAAGTGGCTTCTTATGACCACAGCTGTTTAGACACTTGGGATTTTCAGCACTCCTGTTTGAGCACTCCAAGAGGATTAATCCAGGGACTGGCTAAGGGATTAGGTTGCTCAACTGATATTTTCAAAACCACTTAGGAAACCCCTATTTATTCAGTCAGAGTTATGACTATACTAGGAAGTGCCAGGCATCAGCCTAAGCCACGGACAGTTGGGGTAGTGATTTAAGGGTTGGTTACTTGAGATCTCCTGTTCATTTAGTTATGAATCCAGATCACTGAATCTCTATTATTTTGTTAATGGAGTTTATTAAACTCCATGCTCACGCACGTACCATTTCAGTTGTTTTGTGCATGAGAACTTCCTCTGTACATATGGAAAAAAGGTTTATCTATGTTTACCATCTTAAGATGTTGCTAGTTTAGACAGCATAAATGATACATAAAGTGCACAGAGTTATATGATCAATAACAGACAATACCTTATGAGCTGCTGTGATAAATAATAAATAATTGCAGTGATAAATAATTCCATTAAGTGGTTCAAAGTTTATGATGGCCACCATAACTCAGAGCTGGAATCGATTTCAGGCTATTCTTGTACTATAGAACTACAACATTTATTGTGCTGGAAATTTCCTAATGATGACATTGGTTTGGAGCTGAGAAGGAGGGAAAAGATTGGGAAGGAAGAATGGGACACAAACATTGGTATGAAAAATGTGCATGGTGTTTTGATGGGCACCTGCTGTAACTGTCCATTTAATTATTGGGTTCATATAACTCCTATAAATATGGTAGGCACACAAGTCCTCTATTCATTAAACTTACATGTTCCAGCTTCTCATCCTTTTGCAATAGCCTCCATGATACACATCTCCACTGGCTCTGTGCTTGGGTCTTCATTCCCACAGTCCTTACTCATTTGCTACTCATTTGCTACAATGTGATGGCAGGTGGTTTTGGCTGAAATTAGACAGGCACAGATGCCTTCATACTTTCTGTCTCTGCACAGAGAAAGATAACCGTGTTTAAATGATGTGTTCTCCTCTTTTATCATCCTCACTCTCTTGTATATTGAAAAAAATGGGAAATTGACTGGCCTTGAGGCTGGTTAAAGAAACAATTTACAAGCACACAGTACTTCCATGTAATCAGCAACAATAGCTATAGATTTTTTTTGGATGTTAGAGAGTTGTAGATCATATACAAGTGTGAGCTAATACAGAACATATTTGGAGTTTGAGCTACAACTTGTATGCCATTCTCTTCATGAATCTCTTGAATATCTGATAATGTTCACCATAGATGAAGCTAAGAACCAGCACATGCCAACAATCATTGCCAGTGTGTATATTATTTACTGCTATTTCCTTAGATGTTGTTTTCTGTCATCACGTACTCATGGTCTTTTAATGGTGAACCTGATGGAGGCAGAGAAAAATTGCAGGCTGTTATTGGTGATGTTCAATAGTATCACCAGTTTTTTCAATTCACATTTCAGCATGTAAACCGTGTTTCTTAGGAACACTGCACATACATTTTTATGACAAGCTCTATACCAGATTGTGGCATGGCGTAAACTACGTAGTTTGAAGGATACAGAGTTTGGTGTTGAAGTGAGTGGTTTTTTTCAGACAAAAAGGGTGTTGCAAATTATACACAGAATGACTAAATCTTTAAAACTCATTAAATTTGGGGTGAGAAGAGAGAAGAAAAACCTACCAGGAAATGCCTGTCTAGACAAAACATGAAATGGGGAATGTTTGAGTACTTCTGTTCTAAGCACCAACATCTAACTTCCTCTCCCCTTCACCCCATAGCTTTGCTTTTCCCCAGCTCTCATCATAAAGCTTTCATAAATGCAAGCAGACAGCTCAGAGGTGAACTAAGCCCTCCTAGTTCTCTTCTCTAATTAGGCCTAACAGGTTTCTTTGTAAAACTGGACTCAAATGCTCTCTCCACTTCTGTAGCTCACAGTGCTATACCTAAGAGATCAGAAATCATTTCCCATCATGAATAGATCAACAGAATGAAAAGCCCTATCCTTTGTGCTTGCACATTATGAGGGACATGTCATTTTGTTCAGAAACCTGGATGAGACCTTGATGGGAGCTAATATTTATAGACAATCAAGAGGAATTCAACAATGAACATACTGGAAACAATCTTCAGCTATGTTGTTTGGTGAGCAATAAATAAGGGGGGCGGGCGAGGGCAGTACTTTTGCAAAATAAAATTCAGATGTTGCAATAATAATTCAATTTCCAAAATCTCTAATAGTCTGCTATGCACATTTCTATTTAAAGTTTTACCTGGAATCCATAATTCAGTGGTAAAATCTCTTTATTATGTTTACATGACTTGAGAAGCTCTGAGGGCTGGAATTGAAATAGGAGGAGGAGGCAACATAGAACACCAGAAGCAAACAGATCTATCAACCAATTACTTCTGCTATCTCATGTCTAATTTACATTTGAATAAGGTTCAGTTCACCTGAGCCTTAACATCCAAATCTAATTATAGTGAGAGCAGACTGGGTGAGGGAACTTGTGATTTCAGGTGAGAATTTTAGATAAAACAAGGAATAGTCTAATGATGTAAAGTATTGTTTTCATGATAAGATTTTTTGTTTAATAAAAACACATGCAGATTAGAGATGCAAATTTACTGAAATACTTGTTTGTACCTCCAAGTACTACAAAAATACAGCTTGTGGGTAATCTGGCTCAGTGCACTGAACAGTTCTAACCAAGAGTGCCTCCTCCCAGTGATTCAGCATTGTAAGAGATGGGGTTTTGGTGGGAAACAACTGAATCATAAAAAAGCTTTTTCAAGAGTATTGCACAAATTGCATGCTAAACCATTGAGAAAGATACCTGAGGTAAGTGGGGGCAACAGATATATAATATGAAAGAGGGGTAAAAAGCTAACTACATGAGCAAATCAGAATGGGAAAAGCACTATAAATGCAGTTAGTAACAGACTCTCTCTCCCGCTGCAGTAGATTGCATGTTAAACTGTTAACAGAGAACTCTTGCCTAGAGAGGTGGAGATGGTGCTTCCAGAACTGGTGATTCACAGTAGCAAGGATCTTTAGGGCACTCGCTGAGAAATTAGCAATTCAGTATTTGAGTCTCCTGTTGAGATTGCCATTGGCTATTACCTTTCCAACATTAAGAAATGTTTAAAATAAAAATATGTTGGTGGACTAAGCTAGTGTGGCAAAGGTCATGTAATTTTGTGTGTGTTGCAGTTCAGAGTGTTCTCATGGCCATTTTGTAATCCAGTGCTTTCACACATTACAGGCACCCTGTAAAAATTGCAAGCACCCATCTTTTGTACCAAAGGAATAACTATGTTAGTGGTCAACAGCAGGCAATAAGTTATGGAAACCAGTGCATAGAGAGATACATGATCACATGCAATAAGCCATTGCATTTTCCACAGTGCCAATGTAAAGGCTATGAGAACTTGGAAACTTAATTTCATTTTCAAATTCAGAGCAATTTGGGTTTAGGGAGTGAGGTGGTCAAGACCACCTTCTCCTACCCTCAGCAATTTTCTCACTAACTCCTCTACTGGTCAAATAATGCAACTTGATTAGCAAAGAAAGGAATCGCTAAGGCCTCTCATGACTCTGAATACTGCCCTTTTTCTCCTCAGCCGTGTGATCCCAAAAAGCCCTTTATAACTTTCCACAGGAGAGTATTGGATTGTCTCTGGCTGTAAGACAAGCAGCACTTCATCTGTAGTGGGCATTACACAACCTTATAAACATTTTATGAAGTATTTTTTAAAAGACTTCAATTGTTATTATTTATGAAGCAGCTGGGCTTTTTACAGAGGGGCGGTCTCTCTCCAAAATGCAGGACATGTTGCCTAGGAGAGAGGGGGATGGGAGAGTTGCCTGTGAGATGAACAGAATTATTGAAAAAAGAATGTACTAACATATTTTAAAATAGTATTTACCTGCTTTTTACAGTAAAATGTCTCATTTCTATTGGCTCTGCGTGAACTTACACTATTCTAGGACATCTGGTAGTAATCAAGCACAAAAATGATCTCACAGCCCTGATTTCTATATTATTTGGGCAATGAGAATTTTTCTTTCAGCCAACATTTACTATTTGCTGCAGTACTCAGATGTCTGACTTTGCTCCTACTTACACATGTCTAATCAGGACTAACTCTACTGAAGTCAATCGAGTTACACCAATATTAAACTAGTGGAAAGGCTAGTGGTATCTGGGCTCTTACCTAACATTGTTTCCAATAATCATTAGAAACCCCCAAAGGAACGCAGCCTTTCCTTGCTGATGTCATTCCAGTGATATCACATATCTATTTATAGTACCCATCATTTTGCTGCATTTGCTGATATACCAAATTATATCTATTTCTATATTTTGATATCCAAAACACCTCATTTATTGGAAGATGAATGTTTCTCAGCTTGCAGTCGTTGCCTGTGAACTTCATGCACACAGGAATATGGCTTTACAAACTTAACCAGTGTCCCTGAAATTCCTTCTTGCACAAAGACTCTCATTTCTGTATCAGTAGAGTCTGTGTTTGTGGCAACACCAGTACATATGTGATGGTGTTTTTTCAAAGAGAAGCAGACGTATAGTGATGTCTGGGTATTATTGCTGCCAGGCTTTGGAAAACAGAGGGATTTTTACTAGGAATGCACAGCTTCAGGCACTGAGGATACATCAAAACATCACAGTTTTTGCATTGAATCCTTTCATGAAAGAACTTGTCACAGCTGTACAGTTCTATTTCCATTTCACCTTTAAGTCCATTTTCACTCTCTTGATGTCTCCATCTTAGTGTAATTAGCTCCATTTCTTTTAGCTCACTCCCACACTTATGCCTGCAACAACTGAGGTTCCTACTCGTAGACTAGTGGCCAATGAAAATAACTAGAATTTAAGATCACTGCGTACCTGTGCCTTCTGAAGGTGTCATTTTATATTGAATAAAAAGGTAATTTTGCAAAGTTAAAAGGGAAAGAACAGGAACCTGTGCACAGTCAAAAGATAATAGGCTCTCTGTGTCTTCAGGGAAAAGAATTATTCCCCTTCTTCAGCTCTACATTGCTCCTTGTCGGTGATGTGTTCCTTCCCTTTCATGCGGTGAGAGGCCTATGCATTCTTACTACATGTTCCTTTATCTGGTAGTTTATCCCCCACTGATTTCATTTAAAAATGTGAACTAAAGTTTAATGCAGTCATAGGTCAGCAGTCTTGACTGCAGTGCTTGCTAAAGAGGATCATGGACATAAAATGCCACTCCCTTGCCCCAAAACACAAACCACGACCAATCTGAGCATTTTTTACGGTCCATAACAATTTCTGTTATTTTTTTCTTTGTTATTCATTTCCCCACAACTCTGCACTTGCAGATCGTGGCCGGGGATGGAAGCAGAGCTCACTAAATATCATGAGAAAAGTTCTTGCAAAGTTGTCAACTCAACAGGAAGTATTGGAGATATAGTTAGTCAATTTTTTTCATTCCAATTTTATTTGAAAAAAAAAAAGCCTTTTTTTTTTTTTAAACTAAAAGCTTTTTTTTTTAATTGTTTGTGAGAGGTGGAGGGTTGTTTGTTTGTTTTTTGTTATTTACCTCTTTTGCACCCTATCATCCTTTTTGCCACTGAATGGAATAGAATGAATTATGGCTAGATATTTCGGGTGGGTGGGGAGGGAAGTTGAAAGTCCTCATTTTTGGAAAAGGCTGGCAAGAGGACAAAGAGAATTCTGTAGTTCTGACACCCTAGCTTTTTTTCGGGAGGACATTTTGAAAAGTGACAAATTGGCAAAAGGAAGAATGCAACCAAGAAAAAATGAAAAAGTGAAAAACTAAAAACAAGCAACCTCCAGTGGACATCAATCATTTTACTGCACTCAGTGTAAAAAAAAGGAGTGAGAAGGGAAACTTACAACACTTTTGTGATTATCCTTAGGCCCCCTCCTCTCATTATTTTTTAACCAGCTTAATTTGGAAATCTCACAAGAGATTTCCAGCCACGCATTGTAGATTGAAGAAATTTATATAATTGAATTTGCTTCAAACCAAATAAAACTCAGGCACCAATGCAGAAATGCACTTAGGTCCAGATCCTCAAAGATATTTAGGCTCCTAGCTTCCACTGACTTCAGTGTCAGGTAGGAGCTTAAATTCCCCTATGAAGATCTGGGCCTTAAGCGCTTGTGTTACTCTGCATTTATAAATAGTCTCATTCATGTTGTCGATGACTCAAATCATCAGTCTTCAGACTCAGATTTCAAACCAAACATCCAGCTTTATTAAACTCTGCTGCAGCAGGGGGCTAGGGTCTGAACTAGCCAGCCTGCCTTACCAGTAGCCCAGATGCTATATAAACTAAGGTGTTACATATTCATGGGCCATCTGAATATATGCCCAGAGACAGCAAATTGCAACAAATTAGTAACAGAACATTACATAACACTCCAGAAACTTCTATGTCACTCAAGGTGGAATCCACATTGGTTTCATATAGAACTCCATTTTGAATTACAAACAAGTTAGCAGGAACAGAACAAGTTAAGGAGAGCGGTCACAAATGAACTTATTACCTTTTGAGTTCCATAATATAACATGTGTAACTTAGCACTCTGCTTTCACTCAAATAATACAAACTTTACACAGACCTTCAACAACATGCATAGACTTTCTTTTTGACTTCCACAATGTCAAAGGGGCTACTCAGAAAGCAAAGAACTTGTTTAAGAGCTATTCTGGTTGGGGGTCTAAATCTTTGAGGTTCATCCATTAAACAGTGGTCACACCTAAAACATTTTAGTTACCCCTTAGTTAAGAGTAAGGATTTTCAATGGAGTTAGCTACCCAGCTTCCACCCAGTTTAAGGAGTATGAGATACAGGAAATGCCTAGAAATTACCGTAAATACTGGGCTATACTGCAGATGCTGAGTTAATGTTATGTAATGCGTAATGAAAATTTTAGATATATTTAGATTCCATTACCTTAATATTTGCTCTGTTCTCTGGGGTAATTTCTGTTCTTTATAACTATTCAATATTATTGTTACAAACAAAAAACTATGTAAAAAGAACATTAATGTGATTGTAATGTTAAGCACTCAGTCAGGAAATTCCAGAATTCAGGTTGCCAGTGCAAACCTAATTTGACCTCTTCATGTATTATAATACGGTCATTAATTACACAATCACACACTATTTTCCTTTAAGCCTTAAGGAGGCTTAAGTTGACTTAAATTAAGCCACATCCACACTAGGCTTTCATTAAGTCAATTTAAGAAATTCCTTAAGTCAACTTAATGAAAGCTTAATTCGACTTAATAAGAACCACTCCTTAGGTAGACTTAATCCTTAAATTGACTCCTTAAATTGACTTAAGGATGGTGTGGACGTGGAGTAACCCGTAAGTTGACTTTATTAAGTTGACTTAACAAAGTGGACTAAGTCGACTTAAAGTTAAATCAACTTTGTTAAGTCGACTTTAATAAGGTCGACTTTAAGTCGACTTAAAGTCAACCTTATTAAGTCGACTTAACGAAGTTGCCCTAACTTTTTCTAGTGTAGACATAGCTCTTGTTATTCAACATGTTGTCTCATGCTTTATTTAGTGCACACTATTCAAATCCTGTTCTCAAAACAGAATTATTAATTTCATCATGGGCTATTTTGTGGCATATTTTGCTAGAGTATTTTGATTCCTCACAAAATGTAATAATTTTTTTTTTAAAACCTATGAGATGTGGCGATATTATTATCCCCATTTTACAGACAAGGATCTGAGACATAGAGGGACTCAGGTCAAAAGTAATTTTGGGTACTCAAAATTTAAAAATATTTCAAAGTATGCAGCATGGTACTTTATATGTTCAAAACAGAGCTACCACTGACTGGAGCTGAAGTTGTGAGCATTCAGCATTTCTGCAAATCAGACCCTCAGGTCAGGCACCAAGAAAATATGGAAAACATAGTTAATGACCATCTGTGAGCTGTTTAGCTGAAGTGACTTGCTAGACATCAGACAGGAGTTCTGATGCAGAGGCAGGATTAGAATTCAGTTCTCCAGGGCAGCTTTTGACTAATTTAACCACGAGACCCTCTCTTCTCTTCCTGCAGTCCTCTGCCTAATTCACTCCACATCTTCCATGACAAATGAGGCAGTGAGTCCTGCTTGGTCCCTTCATTTTTATTTTCTGTTGTTGACTGTCATTCCTTTGCTCTGTTTGTTGCCTCAATGAGATCCTGTTTCATATGCAATTTTAGCTTATAAAGCTATGTGCCTGTAGCATTCATCATCTCCTGTCCTGTTGATTCAGATTGACTAGTTTTATGGGTCTCCTTCACCAGAATTTCCAGTGTTTGTCAGTAGTATCTCTTTCCGAGTTTGCTGTAATTGCAGTTCTGCTTTTCTTGTGGAATGAATTCTTACACTTGTCTTGACAAGTCTTCTCCCATGTCAGCAGTAACAAGGTGATGACAAGTTCAGCTCTTTTATGGGTTTCTCACTCTCTTTGTGACCCAGGGCTATCAGTTTCCAGTCTTCCCTCAACTGGAGCAAATGCTGCTTATTCCTTTCAGAGTTCTTCCTGAAAAGGACTCCCTCAAATATTTTCAGCACTCATCTGAGACTGACGGTGGGAATTTAATGCTAAGTGACTAAATGAACTGCTTCACTTTGTAGTGGAAGGATTAAAGAATTTTTTAGACCAAACAATGTCTTTTTCCAAAACAGGACAACAGATTATAAAAATATTCAGAGAGAACAATGATTTCTTCCATGTTTTACAGAAGTACCCCTTGAAAATGCATTTTAGTGAATTATGAATAAAGAATGTTCTCATTCAGAATATTGAGTGAACCACATCATGGTATATGCAGCCCAAGTATCACAAACCTGAAATGTCAAGCACTGAGTAATTAACCTGGAATCATAATTAAAGGGTAGGAAGAGTGGCCTAGGAGCACCCTAATGACATGATCTTTTTCATCCATTATTGATTCACTGCTGGTCATTGCCTGGTTTTGTTTTAACTGCACATGAATCTCAGCTTTTGATTCTGATCTCTCCAGAAACAATGTTTCCTGCAATGTTGCTCATCACTGGAAGTAATCTTCTGTCTGAGGATCTCAAAGCACTTTGCAAGTATGAGTGAATTAAATTGCAGTGCATACCCTGACACGGGGAAATATTATTATCCTATTATCCCATATGACAAAAATTGGAAAACTGAGGCAGAGTGGTTGAGTCTCAGATCCTCAAAGGTATTGAGGCATCTAACTTTCATTGAACTCAGTGGGCCTTGCTCAAGCTGTCTCGCACAATCTGAGAAAGAATTGAGATTCCACTTTAATTTACTGGAGGTGGAGAAGCCTCCAAGTTGCTCTTTCCCGCTATTACCACTGAAGCTTTGTACTGGTGCTCAGAGCTAAGAGGCAGTGAATTCATGCAAAGTGCTTCCCAGAGTTTCCACACAGTTATAAAAGTACCTGCCCATAAATCTATCTAGATTCCTTGCGTGTCTGGAAGCCACACCTAGGAAGCAAGCACTGTTTAGTAGGTGGTGATACAATGGGCCAGCTCCTCAGCTGTAAATCAGTGTTGTATCATGAAACTCAGGCTATGTGCACCTGTCCCACCATGCACTGCCCACAGCCAGCCTTTTGGCTGGCAGTGGGCTGCCCCAGGGGTTCACTGGGCTAGGGGGCTGGCTCCAGCCCCCGCTGCCTCCCCAGCAGGATTCGAGTGGCTGTGGGGGCTGCGGCACTGAACCGCCAGCCCCCGAAGCCCAGCCACCAAGCTTGGGGAGGTGGCAGGGGCTGCAGCCAGCCCCCTCCACCACCTGCCAGGCTTGGGGTGGTGGCGGGGGCTGCGGCACTGAACCACCAGCCCCCATAGTCCAGCCGCTGAGCTTGGGGAGGTGGCAGGGGCTACTGCCGTCCCCTCTGCCACCTGCCGGGCTTTCAGTGGCGGCAGGGGCTGCAGCGCTTCAGCCCTCGCTGTCACCCGAAGCCCGGTGGCTGAGCTAGGGGGCTGGTACTTCAGCGCTGCAGCCTCCTCCACCACCTGCCAGGCTTCGGGTGGTGGTGGGGGCTGCAGCTGGCCCCCTCCGCCACCCGCTGCAGCCCCGGAGACCAGGGCAGCTCAAGCCGGTGCTGCCCCACTTGTGGGAGCAGCAGGGATGCGGCCCGGGATCCTCCCGGCCCAAGCAGCACCGCTGGCTGCCCTCTGGGCTGGGGGCTGCCAATTGGGAGCCCCCAGCCAGGGTGGCAGAGACCCGCTGCCTGGGGGCTGCCAACACAGGCCACAGGCAGCGGGAGCTCCGAGACCCAGGGCTCTGATGACTGGGGAACCTCTGGGGATTCCCTGTCAGGTGGAGCCATGGCAGCTGCAAGTTGACAGGGGATCCCCCGAGGTTCCCCTGTCAGTGGAGCGCCGGGTCTTGGAGCTCCTGCTGCCTGCGAGCTGCCTGCCGGCAGGTACACAGGGAGCAGGTCTCAGAGGAGCTGCCTGCTCCGGTTGGGAGCCCCCAGCCCCAGCAGCGGCCAGAGGGGCTGAAGCCACCTGTGCTTGGGGGCTCCCGAGCAGGAGCCCACAGTCCAGGGGGCCAATCCCCAGGTGCCGCTTAACTTGGCGGCTCCAATAGTTGTCAATTTCACAGCTCTGCTAGAGCAGTAAAATTGACATATTTGACAGCTCCAATGTCCCAGAGTGGCCTTGATTGCCACTCTGGGGCATTTCCGGAGGCTGTCAAAATTGGAAAAAGTGTACACACGAGCTCTACCGCGGTAAGCCTAACCACTCTCGATTTGAGCGGTTTAACTGTTGCGGGGCTAGAGGCTGTTGCCGCGCAACAGGGAAAATGCTCATGTGTACGCTGGAAGCTTTATTGCGCAGTAAGGAGCCTTATCGTGTGATGAAGTGATCGTGTGTACATGGCCTTAGTGATGTTATACTGATTTACACCATGGAGGATATGACCCTGTGTATAAATGCCTACACATATCTGAGAACTATTATTTCAGAGCACCTATTAGTGAGATGATGATAATAATTAGCATGTATAAAACATCTTACATATTTCAAAATTAGGGGGCAAGGGACACCTACACCTAACAACTGAGCTCAGAATCTGGTCCTTACAACTAATAGTTTCCTTCTTGTCTTTTTCTGTCCCTTCTTCACTTTAATTCTTTTACATCTTATATCGCTATCTGTTTCCCCTGCTGTTTGGCCCCTTTTTTGACTTGTTCGCAGTTTCCTCCCCACTCCTCTCCTCACCTTGATGGACTCTGCTCTGTGTTTATCTCAAGAAATCTTTGGTCAATATGGTTTACATACATCAGCTGCCCTCTCATGGTGATAGGCTTAACACTTCTCACAGTGCCTCCTAGAAACCAGTGACTGAGTAGTCTTTGCACTCTTCAGAGGTATGATTGGATGAAAAGGCCCTTCAAGTCACTGGCCTTCCAGTCTCTCTGTGTCCCTTTGTCAGACGTGCCATGCAGACTACAGTTACCCCATCTTACCCCCATGCACCTCCAATACTCAAGTTTAGTGCCCTTACCGTAAGAAGATAATGATGCACTCCTGCAGACCAGCTAGCCTGGGAGGGGGGCAGGAGCACTGTGGACTTTGGTCCAAGGGCCTCCCAGCAGTTGGCTGGGCTGAGGAACCCCAGAACCCACAGCACCCTCCACTGCAGCACCAGCTGGACTGCACCCTCCTTTATCCCCCACAGCAACTTGGACCCCCCTCACAGTTCCAACTGAGTCAGGCCCCGCCCCCAGGCTGGGTGCCACTGTGGTAGGGGAGCACAAGAGTGGGCAGTCGCAGGCGCCCCAAGGCTTTGATCTGTCTCTGAGATAGTTGTCATGTAAGCAGGTGGCAAACTGCCATTTTACTGATACCTTGTTAACCCACCCACTCTAATTGCTTTTGTCTGTTTCTTCCAATTATTATGTCTTGCCATAATCCTAGGCTGAGCTCTCTGAAGATGGGACTGTCAGTTAGATGGGTTGTACAGCACTAAGGACAATGAGGCTTTGATCCTCATCTGGAATTATCTAGGCACTATTGTAATAGAAAGAAAAAACAGTGTATTTAAATGCATTCTAAATCCCAGTGTCATAGAACTGATGAATTCATCGTTCATTTACTTGAGAGACACCACCCTCGTATTTTGAAGACTGCCTTCTCAATGGACAGGGCTAAGAAGCTTCGATTCTGTGGCATCCAGAGTAGATAATTTCCGCATTCATATGCTAGAGCACATACATGTATTTTAAAGTTGTGGTATGAAGTGTGTGTGTATACATATATAAGCCATTAATTTTGAGTTTTAGCTGAATTGAGGCCTTAAGATCAATGACCAACTTGTTCACAGTACTTTTGTGCAGAATAAATGACCGCTTTTCTATTTGCAGGTTTATTTATATTTTAAAGTGTAAATTCTATTTTGCATAAGTAAACAGCACGTCTCTTTCATTTTCATTTTTTGCTTTGCTAGTAACACACACATACCATTAAGCAGAGATACTGCTGTATTTTACCAAAAGAATAAATATCAGTTTCCAAGTCATAAGATGAATTATTGTTCATCTCTTTGTAAGCCAGAAGGATCTGAGAGTGCAATTTAAGAACCTTTATGTATCTTGTGATGTGGTGCATGTGTTTGTGTTACTCTGTCCTGATGTGGCTTAAGGGATTTACCATGGTCTAACTGCTTGACAGTTCAGAGCTGCCCTAGAATTTTAATATCTTGTGTTAAAGCTCTGTCTCTTGACAATTTCTCTGAGAGCCTGTTGCCTCAACCAGAAATCACGAAAACTGATGACCCAAATAGAAAAGCAAAACACAAAAGAATGTGGGCTTTCCTCAGTGGATTTTCTACACTGATTGTTAAGAATGTCATATTTCTCTTCTCCTACATTACCCTGCCAGCTACTTTGGCTCACAAGCTAATGTAGCTTGTTTTAATCTTTCGTTTTGTCTTTTAGAAAGCTTGTAAAAAATGTTCAGTGTCACACTAGCTGGTGCCATTTACTCCTCTTGGGACCAAAGTTGCTGTGAATTCTGGAAAAGAAAAATAAGAAAATTGCAGATTCTCCATGTTTCATATGTGTGGGCCAGAGAAGTCCCTTATTTCTTGTTAATCAAATGGATTTTAAATATCTAGGGAGAAGAATGTGTTCACTATCACAATAATTATTCAAAAAATATGATAATAGGAGCATGAAATAAACAGGTTCTGGTTAAATCATTCAGAATTCTGCTATGAGAAATAAATATTAAGGTAGCAGTGCCTGAAGATATAAGGCACTCTTTTCAGTTGAATAGAACTTTGCCAAAATTTAACTGTTGATGCTGAAATTTTCCGTGGTGGGTGTCTGGTTTGTGGGTTTTTTTTTTTTTTTTTTTTTTTCGGTGTTGTGGAAAGTTTAATCAAAAAGAGTGCAGCCATTTCTGAGAAAAAGTTTCCGGAAAAACACGTTATTTTACCAAAGTTAAATTCTTACAACTATTTCTGTGGGAAACTCTAGTGCCTTTGTGCTTTGAAGCAGAGGCTTGAAATTTTGCCAGGGAGTGGAGGTCACCCTGGTCAGGGCTAGCCATAAACCAATTTGTGCCCCACGCAAGAAGTGTCTTTGCAGCCCCCCCTACCCCTGACCATTTGTTAAATTTTTGCATATCTTATTTTTGTTGCATTTGTAGCCGGTTTAATTACTTTGATGCATGATCTGCATCATGATTTATCTCTGTCATATAAGGTGATAAATTTGCATGCTAATATCTGTAAATCTAAGAGGTTTATGTTAATCTAGGAAGAAAATGTCTCAAAGTCTGGAAGTTTCAATGAGATCCTACAAAGGTCCAGAACATTCTAGGAGGTTAGTGAAAAATGAATCCACATACGGAATACCTGAAACATTTTACTTCAAACTTTCTATTTTTCCCTTTTGTCACTAACAACAAAAACAGAACGTCCTAGCTATCCCAGCACTCTCTGATCGTAGCTCCCTGCCCCTATATCTGGCCCCGGTAACAGGGATGTAATTTTTGCCATTCCTGTGAAAATTCACCCAAATTTGGCCAAATTATAAGCTTTTTAAAATATCAGCTTGCATTTGTCTTCATTAGAAGATTGTTGGAGGCCAGAAGCATTATTCTCTGAAGAGTCTGTACTAAATATACTCCATTTCCACACTTCCTACAAACCCACTTCATTGAATGCCATTCCAGGGTTGCATGGCCTGAGTTAGCCTTCTTCTTCAGTTGCTCTTCCCAGCAGCTTGGGGCATGGTGATGCTGAGCACTAGAAGTGAGGGCATGGAGACTATCCTGTGCTCTTAATGCTCCCATTACTGGTATCCAGGCAACATGGAGGAGAGAGCCTGATTTGCTTGAAAGTTGATGAGGAGGAATGTGCAGAGGTAAGCAAGGGGCTGCAGGCTTGTAGGTGATGGGAGTTAAGAGGAATGGTGGAAGAAAAGTCTGTAACTATGAGAGTGTAAGGGGCAAGGAATATGGCCGCCCTCCAAGACAGACAGAGGGTGAACCAATCCCCTGCAAGGGGACATGACCAAAAGCCCAATCTCCACCTGACAGGAAACAAGGGGGTGGAACAGGGAGGCAGAGTATAAAGGGGAAGCCCGCTCCCTCAGTCAGGCCCCAGCAGGCAGAGAGGAAAGACCTCTCAGCCTGCTCCTAGGGCCAAAAGCTTCAACAGCCTCACAAGAAGGCCTGGCCAGGGCTCCCTACAGCCTGGAGCCCAGAAGACCGTCCTGAGTAGCCGGTGCCCAGCCAGCCAGAGGAAACACCAGGGCCCTGGGACCGGAGCGAGCAACCCTTTGCTGGGGAGCCAGACACCCAGTGCCCTGGGAGCTGGAGACATTGACTGGCCACTGTGACCTGGAGGAACTGCCCTCGGCTGAGGACTTGGAGGAACAACGCGGAGCCCCGTAGCCCCGTGACCTAGAGGAGTTGCCCTTCGCAGAGGATCTGAATGAGAGACTACTAGCCCTGCCAATCCCTGCTGAAGCCGACGGGTTTGGGAACTTCCCAATAGCAGAATACCCCGGTGTCCTGTAAGAGCTCTGAACCTGGTATTCCAGGGGAAATGGAGTGGGGAATGCAGCCTAGTCCAGTGGCCACTCAGAAGGCCCTGGAATAGTTGACCTGGGGCAGCGTGTTTTGGTGGGAGCCCTGCTGCCCCCCACAGGAAGCACCCCATCACTACTCGGAGTGCTTGAACTATCCTGCCCTAACCATTAAGGTTTGCGAGTGCTGTTTCTTCTCTACGTGACCCCGTGACTCAATCCTGACTGTAGTATTGACTCTATGCTACTGGCCCTGCCCTGCCTGAGGGCCAACAGGCCTGTTGTTGGTATAGAGACTCACCCTTCCCAGGGCTAGAGACTGCTACCTTCCCTGCCCCAAGTGGCCGGCAGGCTTGGCATCTATAGGAGACCCTGCCTTCCGGGAGGCGTTGCGGTTACATTGGTGCCTTCCCTGAGGAGCTGAACACCCCTTGAAGGTAAAGGGGGCCTCCTCGCTGAGCTGACGACCATCCCCATGGATCTGGACAAATTGATTCAGTGGTGGATGGAGTCTCAACAGCAGCAGCAAGCTGCACATCTCCAGCAACAACAGCAGCTGATACAGGACCTGAGAGCCCAGCAGCTAGAACAGCAGCACCAGTGACTCCAGCAGTTGATGATGCAATGGCCAAGTGGCAGCGGGGTATAGCTATGGGGGCCCTCAATACCCCTTTACCTCTCCGCCTCACAAAGTTGGGACCCAGCGATGACCCTGACGTGTTTCTGACCACGTTTGAACACGTGGCCTCAGTGGTGGGCTGGGACCCTGCCCAGTGGGCCACCCTGTTAGCTCCATCTTTGACCAGCATACCCCTGGCGGCCTATTGGGCCTTGTCAGAGGAGCAGGCCCAGGATTATAAAGCCGTGAAGGCAGCAATCCTGGATGCAATGGACATCAGCCCTGAAACCTTCCGCCGGTGGTTCCAAGAAGCTTCCAAGCTGAAGGATCTGAGCTGGTGGCGGTTACAGCCCAACAGGTGTACGGCATCTGAGCTGGCTGAACGGGTCATGACTGAACAGTTCCTCCACATTCTGCCCCCTAGGGGTTGAACCTGGGTTATGCGGCACCGTCCCGCCACATCAAGCAATGCAGTACGTCTCATGGAGGACTTCCTGGTGGCGGAGACTCCATCCCCCATAGAAACCACTGGAGGAAGTCCCCGTCTTACGGGCCTAAACCGGGGTCCACAGTTGCACTGCCCCAGCCAGGCTGACCAGCAGCCAGCGGTCTGGCTGCTGTGACCCAACCTGGGATCCACCGTGTCATCTGCCCAGCACCCCTCAGAGATTTACATTATAAAACCACCTTACAGTAAAAGAATGTTAATGTTGCAAAGTCAAGAACTCAGAAGTTAGGAAATGCCAAATTAAGGTTCCCTGCGTAACCACGCCAGTGAATGGGGACTTATCTGTGTCATGTGGTCCTATGCCTAGTTTACTGCATGATGTTTATATCTTGCACTGAATATGTTGTTAATTTTCTCATGGGCTTTTCTACACTCCTCAGCACACAACTGGAGCGTCCACAAACATTCACAAACTTGCCTTTTTGTGTCTGCACATTGAAATAGGAAAGCCCTGATTTTTCAGAGTATTAGGACTCCAGTAGCACCTCTTGTCCAAAGCACAGCTCCCACTGATTTCAGTTGCAGCTATGGACTCTCAGCACTTCTCCAAACAGATCTCTGGTAATTCATGTTGGACACTCAGAAAATGAGAAACCTCTGTGACAGTTCTGCATACAGAAAATCTGTCAATAGTGTAGGACTGAATCTTGTTCATCTAGGTTCTCAGGCCACAGTGATTTGAAGGTGGAGATCACATAAATGTGAGGGGAAAAAAACATTTCCTGAGCATGTTGATATAGAAATAGATTTTTTAAAAATTAGCTGCATTACTAGGTTGCTACACAAGACTTTTACATACTGCAATCAATCAAAATGGAACTAATGTATTTTTGTATTTTGTAAATGCATAATATGTTTTTGAATGTGAATCTGAAGGTGCTACACAGGCACTACACCACTGGAGACTGATTTGTGATTGCCTTGCAGCCAAAGTCACTAACTGCAATTGAGATTTTGGATCTGGTGACAAAAAGTTGACTCTGGAGAAGCAGTGCAGTAGAAGGTTGGAAATTAAAGCAGGAACATTAAGAATGCCCTGTGTATTATTATTGGTTATAGTAACAGAGACCAACTGTAAGGAATCCTGCATAAGAATTAGGCTTCTGATTCTCTTTCCAGTACGTCTTTAAATGCGAACCGTTGATGAAGGAAGAATGGAAACTAGACAATCATGCACTGACATATACCACAGACTGATATCTAGTTGCTGCTTTCCTTTACTTATTATTACTTTCTATTGTGCTAAGTTGGCAATCAGATAACGCAGACATTTCACTGATATATGAGAATATTTTTTGCTATGTGCAAGGCTCTGTGTATTTTGTGACCTGGGCCTTAATTCTATGGCAAATCTCCCAGAATTCTATAGTAAAGTGGAAATTCTGTGTCACCTACAAGTAATGGAGGTTTCTGCTAATTTAAATATAAAAATAAATAATACACTCAATCAGCACAATATTCCATGTTACATATTTTCATAGTAAATTCAGTTTATTCTGCTATGTCCATAGTTAAACTTCTGAATTCTAGAGTGCTTCATATATTTTATATCCACAATGTAACTTTATTTTAGAAGTTGTCAGGGGAGGAAAGCTGGTCATTTTAGCAGTGGTTAGTGGACATTTTTGACATTTAGGAAGGCATGTGAGTAGGCTTGTGAAATGAGCATAAGAGCTGCATGTTTTTGCTAAAATGATTATTAGTGAAAGAGTTAAAGACTGAGGCCTTGTCTACACTACAGAGTTTTGTAGTGTTGTAGAGTTTGCCAATGGTCAAAAAGTGCTGTAATTTCATCGCTCGTGCATGTTCATACAACACTCCTTCTGTTGGCAGAGCACATCCTCAGTTAGTGCCTTAGCATTGACAGTGAGCAATGCACTGTGGGTAACTATCCCACAGTGCCACTTGTCACTTTCTGCAACTAGGAGTTGTGGGAAGGTGGAGTGAATCACAGTGCATTAAGGGTGCAGGCTTAATGACCCATCATTTCGTGGATTTCCAACTGCGTTTCATAGCATTTTTCAATGGTCCCTCTTTACTGTGCACCCACCATCTCTGGCTGAAAGGTTGCATCCTACTCTGCTCTCCACAATTATGGTCAGTGTTATGAAGACATTGCAGATGGTCATGTCATATATCATGAGCTCCAAATCTGAACAGGAATCAGAGGTCCCTGACCTGATGTGTGTCATGGAAAAAAACAACACCAGATTGCTCTTGGCATTTATGGAACAACTGCACACAGTGGACTATTGCTTTTGGGCTCGGGAAACAAGCACTGACTGATGTGATCATATCATTATGCAGGTCTAGGATGATTAGCAGTGGCTACAGAATTTCTGGATGTACGAAGCCACCTTCCTGGAATTGTGCAGAGCTTGCCCAAGTGCTGTGGCACAAGGACACCAAAATGAGAGGTGTCCTCTCAGTGCAGAAGAGCATGGCAATCACCATGTGGAAGCTGGCAACTCCAGACTGCTACCAGTCTGTCATAAAGCAATTTGGAGTCAGGAAGAACATGAGCGGGGCTGCGTTAATGCGGGTATACAGGGCCATCGATCACATTCTGCTACGAAGGATTGTGACTTTTGGAAATGTGTGTGAAATAGCGGATGGCTTTATCAGCAATGGAATTCCCTAACTGTAGCGAGGTAACAGATGACATGCAGACCCCAATTTTGGCCCCTGACCATCTTGTAATGGAGTACATCAGCAGAAAGGCACACTTTTCCACAGTAATGCACGTGCTTGTGGTTCACTATGTGTGTTTCACTGACATCAACATGAGATGGTCAGGGAAGGTGTATGACAAATTCATCTTCAGGACCACTGGCCTGTACAAAAAGCTGCAAGCAGAGACTTTCTTTCTAGACCAGACAATTCCAATGGGGGCTGTTGAAATTCCCATGGTGATCTGGGGGACCCAGCATAACCCTTACTCCCATAGCTCATGCAGCTTTATACAGGAAACCTGGACAGCAACAAGGGGCACTTCAACAATGGGCTGAGTAGGTGCAGAATGATTAGGGAATGTGTGTTCAGCAGATTAAAAGCTCACTGACTGTGCCTTTATGGTAGGTTAGACCTGAATTAGGAAAATATCCCCATGATCATTGCAGTCGGCTGTGTACTCCATAACATTTGTGAGGCTAGAGTGAAAAGATTCCCCCTGTGTGGAGTAGAGGCAGATCGCTTGGCTGCTGATTTTGAGCAGCCAGATGCTAGGGCTATTAGAGAAGCATTATGCAGGTTTGAATTAGGGGGCCTGGAGGCACCAATTAGACAATGAACACCAATAACATCTCTTACTATACAGTACTCTGCTGTGCTTTAACTTGCTGCCTTGCATGAAAATTATGATTCCTGAGCATGACTTATAATCTGCAAATGATCAAGTTGTCACTGTGTATTAATTTCAGTAGCAACCATCACATGTAGGAAACAACTAAAGATTGATTATCTTTCAAAGAATGTGTTTTTATTAAATGCAATTAGCAATACACAAAAACCGCTTGGTGGAAATGGAGATAACAGTGAAGGGCAGTGGCTTTCATAGATGTGTATAACTTCAGCTATCATTTTGGAAGCTCTCTGAAGGGGTGGAGTGGATGGACTAGTAGTGAGACAGGTTGGAAGACTGGAAGGAATATGTGGGAGGAGTTTGAGGAGGGCATGGCAAGCATTTCTGTATTGGCTGGGGGACGGGAAGAATATGCATAAATTCTACCTGCAGTATGATTAGGGACTTCAACATTTCCTCCATCACTTTATCAAGTGCTCCTGGCCCATTAAAGTTAATTCCTGGCTCTCCTTTCTCTGCTGTCTGTCTAATTTATAATTTTTCATTGAAAGTTTCCCAATGCCCTGCGTTCTTGTTTTTCAACCTCTGAGGATTGGAGCACTTCTTGAAATATGTACTCCTTGCTCCTTCTTGGTCACTTCCTTATCTGGCAGAGGCATTCTGACAGTGTGTAGGGATTTCTCCTGAAGGCCACATCTAAAGAAGCACAAGCAACAATAAATGGAAGCATGATTATTAGTCCATTTACAGCATCAAATCATTATAGTTAAATACAGCTCTTTTTAAATCCACAGAATTTTCTTGCTGCCCTTTGGCAAGCACACAGCTAATGTCCTAAATATGGTGAGTTTAGCCTGGACAGAGTATGGGGGCAAAGGTCTACGCCAGGGGTCTCAAACTTATTTGCTATCGTGGGCCATATTTAAATTAAATGTACTTCAAGTGGGCCATACATACCATAAATCAAAATACTACATCACTCTTGTGGCATCACGGAGTGCTGTGTATGCGAAACTGCGCTCCACAATATCACTCACGGCGCACAGTCTCACATACCCAGTGCTCCGTGATGTTGTGAGACCCGACACTCTTGCAGCATTGCAGAGTACTGGGTATGCAAGATCACCCTTTCTCTCCGTGTGTGTTAGGGAGAGAGTGTGGTCCCACCGAGTGTCGTCACAGGCCTGATGGGAGAGGTTCGGCCCATGGGCTGCATGAAAGAGATTCACAGGCTGCATGTTTGACACCCCTGGTCTAGGTGATTTTTGTTGACAAAACTTTGTAGTGTGAACAAGGACTGACTTTTATAAGTATGAGTGGGATTCAGATGAGCTCAAGTGGCAGTTCATAATTTTCCACCTCTTTTCAGGTTGATTCTAAATACAGGCAGACATCTCTGTATCTGCTACCACTTCATTCACGTTTTCAAGGAAGCATAATTCTTCTGCAAGGAGTGGATACTTGATAAATTCCACAGCTTTGGAAGGGCAGAATTCATAATCCCGTACTATGATTAAATGCATAGGTCTAGGTCTTTTCTTCTGGAAGATTTTATAAAGGTAAAAGGAATGTCACAATGCTAGCAATATCTTTTCAGTCTAAGGGAAAAGTTTATAGTCTTTACTGTTATATTTCATGGAGAATTTACTCTTCCAAAGAGCTATGACAGACAAAACTAAGACATATATTGTCTCAGCAGATGCTGTGAAAAACTAAGGGGGAAGGAAAGCTATTAATAAAAGACATAGTAGAAAGGAAGTACTCTTAGAAACAAACATTTTGTTCAGCCTTTTTTCAGCCTGTAGAGAAAATTAGAGAAGAGACAATCTGTAACTTGAAGGTTTTGGATTTGAATGATAAAGATGCTGTTTATCGATGGAATATGTTTAGGTTACTATAGCTTATTGAATTTCTTAACTGGAAAAATGCCTTTTATTCTTGTTTCTTATGAGCTGTACAGTGCCATTTGTGTGGATGACACTTACAGACAATTAAGAAAACATAGGTTCAGCAGGGACATTGTTAAATCTATGTGAGCTGGGGTAATGTATACAGTGGTTGTGGGGAGAGTGCACTCCTCATTAATTATTATTTATTTATTATTAAATACTTGTGGCAAGGTGACTTACATAGATTTTAAAAAGAAGCATGGTCTCTGCCTTAAATAATATACAGTTAAGGCTGCTGTTTTGCTACTGGCTTCACATAGGTAGCTCCCTGCATTTACAGAGGGCACTTGCAGGATTGTGGCCTATATTGACAACCACAGAAAAGAGATACTGGGGGTAGGAGAAGGCTTGAAGGCATATTAGTCTGTTAATATGAATTAGGGCTTAATGAATAGTGAGTAGGGAAAAAAATCTTTGTACAGTTCTGTGAATTCTGGATCGCTTACTTACCCAGCCACGCCTGTTTCCCTTCTCCTGCCCCTTCTCCCCCCCCTCACGCTCCCCGGCTCCTCATTTTTGTTCAATTTTCCACAAACATTTGATGTGAAGCAATTTAAAACTTTTTATTTATATAAATGTTGGGGGGTGTTTTTTCTTCACATGAACATTGCTATTCATATGTGAACCAGGGTAATAATATGTGAATATTGGTATGTGCCATTCACGCATGAACTGCTGAATCCTTTTTTACAGAAGTTTCTTTCCTTCAGGAAGCCACAACATCATGTGATTTGAATTTAAACATAACTTTGACAAATTGGAGAGCTGGATGAAATCAACAAGATGAAAGTCAATAAAGACAAGTGTCAAGTACCAAACTTAAGAAGGAAAAAGCTAATGCACAACTACAAAAAGGAGAATAAGTAGCTAGATGATAGTACTGCTGAAAAGTACTATATGGGCATTATAATGGATCTCAAGTTGAACACGAGTAAGTATGGCTGCGTCTACACTGGTAAATTAAGTCGACTTAAGCTTGGCTTAAGTCAACTTAATTTGCCCTGCGTCTACACTACACTTTGCTTAAGTCGACTTAAGCAGCTTGCTTAAGTCAACTTAAGGAAAATAAAGTTGACTTAATGAAAATTAAGTCGACTTTATAACACCACCTTTCTACTCGACCTCAGGCTTAATTCGACTTTTAAAAGTCGAATTAAGCCAGTGTAGCCCTGGGGTAGCCCTAAGTCGACTTTAGGAATTTTCCAGCTACAATGGTCCCAGGGAGTGACCTGATGAGCCAGTAAGGACATAAGGAATACAAGCATTATGCCCTTAATGGCTCATCAGTTTACTCCCTGGGCCCATTGTAGCTGGAAAATTCCTAAACATTAAGGACACAATGGTTTGACACACCCCGCCTCTCTCAGCCATTTCAATAAAATAACATAAGTTAAAATATAGATAGGAATATGGTGTTCTAACTTCTAATTGAAATAGAATTCCTAGACATAAACTATATAATCATTCCCAGCAAATTACTACCTTTCTATTGATACCAAACATGACATAGCTCCTATGGATTATAGCATTTATGAGATATCCATTGAAAATAATATCATAAATGCTTCCCTAAATCCAGACAGCATCACACACAGGGCTCTGCCCTGCCAGGGTCCCTGTCCCCCTTTGCCCCATTGCACACAAGGGGTGCCCCCCCACCACTGTGGACCTGTCCAAGGTCCCCGTAGCCCCACAAAGTCGACCTAGAGCATCCAGTGTGGACACTTTAGGTCAACTTTGTAAATTCCCCTTTAAGTCGACTTTAATTTTAAGTGTAGACACACTAAGTCGACTTAAAAGTGCAAGTGTAGACATAGCCTATGATGCAATTGATAAAAGAGCTAATATCAGCCTGGGTGTATTAATGGAAGTGTCACATGTAAGACACAGGGGATAATTGTCCCTTTGTACCTAGCATTGCTGAGACCTCAGCTGGAATCAGGGCCGTCCCTGGGGGCGGGGGAGGGGGGCGAATGGGGCGATCGCCCCGAGCCCCGTGGTTACGTGGGCCCTGCACTGTCCTGCTCCCAGCGGGGCAGTGCGGGGCCTGCACCGCAGCCCCCCCATGGGCACACTCTTCCCTGCTCCCCGCTGCCTTCAGCAGGGAGCCGAAGGCAGCGGGGCGGGGCAGGCCAGGAGCATTAAGCCCGGCCTTTGGGCTAGCCCTCCCTGCCCCCGGGGCGGAGCAGGCAGGCCCAGGGGCGGGGCAGGTGGCCAGGGCCCACCTCTGGGCTGGCCTGCCCCATGCAGCTCGGGCCAGCCCTCGCCGGTGGTGGCGGCCTTGGGTCCCTGGCTGGGGCACCGGCCGCAGCAGCCTGGGGTCCCGGCTGCTGCCAGCTCCCCCCACCGGTGGCCACAGCTTCTGGTCTGGAGCTGGCTCCCTGGGGGGGTGGAGCGGTCCACTTCCCCTCTAGAGGGGGGCGCGGTGGGGCCCTGCCTAGCCAGTTGGCTCAGGGCCCTGCTCCCCCCATGGGACGGCCCTGGCTGGATTACTGTGCACAATTCTGAACACCACACTTTAGGAAAGATGTGGATAAATTAGAGAGAGTCCAGAGGAGAGTGACATAAATTATGCAAAGTTTGGAAACACGACCTGTGAGGAAATGCAAGAGAAAACTGGGCATGTTTAGTTTTGAGAAAAGAAGACTGAGGGTGAACCTGATAAAATGCTTCAACTATGTTAAGAACTGTTATAAAGAGCATGATATTCAGCTGTTCTCCATGTCAACCATAGCATAAGAAATAATTGGCTTATTCTTCAGCAACGATGATTTAGGCCTGGTCTACACTGTTGGTGAAATTTGGCAGTAGTCATCGGGAGTTGTGCAAGTTACAGACTAGCTTGTGTAACTCTCGTTGACTTTGCAATTTCCGTTTAGTGCACCATCTCCCCTGCACTGCGCTGACAGGAAATGCATACCCATCAATACACTGCTGTGCTTTTGGGGAGGTTGTTTTATTTAATTGACTTGCAGATTGATTGAGTGGTCCTTCATTTCTGCTCAGCCAATCCGTATAAGTCAACCTGACAGTGGCAAATTTGCCACTAAGTGTAGACATACATACTCATAGGCTTGATATTAGGAAAATCTAAAAATTACGGTATTTAAACTCTGGAATAGGCTTCCAAGGGAGGTTGTAGAACTCCCATCATTGAAGATTTTTAAGAACAGGTTAGATAAACACCTGTCTGAGATAGTCTGGGTATATTTGGGCCTACATTAGTACAGCAGGCTGGACCAGATGACCTCTGAAAGTCTCTCTCCACTCACAGAATCATTTCTGTGTGTCTATGACCAGTCACATAGTATGAACAGTGATTAAAAATTGATCAGACAGAGTCCAAGTAAATAGTTCATTAACTATCACTATACCTGAAGATGTTCATGGTAACTGAACAATTAAAAATAATGAATATATTCATAACAATTAGTATGTTCACAGACTAACACACTAATCTGAAAGCAGAATAAAAGGCTATGTTTATTAGATAAATCATTATCTATCAATAGTTCAATCATCTCTAGTTATACTATATTATAATCGCATATACTTTGAAACAGAGCTAAATTAAGAGGGTGGAGTAAACGGAATAGCAGTGGAAATCACTGACTAAAAGAAAGCAAAAGATAAAAATAGATGAAAAGAGGAAAGTAAAGATATCACTGCACGGAAGAAAAGATGTGTGACAATGAGAAGAATAGCAAGGCATGAAAAAATGATAGTGTACATGGGGAACAGTGGGAGAAATGGGCTGTAGGAGAAATAGAGCTAGCAAAGTGAATGAAGGGTATGCACTTTATGAAGAAAGAAACAAGGAGTCAGTGGACGGATACCAAAAGACAGGTGACAATTTCTAAATTTGGACCAAAAAACCAAGCAAAAATGTTTTGATGCTATTTTGACCAGTTTATACAGTGCATGAAATCTTTACATTTTTTCATTTTAAAAACTGTTTGCAAAAAAAGTATTCTTCATTTTTCTACAAGTTCTAGTGCAGACTAAATTATGAGAGACCTTTATTTTTCTTCATTACATTGATCAGAATTTATAAGATACAAAACAGTGAAGGCCGTTAATAATCTGGTTACTGATTCCTGTATGCTAAAGTGCAGCAATTCCTCTTGTAATACACTATCATACTGAGAAGCTGCTATAGAAAGGCATTTCTACAAATAGTTACTTTAGACCTAGTATAAGGAGAACTTTGGAACCTTATGAAGCTGACACTTAAATTAGTATTCAGACAGACTAGACACTTTAGATAATACCCTTTGACTAATTTCAACTTTTGATTTCAGTTGCAAAAGCTTGATTGGCATGAAAAATAATACAAATGTTGTCAATGCAAGTACTGTACATCAAAAATATGGAACTAGGACCTCCTTAACCTCAGTAAGGATTCAGCTGGCTTTTCTACAGTGAATCCGTTTGTCAATATTATCCATGTCTGATTTAGTTGCAGGTTGCCACATATTTTAAGTCTACTTCTACATTCTCTTTCTTATGTCCCCAAGTTATATAGACATTTTCTTCTTTGCTCAGAATTCTTTTATGATTTAGATAGCTTTAGGAAGTACCTCTGTCACATTTTGTATTTTGTACATTGAAGCAAACAGTTTGTAGGTGAGACCCATCTCCAGCCTCTTTATGTTTCATAAAAAGGCTGGAGTGGCAAAAGGGCCTCAAAAGCTCCATTTCTGGCTGGGGGGAAGGAGGGGGGAGAATTCCTCCATATGTACCATGGACATAAGGTTGCCAACAGTCTCTTATTACAAGGGAGGTCTCTTTTTTTAATCTCTGTACAAAACAAACTTTGGAGATGCTGAGTGCTACAAAAAGCATCAAGAAATACTCCAGGTGAATGTAGCTGAGCACTGCTTATTTATTATTATTATTAATAATAATAATAATTAACAACAATGATAAATAACATAGGAAGGAGGAAAGGGGCAAGGTGATGAGAAAATAGTCTCTTGGTTTTTTTTAATACAGCGTTGGTAACCCCTAGTGGATGATAGCTGTAAGGCTGTTTTTTTATGACTTCCTTGGCTCATCCTGGGATGGGAGTATGTTGGGGGGGGGGGGGGGGGGGGGGGGTGGGGGCTATGGGGGAGATGGAATGGGGGAGTTGGGAATGGGGACACTTCACACAGCCCTACAGAGATTATGTAAAGTGCTGCATCCCACAGGACATCCCAGGGAGGCTTCTGTAACTTAAACAGCCATCCAGGGCAGTCTGTATTGCTTCAGCACTCCCACTACCCCCAAGCCCCAACTGCAGCCCAGGTTAAGAATGGTTCAAAGATAGCTTATCATCATCCAAGTCCCCTCTCTCCCTGGGCTGCATATTCTGTTTGTATTGTTTAAAGTTGCAGCGCAAAATCTAACCCTATGTCTTTTCAAGCTTTTCCTTAATTACAATATCACAGTTTTCATTGGGTTCCAGTGTGCTATAAAATATGGACCAGATTTTCAACTGGTATAAATGGATGTAGCTCAGTTTATCTAGCACTGCTATGTCGATTAACATCAGTAGATGATTTTGCCCTACATCTCCCCATTTTTATTTACATTTTGTAATTACTGAATTTGAACTCTTTTATCCATAGCCAGACTACCACCTACTAACAGAACAAATTGTTATTTGGGTGAAGCAGGAATTTTTTTTTCCGTTTTGGTATATGAAATTATCCTAGATTATTTTCAGTAGTTTTGTTTAAACAAAAAGCAAGTACAGTGAAACCTCGATTATCCGGTCTTCAATTAACCGTGCATTCGGTTATCCGGGATCGCCGAAACATGGGGGTTCGGGTGGCGGCAGAAGCTCCGCCGGAGCTTCTGCCACCTCCCGAACCCCTGGACTGAGCTGGGAGGCCAGCTCTAACC
>ML685766.1:17484346-17539938 GCA_007922175.1 Pelusios castaneus
TCTGCCGCCACCCGATTCCCCCAGCTGGTTGGCTATCAGCAGGAGCTGCGGCGCTTTGATTATCCGTGATTTTTGATTATCCGGATGACGGGCGCCGGTCATTAAACCGGATAATCCAGGTTCTACTGTAATTGTCTCCAGCATTCACATACATTTCTGTAGGGCACAGTCATTTTAGAGACCCTCACAGCTCTTTTATGCATTTTGTGTGTGCATGCGGGCGAGCGTGCGGTCGTGCGTGCATGCGTGCGTGTGTGTGTGTGTAATCCATCCCCCATCTCATTATATTCCTTTTGCATTTAAGGAACAACAGTAAAGCCCTCTACTGGCCAAACTAATTATGGAGTCGGTTGAATGCTGCAAAAGAGTTCATCATCATCATCATTTGTTTGTCCAACACCTCTGGCTTTGCTTCTGCACTATTTGTAACTAGAGCTGGATGGAGAAAGGCATTCTGTTCTGGGGAGGAGTCCACTATTTTGACATTTAAGTTTCATTCTGATTAAGAATGAAAACCAAAAAATATCCACAAACAGAATGGGGCTGATCCCCGGAAGCCCTGAGGCCCTGGCCTCAGGTTACTTCTACACTTGTCGTGTGATTCCTAGCTCGATTTGACATCGTCACCTTAGCTCTCCTCAAGCTCGCACTCTACTACCTGTGAGGTGGCTGTAGGAACACAGGCAGTGATGAGTGACACCACAGCTTAGCTGCCATGGAGACCAGACTGGTTTGCACTTGGTGTGGTTAGCCCATGCCATCACTCATTGCTGCCCATCCTACTACAGCTACACTTCTATTTTTAGCATTCTAGCTCTGTGAGAGATAGCAAAAGTATGTTTACTCCAGCTTAGACTCACACCCTTAGCTCCAAGTGTAGATATAGCCTCCAAGGCAGTCTGCTTGGAGCACTGGCCTATGGCTGTGGACCCTGAGATTCCCAGCAGCCCATTAGGCAGGTTGCCACGGAGCCAGGAGAGTGAGCTGGCAGGAAGCCAGCTGGGCAGATCTAGTTTCTTGAGGAACTTTGTAAAAAAATCAAGCCTTTTCCACAAAATATTTTAATTTCAACATGTTGGCAAATTCTGGCCAAAAAAAAAAATTGTTGGAATTTTGGCTCTGACCAGCTCTGTCTGTAACTTCTCTTAATAGGGTTTTAAAAATATTCATGCAAGTGATATTTTTGTTCAAAAAATCTTCATGGAAAGGCTGTGACAAAAATGTGGACAAATATTTATTTGTTCTGCAGCCATCTTAAAAACCCTTTGTGGAATAGAAAACACACAAACTAGACAAAGCAATAAATTTGTAAGTGGGCTACAGGCTGATGTGTTTGTTGAAACCACACTCTGAATAATTTCAAATAGCTGATTGAAGTTTGTACACAGATAATTTGGGATTAGGAAAAAAGATAACTGGCATGAATAATGTTTTTGCTGTGAAGAGTTCACCCAGCTTTATTAACCACAACTTATATATGATAGTGGAGAAAGTATTTGCATTAAATTTTTAAGATATCAGTAAGAACATCTTTGGTGCAGTTGCCATGGCAGAAGTGAAATCATTACTGAAATCACTATCAGAATACATCTGCCCTGGATCTGCCACAGGTACTGCAGTAAAGGAGTTTCATAAAAGCAGCCTCGAGTCCTGATTCCACTCTTACACCAATGGAAATCAAGAGAGACTCACTGAAGGCAGTGGAATTAATCCAATGTCAAACTCATGAAAGGCAAATTAGTTCAAGTGAGTTCAGATCCTATTAGAATGATTTAGGCCAGATATGGAGCTCAGATATGTTCATGCTTAGAAACGTGACGCTGTCTAACTCTGGGCTTGTCTGCACAGTGGCTTAATGTGATTTATTGTGATGTGGCTTCTAAAGTGCACTAAAAATGTGTGCATTAATTGGTCTGTGTAGACCATAGCGATGTGCACTAAAGCTTCCCTGGTGTATGTTAACATAGTATTGTTTCAAACAGCATTACATCTGCTGGGTGTACACAGAACAGCAGGGTCCACACTGACCAATTAATGTTTAGAAACCATATCCCATAGAGTTCATTACTGCAGCAAATACAGATGCCTTCAGTTATGCACTTGGGGTATGTCTACACTAGAAAAGCTAAGTCGACTCCTGTCCCTGGGGAAGCTGCAGCTCCCTTGTCCCCGGTGGGAGTTGCTGCTCCCTTCTGCCAGCGAGCCACGGCTCCCTTCCCCCGAGCCGCAGCTCCTGTGAGCCGTGGCTCTCCATCGACCTAGCACCTGCATATGTAGACGCAGGCAGTTGACTTAAGTTTTTAGTGTAGACGCTGTACGTCAATTTAACAATGTTGACTTTAAGTTGACCTTGTTAAGTCAATTTAACGGAGTCTACTTAGCTTTTCTAGTGTAGATATACCCTTAGGGTGCATCTACACTTAGAAATTGTCAATTTAAGCTTAAGACGACTTAAGGAAAATTTAAGTCGACTTTACTAAACCTTGTTTTAAGTTGACTTTGCTGGCTAAGTCGACTTTAGAAAATTGACTTAGCCAGTGTGGACGTGGAGTAGCCCTAAGTTGACTTTAAGACGACTTAGGGGGCTTTAGGGCTTCCCCACTGCCCTCCCCACCAGGGTGGCTGGCATAGCCATAGCCTGGCATGCCCCCCCACAGGGCAGGGCAGAGCCCTGCCCACCCTGCTCCTATGCCCTGCCAGGGTCCCTTAATGTCTAAGTCACAGTTAGACACCACTGGGATCCACAACATGGCTGCTCAGCTGCTTCCTAATCCAGTAGGTGCCTAAGTCTGTGCCTAAATTTTTGCTGAAAAGGCCCTTAGGCACCTAAGTTTCTGCCTGTGGGCATGCACACAGCTGCATTACTCTACGTGGGCAGACATCCATTTCAGGCTGAAACCCCAGCAGGATATACAAACTGGGGAAAGATAGGTGTTCCTTCGTGTATCTTGCCTGTAGAATCTAATCCAGTAGTTATGCTCTAATCCAGTAGTTATGCTCAAAGCATAGCTAACTCCACTGGAAATATCTGTGGGGAGGCTGCAGCAGCTTCCTTTATAACCTTTAGCCCAACAGGAAGGGTCCTCAAAGGGGACATGGGAGGCTCAGGTTCAATTCCATTTTCTCCCTGATGAGAAGAAGGGATTTGAACAGGGGTTGTCCAGCTTGCTTGTGAATGCCTGAACTAAGGGACTATACTGTCTTTCTCTCTGGCCGAGATGTGTGTATTTACTTACTTATACAAAGTGGAAACAGCTTTAACAAGAGACCCCTATATCAGAATATCCCATATGCAGTGCAGTGATTAAGCCTCTTTCCTTAAAGGTGGAAAATGCCAGTTCAAATCCCTTCTCCTCATCAGATGTAGGGGGATATGAACTTGGGTCCTCCATATTCCAGATGAGTACCCTAAATTCTGGGCTAAGGGTTATAAAAGAGGCTTCCTCCCCTCAGTGGTGTTTTATGTGGAGTTAAGTGTATTCAGAAGACAGCTGCTTGTTTGGAACCTGCAAACAAATTAAGTGGTGGTTTAGGCATGAAGTAGACATCCAGGAGTATGTCCACTTACAGAAACATAGGCATCTAGTAAGTTTAGACAGCTATTGAGCAAGGGTTTTGTGGCATGTAGTTGCCTAAGGCCTGATCCATAAAGGGACTTCAGTGTTGCAATGCTCAATAGCATGACATCTAATGTTTAGGCACCAAGGAAATCATAGAAACAATAATGCAATCCACAAAGCCTGAGTCAGGCACTTTGGTTCTCCATCACTGAATGGGGAGAGATAAGTACCTTAGAATACAATCTGCAAAGCCAGCAGGCTGTATAGGGAGCTGCCAGTGGAGGTGCTGAGGGCAGGGGTCTGTTCTAAGATAGGCACCTATCTTTGTGAGAGGAGTTTAAGTCCAGGCTGCAAGGAAGTAATTCTTGCTGCTAAAAATCCACAGCCAGAATCCTTCTCCTAGAATCAGGAAGTTTAGGTGCCCACACACATGTCTTGTGAAACAGTTAGGTGCCTGTTTCACTCCATAAAAAACAGACAGAGAAGGAGGTTGTGCCAGGGCTCTCTTATAACACATAGCTTAGTGGTTAGTGCACTTATCCTAGGATGTGGAAGACCTGGGTTTAATTACTCTTCTGCCTGAGAGGGAGAGAGGATTTGAAGAGGAATTTACAACTTCACAAGAGAGGGCCCTAACTATTGGTCTACGGGATATTCTGATGGCTGTAGTCTGTCCTGTGGAGGTTCCACTGTGGATATATAAATAGTTACTAAAGCAGGAAAACTGGACCTTGGATCTCTCACCTTCCAGGTGGGTGCCCTAGCCATCAGGTGACAAGTCTTTTTCAGTCATTCTCTGTGGCCCAAAGACTCTAAATATTTAACCACAGTAGAACAACTTCAATAAGACAGACACCTCCCTCACATCAGAATATTCCATAACTCATGGGCTAGACAACTCTCCTGAGAGGTGTGGGAGATGCCTTTTCTCCTTCCTCCGATGGTGGTAACCGCAGGGGGGAATTGAATCTGAATCTCCTACATTCCTGGTGAGAGCACTAACTTCTGGGCTAAAATTTATAAAGAGAGTGACACCACCTCCTCCTATGGCCAGATTTTGACTTGGACTCACCATAATAGGCAGCTTCTGAGCAGACCTAGTAGATCAGGCAAGATATTCACACAAACTCCCATCTTCCCCAGTTTATGCAGTGCTCTAAGGCTTACAAAGGAGATAGGTGTCCAGGCACTAAGAGTGAGGCAGCTATGAATATGCCCAGAGACAAACACAGGGGTATAGGAAACTTTTACTGTGAAATGCAAGCACCTACATGGTTAGGCAAGGAGTTTAGTGAATTGCAGGGAAGCCTAAAACTATCGCTTAAACATCTGAGTTTTGGTAACATATGCACCTAAGTTTACAAACCTATGTATCTGTGTAGACCTGAGCTGTACAGCCCAGCTAAGCCATAGGTTGATGTGTGGATGGAGGAGGTGGGGGAGATTAACCTTGAGCAGGTGTTCTAGAGGGATTTCTAATTCCCATGTGGGATTGTCTTCCTGATTTAAGGATAATTGGGGGAATTGGTAGATTTTCTATGTACCTACAATTGAGTTAATCAGGGGCAGCTGAGCCTTTTAGACATGTTCATTAGCACTCACCACCAGTCTGGCACCTCCTGCTGGTGTTCTGGGGAATTTTCTCAGGTTGACACCCTTATCTGCAGTCTGGGATTCATCACTTTCCTTGGCATTCCATGGTAGACACTCTCTGCATGGTCAGAATCCATCATGTCTGCTTCTGGTCTTGGCCATCCAGCTGAGCCTCAACTTATGTCCCCCTCCTCGCTTCTGGGGGATTCAAAACCATCCCTGCTCTATCTCTTATCTCAGTGGCTGCTGCAGCCTACCAACACACAACTGGTGGTCTGGAAGAGGCATGGAAGGACCTGGGCCCACCTACTTCTCTGTGGCCCAGCCCAGGGACCATATGTGCAATAAACTTGCATCATCTCTTCCCCCAACTCTTTATCAGTCTTCCCTGGACTGCTTCCCTGCAGCCCTAGTTCCTCTGCCCTCGTTTCCAGGTCTGGGGTCCACTCAGTCTCAACAACCAGCAACTGCACTGTTCAGGATTCTGATCCCCCTATTCTCTTCAAGCTCCTGGGAGATACTGACTTTCCTCTGCTTTCTGCTCTCTTTTATACCAGGCTTCCAGACCCTGATTTGCTTTTTCACTGCTGCTGCCCATTGGCTGCTGCTTCTAAGGCCCTTTTAACTCCTTCTTAACCAGTGTGTGGCAGACGCCCAGTCACAGCCTTAAAAAAGGAACTGGATTTCCTCCGAAGAAGCAGCTGGGGTTTTCTTGTTCAAAGAAATTAGGAAAGTATGCACTCAAGATACAAGAATTGATCTGTTATTTTTTCTTGATAATTGAATTGCTTTGCTTTGTATTTAAAGACTATTCAGCCAGGTGAAGTAAAAGGAATCAGTGGCTTTTCTTTTTCTTTTTTGGGTTTTGTATATGAATAATATTTAATAAACATACCAAACTCCACAAAGTTTGGTTCAAGCTCCACAAAGCACTTCCCCAGGCCAAAAGCTTCAATTCCCATTAATTGCCAAATCATTTTGATTTTTTTTTGCAACATGTATTAATTACTTATGCTTAACCATTTGTTACACCTTCACTTTAGCTCTGACACTCTGATTATCTTTCCTAGACCTGAAGAAGAACTCTGTGGAATATTTGTCTCTTCCACCAACCGAAGTTGGTCCAATAAAATATTATCTCACCACTTATCTATAAAAAGGCAGTGCCACATTAGAAAGGTAACTTTTTAAATGGTCAATGATTTCTAGATTCCAAGTCCAGAAAGGCTATTGTGATCATCTAGTCTGATCTCATGTATAACAGAGGCCATAGAATATCTTCAAAATAATTCCTAAGGTGCATCTTTTAGAAAAACATCTAAACTTGATTTAAAAATTGTCAGCGATGGAGAATCCATCCCGGCCCTTGGAAAATTGTTCTAATAGTTAATTACCCTCACTCTCAAAAATGTATAGGATATTGATCTATAAACATTTAAGATTGTTTTCTTCTGAATTATCCAATATATATAGAAACAGGAGATGTCATTTTTGATGTACAGTGCCACTTATCCAGTCATTTTGCCCACTCGATTCTTTCTATATATGTTATAACCATTTATTTTAAGATTTCCATTGTGCAAATTATCCTATTTGGTTTCAATAAGACCAGCTAGATCAAATTTATGCTCCTAAATGAACAATTCCTATTCTTCTTGTTTGTTGTCCAGTCTCTTAGCATTAGTACAGGCAATTAAAGAATTTCTTCTCTTCATGTCCTTTGGGTTCCTTGGTCATTTTTGTGCTGAGTAATCCTATCTTCTCTCTTTTTTAACCCTTCCCTTCTACTTGTTTAACACCCTGCTGACTACTCTAGCCAGTCTGTCCCTCAGGAGTTTGGTCTCCCTTCTGCTGAAGTAGGGGCCATCCAAACTATCCATCCCCCTGTTACCATAGTAGTTGGAACAATGTTCCACACAACCAAAGTCTTCCTCCAACACCACTTACCTAGCCATCAGTTCATTTCCAGAATATTCAGCCTTCTATCTTCTCTTGCTAATGGGAGAGGAAGGACCTTAGAGGAGATTCCTTGGACATACTTCTTCAACATGCTTCTGTGTTCCCTGAAATCATCTATTATTTGTGAGATATCCTGCAAAACAGTGTCCTTACTGCCAAAATGAACCAGCACCAATGTACTACATTGAGGAAGGAATAGTGAATTGCACAAATACGAAACAGGAAATGATTGACTAAGAAGGAGTACTGCAGAAAAGGGTCTGGGGTTATAGTGATTAGAAATTAAATGTGAATCAACAATGTAAAACTGTTGCAAAACAAGTGCACATCACACTGGGATGTGTTTTCAGTTTTGTAAGTGAGACATGAGAATTAATTTTTCCACTCAGCACTTATAGGTATGCAGCTGGAGTACTGTTTGCAGTTCTGGACACCGCACTTTGGAAAAGATGTGGACAAATTGGAGAAAGTCTAGAGGACAACAAAAAATGATTAAAGGTTTAGAAAGCATGACTTATGAGGAAAGATTGAAAAATTCGCATTTGTTTAGTCTGGAGAAGTGAAGGCCAAGGGAGTGTGTGTGTGTATATGTGTCGGGGGCTGGGGAAATGGGGGAGTAACAGTCTTCAAGTACGTAAGAGGTTGTTATAAAAAGGAAGGTTAAACTGTTCTGCTGAGGACAGGACAAGGAGTAATGAGCTTAAATTGCAGCAAGAGAGATTTGGTTAGACATTAGGAAAAACTTCCTAATTGTAAGGGTAGTTAAGCATTGGAACAAATTATCTTCTCTGTCATTGGAGGTTTTTAAGAATGGGTTAGACAAATACCTGCTTGGGATGGTCTAGATAATATTCAGTCTTACCCCATGTAAGGGACTAGACCAGATAACCCCTCGAGATCTATTCCAGTTCTACATTTCTTTGATTTCATGAGTGAGGAATCTGAAGTCATTAGAGTTTCACTAATGTGAAAGTGATGCATATGAAATCAGAATCTGACCCTGGACCTCAGTACCAATTAAGGGTAGATTTTCAGTCACAACAGTGTTAATCATAGTTTTCTGTCTTATATAAGATTAACCTTAAAGGTCATCAAGTAAACTAACTGAGTAAGAGAAGGACAACAGAGTCTTGTGGCACTTTTAAAGACTAACAGATAGTCTGTTAGTCTTTAAAAGTGCCACAAGACTCTGTTGTCTTTCTACAATAGACTAACACGGCTACCCCTTTGGAATTTGAGTAAGAGAAGACTTTTATCTTTTCTTTTACATTGTTTTTTATAACTGCAAATATGTTCTGCACTGAATGAAAAAAAAAAAGATAAAGGTTATTGTTTTGAACATAACACAACATTAAAAGAGAAAATATATCAAAGTAGTGTCGGGTATACAGGTGAACTATGAGTCACATGTACAAATATATGGTACTAGAGAGAGTGTTGTAATGGTTAAAGGGGGAAGTCAGGTTTCCCGAGTTCAAATCTAGATTGTGTAATTAACCTGCTTTGTGATCATGACAATACCAGTTAACCACATTAATTAACCATCATAGTTCATCCATCTTGAAAATGGGTATATTTAATAATTACCTGTTTTACAATGTTTTTATTAGGTTTAGTTAATGTATGGAATTTTCTTTCTGATCTGTAGCTGAATAGCATATTAGTGCTTTACAGTCATGTCCATGTGAATAGTTTTGTTCAAGTAATCTTAGGGTACACACATCCTAATTTTAAAGGGACAGTCCCTTATTTTAGCCCTCTGTCCTGTGTCCTGTATCTTTAGTTAAAAACAGATGTATTTTAGTATTCCAGCTCCTCACACAGCTGGGAGCTGGTGGAGCCATTTTAAATCTTTCACCAGTTCCTGGGCTGCGCAGGGTGGAAAATGGAATGCCGCTTCAGGGCTCTCTCTGCCTCCATTTCAGTGAGTTTGGGTGAGGGGCTGGGGGGAGGAAGCAGGAGAAAGGGACATGAGATGCTGGGAGGGGGGTTGGGCAAGGCAGCCAGGGGGTTGGAGATGCCAGGGTGCCGCGGGGTGCTAAAAGGAGGGAGACGCCAGGAAGAGGGAGCCAGGCCAGGGAACCACGGGTGCCGAGGGGGGGGGGGGGCAGGGGAGGGTGTCAGGTTGGGGAGCCACTGCCTCAGGCACTGAAGGGAGAGTACAGCCATAAGGTGCAAGGTACTGGGGGTGAGGGGTAAGGTGGACACATCTCTCCCCACCCCACCCCACCATATGAAATAACAATTCAGTGTAAGGGTGCTATATATTGGGGTGGGTTTTTTTGGTATATTGCACAGTTTCTCCCTCTTATACAAAAGAGGAATTAAATAAAAAAGAAAACAAAGTTATTTCATTTTTGATTGCATGGAAGGAAAATGAAATTTACTGTAAGTGGGTGTCTCGAAAAAGGACTATAAAAACTTGAGTGCCTGCTTCTGCACCAGAGAAATCATTTTTCAATTACATTTATTCTGTGCTGCTCTGCATGAGAGATGGACAAAGAGATTAGATTATTTAATTGTGCTTTAATGCAGATATTTCTGAAGTCATATTTGAGAGTTTCAGTAACAGAGGAACAGCTGGGAGAAGTATCTAGATTCTGACCTCCTCCTCTCTCATAGCCTTCTCTAACACACACAGTGTTTACTCATTGTAGGGTGGGTTCAGAATTTGGCCCCAAATGTAGCTGTGAAAGGCTTTTTTTTTTTTTTTTTTTTTTTTTTTTTTTTTTTTTTAAAAGAGTACTACTGAAATTTAAAAGACAGCTGTATCCTGAAAAGTGACTGTGAAAGCTCAACTGTAGAATCATACCTTGACTGTATCTTACTAATTTGGATATACAATTTCCCTAGTTTAGTTTTTCGTCTTCACTCCTTTATTGATAAAGGTTTTGTCAGCCAAATTACATCCTCGGTTACCCCTTTGCAAACACATATAATTGGGAATAATTTTTCACTTCACCCACTTACAGCTAACGTTCAGATAGCATTCTGATTGGTGTGTTGCCACAGTTCACGTTGGAATCTCTGGCTATGCATCCTGCCTCCTGTGGCATTGTCATTATAATTTGTACTGTCATTGTAATTTGTAATCCTGAAGCAGACCATATGGTTGAGGCAGGAAATAAAGACCAATCTCTCACTAGCATTCCTGAGAGTTGCTGCTTTATTACAGAAGCATATGACACTCACTTTGGACAGGTGTAAATTGTAACCAAGATGCCAAGGTAATGAGAATCAGTCCTCTTGCCCATGTAACACCTGTGTGACGCTCTTAGCTGTAAGTGGGTTTTCAGAAGTGCAGATGGTATTATTTGGCCTGCAGAACCTTTATTACTGGTGACTCTATATCACAGAAAAAGACCCTAGTTTTACTTTGGGGTCTGGGGGGCATATCTAGGAATAGCATCATCTTTTTACTTGCAACCTGAACATGAAAGTCAATGAGATATACAGAATTTTGAGACAGTCAACTTTATGGTAGTACTATACTTTAAAACAGGAATTATGTATAGGGAGATTATTTATATTATAAGCATTCAAAAGGAACAAGGATACCTTGCTACACTTCCAATTCAAATTTAAATTTCTAATATTGCTTCTGTAGTCTTTTCATCAATTGAAATAAACATGTGGAAAGTGGAAAGTGCTTAATATAGGATCATCAGAATTTATTTGTTTATTTATTGTGCCGACCCTCTACATATATTGTCAACAACTTCCTGAAAGATTTGTCTAGAAAAGTGTTCTCAGGAAAGTGACAGAAGCTTTATTCTTGAAGACATTTCAGACTTGTAAGACAAAGTCCTAAGTAACTTTTTGTTGGGACATAGAGAGACTGTTTAAGGTGCTTAAATGAGTCTTTTCATCCTCTGATTTCTAGCAGGTTAAATTCTGCTTTCATTTAAACTGGAAACCAGTAGGGTGTTTCTGGTTCATCTGAGACCAAAATCAGCTCCTCAGAATTCTTCTTTTAGAACAGTGTACATTTGCACAAGGTTCCCGTAAGAGCTCAGTTCCATGCTGCATAAGGAAGGCATGCTCCCTATAGAACCTTCCTAAACCCTGTCTCCCCACCATTGGTGTGTGTGCAGAGGAACCACCCTGGTTTTGTGTGAAACTTGGGCTTCATGGCACCTATAGAGGAGAAGCAGGATTTACCCCCTCAGCAGAATTTGGTTCCATTAATGATTATGTTGGACAGCTCTACAGTTCATTAAGACTAACCCGATTCAGCTAAAAAGGTAATGGTTTACCAGCTCCATGTCAGGAGGTAGTGCAGCTAGACAAAACTAGTTCCAATGCTGATCATATCGATTGGACTTGGATTGAAAATAAAATGAATCCATTTTGTTTGAGATCATTGGTTTTGACATTCATGCTGAAGCCACAAGGAGCCAAATTAGATCTGTTTATAGGCAATGACCATTATGTAGCATTCTAATAATGTTTTTAATTTTTCTTATCTGTTCAGTTGCATCCAAGAGAAATCATAAATGACTATCGCATAGAGATTTAACGCTCTTCATTCAAAACCTTCAGGGCCAGTTGCTTGGAAAAATGTCTTTCACTATGATATCATTTCATTATCTTGTTTATAATATTATTCCTGGGTAGCAACAGCAATAGTTCCTACTACACCAGCAGTAAATGATAATAAAAATAAGAATAATATACTGAGGATGAAAACATTTACACATATGGAATAACTGTCTGCCATTCACTGGACCTGATCAGACCCTGCTAGAGATGCCAGATCCCAGTAGCTCTCACACCTGTGTAAAGCCCTCACCAGGTATTGGCCAGGGACATCAATAGGAACACTCACCATGCCAAAGATTAAGTATGTATATCTTTGCAGGATCAGAGCTTTATACAACAGGGGCACAATCTTAATGTAGCCGTCCCCCTGAAATCTCAATCCATCTGTGAGAACCTGTTTTCTTGAAAAATAACTTTCTCTTTCAGTCTAGTAGGCAGGAGAGGGAAGGGGGAGGGGGAGGAGAGGAGAAAGAAAACAACCCATAAAATTGACCTTTGTTATATACTGTTTAGCTTTTGTATACAATCCTTATTATAGCAAATGCCAACCTTGCCAAGGGACTACATAATTAGTTTTTTCATTTTTTTTTTCAATTAGTAGACTAAAGCTTGCCAAAGAAAACATATTTATGAAGTTATCCTTTATCACACTGTTCAGAGATCATATATATTCATGCCTATAATGAGGACTTGATACATTAATATGTGTATTGGTCCAAGCTTTGTGAGTGGAGAAAGCTTTGATGTATCACTAATTGGTTTTAGCACTATAGAATAGATGCTGAACTCAGTAAGCAAGAAATTGCCAGTAGTAGGTGGAGAAGGGATAATTTTGATTCTCACCATATGCTTTGAGAAATTAAATCCTTCCAACATAAGTAGAAAAAAAGAAGTCAGAACTTGTTGCTTTTTTATTTTTAAAATAGACTTATGGATTATTTGTAACATCCAAAAATAAGCTTAACTCTAAATCACTAAAAGTATCCATTTCACAGTTTTTATTTTATTTTTTCGTAGAAACTACTCTCATCTTGCTTGCCTGAAATGTGCTGTGCATTCTGACACCTAATGTCTGGTGAAAAATATAGTAACAAAGGAAATATATCTGCATAACATGTGGAAAGTGCCAAACCTTTAATTCACTCCAGACACTATTGCAAAACACTAACTATAGATGTGAACTACAACACAGACTGAAAACTTGAGGGGAGCTGGATGAACTAAATAATATATAGTAATAGTATCCTGAAACTACCCTATAATTCCAAGGTTAGATGGTACCTTTATTCAAGCAGTAATTAATAAGGTCCAAGGCATAGCCTGGTGCTTAACAGTCTGGGAGGTGAGAGAGTTTGTTGTGGGTTAAGAGCTGCATTGCTGGCTAGTTTACATTAAGAGAAATTCCTTGTGACTGGGAAAAGCAAGCTATTCCTCATCAAGTTCGCAGGCCTTGATTATGTTTGACTTCTGTTCTCATTAGGATCTTCTTATTAATTCCTGTTGTCAGTCGTTGGCTACAGTGTTCTCTCTGCATACTGCTTTGGCTCTGGCCAGTTATAAATGCCCAAGACGACCACAGACTGAGTTCAATGGTGAAGGCATTCGGCCAGGGTTATTGTCAACGATTCTCATTGCCATGGTCCTAGTGTCCTGGCTCAGTAGTTACAGGTACACTAACACATGTATACACATTACAATGGACTAGGTCAGTGAGTGGCAGAACTTTCTGGTCCCTACTTGACCAGACAAAGACATCCCCTTTGTGACCCCTCTTTTATACCCTGATAGAAACAAGTCATGTATTGCTTCTCTGATGAGGTTAGTTATCATCCTTTACCATGTTGGTTTGAACAAAACACCTCTTTCTATCACCCTATCATCCTGACCTTGTCTTTAGGAGGGTCAATGTATCCCTATATCATCTTCAGGAAGTGCGTTTATACTATAACTTTGTATCAGGGTGCTCGGGTACTACCCTTCTGTAATGTGTTTGTGTAAATATTCTGTGCCCAGCACTTCTTAGGGGTGTTTGTGTTTTTGAAATACTAGCCCTGTTCTTGCCAAGTTCATGTTCTGTACAGTGAGCCTGCAGGCAGGCATGTTTTGTAACAGGACCTGACTTTTGTACACAGCCTGACTCTTGCTAACATTGCTTTATCTCACCATGACCTGATGTTCGTTTCAGCCTTATGTCCCACACCAGGCCCCTTATACTCAGAGCTCAGGGTCTCTTTCTACTACAATTCCTTTGGACTCTGGGGAATTATGTTGTTTATGCCAGGATAACCCTAATGTTTGCAAGCTTCCAATATGGAACTACAATTATCACCCTTAAAAATGTCAATGTCTCAAATGTTTATTTTCCTTCTTTCTAAGTGATAAACTTTAGACATAACTTCTTGGGGGAAAACACTCCTCTTTGAGTAATCTGAGCCATTCTGCATAAGAATGCCATAAAATAGCATTTCCCTTGTACCTGTCACCTGTTTTTCCCCAAAAGGCAAGATACTGCTTTTTTGCCAGTTATCCACTGCCAGAATGGTGGCTTAAACTGATTGTAAATATAATTTATACCTCGTTAAGGTTGCTTTACACTTCCAGAAGAGTGGAAACAGACCGTAGGCTAAACAGTAATCAGGCCCATAATATTCAGTTGATGATTCTGTTGTACAGTTCCTCAACTAAAATTATTACTCAAGACTTTCATCTTAGTCCGTTGCTGTAATCTCTACTTTACAAAGTCTCCTTAAATAACTACAGGAAGTAATATAAATGCATTACATTTCAGTAAGTGTGTCTTGAAAGTGTAATCATTTTAAATAAGCCATAGAATGCTCTTCTTTGATGGCAGGGTGAAGGCTAAAGACAACAATGAAATCTGCTCTATTTGGCCTTGATTCAAACACTTCTCAACCTTCTATTAACATGTAAGTTCTGCTTTCTCTTGGTGTTTTTCAGTAATTTAGTGTAGGACCACCATACATTTTTCACATAATTTCTTCCCAGCTGACTGTGCTCCCTTTTATTTCAGTACCTAGGCCGTACTCTTTTTCATCAAATAAATCCTTATTAGAGTCATATTCCATTTTCCTTTTCTCCTTGAATTTATAAAGAATCAACCTCTTCCCCAAATTTTTTCCTGCAACTCCTCACTTAAATAAAACAATTATTTACATCTTGCATGTAATCTGCATTTCTGAAATGGTGCGTAAATCAAGAATATATGCAAAGTTGGTGCCAGCTTCTTAGATCTTACCATAATACAGGATTCTGTAATCCAGTTGTGTGCTACAATAGACAACTGACACATTGACCCCCAATTGTCCTGTTCACATACATTGGCCTGTCATAAATGAGGTAGTAGGGGAAGAGGCTAGAATGTCAGTGATTGTTCATCTTCCTATATGGTGGTACTGGTGGTGGGTGTGATGTTTACCTGTTCCTTCACCATTGCTTAATTTTCCACTCTGTTACATTGATTTGTTGGCAGTCTAATTCTTTTTATTTAAATGTTGCTACAGTAGTTAAAATTGGTGTTACAGAATGGAGAGTCGGGTCTAGATCAAAATATTTCTGTGTTGGGGGTAGCCAGGTAGACTTGGATTGTTTCCATGTGGAAAGAGAATTGACTATTTCTTCCTTTGAAAAATTTCCATCTACTTCAGACTGAATGCATCAGAGGTCATCTGTCAACACAATGGATATTGTTCCAGAATAAGAGGCACCCAATAAATCCTATTCTCTATTGAGTTTCGTTCAGCTTCACTGAGATATTGCTATACTCGCCCATTTGTGGGATAGTAGTAGAGGGTAGCCTTAGAATCATTATCAACAAGAATTGGTAATACTTCCATTTGTGAGGTCAAGTTATCTTCGACTTTCAAGTAAGTGGCTTCCTTGATCAACAAACAGCTCCTTCATGTGACCAATTTAAATAATTATTGCCCCATCTCAATCATTCCCTGTCCAGTGAAGATTATTGAGAAGGTGAAGCCACTCATAGCAGATATGTTCAGTTTCCTGGATTTGATTTCAGACCCGGCTGTGGCATGATAACTACACAGTGATGGATTTCCTTGTGATCAATAGGGGGTCAAGAGTATATGATGATTTGATTAGATTTTTATGGCTGATCACACAGGACTGACATAGTTTGGTAAAATCCCTTGATCCTTTGGAATATGAGACATGGATTGGTTTTAGAGTGCAATTAAACAGGAGAGGGAAAGCAATATTATCACTGAAAAAATGATACACACTGAATCTCCACACTTAGCTCAGTGTTTCTGAGATTTGCCAAGAAATTATACACTTGTGTCCATGTAAATTCCATGTTTGCAGTTGAAAATTAGTACCAGTTAGGCACTTTTTTTTTTAACCTTATGCATCTCCTATGCTGTCACTAACCTCCTTAGTTGCCTCATTTCAGGGCTAATTATGGGTTGCAGTTTAATTCATAAGACTATATTGTGAGTATTTGTTCAAATATTAGTACAGGAGAATATTTACCAGTTCTAAGTGAAGTATTTGTAGCTGAAAATAAAGACTTTAGAAGACCAAAAAGGTGTCATGGATTGACAACTAATTGAGAAAAGCTTAATTCTTAATATTTTTCATTATGTACACTGAAACAAACTGTCAACTGTTAAATATTTCTAATCTTACTTATATCAGCAAATCCATTGACTTCTACAAGACTACTTGATTGAGTAAGCCAAATGAAGGTGCTAGCCTCCGCTATCCTGTTTTTAGAAACTAAAAAAAAAATGTATTTACAATCTGTAGTGTGTTGCTTTGACATGGTCTTGAGTCCCATGATTTACAAAGGTGAACATTTGAATAATACCAATATTGAAGATGCTACATGGAAATGACTTACCATCAGTCTTTAACTGATAAATTAGAAAAAAGAAACACATACAGGTCACTGACTCTAGGCATAGTCTTCCTATCTTATCCTTCATATTGTATGAAAAAAAATCAATGAGTGCTTTAGATTTAGTAATTTTAGTTGTCTTGCAGATCATAATGCTAGCTATCATAAGGGGTAAAGGTTTTCCTTACTAATGAACCTCCCAAAAATTTGTTCACGGGGCAAACGAGATCCTGAATATAACTTTCTTAATTTTCATTTGCAAAACAATGAAGCTGTGGCTGTTTTATTTTGAGGCAGCATTATTATTTCAAAGGCTAATGCTTATAAATAGACCACTTGTGGTATAGCCTGGACTGGAACATGAGTTTTGCCAAAACAACCTAATCAATAAAACTTATAAGGGGTGGGGAGAAGAAAGACCATTTAAAAAGGAAAGTAAGTACTGGGGTGGACTGTTGGCTCCTCTTGGTTGATACCCCAGAAAGGTAACCACTGGAACAGAAAGCAAAGTGCAGTATTAAACTTGCCCTGTTAAGACATAAATCGGGCTAAAGGAGAAGTCAGAACAGATTGGACATCCTGAAGGGAGCCAGATAATGGTGTTTAGCATGGGTCAGTGCAGGCTGTGTATATGAAAACCATGTAGATTGGGAAGCTATTGGAGTTATTCATATTCTACTCACTCAGGTAACTTCTCATAAGGGACCTAGTGAATAGGGTTTGAGTTTGGTCTCTACAGAACACCTAATTGGTGTATATTGTAATATATACCATATTATATTGGCACAAATTACATTCCCTCATATGACCCTATTACTGAAGCTAATTTAAAAAGGAGAAAGAAATCCCCAAAATTGTGTGTAAATTTTTCCTTTTTCTTTTGTAAATTTTGAAATTTTAATGAATCTGTGAAAAATTTAAGTTAAAATTTTAACCATCTGTAATTGTCAATTACACTAGTGTTGTGATTGCCTGTGCTCAGGGCCCACCAGCTCTTCTTGCACAATGCCTAGTGAGATAAATGAGAGGGGTGTGTGTTTGTGTCGATGCATGGGTGGGTGTGTAATAGACAGGATAAACAGACTCACTCCAACTTAACTACTGTTTAATATCTCCAGTGAAATTGGGCCATTGTAACTGAAAAATGTAAGCATAAAGGCTACATCTACACTTGCAAATTAAGTCGACTTAAGGAGGCTTAAGTCGACTTAAAGAAAGCCACTTCCACACCTGGCTTTCATTAAGTTGACTTAAGCAGCTCCTTAAGTCGACTTAATAACTACTGGTCTTTATGTCGACTTAACAATTAAGTCAATTTGTTAAGTCGACCTAAAGATGGTGTGGCCGCCCTGGGTTGACTTATTCTATAAGTCAAACTAGGGCGCCACAGGACCCTGCGGGTCCCGGCAAGAAGGGAGCTGCAGCTCCCTTCTGTCTGGGACCCGCTCGGGTCCCCGGGAGAAGGGACCCATGGGTCCGTGCAAAAAGGGAGTGGTGCTCCCCAGACAGGGGATCCCCAGAGGTTCCCCTGTCAGCTGGAGAGCTGGGCCAGCAATTGCTGGTGTTCCAGCTGACCGGGGATCCCTGGAGGGTCCCCGGTCAGCTGGATAGCCGGTCAGCTGGAGCGCTGGCAATTGCCAGCCCCGGTGCTCCAGCTGACAGGGGAACCACTGGGCATCCCCTGTAGCGCTGGCAGCTTCCTTCGTGTCCGGACCCACAGAGGTCTGGGGTGAAGGGAGCAGGATTCCTGGCAAGAAGGGATCCTGTGCTCCGTTCTTCCTGGGACCCGCATGGGGATCCCGGCAAGAAGGGAGCCCTGGTTCCGACCCGCTGCTCCCTTCTGCTGGGAAGCCGCGGGTCCCAGTGGGAAAGGAGCTGTGGCTCCCCGGGAGAGGTCCCGGGGAGAGAGGAGACAGGTTCCCTTCGTGGAGGGACCCTGGCTTCCTGGGGAAGGGACCTGGTCCCTACTCAGCGGGGAGCCACTTCCAATGAATGCCGCGTCTACACTTGAAAAGTTAAGTCGACTTATTAAGTTGACTTAACAGAGTCGACTTCACTTTTCAAGTGTAGACATAGCCAAAGAAACAAAGAAGCCTGTGACATTACTAATGATAGGTGTAAGGGCCCCTTGTCCCGGGTGGGCTTGGAGGGCGCCCCCTTCAGGTGCGTCTGGGGAATTAGCGGCACTGGGGCGCTCCTCTGGTCACCCGGTTCGGGGTCCCAGCCCTTCCGGCGGGGCTGAGCCAGTAGAGTCCACAGTCAATTGCCTGGCCCAAGGCAGGGCGGGGCAGGCAGCAGTCTCTAGCCCAGAGAAGGGCGAGTCTCTATGAACAAGCCTGGCCTGGCCCCAGGGCAGGGCGGGGCAGGCGGCACAGCACAAAGTCAGTGGCCCAGCCTTCAGGCAGGGCAGGGCAAACACAATCCAAAGTCAGTTGCCTCCGGCCCTTAGGCAGGGCGAGGCACAACACACAGACCTCTGCCCAGGGTTGCTGAGGTCTGAGTTGCTACAGTGGCTCTGGAAAAGGGGTGTGGGAGGGGGACGCAGGCCCACCCACTCCACTGCATCCCAGCCCAGGGCCCTATTCAGTGGCAGAGGCGTCTGCCACTGTGGTCAGTGGGGCTCCGGCCGAAACACGCTGACCCTCGGTGGCTCTGCCGCTGTCTGCGGTAGCCTACCGCCCTGGGCTGCTTCCTCCCACCCTGGGGTTCGGGGTACCTGGATCACTGCTCCTAGTAGACACCGGGGTATTCCGCCGTGGGGAAGTTCCCAAAACCGTCCAGCTCGTCAGGGGGCAGCAAGGCTGGCAGAGTCTCGTCCAGTTCCTCGGGGAAGGGCAGCTCCTCTAGGTCACAGGGGCCATCGGGGGGTTCTGGTCCGTAGGGCTCTGGGGCAGCAGGTGGTTCCCCGGGATCCTCAGCCCAAGGCAGCTCCTCCAGGTCACAAGACTGGTCTGGGGGGTCTGCAGCCAAAGATAGCTCCTCCAGGTCACAGGGCCCGTCCCGTGTCTCCGCACTCCAAGGCTCAGGGCCAGAGGCTTGGGGGGCTGGGATCTCCGGAGACGAGGGATCAATCCGGTCCCAGGAGGCAGGCGCCTCCTCCGCCCGCCTGGGTCTGTGCCACCGGGGGCGGTCCTCGGGGCCCCAGGCAGTGGGAAGCCGAGGCCAAGCCTTCTCCTGCCCTGGGCCTAGTGCCTGGCTCCTGAGCAGTGAAGCGCAGTGCTTCCCTGTTGGTGTCTTGGCCCTGACTGAGGGAGAGGGCCGCCTTCTTATACTGCCTGGTAGGGTCCCGCCCTCTGGCTTCCTGTCAGCCCTGGTTGGTTCAGCCGGCTCAACCTCCCTTTCCGGGGGTTGGCCCGGTGCTCCCGTCTATCTTCCTGGGCGGCCATGTTCCCTGGCCCTGACTCTGGCCCTTACAATAGGGCAGTACTAATGATAGCAGATACTGAGCACAACCCCATTTCTTTATTGTTGGGAAATAACTTTTAGGACCCCTTTTTCTGTGTATACGCAATTTTGACAGAAACTATGCACATAAGTAGACAGTTTTCACTTGGTAACTAATGACAGATCACAGTTAAATATCAACTTCAAAGCTCAGTGCCTGTACAGTACATCTAACAATAACTGACTGGCCCGCCTTCCTTTTAATTCATTTGGAGCCTTTCTTTCAAATCTGAGCTATGATATACGCGAGTAAGAAGAACAGTTGAAGATTCAGGAATTGCCAGATCAAATAGCTCCCATATATCTATACAGTAGATAAAACAGGGACATGGAGAGAGAGATATAGGACTAGGAATAGACTAGGAATCTCATTCAACAATAATGGGACAGTGCTATTGTAAAAGAATAGGTGGGAGCCCTTTTATCTTACTGTATCTGATAAGGCTTGGTGGGTAAGAATATATACTTTAAAATAGAAATAGAACACTTAAAGTTGTTTTTTTTCAGATCCCTTATCATGTGGCATGTTATTGTGCCGGAAAGAATTGGATAATCAGTATTTTGTTAATGACTAAAGTTAGATTAGCAGCAGGACCTGACTGAGGGTCAAAACCTCCCCACTTTTGAATGATGTGTTATAGTGAGGGAGGAGAACATCTAGGACCTCATAGAATATAAGGAATGAAGGGATCACTTAGATCCCCTCATTTGATCTGTATAACCACCAAATATCACTCATCCACCCCTACATCAAACCCAGAAAGCAGAATTAGACTAAAATATTACCTCTCTCAGGAGAGTAAAAACTATTACTGCCATATAATCAAGTTCCAAAGGGGAAGCTGGGTTAGTCTATTGCAGAAAAACAGAGTCCTGTGACGCTTTTAAAGACTAACATATTTATTTATCGCATGAGCTTTCGTGGGAGAAAATCCTACTTCGTCAGACACTTCAAAGAGAAAAATGTTACTCGGGAGAGCTGGCAGTTTCTCAAAGAGACAATATTAAAGGTGTGAGGTTGTAGATAAGAAAGATGACCAGTTGTATCCTTGTTGCTACCACTGCTATGCAACTGCAACAAATCTTGTACAAAGTCAGATAAGTTTTCAATGGAAAAGTTGTAATCTATCAAGTATGATTATCCTGGTTAAATCCATCTTTGTATCTGAAATTATGAATACTAGCTATGTATTGGTATCCCAAATATGTTGTATTCCTGGGTGACATCTATCAGATAAAATTTACATTTATTTATTTATTTTTCATTGATTTATGCTTTTCTTCCGTGGTAAAAGAAAAATGTGAATTGAATAATTTAGTTGTTGGCTTCATCATTGCCTGCATATTCACTGGTCATTGCTCTTGAGAGAGTAGAGGAAATAATGAAATTAAGAACAAACTCATTTTTGATCAGAGATAAGCTGAAAGTTATATAGTTACTCAAAACATTGTAATTGTTTTTCGCTTAATTTTTTTTGTAAAAATTTTTGAAAAATTTTCCTCTTTTTTTTGTTTTTCCATATTTAAAAATATTAGTATTGATTTTTTTATTTTCAAAACCCCAAATACTTTGGTTTTCACTTTTGGGGGGTTCCCCCCCCCCACACCCTTCTTTTTCCCTTTCCTTAACTTTCCCAGAAACAAAATAGAAAAAGGAAAAGAGGAAATAAAACAATTCCTTGTTTTTAAAAGCTGAAAAAACAGGGGAGATGTGTTTTTATCAAAAAATCAAGAAGATCAAACAAAACGATATGTATATGAAAACTTTGTTTAGAAAAAAATGTGTTCTTTGAAAAGTGTTTCTGAAATAAAAATTGAGAACAGTTCAAGTATACTGTAATCCTGCATCCAGTGCCTTTAGATATAGTATCTTAGGGTACGTCTAGACTGGAGGCTCTGTTAAGTCAACTTAACCAAGGTCAACTTTAAGTTGACCTAACATTGACCTCGTTAAAGTCGACTTAAAGAGTCCACAGCCCTGCGTCCACACTGGCAGGTGCTAGGTCGATGGAGGAGTGGCCAGGAACTCTGCGAGGGGGCCTGGAGGCCAATTAGGTTGACTTAAGAGCTATCCCCCATCTACACTGGCTTAAATCAACTTAATAAGGTCAACTTAAGCCTTAGGTCGACCTTCAGAGGTGATGTTATTAAGTTAACTTAAGGAAGTGTTTAAGTCGACTTAATAAACACCCAGTGTGGACGCAGCTGTCTGTAGGTCGACTTAACCGTCCTTAAGTCAACCTAAGGCTCCAGTGTGGATGTACCCAGAATGATTTGTTTAATTTGTTTAACTATCTTGTTTAATTTTCAAGAATTTTTAATATTAATTTTATCATTAATTGTATTGAAGAGCACTAATATTGCTGTGGGCTGAAGGTCTCAACAGTGCAGAAGTAAGATAGATAGATGTAAATAAATTGACATTCTTTATGATGCTGTGCTCCACTGAGAAAAGCTCTAAGGCTGGGAAAAGGGACTGAAACTTTTAATGTCATTTTAAAAAACAAACAACCTTCTTCCTTTCCACTCCCACCCCACACTGTTTATTGCTAGAATATTTGAAAGAAAAACCAGAGATTGGAATGTTTTTGTTTTTTACAACCAAAATTTAGAGATAATTCAGTTGTAGATTGTATTTAATCTGAAGCAATCAGATTTTGAGTGTATTGGGAGTAGGAAGGGATTTCAGAAAAGGTTTTGGATTTGGCCCATTTCTTTTGAAAACTTGAAACCATCCAGATAGGTCAGTTGGTCCATATGGAAACTTACTCCAGCATTAATAAATTCCACAACACAAAGTGTTAGATTGCTGAACTGTTGAGAAGCCAGCAGTTGAGAAATCAGGAGTCAGTACCTTATTTTTTCAGGGGATGGGAATCCTAACAACTTTGTTTCGGATACCTTTTGCTGACTTGGCTCATTTTACCTCGGGGAAAAAATGAGAAAGAAAAAGAAGTGCAGCAAGTTGTTAACATTGGTGTGAGTTGCAAAGGATATGTATATTTTAAAAAATATTAATGTTTATTTTAAAGCATAATATTTAGATTTTTATCAATTTAAATTTTAACAGCTGCACAATTTTATAGGTTTTTAACTTTTTTTATTTTCATTTAAATTTTCGCCGCTTTTGGAAATTATGATGGGGGCTCAGATGATGGGGGATCAGACAATAATTATTGAATGACAGTTGAAGTTGAGATTTGAAAAAATTAATTTCTATATCTGTTAAAACATAAATTGTCAGCATCACATGTCAAATATACACAATAAATATCCTTAATATCTAACTGCAATAAATTCTTAAGCAGCAGTTTTCTTACTTTTCCTATCCATAAATTTGGATTATTATCAATGGAAATATTTTTTTATCAATCTGGCTATGTCTACACTTGTGAATTTAAGTCGACCTAGCTAAGTCGACTTAACAAAGTCGACTTAGCATGTCCACACAAATTTTAAGTCAACTTTGAGGGGACCCTACAAAGTCGACCTAGAGTGTCCACACTGGACGCAGCTGCTTAAGTCAACTTAATTTACAAGTGTAGATACACCCTCTGTGTGTATAGTGAAATCATTTGCAAATACTTACTGATAAAAATCTAATACTTCCAAGTCTGTTTATAAAGTCTAAACAAGTAATGACAACTAGTGTACAGATTTATTTAATCTTCTGCCAAATATACAGAAGAACTCATATGATCTAGTTAGTGCAAAGGATTAGAAGATGATACAATCCTAAACTCTAACCCAGTTTGAGCCGCTTACTCAGCATGTGGTCTGGAGCAGGCTATTTTAACACCATATTCCTTTAACAGTGGAACTAAAAAGTAGAACCACACTGCAGTCAGAAGCTGAATCTATAGAGATTTTTTAATATAGAAAGAAATTTCAAGTAACAATAAAAAACAATTCTTTATCCTAAATGTATTTGCAGCCTAGCTGTGAAGTGTATTATTTTCTTCATTCTCTTATTGGGTGCCTTAGGAGAACAAAAGTATCATTTACTCATTACCAATGTGTAAAATAATTTGTCAAGACAATTCACTATAGTCACACAACAGTAGCAGATATAAACTGTTAGACAAATGACAGCTTTCAGTGAATTTTCCCTTGTACATCAATAGACAGCTGTTGCCTTTTGCATGTTTCTTATCAAAATACGGATCTGTGTAAAACCATGAACTCCATATGTTCCTGCTGTATGGACCTGTCATGTTGTAAAGTTAGTCTTTCAAACATCACCTCAAGTAAGTAGTACAAAGACAGAACTGTTCTATCCATTTGAAACTGCCAGTGCTATTCACTAATCCTCCAAAAGATTCAGGGACATGACAATTAAGAAATCTTCAGGCATGTAGGCTGGTCCAATAGTTACGGCATTAGCTTAAAGTTTGAGCAACCCAATTCCCTGTTCCACTACAGACTTCTTGTAGGACTTTGGGCAAGTCACTTAGCCTCTCTGTCCCTCATTCTGCATCTATAACAGGGATCTACCTCACAGGTGTTGTGAAACACACAGATACTACAGTGATGGGAACTATACAATATACTGTATTCTTACATGAAGGAAGCCTTTGCTCCGAACATCAGTTACATGACTTCACCTTGTTTCATATAGATAATGCTCGGCCACAAACTGCCCCCACATCCATTCAACTTCATTGATGCCATGGGGGTGCACTAGTATACCAAAAAAGGCCTATGAAACTTTGACAAGTCTAGGTTTCTATTAGGTTTTGGAAAAGCTTGCATTTCTAGGTTGAAACTGATATAACAATCATCAAAACAAGTCTAAAATGAGGCTTATTTCCAGTTTATGATATCTTCTTGAAATTCATGGTGCCAATGACAGAAATAATTTTACATAGAGTAACCGTAGTTACATGTTTTTGGCACTCATGTTGTAGTTGTAATGTTGTAGTCATTACAGAAGCAAAGATTCTCATTCATTTGTGTAGACACTTTGCCTGTGTATGTGTATGATACCAATCCAGAGCCTCAATTTTTGCTGAAACACAGGCGTCTACCCAGTGGTAGCTGCTATTATCTAAGGTAGATGTGTTATGAGGCCAAAGCTGAATAATACCATTTGCTCACCAGTTATCTTCAGCTTGTATCTCCTTGATTAGGTACCTTTGTGGAACTTTATTTTTTTTTTTTATTCTGCCTGTCCTATTTTGTGTTTTGCATTTGTGTGCAATTTTCTTCTCATGTGGTTTTTAGAGTTGGTGGCTTTGTTTAAGTCTGGCCCCAAGGGTTTATATTCTCTTCTGGAGGAGAAAGAAATATCTTCCTTTCCTTTTTGCATAATCCTTGCATATACATTTATATATTCTCTCCCTCAATTCTGGGACAAATTATGCCTTTTCCAAAGAATGTATCAGTACAGATTTGCCTCAATATGAGGGAGGGTTATATTGAACTGGGCATCTTAAAACTATCTTGCCTATTTGATGTGTATCTATTATCCAAATGCTTCCTTCTCTTTTCCTTTCTTATCTGTCCTTACTTAGTTGCTTATACTTCAATAGTGCCACAGCAAACTAGGTTGTTTTTTTGTTTTGTTTTGTTTTTTTAAAATAAATGTATAGGAATTCATGGTCTCTGTCCCAAAGAGCTTGCAGTTTAAAAGTATTGGATCTCTTATTACATTTATAGGCATGGAACACAGCTATTGCTCTTGGCAATCGTAACACGAGTTACAACTTCAAAGAATAGGAACCCCACAGATGAGCAATTCTACTGGGAGATTCTCTGATTTCATCAAAGTTTAATTAATTTTGACAAAGTTGGCATAATTAGTAATATATATCATTTTACATTTTGCTATGATTGATAATTTGAAGATTAAGCAATTTTTAAATGACTGAATAGCACCCGGCTACATATACTGTAGCTACAAATGTACTCCTTATATATTTAATTAAACTGACCTTAGAGCCAGCCTATAATGTTCATTTTAACAAATATCTTTCTGTGTTAATCACTCCTGGAAGATCTGGTTGGCGTTAAGGATCTTTTAGGAATAATCAACAGCCAAAACATCATTAAGCTTTAGAATTATCTATCACTACTGTCTCTAAAATGTATTCTTATGAGAAACAACGGCAAACAAATATTTCATTTAGAATCATAGACTCTATGGTCAGAAGACACCTTCAAGATCATCTATTCTGACTGCCTGTGCCTTACAGGGCACAGATGCTCACCCATCTGCTCCTGTAATAGACCTGTAACCTCTGGTTGAGTTACTGAAATCCTCAAATCATGATTTCAAGACTTCAAATTACAGAGAATTTGTCATTTACATTAGTTTAAACCTGACAGTGACCCATACACCATCCTGCAAAGGAAGCCAAAAATCCACAGAGTCTCTATCACTCTGACCTGGGGGAAAATTCCTTCTGATCCCAAATACGTGATCATATCAATTTTGAGTATGTGGGCAAGACCCACCAGCCAGATACTTGAGAAAGAATTCCCAGTAGTATTTATTTCATTAAAAACATTAAAGTGATCTCTCCATATTCAAACTGGATCCTGGAGGTCTGTAACATACCCAAGCACTATGCTGGTGGAACTTCTGGTAGCTTTCTTCCCCTGAGTGATTTTGACCCAAAGAAACTCTGTCATATCCATACCATCACTTCTAATTTCTTTACAGTCTATTTCATCATTAATATACAATGCTACTCTACCACCTTTACCTTTATTTCTGTCTTTCCTGAACAGCACACGCCATTCAATAGCTGTACGCCAGTCATGACTATTATTCTATTATGTTTTTGTTATCCCTATAATAGTTGGTTTCACTTGCACTGATAGCTCTAATTCCTTCATTTTGTTACCCAGTCTCCTTCCACTGGTGTACAAACATCATAGTTGTTTCTATTTGGATTCACCCAGATTTCTCACTCTATTGGATACAGTCATTCTACTGCCTGTATTGTCTACCTGAGTCTTAGCTAGGGCCGTCACTGCCCTGAAAATAGGTTCTAGGCCTGGGCCCGCCCCCTGCCGCACCAGCCCCACCTCCCAGTGCACCAGCCTCACGCTAGCTGACAGCCCAACCCTGAATCCCCGGCCGGGGTCAGGGCCAGATCCAACTGCTTCCAGTGGCCAGCCTCCAGGTCCCCAGCAGGACTCGGGACACTGGTGCTGGGACTTGGGGCCTGTGCCCCGTGTGCCTGGTCCCAGCTATGCCACTGGTCCTAGCTTCACTGGATCAGCACTATCCTTTCTCTTATTATCCCATTCTCCTGACCATTGCTGTTCCTTTCTTCATTGCTGTAGCCTCTCTTACTTAAAAAAACAAAACAAAAAACTAATTTTGTGGCACTTTTAAAGGCTAATAAATTTATTTTTCGCATGAGCTTTCGTGGGAGAGATCTCACTTTGTCAGATGCCTGAAAAAGACGCTTTTCATCTGCTTGATTCTCATAGTCACATATTCTATTAAAAATCACTGTGGTCTAAGATACCTATTATTTATTTCCTTAATGTGGCCGGGAAACAAAGATTTTTAGCCCCATCTTGCAAGGTGCAGAGCATTATCTGTGAGATGCTGAATATGCTCAAGTCTTAGTGAGATAACATGGCAATTGCAGTTTGGGATTTTCTGCACTTTAGCCTTCTGTGTTATTGAGTCTTTTCTTACTGATCATCATAGACCACAGTCCCTTTGTTTGTGCTTCCTGTTAGAATTGTTTGTGTTTTTTTGACAGATCAAGGAAATTTCCTTTTTTGTGAAACTCATGTGACAAATCTGGAATTTTTTGTTCTTAAAAAGAGATAAATGGCATTTTGTGTGTTGCTTGCCAGATTTTAGTTAGATGAGATACACTGTGATGGATAAAATAAGAAAGGCCAATAGTCTGGAGAAAGAGAGAGCGGTCTTTCAGGTATATTACATACAGTAGAGTCAAGAGATTATGCACTTAACAGTGACTGGTTTGTATATATTGCAATGCAGGTAGCACTGTTCATCAACACAGAGGGAAAAGATTATGTAAAAGGTGCTGCTGTTGAGTTAAAATAAAATGATGGAACAGAGATAACATTTTATAACATTTATTTATACAATGAATTTAACCTTTTTTTCTATTCATGGGACAGTCATATCCTCACTGTTAGGACTTTCTCAAAAATACTATCATCATCAAGCAGTGACACTAAGAATAATTTTGCAATTCAGTTTCTTCAAATGTATTCACTATTAAACATTTTGATGAATTATTTCCAACTCTTTGGACTCCTTATTGATATTTCTCTGCAAGTGTTCAATATTTGAATTGTATTGGTTAATTGTTACTGACCAGAAAAGTCACACGTATTGTCTCTGTACCCTGGCTATGCGTTCCATAGGGCTATATGACAGAAATATATCTGGACATGTGAATGCAGAATTTAGTTTTTGTGACTATTCATGTATGTGACTTTAAAGTTTGCTTTCCACAAGCATTCATAGAATCATAGGGATGGAAGGGACCTCACGAGGTCATCTAGTCCAACCCCCTGCTAAAAAGCAGAACCACTCCCACTAAATCACCCCAGCCAGGGTTTTGTCTAGCCGGCCCTTAAATATCTCCAAAGATGGAGAGTCTACCACCTCCCTAGGTAGCTCATTCCAATGCTTCACCACCCTCCTAGTGAGAAAGGTTTTCCTAATATCCAACCTTAACCTCCCCAGCTGTAATTTGAAACCATTGCTCCTTGTTCTGTCCTCTATTACTATCGAGAACAGCCTAGCTCCCTCCTCTTTGGAGCACCCCTTCAAGTAGTTGAAGATTGCTATCAAATCTCCCCTCAGTCCTCTCTTCTGTAGACTAAATAAGCCTAGTTCCTTCAGTCTCTCCTCATAAGTCATGTGCCCCAGCCCCCTAATCATTTTTCTTGCCCTCCGCTGGCGTCTTTCTAATTTGTTCACCTCCTTTCTGCAGTGAGGAGCCCAAAACTGGACACAGTATTCCAGATGCAGCCCCTCATGGGGTTTCTTTCTGCCCAGTGTTCCAATTTGTCCAAGTCTCCCTGGATCCTGTCCCTGCCCTCCAGATTATCTACCATTCCTCCCAGCTTGGAGTCATCCATGAACTTACTAAACATGCAGTCTATCCCATCATCAAGATCATTAATGAAGATATTGAACAGAACCTGTCCCAGGACCGACCCCTGGGGCATTCCACTTGTTACTGGTTGCCAACTAGACATCGAGCCATTGATTCCTACCCGCTGAGCCCATTGATCTAGCCAATTTTCTATCCACCTTATGGTCCACTCATGCAACCCATACTTCCTTAACTTGCCAAGGAGAATGCTCTGGGAAACTGTATCAAAAGCCTTGCTAAAGTCAAGGTGTACCACGTCAACGGCTCTTCCCGCATCCACAAATCCAGTCATCTCATCATAAAAGGAAATCAGGTTGGTCAGGCATGATTTGCCCTTGGTGAATCCATGTTGACTGTTCCTGATCACTCTATTTTCCTCCAAGTGTTTCAGGATGGATTATTTGAGGACCTGCTCCATGATTTTCCCAGGGATTGAGGGAGGCTGACCGGTCTGTAGTTCCCTGGATCCTTCTTTTTACTTTTCTGGAAGATAGGTACTATATTTGCCTTTTTCTAGTCCTCCAGGAACTCCCCCATTCGCCACGAGTTCTCAAAGATAATGGCCAGCGGCTCTGCAATCACTTCAGCCAACTCCTTCAGCACCCTCGGATGCAGTTCATCCAGCCCCATGGACTTGTGCACATCCATTTTCTTTAAGTAGTCCCTAACTAGACTTTCCATTACCGAAGGCCGCTCTTCTCTCCATTCTGTGTTACCTTGTGTAGTAGCCTGAGAGCTGGCCCTCCCTGTGAAGACTGAAGTAAAAAAAGCATAGAGTACTTCAGCCTTTTCTGCATCCTCCACCACAAGGATGCCTCCCCCATTCAGTAAGGGACCTACACCACGCTTGATCCTTTTCTTGTTGCTGACATACTTGTAGAACCCCTTCCTGTTATCCTTCACATCCCTTGCTAGCTGCAACTCCAATTGCCCTTTGGCCTTTCTGATTTTATCCCTGCAGTCCCGAGCAATATCTTTATATGCCTCCCTTGTCATCTGTCCAAGCTTCCACTTCTTGTAAGCTTCCCGTTTATGTTTCAGCTCACTGCACAGTTCTCTGCTAAGCCACGCTGGACGCCGTCCACGTTAGCTGTTCTTTCTGCACATTAGAATGTTATCTTTCTGTGCCTTTAACAAGGTTTCTTTAAAATACAACCAGCTGTCTTGGACACCTTTCCCCTTCAGATCAGCTCCCTAAGGGAGCCAAAATCTGCTTTTCTGAAGTCCAGGGTGTGTGTTCTGCTTCTTTCCTTCCTTCCATTTGATCAGGATCTTGAACTCTACCATCTCATGGTCGCTGCTGCCCAGGTTGCCATTCACTTCGACTTCCCTGATCAATTCTTCTCTGTTTGTGAGCAATAGGTCTAGAGGTGCAAGGCCCCTAGTTGGTTCCTCCAGCATTTGTACCAGGAAGTTGTCCTCAATATTCTCCAAAAACTTCCTGGATTGCCTGTGCACTGCTGTATTGCCTTTCCAACAGATGTCAGGGTAATTGAAGTCACCCGTAAGAATCAGGGCCTGCGATCTGGAAACTTCCGTTAGTTGTCAATAGTACGCGTCATCCACCTTCTCCTTCTGGTCTGGCGGTCTGTAGCAGACACCTACCATGACATCCCCCTTGTTGCATTCTCCTCTAAACTTAACCCACAGACTTTCAACCGGCTTGTTTCCACTTTCATAGTGGAGCTCCGAGCAGTCATACAGCTCTTTTACATATAGCGCTACTCCTCCCCCCCTTCTTCCCTGCCTGTCCTTCCTGAACAATTTATATCCGTCCATGGCAGTGCTCCAGTCATGCAAGTTATCCCACCACGTTTCTATTATTCCAATTATATCATAGTTCCTTGTCTGTGCCAGTACTACCAATTCTTCCTGCTTGTTTCCCAGGCTTCTCGCATTTGTGTACAGACACTTAAAATACCGGGCTGATTGCCCTTCTTTGCCCTGTTGATTCTCTCGCCTGTCGCATCTTCCTCCTTGCAATTTCTTCCGGTGTCCTCCTTCCTCACACGACTGCGATATTATGACTTCATTAGGACATAAAAAACAATTATTTGATTTCCCCCCCCCCCCCAGTTCCAACTACCCTCTCTTTTATTCCTGCTGTTACAGCCCCAGCACCCTCCAAGTTTCATCCCTTCCCCCAGGTCTCCCTCAGTTTCACTTACCTGTGGGCTTTGGTCACCTTCCCCCTTCAAACCTAGTTTAAAGCCCTCCTCACTAGGTTAGCCAGTCTGCTTCCAAATACACCCTCCCTCGATAGGTGGAGTCCATCTCTGCCTAGCAGTCCTTCTTCCTGAAACAGCACCCCATGGTCGAGGAAGCCAAAGGCCTCCTGGTAACCCCATCTTCGCAGCCAGGCATTCACCTCCAGGATGCATCTGTCTCTGCTCAGGCCCCTACCCTTGACCGGAAGCATCGAGGAGAACACCACCTGTGTACCAAACTCCTTCACCCGTGCTCCCAGAGCCCTGTAGTCACTTTTGATCTGCTGAGGGTCACCTCTCGCAGTATCATTGGTTCCCACATGGATGAGTAGCATGAAGTAGTAGTCAGAGGGATGGATGATTCTTGACAATCCCTGCGTAACCTCTCGGATACGGCCCCCCAGCAGGCAGCCTATCTCCCGAGATGCCTTGTCAGGACAACAGATGGGTGCCTCCGTCCCCCTCAGAAGAAAGTCCCCAATCACCACAACCCGACGTTTCCTCCTGGGTGTGACAATTGTGATCCTCCCAATCTCAGGGGTGCATGGCTTCTCCTCCTCCAGCTCGTCTGTAGTGTTGCGTAGTGGTTCTTTACCACAATGGAGGGTGGGATGGGAGCAGGGGTGGAGCACTGTCTGCTGCCAGAAGTACCAGCTGCCAGTGTCCACCCTGTGCCAGATCCATCTCATCCTTCTCCGAAGGTGTGGCAGCAGTCTCTTGCATCTGGACAGTTTCCTCATCCTTGCATGTTTCCTCATGGATACTATCCAGGAACTTCTCCAGGGCATGGATACTCCTGAGCCTAGTCACTTCCTCCTGTAACTCTCCCACCTGCTTCCTGAGAGATTCCACCAGAAGACACCTATCATACTGAATGATCTCCCCAGCCTGACCGTCTGAGAGTGGGAAATGCAGGCCACAGTCCTTGCAAGTCCACGCCAGGATCTGGGTAGAGATATCCATGGTCAGAATGTCTGTCTGGATATAGGCGCAGGTGGAGGAGACAGAAGCAGAGCTTGCACAAGCGGTGCAGCTCTTCTTCACCATAGTGGCTCCACAAACTTCTCCTTCCTTCTCAAGCTCCCCCTGGTTGCTCAGCCACTGGCTTTCGAGGCCTTCTCTGCCTAGGTCAGCCCTTGCCCCTCATTAAGCACACAGGGGAAGGGTGATCACAAGACTGATTGAAGCTGATCAGGGAACAATGGTACAAACAGCCCCCAGACAATCACAATCCCAAATCACACAGTAACTGACAATTCACAGAAATCACCTGTGGGAAAAGGCACACACAGTCAGCAATTCACTCACTCAAGGTTCGCTCTCTCCCTTGCTTCTTCAGCAAGGGGATCTCCTTCACCTCCTTCTCAAGGCTTCTCCTTCTCCTTCCCTCTCAAACTCCCCAGTTCGCAAGCATGTCAGTAAAACTCAGCTGCGTGAATATTTATCAAAAGCGAACACACAAAGGCGGCAAATAAGGAAGAAGCACATTTATTTAAACTGTTGAACAAATACTCAAACGTAAGCCCCACTCTAGTTTAGAGAAGCTTCCCTGTAAAGGTAGATTTTTCTGTTTATGTGTATTTCCTTTTTCCAGTTAAAAACACAGAGGGAAATCCCTGCTATCCTGATATCAATCTGCTCCACCAACCAACTAAGCAATCTTGTTCTCCACTTCAGAAAATGATAAAGGAATTCACAGAACTGCTAAGCAGAAAGGCAGGTGATGGATGTAGATGTGGATTTGGGAGGCACTGGTACCTTGCAGTTCAGCAATATGTGATGTTGCCTTACAAATTAATTTCCTTCTCAAACGATCACAGTACAGTGACCCTTACTTAATTTTCTGGCCATTTGATAGCTTTTTTTTTTTTTTTTTTTTTAAATTTTCAAGGGCTTTTTGTGCTTTTGGCTTTTGTAGTTGAAGTGATCTGCAATTCTCCCATAGTTCATTTGATAATGAAAGTACAAGTGTTTAAAAAAACAAAAACACACTTTTATAGCTATATGGCCTTTCCCTTTGCCTCCATTTTGGATTTGCTGTACTAGTGAGTGCATCCCCAGGCTTTTATATGAGATTCTAAAAACTTTGTTTTAGTTCTAAAACGTCAGCAAGAATGGAGCCCAGAGTGTATGAAAGAGACTTGCTGATCAGTCAGTGCCAGACTTTCAAGCATGCGTGCACATACACACACCCCCACAAACACGGTGGCCCATCACCATAGGAAATTTTCATTAAGCATGTGCTGTGGATTTGTTGAATGGATAATGTGCAGTATATAATTAAGACCTTTGAAGAGCATAGCACAGGAACAAGTGACATCATTGTATACAAGTGCATTTCCTATTTCTTCCTCTGGAGTTATGGTTGGACCTTTTCAAGGGTTAATCAGGGAGGTTCTGCTGTTTAGAGGGGAATAGGGCCAATTTTCAAGCCTAGCTGCAAGGGTTCTAACCTTGAAGGTTCTCACTGTCTCTCAATGCTAGGGAGGTAGTGTGGAATAGGAGTACCCCTGTGCTAGGAGATGATGTATGCTGCAGCTAGAGGATCTGTAACCATTCCCCAACCAGGTTAAGGAAGCACACATGCTGCAAGCTTTGTAACAATTCTCAGGTTGTAGCAGTAGCTGTGCTGCTATTTTGCAGAATGGTGTTAGGACAATTAAGTTAAACTAATTGTCCAAGTTGCTAGACAGGCTTGCAGGATTAGGACCTAAGAGAACCTTTTTTCTTTAACTGTTAACTCTTTTGTAAAATGTTGTGTTGCATACTGCTTCATAATATTTGCTAACTGCGTAAGACATTATTGTTTGCAGTGTTGGTCCCAGGATATTTGAGAGAGAAGATGGGTGAAGGTGAGCTTTCATTGTAGTAGTTTCTGTGGATGAAAGAAACAAGCTCATAGGCTTACAGAGAGCTTTTCTTTGGGTCTTCTTCAAGAAGTTATTGATAAAGAAGTTTAGGAAATGTTCAGACATGGTGTGTCATCATCACCTCCTGCACATACAGTGACAGCACTAGTTTACACAATGTTCCTTGTATTGCTGCTGTCTTATTATAAAAACATAAATCATGCCTCAGGCTGTGTGTAATGCGGTCTAAAATATGATGTTCTCACTGTTAGTAATCTAAATTGAATATACTCTTTTTGCTAGTGCTATCAAGGGCGTAATGTGTTTTTGAACTTGCATGACTATTTCAAACCAACTTTCAGTCAGGTAGATTTTTACCATAAGTCATATTTGATCATTTTGAACTTGCAAACAGATTATTTGTACAGGTTTACTTTGTTTCCTGATAATAGAATTCATAAAGGATTTATTAAATTAAAAGATGTCTTCCTATCTGCCTTGTTTGCCCATGAGTTGATTGTCTGCCTTTCAACTACTGTACCCTTCTCCTCTCTGTCTTCCTCTGCTTTCATCTTGTTCTATTCCACTCAGTTCAGATTGCTATGAATACCATCATCACCCTAACTAGCCTGTACCTGAGCATATGCCACTTACCTCTTAGAATCCCTCGGTTGACTTCCTCTGAACTTTTGCATCACACTCAAGTTTTTATTTTCTTCACTTCAAAACTCAGAACCACTCTACCTCAGCTACACCTTACACTGTCTCTCTCTTTCTCTGATTAATCCCACTCTATCCATTGTTATTGCTTTTTTGTTATTATTAGTATTAATAACAATCTGTCTTTCTACCTTCTTGTCTTGTGTGTTGGCCTCTGTTACAGAATCCAAGTCTTTGCACCTATGTATGAGATGCCACTTTCCCCAGACCATGACCCTCCTGATGATCACTTTCAAATGCCTCCTCAGAACTGATGGTTTGTGAAAAGCCAAAATGACTAAACCATCATCCCAATTTAGTGGACTAACAAAAATTCTCTTAATGGGGAAACGTCATCTGGATCATCAAGAGTATTTGTTCAGGAATATATGGAGATTTCTAGTAACATAGATATAAGATGCTTCAGCTGAGTTCAATGGAACCATCAAGTGCTCAGTAGCTCTGAAAATCTGGCTTTAAGTTTCTATTACCTGGGGATGCAAAATTCAAGGCACCCCAAATTAGGGACCATTTATGTAAATTTGTGAGTTTTATGGTGAGAAAATGGAACAATGAAACTCCAGGATGAAAGCACATCATCCATTTGATAGACTGCAGCACTTCAGCTATTGGATGGAGTGTAAGAAGTCAACTGTGGGAGTGAGGAGCAACCGTGGAAAGTTCTGCTTCTTCTGAGGTTCACTTCAGACACTCTTCAAAAGCTCCGTTCCCTGTATGTTTAACAGTGTTCTGATAATCTTCTGAATTACTCTGATACTTCTTAGCCCCCTGCCTCCACGAAGCTCCCATTTTAAGGGCTAGAACTATTGACAGTTAATAGCTGACATTATGAAAACCCATGGATATTGTCAGAGTGATAAATGCTTGTGGAGGAGTACAGTGCCTCTCTGGAATAACTCAATGAGGGACATACCATAACCCCTGAGGGTATTTATAAAATGGTTCCACTGCAGTTGCCAAGTAGATGCTCAACCTGAAAGTTACTGGAGACTTCTTTGATGTGAAATACTCTGAACCATTGAAGGAGTAAACTACATACAGATAACTCTAGCTTTTAGATGCAGAGAAGTACCTAATTCTTATTCTAGCTGCCCTACTGAGAACAAGGTTAATGCTAAAAGAGGGGTCACAAACACTCTGAAGTATTTTTTCTTGTTAGTATTTATATTCAGTAATGCAAACTGGACTTTAAAACTTTTACATTGACATCTGGTTTTGACCTGCAGATCCCTGAGTTGCAGAGATACAGTATGGTTGCCTGGCAACATGAATGTTTCCATTAGTTAGGAGCTTTTTGCATTTTTTTTTAAAAAGGAAGTTTTGCTGTTTAGTAAACAGTTGAATGGATAAGATCAAAGATGATTCAACCGACAACATTCAGATCTGGATTTTTCAACACCACAAAGTTAAGGGTTTCTTGGATACAGAGTTTATTTGTGAAAATGTGGCGCATTGGAAAAACATGGATGCAGATTCAGACTTTATTTCTAATTCCTTACCCCTCCTCAAAAAAAAAAACTTGGAAATGTTCAGATCTTTTGATTCATGTCCATCTTCCCCTCCTCTCTTTGTTACCCTACATGGAACAAAAGGCTATGCAAACCTAGAACCACCACCAGTGCAAGACCCTGCTAAATTGGGGCAGGAAAGGGAAGGTGGAAACCAGTGCTGCTTCTTCATAAGCCAGTAATGCTGCCCTGGCTCTTCATGGAATGATCTTTACCCTGATGCATTCCTGGAGAAAATAGTCATTGTTACAAACAAGAGTCATTTACCCTCTGCCAGGGCTGTATGAAGATACACCAAACCCAATGCAGCCAACAACTTGATATAGCCACTGTCTATAAATTAAGTGTTAGTAACTGGGTGCAAGTTTGTCTAAATCTAGAGGAAGTCTAAGGAAATTTGTATGGAGTCTAAACTAATTAACACCCATTGGGGAGTGTAACCTGGTGTTAACCTGCATAATTAGCAGTAATTATAATCAGAGCTGAGTGGAAACTGATAATTCCGTTTCACAAAGACTTTTGAGGTTTCGAAACTTGGTTTTTATTTTGCTTTGGAATGGAAACCAAACCTATTGATAAAAATTGTGAAATGGAGTTGTGTCAAGCATCATCTGTGGATCAAAAAGGCCAGCTTTTCAATTTGGCTTCACTTTTTTCTCAGAAGTGTTCTAACCATCTGAAATTATAAACCTGCATATAGCAGTTGTGCAAGTTTTACTGTCTCACTGTGGCTGGAGGACTTCTTAATTCAAGGTCAATATAAGAGAAATGGACATGAGTCCCAGAACTAGTGTCTGAAATAGGTATGTCTTTCAGAGAACCCTAACAAAAAAAATCAGCGTTTAGGAACACTAATAAAGAGGGCAGAGGGTACATGTACCTTATCTGGGGCAGGACAACTCCTAAAAAGGGATATATTGCATTGGACACCCTCCTGGCTTACTGCAACTCTCCTCTGCATGTGGTCCTGTAGCATTTGTTTCTGTTGTGAAGTCAATCAGGTTGTCAACAAATTGTCTGTGAGCACCTAACTGCTGTCTACACATGATATCCATTGATTTCAATGAGAATTCTGTCTGGATAAAGGCTGCATTTGGCCTTAAACATAGTGCAGTTAAAATAACCCAGTAAAATAACTAGCTATATATGACAAAACATTTGACAGTATTGGCGCGGGTTCTCGGTGTGGTATCCAATGTTAAATCAACACTAACTGGAGAGCTTTAACTGGAAATTTTTTTACTTACTTGAAAACAACAGCATGTAAAATTTTACTTGCCTCCTACCAGCTGATCACCAGCAGGATTTAAGTTAGCAGGGGTACCCAATTTTTTATAAAAAAGGAATGCTTAGTGGTGACAAACAGTCAGGGCACAGTGAAATCGTGAAAAAAAGTTTCCTTTCATACAAGTGTGTGTGTAGCAGAAAAGCACAAACTGTGGCCACTAGAGAGCAACACGGACAAGTTTCATTAAATATTTTATTCAAAACCCATGCCTCTGTTCTGTCTTTCCTGTGGAGAACTTGGGCATGTGTTGCCATTGAAGTCTGTGGTTTAAATACAAAAGCAAAAAAAGGAATCACAAAAGGAACAGCCACCCCCAGAATCATTTGAATTCAAGGGCTTGCTACTTCTGTTGTTGCACCACAATCCATCAATACATGGGAAACCTATAATGGTGCAGTGCGTCAATGCAAACCCACTTCTTAGGAGACTTCTGGTTGTTTTTTTTTTTAAAAATGATGAAGGAAAATGCTTTTTGAAGTACTGTTTTTGTTTCCTAGAGAATGGAAAATTTCTTGAAAAATTTATAAGGTACCAACGAACCCTCAAGCAAGAAAATAGCAAGATACTGCTGAAGATATATGGTAAGGTGCATAGTGGATTAAGTTAAAGATGGTTCTTTCACTGCTGCTTGTTGTGTATCATAGGCTATGTCTACACTCAGAAAGCTAGGTCAACTTGCTTAAGTCAACTTTAAGTCAACCTTAAGTCGACTTAGAGAGAGTCTACACAAGACTCTTAAGTTGACTTAAAGGTGCTCCTATTAAGTCGACTTAAAGAGTCTACATTAGACTCTAAGTCAACTGGATAGGTGGAGGGAGAGCCAGCCTTATAAGGCTGGCTTTCCCCAGACCAGGAAGTCGCTGGCAGCTTGTCCCGGGGAGAGCCAGCTGACTCTCCCTGGGGCAAGAAGCTGCGGGCAGCTCATCCCAGGAGAGCCAGCCCTGCAAGGCTGGCTCTCCATGGGACCAAGAAGCTGCTGTTGGCTGGTCCCAGTAGAGCCAGCCGGTGCATGGCTGGCTCTGCCAGGACTGAGACACCGCTGACAGCTCTCCCAGCTCCCTTCTCCCTGTGAAACCTCAGGGTTTCCTCTGTCAGCTGGAGTGTGCTCCCTTCTTCCCCGGACCCCTTGGGTCCCGGGGAGAAGGGAGTGTGGGGTTCCCTTCTCCCCAGGACCGATCAGGGTTTCCTCTTGCAGCGAGTCTCCCTTCTCCCCAGGACCCCATTGACCCAGGCAGAAGGGAGCCCACACTCCTTTCTCCCCAGGACCTGAGCGGTCCTGGGGAGAAGGGAACCAGGAGAGCCGCCTGTGGCTTCTCAGTCCCAGCAGAGCCAACCGTGTGCCAGCTGGCTCTGCTGGGACAAGCTGCAATTGGCTTCTTGGTCCTGGCAGAGTCAGCTGGCTCTCGCCAGGACTAACCACGAGCGGCTTCTTGGTCCCGGGAGAGCCATCCTTGCAGTGCTGGCTCTGCTGGGATGAGCTGCCTGCGGCTTCTCGGTCCCGGGAAAGCCAGTCGTGGGCCGGCTGGCTCTCGCCGGAATGAGCCGCCTGCTTCCCGAGCTCTCCAGTTAGGGTTAAGGTGGGGTATCCCCTCCTGCTGGAGCCCTGGCTGGGGAGCCCTTCTCCCCAGGACCGCGGCTCCTTTGGCAGGGAAGCTGTGGGTCTGGGGAGAAGGGAGCAGGGGCTCCCCAGGGGACAAGGGAGCCACAGTGGCTCCCTTCTGCCAGGGAGCAATGCAGGGCTCCCTTTGTCCCTCACACGCTAAGTCGACCGAGTCGACTTAGGGCATCTACACTGGCTAAGTCGACTTAATAAAGTCCACTTAGACACTAGTTCTAATTATAATGAGGTGTTATTAATTAAAACTAGTTTTTCCTTAATTCGACTTAAGGAGCAACTTAAGTCAAATTAAGGAAAGCCCAGTGTAGACTTGGAGTAAATTAAGTGGACTAAGGCCTGCTTAAGTCAACTTAATTTATAAGTGTAGATGCACCCATAGAGAGCAGTTGTTTTCAAACTTTTTTTTCCTCAGGACCCTATTGAAAAAGTCATTTATGCCCACGACCCACCAATTACCTCTTTGAGCAATGGATTCTAGTCTTTTGATGGCAGCAGCAGGGGGTGCTGCAACCCAGTGCCTGAGTGTCTGCGACCCAGTACTGGGTCCCAACCCTAAGTTTGAAAACCACTGCTCTAGAGTATTGGGGATGGGAGGGAAGATTGAGTAATGGTAAGACTAAGTTTGCCACATTTTTCAGCCAATAGCTCTTTGTCCAAAGAGCAGAGCAAACGAATTCCAAACAATGCAGTGGAGAGGGGCATTTAATATCACCATAGAAAAGTAGGGTACCACAGGACTCCTTGTTTGTTTTGCTGAACTACACTAAGACAGCTTCCCCTCTGAACTTGCCAGTGCTTACAAACTGATTGTTTAATCAATTATTTCAGGGTCTTTCTGGAGTTAGGCTGACTGTCTACAATTCCATAGGGTTTTTTTTTTTTTTTTTTTTTTTTTTTTTTAAAGGGGATGTACTATGTTTACCCTTAGTCCTGTCCTCAATGTAATTGCTAATGGTTGGGAGATGCTTCAACCAATTTCTTAAGTACCACTGGATGAATTTCATCAGGCCCTACCAATTTGAATTCATTGAATTATCTAAATATTCTTTATCCTGTTCTTTCTCTATTTTGGCTTGCATTCCTTCTTCCTTGTTAATATACATTGTTTTAAGTGTCTGATCACAGTTAATCCTTCTAGTAAAGACTGAATGTATACAGTTATTTGCTCTTCTTCCCTGCTAAGTAAAAGACCTGCACTTTTCTCTTGTTCCTTATGTATTTATAGAACCTCTTTTTACCTTTTATGTTCATTGCTAGGTGTAATTTATTTTGTACCTTTGTCTTTCTAATTTTATCCAGACATGTTTGTGCTATTCTTTTGTACTCATCCTTAGGAGTTGTCCAGGTTTCCACTTTTTTTAAATAAAAATCCCCTTTGATTTTCAGTTAAAGAGCGCCAGATGGATTGGCCTCTTATGTTTCTCTCTGTTCTTCACATCTAGATAGCATGCTGTTGTGCCTTTAATATTTACTCTTTGAGAAACCGTCAGCTCTATTGAACTCTTATCTCTGATTTTCTTCCCATGGAACTTGCCTTCCTGTTCTGTGAATTTTAGTCTGTTATTGTAAAATCCACATCCCTTATTTTGCTGCTCTTTCTTAGAATCATGACATCTATTGTTTCGTGATCACTTTCATCCAAGTTGCCTTCTGATTCACAACCAATTCCTCCCTGTTATTCAGAATTAAGTCTAAAATTGATGCCTCCACCTTCTGAAACCAGTATTGTCTGCAGTACATTACAAGAATTTGCTGGCCTTTTCTGTTTCACCGTTTTATTTTTCCAAAAGAAGTCTGGGTATAGTCCCCCTTTACTACTTGGTCTTGTGCTTTGAATATTTGTTATTTATTCTAGAAATGCCTCATCTACTTCATCCTCTTGCTTTGGTGGTCTACTCTAGACTCCTACCATGATGTCACTATTATTTTCTTCCTCTATTAGCTATACCCAGGGAGTCACAGCTTGTCCTGATGTATAATGCATGTATATGTTTCCCATGTATAATGCATGATCTATGCCCTTATTTCCCTGCCTGTACTTCCTGAGCAAGCTATGTACTGCTCTACCGCTCTGCACCAATTTTCCAATCATGAGACTTATCCTACCAGCCTTCTGTGATGGCAGTTAGATCTCTAATTCAGTCCTAATTTAACTTATGTACTAGGATGACCCAATGTCCTGATTTTATAGGGACAGTCCTGATATTTGGGGCTTTGTCTTCTGTAGGTGTCTATTGCCTCCAGCCCCTGTATCAATTTTTCATATTTGCTATCTGGGTACCTTAATACTTTCAGTTCTGTTTATTTAACATATTCTATTTAATAAGAATGTGCACAATTCCCTGTGGTTGGATTCATGTTTGTAAATCCATGAACACTTTCTGACTTGTTCTATTGATTAGAGGTGTTGCTAAATCTTTGAGGAAATTGTTAGTGGTTTGAATAAAAATGGAAGTGGCACCAAAATGGAAACAAACATCTCAGCTGAACAATGGTATTATAGAAGCAAGCATGATGGCATCTACAGATAGAGATAATTTTGGGACAAACAAAGATCAATATGTCTCCTCTTGGTGCCAGCTGTACCCCTTTTAAGTGCGCTCTATCTATCTATCTATCTATCTATCTATCTATCTATCTATATATATATAATGTTTGCTGATTCACTTCATGATTCCTTTCTAATTTGTATAAATTGCCTCTAGATCACTAACATTGCACTGCTATTTCAACTGTAAGAGAACGTTTTGCCATCTTGAATTTCTTTTATGATTTAGGATGCATTGCCAACCTGCAAGTAATGCCTAAAATACACCTACTCTGTTGCTGAGAACTGTTTGTATATGAAGACATGGTGTGTACATGTAAACCCTATGTTACCAGTCTCACAAAATGATTCATTGTTAATTCCGCCTCATTCACTTTGCTATGGACAATACTCTTAGTGCTGCTGTTGCTGGAATCTGGACCTTTGCAAGAAAGGTCTATTTAAAAAAGCGTTTCTGTGCACAAGACGAGGTGGAAGAGGATCTTTTGTTTGTAATGTGGGCACTATATCTGGGTTTGTACTCACTTCCTGTTGTAAACTGAGGAGTGGAAAGTTAGTTGGGTGTGTTAAAATGGCAGAAACACTCACCAGGAATACTAGGTTCGCTCTGCCTTACCCTCCCCTTCCTAGCAAATGAACACATCTTCCTCATCCAGAGCTCCAAGGCTAGAGGTTGAGGGGGATCTTACTCCACCACACCAACAGGTGAAATGTCCCATAGTTACATGGGAGGGGCTCAGGCCCCAGCTGAATAGCACATTGAACTCACTAGGCACAGGTCAGGCAGGTGACTCCAGAACTGCTATCATTCTCATTCACCTGCCTGGACTCTTGTTTCAGCTTTTTCCTCTGTTGTGAGACTCCACTTTGGGTTACCCAAGTTTCACTCTTTCTTTCACAAAGGGGCTATAAATATTTTTGTTCCTGAGGGAGTGCTGCCACTGGGTCTGAACAGTCTTCTCTCCCGAAAGTACAAGGAAATTGAACCCCTACCTCCTGGGCCAGAGAGCTTCGTGAAACAAAGAGTAAGGAGCCATGCATTCAGCAAAAGCTAACAGGTAACAGGAAGAGAAGTGGCCGGGGATTTAAAGTTGATGCGAGTCCAGACACTGTGCAGCAGAATTCAAATGTGCTACCAGATTGGTTGCACCTGAAGGGAGTCTTGGAAGGGGAGACTACAGCTAGAGGTCTGCTTATCCTGGGCAGGTACATGTGCCCCCACACTGATAGTGTCAATGGAACTTTTCAGACAGGGGCCTTATGTCACTCTGAAAAGGAGACTAACATCCCTGTTGGGGGCTATGCCCTCCCCATGCCCCCCCAAATGAGGAAAGTCTGGGGGGTGCAAACTGGGAGGGTGCCTGCACAACCTTACAAGCCTAGTGTGCCCCTTTTGGGCTCAGGGCAGTCTGGCCTAGCAGCGTCCAAGATGGTGACTTGGTGCAGGGCAGTCCGGCCTAACAGCCCTAAAGTCAATATACAGTCTAGCACAAGCCTTTAGGAGGCAGGGCAATATAGGGGCAACTGCCCCAGGACAGGTCACTCCAGGTAGTGAGACTCAGGCCCCCCCATTCTACCAAGTCCCTGCCCAGGGCCCTATCGGTGCCAGGAGTCCAGCACCAAGTCAGCACAGATCCAGACCACAACATGCTGACCCACAGCCAAACCCCACCTAGCTCCACAACCCAGGCCCCTGGGCTACTTCCTACCCAAGTAGATATCCATCCCTCAGCATGTCCTCATCCCAGGCCTTCTCACCTCCCACAGGGGCTGCCAACTGCTGCTCAGAAGGATCCTGGGGTCCAAAGGCTGGAGCCAGTGCAAGTCCATCTCCTGGTGGCCAATACAGGGCATCTGCTCTGGGTGGCTCCCTCTCTCACTGCCTGCAGTGGCTAACTCTCTGGTGCAGGAGCTGCCTGCAGAGATCCTTCCTCCTTACCAGTCAGCCTAGACTGAGCTAGGCTACTTCCTTTTATACTGAGGCAGAAGCCCAAGCATGCCCAGCAGGGCTTGAGGGGCGGGGCTTCCGGCACCCACAGAGTCTGTTTGGCTCCTTCAGTGCGGGGTAAAATCACCCCGTCACAGTCCCGAAAAAGTGCAGAGTTTTGCTGGCAGGAGACAGATTGAAGTGTGGATGCATGCCAGTCTGTGCTATACAAAAAGGTAAGTTTTACAAGTCCAGCTTTCTAGTGTAGTGTAGGCGCAAAGGACAAGACCAGAAATTGACAGGCACACCAAGAACTGAGATCTTTTGGTCCTAAATTAGGGTATGGTATCAATTAGGAGGGAGGAGTACATGAAGAGCATGGTGTCTTATGAATTTAAGTTTCCAGGCTCACCTTTTCAAGATGGTCAGGTTTCCTTTCAGGAATGTCATTCCCCCCTCCACCCCTTTGTGTTTTTATATATCCAGACTTTCTTTGCAAAGTGCACATCTTTTGCAATACTGCTACAATTTTATAGTGTCACTTTGTGTTCAGGAAGAAAACATCCTGGGAGACTACTCCATAGCTATAGGGTCCTGTGGAGGTCTAGGGCATAAACCTCCAAGTCTTAAAATAAAAATATTTTAAATTAAAATGTTGTTTAAAGCAAGTATTGTGGTTCTATTGCATTAGCAGAATATGAGGGGAACTTCAAACATTTTATAATGTGAAAGAACATCTGTTCAATCTGAGATTAGAGGAAGTGAATCTGTGAATAATTTTGTTTGCCTGAGACTAAGTGTGAAGTGTCTGAAGTATGGATAAATTCAGTTCCAATTTTTTATAAATTTTGCCTGTTTATTCATTTTGGAATTGTAAATTGATTTTATTCTTATTCTTTGGAGGTGACCTGACATAGTGTCTCAGTGGAACATGTAGCTAAAGAGAACTCAAGTTAACTTAATCAAAGTTGTCAGTACTTTAAGTATTTTTTGGAAATCACTAAACAAACAGTCTGGGCACTATGTAAAACATTAAATGGTTACAGAATATTATCTTGATGGAAAGCTGTATTGCCAAAGGTCCATTTTTTTCATATATTACATATCCAAACCAGATGGGATGAAAGGCCTACCAGTTCCAGGGGCTGCCTTATTTGGATTTGTCAAGGCATTTCTGGAAGGAGATACCAGGAAGAGGAGAGAAACATGTTATGAGCCTTTAAAAGAAATGGTACCAGAAGGAAATTTTTGTCTCCATGGCTATATTATCATTGCTTCATAAGCCACATGACTGAGGCATAAGCCTCTTCCCATTTTGGTTGCTCACCAACAGAATGGAGGAATCCAATAATATCAGCAAAATCAAGACTTGTTGAAGGTAAGCAATAATATCCTAGCAGTCAGAACCCTGAAAATCAGTTAGCTTGCAGAGTTCTAGTAAACTAATAGCCTTAGGAATTCCTTAAATCTGCTCAGCCCACACCCTAAGTCTTCCCTTCTCCAGAGAAACTTCCACCTGGTGAAGTAATGAGTCCCCTCCCTCAGTGAGTTAGGAGAACCTATTTCATCCTTTTCCTACAGAATCAACACATGCTAACAAGGTGGGTTATTTGAAGTAAACACTGCCAACTTGTTACAAGAGATGTTTAAAAATACTCAGTTAGGGTTGTGAAGGCTTTCTTAAACAAACAAACTGACTTTCTCCAGGTTTCAGAAGTTGAAACACCCAAAAATTTTTATGGTATTAGATATAGACAATTGAAAGGTACGAAAACATGAGTGGAGTAATGTACAAGCTGCATTGGATTCTTTATTAACATTTGTTGTTGATGTGCTCTGAACAATAACTGGTGATTTTATCCAGGGATTTTAGATTTGTTTCAGAACCCTAATTTGCATGATTGTTGATGTGAAACGGTTTTTCCCTTCAATCAGTAAATGATGCTGTTATGACTCCAGCTAAATTACACTGTGTGGGTCAGTAGAGGACACAGTGTTTCAAATACCATCCCACTAAATAACTAGTCTTCATTAATTCTCCCTTACCATGCACACAGGCATTGGAAACAGGAAAGAAAAGTGTAAAATGGCTGGCTGTCCCATAAAGCAAGCAAAATCCAGCCTGCATCATTTTGCAGTTTGTTTACTTGTGGCTTCATTAAAATTGTATGCTGAGCCAATGACTAGATTTTGTTAATGGCTCCACAGAGGGACAATCATTGCCAAAACATGAACACTGTGATCCATTTTCCCTAATTATTGCTTTGTAACCATTTCTAATTTGACAGCTCCTGCTGAACAAGGGTTCGTTTATTTTGTTTCATTGTTCTGAATAAAGAAACATCAGATGAACATAATGGCAAAGCATTAATAATGAGCACCACTAATCAGAAACATACGTTAATAGCATGTTCAGGGATCCTAATGGCCTTCTTTGGGACTATTTGAAAGATTTTTTTCATTGTAGAATCTCTTCAATGGCCATAAATCACAATGTTTTGTTGCTCACTAAACAAGAAAAGGTAAAGGCATGCAATTCCCTGTGGCCTAACATGGTGATAGTGTCATTTGGGGGGGAGGAGGTTGGGATTTTTATGCCTGGTATTATTTCATAATTTTAGGGGAAGAGAGAATAAAGTAGGTTATAATTCTTCATCGTGAACTGTATGCAAACCAGTTCTAAGTTTGCAAGATTATTAATTATCTTAGTGTGCCTTTGTGGTTGCTTTTGTGAAGTGGATATCCATTTGTAAAAACCCTAATGTAACTGAGTGCGATAAGCAGATTACAGCACAAGTTGAAGTAACTATTTCTAAAATGACATCAAAAGGAAAAAACCCACTGACTGAAAAATAAGTAATTAGCCAACAATAAATACTGGGCTAAATCTGACAATGATCCATCTGGAGTGAGAGAAAGCACATTATGGCACTGCTCTGGAATAGGCTGGGATGGAGACTGTGACTCAGGAAATCTTCCTCCCAGACTCCTGCTATTTCGAGGAGGGCATAAACTATGCCAGATGTCAGTGGAGTAGTTGGGCACTGGCCCACAAGGCTCATGCCCTGAATCAATTGAGCAGTGCCCTTAGCCGGAGAAGCAGCCTCCTCTACTCCATGCTCCTGCCACTGCGCTGGTGCCACTCTCTCCCAGGCCACCTCCAGGAGGAGGGCAGGGCTGGTGTTCGGGGGCAAGTGGAGTTGCAGGGCGGGGTACCATGGGGCCAGTCCAGCCCAGGAATGGGGCGGACTGGCATTGTGGGTTGATGTGGGCCAGCATGCTCTGGGCAGGCTCTTATCACAGGGAATGAGCTGCAGCCTCTAAATCCCTTGCCTTGCAGCCCCAGGCTAAGGGGGTCACATCGGCCCAGAGTACAGCTGGACCTCACCGCCTCAAAATGCCAGTCTCCCCCACGCCCGGGCTGGGCCAGTCCCGAGATGCACTACCCCACAATGCAACCTGCCCCCAAGTGCCAGTCCCACCTCCCTGCTGGGGATGGTGCCCTGGATTTTTTTTAGGTAATAATGTCCCTGCCAGATGTAGACCCAGTATCATGTATTCTCCCCCATATGCTGGGGAGGTGTTCTGCTCATTATCTGCTACCCACTTCTGCCCCCTGACACCCACATATATGCCAGGCGAGGGTAATAGCTTTGCAGGGCCTGCTTACCCTCCTATATTGATACCTATAGGAGGATAGTTGCCTTATATCTCATACATCTTTGTGCCACTGTGGAAGTCAAGGAATGATTTGACCTATTATATTTGATTATCTCATGTCATTATTTATTTCAGTAATTCACATTCAGTACATGTTCGGCCCAAGGCTTGCTACTTCCTAATTTTAACTATAAAGAAATATACTGCAATGATATTTTCCATCTATATTTATTTCTTTATTCTATATAGATTTACATTTTTTCTGTGTAATAGACACAAAATAGAAAGCGTGTAACAAATCAGAAGAGACTTGCATTTTAGGTCAGAATTTCGGTACTTTTAACATTTAGATTGGATCATTAGTTTAATAATGGTTCCACCTTTTAGCACTTTGGGACAAATTATTCTGGCATTTGAGGGAGTATTCAGCTCAGACTTGCCCAGAAATGGTTAATGAGGATTAAGAAAGGATCTAATTAAGTCAGCAAGGCACATCTGAGGGCAATCAGTTGGCTAAGTAATTCAGTGCCTGTGTGAGGGAGCCCAACAAGCTGGGCAGGGACTAGAAAGAGAGGAAACTGGAAGTAGAAGGGGTAGCTGGGAAAGTCTACTCTACAGTCACTCTCTGGAAGAAGTTGAGGAGTATTTTGGAGGCTTCAGGAAGAGGTAATCCACAGTTACTCCCTCACAAGGGGGAGTTAGGAGACTGATAAACTCCAGGGAGGGGTTTGCCAGATGATAGGAAAGGGAAAGTTAGGGAAAGGTAGTAAGGTCTAAAAGGCTATGTCTACACTTGTTAATTTAAGTTGACTTAGCATGTTTACACTTAAATTTTAAGTCAACTTTGGGGGGACCCTACAAAGTCGACCTAGAGCACCCACACTGGACACCTAGATCGACTTGTAGGAGCTAGGGGGACCTTGGATCGGTCCACGGTGGCAGGGGGCAAAGGGGGACAGGGACCCTGGCAGGGCATAGGGGCAGGGCTCTGCCCTGTGGGGGGGTATGCCAGGCTCTCCCTGTGTCACCACCCCTGGAAGGGAAGGCAGTGGGGGAGTCCTGGAGAGCCCTAAGTCGACTTAGAGTCGACTTAGGGCTACTCCAGGTCTACACTGGCTTAATTCAACTTTAGAAAGTCGACTTAAGCCAAAAGTCGACTTAAAACGAGGTTTTATAAGGTCGACTTAATTTTCCTTACGTCGACTTAAGCAGCTTGCTTCAGTCGACTTAAGGAAAATGTAGTGTAGACGCAAGGTAGACTAAGTCGACTTAAGCAAGCTTAAGTCAACTTAATTTACAAGTGTAGATGCACCCAAAGGGAATAGAACTTGACTGCTGGCTAGATGGTCCCTGAACTGGAACCCAGGGTAGAGGGCAGGCACTGGTTCTCTTGCCAGCCATTGAGACAGTGAATGGGAAAAGTGTCTGAGGCTGTTTGTGGAGGGAGACTTTCCAACTGCAGAAGAGGAAACCATTTGATGATGTGGCCAGAGGGCCAAGTCACAAAGAGGCAGCAGAAGCTCATGGAGTGAGAGAGGGACTGCAGACCCTGAGAGAGGCAGAAGATAGCATGCAGCTCTGGGAAGGGGCATTGATCTCATGACCTATCCTCCAAGGTGACCAGGAGGAGATGCCATCCTAGCAATGAGTGGACCATCCTGTCACATTGCTTTAGTGATTTTAATATACCTGTGCATTCTTAATCCCATTTCTTTCTGAGTCTCCCATGAACTTTCCTCAACTATTGTGGTATTAAATTGTTACCATTGTCATTTTTTACAGAATGACAATCATTTTTACAGAAATTATCATTTTAAAGAAAAATCAAGCAAAGTAACTTTTAAATATTTTATTCTCTTACTTGTCTTTTGTGAGTTTCTCTCTCCTGTTAAAAATCAGACCTACATTTTCCTTTATAAGCCTCTTGCTTCATATATATCTGTACAACATTTCTTGTCCCTTCCGGAATCCTTATAAATAGTACCCCACTGTGTACCTTTGTTTTTCTGATTTACTTTACTCCTACCTTTATATTCTTACATATATTTTTTCCTACTCACAAGAGAGGCTCTTTTCTGATAAACTTTTTTCTTTTTTTTTTTTTTTTTTTTTTAGCAATTTCAGTATTTATACATTTACTATCCCCATACAGTTGCTCATTTTAAAAAAAAGATTAACTTTTTATTTCTAGGTCTTTCAAAAAGCATGTCTGGCCATATTTGTTTCACTTATTTTTTTCCTACTTTTCTTTTGCATTGAGCTTGTTTTCTGGTGTGCTGCTCTAGAATATCGTGCTCAGAAGAAGCTTTCAATTAGCCTGATCCCTGATTATTTAACTTTTTGGGGACCTGATCCACAAAGGGATTTAGAGACTTAAGTCTAAAGTTTAGGTGTCAATCCTAGTTTTAGGCTCCACTGTGATCTACAAATCTCCACACAAAGCAAATGGGACCTAAACTTAATCAGCACCTACATTTTCAAGGTAACATTTCCCTCAGCCTTTAGATTTCTGCTTCCAGGCTTTTCACTTCTCCCTCACTCTAGTCATTGAGAGACCTAGCTCTTGTTTAAGCCCCAGAGCATTCCACAAACTGGGAGAAGATGAGCCTTTGTTTGCTTATCTTGTGTGTATGGCACAGTCCAAAGGGAGCCTCTGAGTGTGCTTACTGGATTGAGTCCTATTGAAAATCTCGCTGGAGGAATATCTAGTGCCCGATTTATACCTTTGTAGCCCAGAGGTTACAGCCTTCACCTGGAATGGGCAGAACCAGCTTCAATTCACCTTTTTGCTTGATGGGGGAGAGAGGATTATGGACAGAGGTCTCCCACTTCTCAGAAGAATTTTTTCATCACTAAACAATGTGGTATTCTGACAAGGGACTCCCTCAGTCTCTCTTGTTGAAGTTGTTCCACTGAGATTTTAAAGAAGTGTGGGGTTTTTTTAAAAAGTGTGGGGGAGTGTTAAAAAAGTGTGTGAGGGGGATTGGATCTAGTGTCCCCCACTCCCAGATGGGCAGCCTAAACACCAGCTCACAGACTTGTTTTCCCTCACTGACTTTCCTTGCCTCTTTCGCTGTGGAAAACTACTTAAATAGTCATTGGATTGTTCATGAATTGCTAAGCAGAGATAAGAACCTCAATACAGTCCAGGTTTAGCACCTGTCTCTGAGAAAGCAATGAGGCTAAACATGTTTCTCTTTCATCAGCATCTCCCATTGGCTAGCTTAGGTGGCTTCTCCCCTAGTGTGCTGGCTTCTATGAAGTGCATTTCAAAGTGCCTCTCTCTGTCCATTCATTGTATAGAATGCTTAACTCAGGCTTTGTGGATTGCAGGGTTGTTCCTGCGATTTTTGTTAGAATATTTGCAGAATTGCTTAGTCACACAGTCTCACATTTTCACTATGAAATGGACATTTACGGGTGCAAACTAGGTACTTATATCTGACTGCCCTGTTTACACAGGCAGATGAGTATACATGCAAAGCTCATTCTGACATCACTTTACGATGGTGTAACTCCATTAATTCTGGTGGACTTAACTTATTCCATACATCAGAGCATGTGAAAGTAGAATTGGCACCTGTGGGTCCAAACTTAGAGGCCAGTCTGAGAGCATCTGGTTAAGAGAATTCTAGCCAAATGATGGGAAGGAATATACAGATATTCGACCAATCTCTACTGCCCCACTTTAGTACAGTGATTCACTCATTTCTTTTTCCAAGATATTACGTATTACTTTGTGTTAATTATTCTTCATTGAGATCAGTCTTATAGCTTACCCCACCCCTAATAATAAAATACACAACTCAAGATCGTATTAGGTGCCCCCTTGCTCATCCTCTAAGTCACCTTACTAGATAGACCCAGAATAGCACCACTTCTAATAAACACCATTACTAAGTACTTAGGGGTGAGTCTTGATATTTTGGTGTGATTTATATGAAGAAGTCTAATTTTTCATTTCTAATCTGAAATTCTTCTAACTATTCCCATCTCTTGGACAATGTTTAGCTGGAAATCTCATAAGAATAGATTTGGTGGAACCTTTTTCTTGACCGGGAAGCATTTTGAGACTAACGTGTTGTAGAATTTAATTTTTTCAGTATTTCAGCTTCATCTCCTCGCTAGAAGTGAAACCCCAATGAAAAACAAGGCAAAAAGGGCAGGTGGAGAGGGGAAATCCCCATACCTTCTTCAAACATCCCAGAATCTTAAAAGGTTCATGTTTCTTTTTAGAAATGAAATAAAGCAGAGAAAGTGTTTGTTTGTTTTAACTATTTGCAAGTTATTTGAGCTATATTTCCATACCACCACCACCACCACCACCACCACCACCACGAGGCATTCAGAAATTGGGTTTCAATTCATCCTGGAATAAATAAGATCCCAGAGCTAGATCAGATCTGTATTTCAGTTTGAAACCCAAAATTGGTGAATGATTGAGACTAGAGATTTGTCTAAGGACATCTACAAGACTTTTTTATAAGGTCTTGCAAAATAAAAAACCTTAAGGAAGTAATAAAGCAAAACAGCTGAGATGTTTCCCTTTGTTTGTTACAGAATATTTGGTTTATTCTCTTATCATCTCTTTCAAGTCAGACTTCCTGGCAGGAGCCACCTCCTTTTTATTTTTCCTTCCCAGGAACATTAGAAGCAGTCTTTCTTGTAGATTTATTTTGTTACGTTCCTCTTCCCTCCATTTGGCTATGTCTACTCTTAGAAAGTTAGGTCGACTTTATTAAGTCAACTTAAAGAGTCCACACTAGACTCTAAGTCAACTGGTTAGGTCAAGGGGGAGCAGAGGCTCCTTTGGAGCCACTGCTCCCCAGGCTAGGGGGGCTTGTCCAGGAGAGAGCCAGCCCCAGGAAGAGTAGGGGGGGCTGGTGCTCCCTGAGACAGGCAAGCCGCTAGCGGCTCATCCTGAGGAGAGCCAGCCCCACGTGGGGCTGGTTCTCCCTGAGACAGGAAAGCCGCCGGCAGCTCTCCTGGCTCCCTTCTCTGGGATCGCGCTTCAGCTGATAGGGGATCCCCGGGTTTCCCTATCAGCTGGAGTGCGGTCCCAGAGAAGGGACTGCAGGGCTCCTTTCTCCCCCAGACCCCATTGTCCTGGCCAGAAGGGTTTTATTAGGTAGAATTAAGGAAAGTCCAGTGTGGACGTGGAGTAAATTGTGTCAACTTAAGCCTCCTTAAGTCAACCTAACTTGTAAGTGTAGACGCACCCTTGGAGAGCTGATTGAAACGTTCTGATTTCCAGTCATCTTTAGATTGTTAATAGGAAATCTTTAAAAAGAGGAGAAAAAAATCCATGCTACCTATTTAACAACAGACGAATACTTGAATTAAATCATTAGCCTCAATGGAGCTATACTGACTTATCCCAGCTGAGCATCTGGCCCTCAGATATTGATATTGATCTGCTAATGACCCTTTGATAAGTTGTTTGTCCTTATTTGAAAGACACAGAATTCTCACATTATTAATGTAACTTAAAAGCTTGTCTCAAAATGCACTAAGGAAAAAACTATCCATTTAAGATTGTTAAAGTTCTCAAGCTGTAATATGGAAACAAATGTTCCTTAATGTTTAAAAATGTATGTGAATGGATCTTGATTAAGAAATAGGTATAAAATCTCATGTATCTGTTTCATCATAAGGAAGGTACTCTCTTGGATCAGTGGAGAGATGGAGAGAGGTAAACAGTGGGATTCCCCCAATGATCTGTACTGGGACTTCTGTTGTTCAACATATTCATTAATGATCATTGAAGTAGGAAAGCTTGTAGATGATACAAAATTTTTCAAGATGGGTAAGTCCATAGTTGACTGAGAAGAGTTACACATGGATTTCACTAGACTGGTTGATACAAAGGCAGAAGAAATTCACTATTGATAAGTGCAAAGCAATGCACACTGGAAAAAAATAATTCTAACTGCACCTATATAATGATTAGTTCTAAATTATCTGTTAGTCTTCAAGAAAGAGTTCTTGGAGTTATCATGGATAGTTCCCATGCACAGCAATGGTAAAAAAAGGCTAACAGGATGTCAGGAACTAGTAGAAAGGGGTTGGAAAATAAGGGTGTGTCTACACTTACAAATTAAGTTGATTTAAACTTGCTTAAATTGACTTAATTTAATCTGCATCCACACTACACTTTCCTTAAGTCGACTTAAGCAGCTGCTTAAGTCGACTTAAGGAAAAATTAAGTTGACTTTATAAAACCTCATTTTAAGTCTACTTTGCTGGCTAAGTCGACTTTAGAAAGTCGACTTAGCCAGTGTTGATGCAGAGTAGCCCTAAGTCGACTTTAAAGTCGACTTAGGGAGCTTTAGGGCTTCCCCACTTCCCTCCCTGCCAGGGTGGCTGGCACTGGCACAGCCACAGCCTGGCATGCCTCCCCCCCACAGGGCAGGACAGAGCTCTGCCCACGTTGCCCCTATGCCCTAGCAGGGTCCCTGTCCCCCTTTGCCCCATTGTACCCAGGTACAGTGGGGCAAAGGCTGAGCCCCCTGGCACTTGGCAAGGGTTGCCCCCCCTCCCACCATGGACCTGTCCCAGGTCCCCCTAACCCCTAGAAGTCGACCTAGGTGTCCAGTGTGGTCGCTCTAGGTTGATTTGGTAGGGTCCCCTTTAAGTCAACTTAAATTTTGAGTGTGGAAATGCTCAGTCGATTTAAATTAACAAGTGTAGACATAACCAATGACAGTAAGCATCATAAATCCATGAAGGACCCCTACCTTGAATATCATGTCCACTTCTGGTTGCCCCATCTCAAAAAGGATATAATGGAAATGTTCAGAGAAGGGCAACACAGATGATTGAGATATGAAATGGCTTCCATACAAAGAGAGACTCATTGTGACAGTGCTGAGAGGACCAACTGCAGGTCTGGCTCTTGGAGCACGAATCCCATCATCCTCTTATGGAGGAGGCAGACACAAGGTGCATGTGCTCCTGGCTGGAGAGCAGGAAGCCCTGACAAACCGCTGGGCTATGTCTACACTTGTGAAATTAAGTGTACTCTGTCAAGTCGACTTAACAAGGTCGACTTTAAGTCAATTTAAATTCAATCTTGTTAAGTTGACTTAAGAGTGGCTACATTTTAAGTTGACCTTGTTAAGTCAACTTAACAGTAGACAGTCATCCACACTGGCTTTAAGTCAACTTAATAAGGTCAACTTAGTGCTATTCCCCACCCACACTGGCTTTAAATCGATTTAAGAAGTTGACCTAAGGCTTAAGTTGACCTTCAGAGGTGGTGTTAAGTCAACTTAAGGAAGCACTTAAGTCGACTTAATAAAACCCCAGTGTGGACATGGCTTTGTGTAGGTCGACTTAAGCATCCTTAAGTCGACCTAAGCTGCCAGTGTAGATGCAACCCTGGATAGGTATATTCAGAGCCCAGCTGAGCTTGATCAGACACTCTGCAAAGGCATAAAACACCTGGAGAAAACCTCTGAAGTAGGGACTCAAGCCAAACACCCTCAGCTTGCCCAGGAGATATGCATGATCTATCCTGTCAAAAGCCTTCTCCTGTTCAAGGGCCAGGAACCTGAGTGACAAATTTTTCCTACAAGCTAAATGGAGAAGGTCCCAAACCACATAAAGATTACCAAAAATGATCTGGCACTGTGTTGGTCTGGTGAGCCACATCCACCAGCATGGACTTCAGCCACAAAGAAAGGACCTTTGCAATAACTTTGTCAGGGTTGAGGAGTGATACTGGGCACGAATTACTTCAATCACAGAGGTCCTTCTTGTTGGGCAGCAGTGAAAGCACAGCACACCTGCAAGACAGAGGAAGCACCCCCCTCACCAAAGATGTGACTCAGATGAGGGTGTAATCTGAGCCAAAGATGTCCCAGAATGCATGGTAGAACTCCCCAGTCAGCCCATTTTTTAATGGGCATCAAACAGGGCTTCAAAGAACTTGGTCAGAGTGAGAGAGTGCTTTAGGCTATGTCTACACTTGCTCAAATTAGTTAGTTCAAACTAACTAATGTGAACTAATTTTAGTTAGTTCGAATTAACTTAATTCAAACTAGCATGGCCACACTGGAATGTTAGTTTGAACCAAGCAAGCACTTGCTTAGTTTGAACCAGTAAACCCCCGATTCTCTAAAGAATCGCAAATTGAAAAATGGTAATCACCGCTGGGTGGGAGGGAGGGCGGGCAGCCGTGCGCTCCC
>ML685766.1:17540338-17558973 GCA_007922175.1 Pelusios castaneus
TCTCCTTGTCCCTCCCACCCCTCTCCAGGCCTCCCTCCAGCCCCTTCCCAGCCCCCTTACCTGGCCGGAGGCTTGGAGCTGCAGGGACGGCCGGCAGAGCTGCTTCTCGGCCAGGCCGCTCCCACCCTGAGCAAGCTCTCTCTGAGCATGCTCAGAGCGGGGGATTTGAATCTCCCCAGCCTGGCCTCAGCAAGACGGGGATTCAGCTGCTGCGCGCGCAGCTGCGTCCCCGCCATGCATATATACATCTCTCGTTTAGATATATAGATTAGCGATCCCCAGTCACTTCAATGGCCAGTTAATTCGAACTAAGAAATTAGTTTGAATTAACATGACCACATTGATTAATTCGAACTAGTTAGTTCAAATTAACCCCTTAGTTCAAATACCCTATTTGATTTTTTTAGTTTGAATTAAGGAAGCCCTTAATTTGAACTAATTAAAGCCTAGTGTAGCCATGGTTTTAGTTAGTTTGAATTAAGGAGGCTTAATTTGAACTAACTTGCCAGTGTAGACATAGCCTTAGAGAGCCTCAGTGGACCTCATTGACCCTAGAGCTTTCAAGCATCATTGCTGGTCAGGTCTGAGAAGAGATGGGTGGTAGAAAACCCTGCTTATTCCCACATCTCCAAGGGATATGTTAGAGATCTGCCATCCTCTGTTGGGAGGCACATGCGTCTCCCTCCTCCGCTCCCTTCCCCCCTGGACTTTCACCAGAGCACAGAAGAGACATCTGAAGGAGGTGGATGCATAGTCAAAAAAAAAGCATCCTGATTTGATAGTTATTGAGTGCCTGGGGTTCATTCCACCTCTCCTGGTAAACTCTGCAGAAGGATGGATCTCTGGGTTGAGCAGCTAGGCATGTCTCCTGCTCCATTGCCATGTCCCTCCTCCAACAGCCTTTCCCTCCCTGTCCCTGCCCAGTATAGTTGGAGCAGAAGAGCCAAAGTCACACCTTCCTCTCATCCCTTTACTGCTGTGTTGAGGAAAAGGGAAGCGTCTGTTCCTTCCAGGCCAAACAGACCCCCCAAAAGGAATCCATAAAACCCACATCCTCCAGCAAGTTGCTAGAAGGCCAGGCCCAGCCACTGGCAGATGATTGGTGACCTGCCAGTGAAGAAAGCCATATATTGAAGGGTAGGGGTCCTTTCAGCCCAGGGAGAGAGGGCTGATAATGAAGATCAGTTTCCCCAAGATGCACAGGGGAAGCAGTAAGGCAGCATTGGGAAGGAAGGAGGGGATGGAGATGAGCAGCTGAGTCCTCCAGGAGCATGAGAGTTAGAAAAAGACTTCCCACCATAATGTTCTTCACCACCACTGGGTAATGGCCTCTGATGCCATAGAGAAGACAACCTTCTCATATATCCTGGAGGCTATCACAGTCTCCCCACCACTTGTCCCAACACCTGGATATAGGTTTCATGGAGTGAAGCAGCTACCAGGAGGCAATGGAAGCTTTGCCTCCTGGTCAGGGTGGGGAAAGGTCTTGGGCACTATTAATAGAAAAAGAGGAGGAAACAGCAACAGATGGAAGGATTGCAGTACATGATGATGGGCCAGTTGACGGGACTGTGGCCATCTAAGCATATGCCCTAGAGGCTGAAAAGAGAGCCCCGCCTCCCCCGAGCTGATGGAAGGGATGGCACAGTATGGGACTAGCTCCCAGTGCCATGGAGGGAGCCTTAAGGGTGGGCTCTTGCCCTTTTTCTTACTTTGGCTCAGTTTGTTGACCAAGTGGGCTGTCATGGTGGCCATAGGAGACTTAGCAGCAGCATCCATACCTGTTCCTACTGCCTCTGCCCTGTTGAGGCTGGTGAAGGTGCTGCTAGAGGCATTGGTTATGGTAACTGCAGGGGTGGATGAGGGAGAAAACAAAGGTGGGATGATGATGTGGTCAGTGATCCCTCTCCCTTCCTCCTCCACAGACAAAGCCACCAATACAGTAAACACACACCTGGCTGGGTTGGGGTGGCCACTGTTGAGGGCAGGTGACAGGAACAGCCATGGTATGGGAGCACAGAAATAACTACAGAGTGGTGGGGAGGGGGGAAATGGCAAAAGTCCCATTGATTTCAGTAGTCCCATTTTATATGCAAAATCAGCCAAATTGAGGTTGCATATAATATAAAGATTGTTTTTAAATGTGGAAAATGTTAAAGCTTTTTTTGTTTTCATTCTGATTTGAAAAGAAAATGTCAAAACTGCAGAATTTCCCACAAAATAGAAATTCCAGTTCCCGTACAGCTTGAATAGTAACCTGAATGACCTTCCTTTAATGTTGCTTTTCATTTTCCAGCCACTCTATTTAATTCTCTGACTAAAGAAAAGATGAAAATTAGAGAATTCATGGATGGTTTTCTTTCTGGTTAGGGAAGGGGAGAGCCTGGAAACTGCAGTTGTGTGTGTGGGGGCGGGGAGGAGAAGAGAGAAATCATTATAACCTTCACACATGCTCATATCAGAACCGATTTACAGAGTAGCCAGAACTACCATTAACCGATACTATTCTCATATGCACATCTTCTATCAAGGGTCGGACTCGGAACCTTTTCTGACTCCCATGCCAACTCTCCTCCCCAGCCACCTCCCAATGCCAGTGACTCCCTCTGCTGACAGAAGCAGCCCCTGCCTGCACTTTCGGCACCTATACGCAGCAAACTGTGCCCCCCACCCTCTTTCCCCTATAAGAATGGGCAGGAGCGACACTTTCGATGGCACTACAAATGCGGAACCTTCTCCCTGCTTTGCTGCCAAAAGAAGGGAGCTTCCAGGGCCGTTTTGGCAGCACAGTGGCACTTTCCACGGTGCAGAAAAGGGCACAGTGTGCTGCTTGAAATTAGCTTGTGTGCTGCCAGCGATCGCCAACCTCTGTAGCAGTCCTCTCGCGTACCGTGGGTCAATCAAGAAGACCAAGAAGCATTGTGTATTTTATAGTAGTAGTTTTATCTTTTTCTAATTTTGATTGCTGGAGAGTGTGTACAAACTGTATTACTGAGATGAGTGTGTGTGTGTCTGTCTCTATCAGAATGCTTCTACCAGGAGTAAAAAAACAAGAGAGTCCTGTAGCACTTTTAAAGACTAACAGGTTTATTTATTGCATGAGCTTTCATGGGAGAAAATCCCACTTCATCAGATGCTTTGAAGATGGGAAACTTACAGGAGTGCAATACTAAATAGAATTCTCCATGCTGCTCTCTGAGTATTTCACAATAAATCCTATAATATGCACTGCAGATTTGTTTTTGTTTACTTTCCTCACCCCACAAGTCCCATACACTAGGTATTACTACTAAATAACTCTGCAGATGCGGGGTAGTCTATTTTTTGTCAAGGTCAAAATGTACTGGTCAAGGTATAGTCAAGGTCCAGACTCTAGAGAAGAAAATAAAACCGTAGTTATAAGTAAATAAAAAGATTTTGAGGTTTGTTCAAAAGCATCTGGTAGTCCAGAGTTGGTCAATGGTCTGTCTATTAATTATCCCTTCTTTAAACCATTTATAGTGATCTGAAGACAAACCAAATTATTAGAGAATTGTTTTTAAATTAGTTAATTAGCTTTGAAAAAGGTGTAGCTCTTGAGAAGGGGAGGGGGGAAGAAGTAGAGAACTGGAGTCTTACTACCATCTGAGTTCCTTTATAGTTTTACTTTTACTTCTGAAGCTGAATTAGATGCACTCCCCAATTAGACAATGAAGTTAAAAGCCACTCAGCCATTTTCTTAGCCTGAGGTTGGGCTGGAAGGGGCAAAGGCAGTCTCCTTGTGAAGTGCCATGTGGAGGCGTAGCAGGAGGTACTTGAAGAGGAAACCACTACATTAACACAAGTCTATTAAAATTCACTTAACAATATGAACAAATGGCATGAAATGTGCTACACAGCTGTGCATACAATTAAAGTTTTTGTCAGACTGTCTTGCCATGCTAAGTACTTGTCTTTTGATTTTAAAAATATGAATCTGAGAGAAACCCCACGATTAAGGTCAGCATATTTCCTAATTCTGAGGTTACTTTAAGATAGGCTGTACTTTCGTCTGACCAGTAGCAAAAATTACCAACAATCTTATGGGATCTGTAGTCCAGTTTTGCAGACATCTTGGAGAAAGTCAATGGATGGATGAGCGGGTGGATGGGAAAAAAAAGAATGACTAGTCTTGGAAAAGAATGTCTTGGGATTGATACCTCCAGTTTGGAACATACAAGAGAGGAAAGATCAGACAAAACATTTGTCTTGAAAGTTATTAGAAAGAGCATGTTTTAAGAATTACATAAGGTTCAAATAAAAAAAATGAAACCTTTTGGGTCTTATACAAGTTTATATTCACTTTTTTTTCCAGATTAAACTCTACAGTGTTATAATATGCTCTTTATAGTATACGAAAACATGACTTTCCTTTCACCATGACCCAGGAAGTGCTGTTTTGAAGAGTCTGGAAAGATGTGCAAGCAAAAACTGTAGAATTAATAAAAATCAAGCTTTTTGGTACATTCTTTTAGGTAGTGAAAAAGCAGATGTGTATCTGAGACCAGTGTGTCTTTTCATTGTTTCACACAGTAAAATGTTCCTTTAAAACATTGAAGGGTGATAGTCCAGATTTAAAACGAAAAACACCTGAGTTCTTCTATGAGGCAGATGGCTAGTGACTATAATCTGGGACTCAGAGCACCCATGCTGGATACCATCTAACTTGTGTGAAGGCTCAGTGAGTACATATGACTCAGAAAAGAACCTAGCCTTCATTTCCCAGCTGGGATCTGTGAGATACAAAAAGATCTAAGCAAGGTTATGAAAGCTTTTGTCTTTTGCAATACAGTATATTATTTCATATACAGCAGAGAGAAAGATAGTTGAACATAACTGTATACTGATTTGCAGCTTTTATTCTCACTCAGGGCTGCAGTCAGTCAAGTGTTAATGTGTAATTCTGGTGACAATTACTGAACTTCTATATTTTATGTCTCAGTAGCACTGTTCATTTATTTCTTAACATTGCAATTTCAATTTCTTATTAAAAATAACAACAGCATCCTTTAACCTTGAAGACTCTGCTCACATGTCCTCCATCATCAACTGATTCTCCATCCTCTATTCCCCTTATTGTCTTTTTCTGCCTCCCATCCTCTTTATATCTTCCTTTTCACTTTTCCTCTCCCAAATCGCAAGACATTGCTTTTGAGTATTTTTTACTTTGAAAAGATTCATCCCCCCTTTAGTTTATGCCCACGCTAGAGAAAAAGTACTTACAGCAACATTCATTAGAACAGTGTACTTTAAGTGAATATTTATTTTTCTTTCTAAATCAATATATAAACTAAAAAGTACATATCCTAGAATTTACATGCCTTTGCCAAAAATACCCCAAGAAAAATACTATCACCTCAAAAATAAACTTAGCGGAAACTTCTTGTTTACAACCCTCCCTGCCACCCTAAAAGAAAAGAAAAAAAAGTGAAAAATTTCCAAGCACATTTCAATTAATTCCTTAAATGAATGCACCCTTCACCACAAACTTCAGCTCTTATAAAGCTTCTCCTCACCCACCCTCCCCTCCCCAAAGCCTGGGTATAGAGATGGCCATTGCAGTTTTCCTTGAATGGCAGTAAGTTTTGGCTTTGTTGGACCAAAGAAGGAGTAGGTTCCAAAGTTGAGTCTCATTCTTGAAGAGCATTCTTCTGATAACTCTTCCTCTTTTATAACAAGGTTCCTGCTCAAGTATTAAAATGACAGCAGACCACTCTGTTAAGGGAACAGTGTATTACCCCAGTGCCTTCTGGGAGAACTCTAGTTTCATTAATCTTTGAGAGTAGATCATCATAGGATCTTCATCTCAAAAGGTATTGTACCCAATATGCAGGAGATCATGGTCTATGAAGAATATTGTCCTATTTCCAGCTGCCTAACTTGGCATCCTATCCCACTATTAAATCATGTGTGACCAGTTGTTAGCTGAACCTGAAACAGTATCACAGTAATCTCAGTTGATTCTAAACTGATCCTAAGAATTCATCATCCAAGCTAACAATAAATTCACTGAGTATATTACGTTGGCTCTGCTAAATCCACTGGTGAGAAACTTCAAAGGTGACGTGCAGAGGTGATCAGAAATGTTCAGACTTTGAAGTTTCAATGAGATTTTTTCATTGAAATTTTAAATTTAAGAAAAAAATGGGCTTAATTTTCAAAAAAAGTGACCATTTCCCTTTTTCAACCAGCTCGGTCCATGCTTGAACTGTATAGAGTAGCAGGCTAGTAGGGACACCAGAACTAGCTCTAGTTTAATTTTAATATAGGACTTGCTCTCAAGATGGATGCATTATATCTGATCCAGAGTTGAAATGGAAGATCTCCTACCTTACCATGCTGCTTCCACTCTAATACCTCTTAGACTCATGTTGTGCCAAAAATCTGGTTAACATCTGTACAAAACCTGCTCATCCTGCTGCATTGTGGCAATATATGCAAGTTGAAGAGGCCTTAGCCTTAAGTAAATGATTGAAAGTTGACACTTTATTATATGCCAAATATCCACAGAAAGCACATTTTGAACTCGTGTTCAAACAAGAAATCTGACTCTTAAAAGTTACACCCATGGTCTGAATAGTTCATTCCGCTCTGGTATTTACCTCATCTGGTGTTTGCCATTAAAAATTCCAAATTTACTCAAAGTTAATGTACCATGATGGCAGTAGCCCCAGGCATGATGCAATTCTACAATTATTTCACATTCTAACTTGAAGAAAATACTGCAAGTTGAAATATAAGGTAGGATCTGACTAGCTTATATTTCTGAATGTTTGACCATTCCTTCCCCATCCTCCGTTTCCCCTAACCCCACAATTCAATCCATGGCTTCCTCTCCCTCAGCTCTCCCAGTTTTCTCAATGCAGCAGCTCCCTCATGCAAATTGATCCAAACATTGCAATTCTCTTTCTTCAGGCTGCTCCCTGCACTAAACGACTCCCAAGGCCATCCCTACCTTTGGTGACATTTTTGGCAGTGCTCTCACTTGTAGGACTCTTTTCTGGCTGGTCTGCTCTATTCATATTTTGCATTTTTTCTTGATTGTCTAGATGCCCGAGGATAACTTTTTCTTAGCTTCACACCCCCAGGAAAGTCAAGAAGTTTCTTCAGTTTAACGACAGTAGCCAGACCAGCAGCGATTGCAAAACCCGGTGGTTCCCTGAATTGGATTTAAACAAATACAAGGGGCCTTCGCAGGTTGAAGAAAAGTAGGAGGGGAAGTACTACTCATTTAAAGTTTCAACATGAATTGAGCTACAAGATGGTTCTTATTTTATTTGAAGAAACACAGCCATCCCTTCCGAAAATGCACATGCAGAAGTAGCTATTTGTAAACTATAATGAGTTTTTTTCTCATTCCTTGGAGAGGACAGATGGAGTAAAGTACAGAGGGAGAAATATGAGCAAACAGCAATAGTTTTATTTATTATAATAGGTGATACTCTATTTTCTTTATAGAGAGAGATGATAGGGAACTCAGAACTAATAATATCATTTTTGATTTTTCAATAGATGTAATTAAATCCAGGTTCTGATAAAATACACAAACTCCTAGCTTTATTGACTTTCTGAGAGTGGTTCCAATCTTTGGCTTTTTCCACTCATTTGTTTTATTAGTATTAATTACATAAGCAAAAATATCCCTCACAATACATTTAGAATGATGGCCAGTACCTAAAACAGAAAATGGAAATTCGTTGTATTGCCATTTTTCTCACTGTTAATGTAAGTGAACAGAATTGAGAGAGAGTTTAAATTTGGATGGTTTCTCTCCTTGTGTTTCACTTATGCAAGAGATGACAAAGATATATGCAACGTACCATAATATTACAACATTATAGGGTATCAGATCACCATGAAGCCATTGTCCAGCATGAAGCTGAAATGACAACACTAACAACTACCTACAACTCATTAATGTGAAGTCACCTAATGAACCTAGAGCTTTGTGAGCAATTTTGTAAGCAAATCTGAAAACAGGCAAAACTCACCAAAGCTTAATCTTTTCTGCAAAATTTCTTGATGGGATTTGAGCTGGGTCCTTGATGGGTTTTAAGCTGGATCCATTTTGTCTGGTTTAACTAGATCCTTCTGGCTCCCTCACTTGTCCATGTTCCCTCCAACAATTTGCTATGCCATTTTCAGAGGGTTAACCCTTTCATCCATTCCACACATCTTAATGACAGAGTACAACAGCTTTCTTCTGTCTTCTGGGAACTGCCAGATGCCCTTCTTTCCCCATCTTCAGTCTCAACAGCCAAAAAGCCAACTCCTCAGAGGATAAACTGTAATGCAGGTTATATTTGATTCTCCTTATTATGTGTAGACTGGGGACTGGGCTCTAGAGCCCTGCAGAGCGAGACGCTCCCAGTGCTGGGGCTGCAGCTGGAGACTGGAAGTCTACAAAGCAATGAAACATCCCCACAGCCTGAGTTGGCTGGCGTTGTTACCTAGGGTTTTTTTGACCCACTAACTTTTAGGTTTTGTGAATTGGTTTTAGGCCATAGACCAAGGAAATACTATATGGCTGACAAAAATAAATTAAAACCAATTGCTTTCACTTTAAAGCTTTACTTTATTGGTCTTCTGCAATTTTTATTGGATGCCTTTGCCTAAACCTTTACTTACTAGTTTTAAACACAAACATACAACAGATATTAGAGTACTTAAAAGTTAGAATACTCAATAGTTGCCTCACACGTGTGAGGCAGTTTTTGAATGGTTTAGTTACAGATTTTTGGATGGCCAGTTCTTTTGTTTGTGCCTGGAGTTGTTGTTGTTTTTTAAATGTGTTCACAAAGTGACTTAGTTTTTCTAACTTTTCTTTATACCTCCAAAGTAACAGAAACATATTAATTAGAAAAATGTTATGTAACTGCCCAAACAAATTAGGCAGAAGATAGAGATGTTACTGAAAAAAAGTTAAGCAAGCAGTTTTAGCTGTTAGTTTAATAGCTAGATTTTCTTTATACTGACAATTTAAAATATATTTAGACTTCCTTTTTTTTTTTTTTTTTTTTTTTTTAAACAGACATTAGTCCCAGAATATTTAGAGAAAGAATGCACAGAGCCAGGCTTACTTTCCATGCTTACTCTTACCCCCCATGCCATTTTTTTTAGTTTGCCTTGTTGTGCTGTCTAAAAACAGCAAGCAGAATGCTTGCTAGTCCATCCCAATAACTGGCAGTGGCTTGAACACCTGGCTGGTTCCTAAAATGCTCCTGCACAGCAGAGGCCATCCACTGTGTTTTCTTCGTTCTGTAGCCATACCTTAAGAATGAGCATCCAGTCTAGGTCACAGGGCTCATGTCAGTGCTTTGTACATTAGCTCAGTAGACCATGCTTCAACATTACAGCCTCGGCTGGACTTGGTGCTCTCAAGGCTTCTCTTGTTCCCTTTCAGGCTTCAAAGCCAAGGCTCTTTCCTGAGCCACAGTGTAGAAAAACTGCTACACAGATATTTTCAGAATACGGGTACAAACCCTAATAGTGCAAATCTTGGACCCCAGGCTGGGAGGCTTGTTTCCAGATGCAGTGCAAACATTCTCTTGAAGTTTAAGAATTGAATTAATTATATCCAAGCTTATAAATACTCTTTCCTGTATACATCCACCTATCCAACTGAGTTTCTAAATCTGACATCACACTGGTTTTCCACTATAGGAACTCCACTGATTTCAGTGAAGTTACTCTAGATTTTCACTGCTGTAAGTAAAAGAGGCTGCCTGTGGGAGGTGCATTTAAAGGAAATAGAATAGCATACAGAATTTGTGCTTACTCATTTGTAATATGCTTTATTTCTCAGCCAATGCTTTTCAAATGAAGCCAAGCATGATTTCTTTTTCACTGCATTATCTGGGGCAGGATCAAAACAGAAATGTTTTTGGAAGTTGAAGACAGACAAGGAGGGTTTATGCTCAAAGCTCCAGAAAAGCAACTGAAAAGTTAATAAATTGCACCCCCAAAATATCCAGTGATCAAATTGCATCTGACACAGAAGCAACAATACTCCAAACAACAACTTTTGTGTATATAAAATCACCTGAAAACAAAGGCTTAAATTAGACGGTCATCATTGCAATTACATGGTATAATAGGTTGCAAAGAGAACAGAATTGATACTACTGAAAATGATTAATGGAAATCTTTCATTGGGAGTGCTGGTTTTTGTTTGTTTTCTTTTTTTAAAAAGCAATAATTCCTGGTACAAGTCCTAAAAAAGACAGACTGTAACGGAAGTGTCAATTAGATGCTCATGGACAAAATTCAGCTGCTTCCAAATCTAAAATTCCACACTTACTGTTAAGCTGATGGGAAATACAAGCTAGCTATATCCTGTTTGCATGTGGAATGGGAATAACAAGTATATAGAATGTTCTAGCAGGTGACCATATAGTTGAGTATCCTTACTTTATTTCAGAGCACCTACAGAGTTGATTAATGAAGATGATTTTAGGCCTCCAACTTTCCATTAATAGTAGTTTTAGTCTTGTATTACCATAATGTTTTATTTTGGTAACAAAACATAACTGTGAATCTTATTTCATTAAGTCTAAGCTTTGATGAATTCCAAATTATTTATTTTACATTAACAAAGATGCTTTTTCTTTCCCTGTCTTCATTTTCCTTTAATGCATATAACTTAAGAAATTAGTCTAACGAATATCTTTTTATTTTTAGCAGTAGATTGGATTATTTTGTAGCATTATTGTATTTGTGTCACTACCAACAGCAATGGCTTAATATGCAAGCTCTTTGTTTGGATGGAGAAAGCCATTGTCATTTCAAAAGATAAATATAGTGGGCCACATTTTATTCTTAGTGGCACTGATTTAAATGTGGAGTAATGCCAAAAACTTCTTTACTCCATACTTAGATCTGTGTAAATGACAGTGTTGTCCTAGATTTTAAACCCACAAGGGACCATTAGACTCTGAACCCCTTTATTATACAGGCCACAATATTTCATCCAGTTATTTTGTATTGCCACCCACCAATCTAATGGCTGGAAAACCTGATTTGATCTACAAACTGCTGGACAGCTTTAGGATAAATGGGGAGTTCATACAGGGATAGGCCTCCTCCTCCTGAGTGCCTCGTTTTCTTTGTCAAGCCACCAACATTTGCCTCTTGAACCCATTTTAGCTGAACCCACCCTCCATCCCTATTATGTGGTACAGGAATTGTGTTTTCAGGTTGTTGTGGATCAGACTGATTGCCTGTTTAAGGGGTCAGGATGGAATTTTTCCCAATAGGGCCAAATTGGCTGGGTAGGATATTTTTGCCTTCTCCATAGCATCATAGAGACACGATTAGGTAATTAGACATAAGATTTAGGAAATGACTATCAGCAACTGTATGCATGTTAGTTCATTATAACAAGGATCCAGTGTGGCCTAAAGGCCACAATAAGAAATTAAGAGATGATGGATTTCATTGGTAGATCCAGGTATATGGACAAAGGGAAACATGATGTTCATGTAGACTGTAAACCTTCGCTTATACCTTCTGTCCCCTTCACAGAAGGGAAGATGAGGATACAGCAGATCAAACTGAATCTTGGGGATATGAAGCAGAAAGTCTAGGCTGAGTTATGGACTATGTAAAACACATTGAGTATTTCAGCTTTTTCCACATCATCTGTCTCTAAGTTGCCTCCCCGATTCAGTAGGGGGCCCACACTTTCCATGATCATCTTCTTGTTGCTAGCATACCTGTAAAAACCCTTCTTGCTACCCTTCACATCCCTTGCTAGCTGCAACTCCAATTGGGCTTTTGTCTTCCTGATTTCACTTTGTGCGCTCAGGCAGTATTTTTATACTCCTCCCTAGTCAGCTGACCAAGCTTCCACTTCTTGTAAACTTCCGTTTTGTGTTTCAGTTCACTAAAGATTTCTTTAAGCCAAGCTGATTGCCTGCCATATAGCTATTTCTCTCTGCATAATAGAATGGTTTGTTTCTGTGCGCTGATGTTATGCTTTATATTAATAGAAGATTACATTTGGAAGGGACCTCAAGAGGCCATCTAGTTCAACCCCCTACTCTAAATAAGATCAAACCCAACTATATATTAAGACTACGTGTATAAATAGCTTCTGAAAAGTTGTTAAATTATTAATGGAAGTGGTAATAAATGGTTACTCCATTGTTATTGACTAATTTTTAGTGCAGCAGGTCAATAGATCACTTATTATGGCTTATAATATCTTCTACTGTTGTAGTGCTAGCACATATTTGTCACATTTGCTACTGTTATCAGAAACATGTTTATAACATTATTTATCATTTATAAATGCACTTTATAATATAAAGTGACTGCAAGTATATATTCAGGTACAGTAAAATTTAGAGAAGACAACTAAAAGGTTTGTAGTAGAAGCAAACATTTTTACTACCCTGAAAGAGCACCTGGTGCAGGTGTTATATCAGAAATGTGTGGCATGATTCCATTTACAAGTTTTGTAATTATTGAACACACCTTTTCCCTCATCTCCCCTCCTTGTGCATCACTGCACACATATCCTTTAGGAATCACAAAGCTTCACCAAAGAAATCAAATCAGTTAGGGAAAAAAATGAGACAAAGTTCTTATATGAAGTACTATAAAGATTTAAAGAAACCTTGCAACACCAGATTTTCAGTGAAATAACCAGTGCTGACTAATATATTTATTTACAACTTTGAAACGCTGTTGAGGCATGGGTTCTCAATTCACTGGTAGATAAGCAAAAAAAACTTCTTTTGAAGATTAGATACAGTTTTAGTATTTTTTTCCCTTTCTTTAGCTTATATCTTTCTGCATTTCACAGTCACATGAGCTATTGTTAAGATGGGTCATGTCTGCAACATCATTTTTTTATGTTAAAAAAAAGTCTTGTTACCTTGGCAACTGCCATATCTCATTCTTGAAATAACATGCACGATACAGACTTTGATCTCTTGCACTGTAGAATGTTCAAGGGAATATGTTCAGTGTTGAGCATATTTTTTTCAAACTTTAATGAGGTTTGAATGATATTTTTAACTGTTTTTCTGTCTTCTCTTCTCATTTAAAGCACTTCTATAATGAAAAGAACTCCGTGCACCAACAAATGCATTATACCTATTGACCCTTCCAGAGTTACTGATATTTTTATTAAAGGCAAAAAGAATTGTTGACAGTATAAATTATTTTCTGAACTGGTGTTATAAAAGTTATGGCAGTGATTTGTTTTAGTCACTTCATCCATCTTACTCATTTTCCTCAAATAGCTCAGACAATAGAGTCATGAAGCTAATAAGGGCAGCCAAGTTTCTCCTATCTCACATTTTATTTTATTAATATAGTCATAAATTTTAGAAGGATCCATTATATTAATTTAGTCTAACCTCCTGTGTAACACAAACCATACAATTCACCCAGTAATTCATGCACCAAGCCATTAACATCTGTTTTGAGCTATATAGTTAGAAATATATCATGAGAACAGCCATATTGAGCCATACGAATGGCCCATCCAGCCCACCATCCTGTTTTCTCACAATGGCCAGAGCCATACGCTCCAGACAGAATGAACAGAACAGGGCAATTCTCAAGTGATCCATCCTCTGTCATCCTGTCTCAGCTTCTGGCAGTTGGAGGTTTAGTGATACCAAGAGTATGAGATTGCATCCCTGGCCACTTTTGGTTAATATACCCAGTGATGAACCTATCCTCTGTGAACTTATCTAATTCACTCATTATATTTAAATGGGACTCTTACATTTGACTGTTCCTCATTAGCTCCTACCTGTACTTTACCAACTTCTTTCCTATCCTCTTTACAAGGAAGTATTCCTCCTTTAATAATTTCATCCTTAAGGGATATCACCACCCAAATTGTGTGCTCCTCCAAACCTGTCAACTTTTCTTCAGCCTTTAGTTTAAAAAATTCTCTACAAATCCTGGTGAACTACATTTTTAGAGTAGATTTTTTGCAAGTAACAGCTAGATTGCTGTTGAATCTTAAGTAAGTGCACAGGAGAAGCATTGCATACCTTGCATGTCCTGCAGAGTGCTTTCTCCTACATCCTCTCTGCAGAAGGACCTGGAATAGGTCTGGTGCACTATAGCTGTATGCCATACCATCTGAAGAGTTATAGCAGTCATTTGCTTTCTTTGTGTATTCAGAGAGTCTGTGAGGAAGTGTTCAGTGTAGGCTAAGTAGGAGGCCAATTAACCAGACAGGTCACAGCTGAAGGGATCAGGTGTCTTAAATAATCCCCTGACCAACTAATGAGGGATCCCAGCTGAGTGGGAAGAGCTGGGCTGAGTTATAAAGGCAGGAAGTGGATAGTAGAGGGGAAAATTGCAGTTGTTTCTTGGGAGAAGGGAAGGTGTTTTTGGGGCTATAAAGGGAGGTACCCTGCAGTTATTTCCTAGGAGGAGGAAGTTGTGAGGGGGGCAAAAGCAGGAGCTAAAAAATAAGGAAAGGTATAAGGTCCAGGAAGGAACAGACCTTGGCTGCTGACTAGAGTTCCCTGAATGGGAACCTAGTATAATAGGTAGTCTTTGGTTCCCCTACCAGCTGCAGGGGAAACTATGTTAGGGGAAGTGAACCAGAAGATTGCCTGAGACTGCTAGTGAGGAAATCCTAGGTACCTAAGAAGGGAGAAACACGTATCATGACTGGGCTGGAGGGCTGAGTCATAAAGATGTCTCCCAGAGCTACAGAAAGGGAAAGAAAGAACAGCACTAGAGTGTGCAACAAGTAACAAGGGGGCTACACAGGAATGAATTAATTACAAAATTGCTAGGAGGAGGTGCCCCCTAATGATAAGAGAACCTATGACAGGGACCCTTAGGATGGAATGAGAGCAGCAAACTTTGAATCCTTCCAGTGAAGGGCTTGTAGTTAACAGTATACCTGATGATACACATCTATTATTTTTCTCTAAATTGAGTAAATAGTTCCCTAACATAATATAGTTGGGACATATATTCCTGAGAGCTCTTGAATGGATACAAGCTCTTCTTGATAGCATGATCCAAAGTCCATTGAATTCAATTGAAAAAAATCTTGCTTTCCTTTTAGTGGTGTGCTTAGAAATCATTTATTTAGTATGTATTGGTTAAGAACTGACAATGTGTTGAGTACTGTTCAAGATATAAATTACAGATGGTCTCTATCATTAGATAACTCCTGCAGATCTGTGACCAGGTCTGGGTACAGTATTTCAGGAAAGATGTGGACAAATTGGAGATAGTTTAGAGAAAAACAACAAAAATGATTAAAGGTCTAAAAAACATGACCTATGAAAGAAGATTGAAAAAACTAGGTTTGTTTAGTCTGGAGAATGGAAGACTAAGAAGGGATGTATGTTTTCAAGTACATAAAATTTTGTTACAAAAGGGGTAGCAAAAACATTTTCCTTTTTCTCTGAGAATAGGATAAGAAACAATGAACTTAATTTTCAGCAAGGGCAGTTTAGATTGGACATTAAGAAAAGCTTCCTAATTGTCAGGGTAGTTATGCACTGGAATAAATTTTTTAGGCAGATTGTGGGATCTCCATTATTGGAGAGCTTTTAAGATCAGGTTAGACTAACACCTGTCAGGTGTGCTCCCTCCCCAAGCCCTCCGAGGTCCTGCAGCAGTTTGCACTGAGGCCAGAGCACAGCCTCCACTCTGCCTCTGAATCTGGGAGGGGAGGGAGAGGCTGGCCACTCCCCCAAGCCCTGCCCCTCCACTCCCCCCTCCTTCACCTGTGGCCCCTTATGAGTGGCCATTTGTGGCATATGGCTCTTGGGCCAAAAATGTTGCCCACCCCTGGGCTAGATAATACTTACTCCTGCCATAAATACAGGGAACTGGTCCTATGCTTCTATAATTCAAAGGCACCTGTTAGGATCCAGGCACCTAATTCTTTTAGACTACTTTAAAAATTCACATCTGTATTCTCACCTTCACTGAGGCCTCATGCCTAGTAGGGAGTCCTCATGGCAGGTTTTGAGGCAGATAGAAAGAAAAACAATTCCATTCCTCCCCCCTTCTACCCCTTATAATACACTAGGGAATTGCCTTATAAATTATAAATAAGTTTAATGAATGTAAAACCAGTTTGGAAGATAATTCATTTACTCACAAAGAACCTACAGTGTATGTGTCAAGTTTGTGTGTGAAGGGATTTCATCATTTTTTACACAAGAACAGAATGAAGTCCAAAATTTGGCCCTTACTCTATTTTTAGCTGTTCATAAAAAAGTCATCAGATGATACATGGACTATTAAAAAAACTCCTCAAACATTTTAAAATAGTGAAAAATATTAGTAAAACTTAGTATGTAAATAACTTATAAGCAGAAAAATGGATGGAAGTATGAGATTATTTGTAAGAAACAGTTTAATCAATTCTAATGTATAAGCAGATTTGCAGATAAGACTGGTTTGCAGGATCATTTGTTGAAGAATTGTAGCACTCTCCATGGGGTACTCCACACTATTAAGTAAAAAAGAAAGGGTACATTTTTACTAGTCTTGTTAAGGTGAGAAGTTTTCAAGGAATGGGCCAGATGAACCATGACTGCATGAATCCATCAAATGAAATTCCTCTGGCTTCAGTTCCTGCTGTAGTGATTAATGAATAGCTTAAATCAGGGGTGTCAAAATTATTTAATATGGTGGGCCAGATTTGACTTAAATGGACTGTACATACCATATATCAAAATATGACAGCATTTTCATAGCATTGCAGAGGGCTGTGTATGCAAAACTATGCTCCACGATCTCTCTCTCTCTCTGTTAGGGAGTGAGTGTGGTCCTGCTGAGTGCAATCGCCAGCTGGATGGAAGAGGTTTGCAGGCCGCATTCAGCCTGCGGGCCGCATGTTTGACACCCCAGCCTTAAATCATTGAGAAGGGTTTGGCACCACAATCCCAACAAGAGCTCAGGCTTGATAAAGATTCTTTAAGATATTTACAGTTAATGATTTTTCTGTGGAGAAATTCAGTTTTTCAACATGAAAACATCCGTCCTCTATAACAAAGGTGGTTTTAAAAATAAAACACAATAGCAGATGAGATGAAGATTTATGAGTATTTTAAATATACATTTCCATTGTCTAGAACATACTGTTTAACTGTGTTTTGGTTCTGAATTCAATGGAAGGTACACTGTTTGATCCTGGAGCTCATTTCCATTATTAGTCAGGCAGTTTGAGAAGGACGTGGATTTACCCCACTCTTTGAGGTGAATCCTTACTCAAGTATAGCTGCCTCTAGAGGCATCATAGGGGCAATTTGCTGGGTGAATGAAGGTCATCCATTCCCCCTCCCCCCTTATCAAGATATACTTGAAAGTACATCAGAAGAAAATGCATCATTTGCAATATTAATAATACTTATCACTCACCTGGCACTTTACTTTGTTTATCTCCTTTTATTCCCTCTACAAAAATGTTTTAGAGACTGTGTGTATACAGCAGCACTTACTGACCATAGAAATGAAGTTAAATTTAGCAGAATTTGTGTACCAACACCAACATGCAATGATGCTTTGAAGAGGTAGAGAAAATAATTTGTTCCATTGATGATATGAGGGAACATCTCTTCAGGTAACCACAATGTTGATAATGCCAAAGTGGAATTTATCCAAGACACTAGAGATTCTACTACTACATTGGCTAACGGTGCCAGAATTTATTTTAGCAATCATAGATTTACATGACCTTGATTTTACATATCCTGGAACAGGTGCCAATTCCAGCATCATAATGCTTTTTAACACCATGCTAGAGTGTTGCCTACCAAATGACTCCAAGAAACCAGTGCAATATACTAAAATGCCATCATAATCTCTGGCAGTAAGTGATAATCAGAGGTCTCTCATCTAAACACTTACCCAGCCAATTGCACTCACTATAGTTTGAGATGTGATGAAATCAATGCTGGTCAAGGCTCTGTACTTTAGATTAGGTCATTCAAGTTTTACAGCGTGTTCATATTGTGTATCTCTCTGCAGTGATCAAGTGTGTGTGCTGATTCTGAAATCTATTGTGCCATTTTCTGGAGTATAAACAAACAACTGGGATAAATACCATAGCTGTCAGACCTCTTCAGATATAAATACTATAATAAAAGCAACCTTTTCTAAATAAATAAATAAATAAAGGTACACATTCATAGAAGACATGTGCATGTAAAGAGGGAAACAGAAACGATGCATTTTATAAAGTGCAAATTGTCAAAACATATTTCATAATAACCTTACCAGCTGCAGTGCTTTGGAGTCTTTTGCTTTACATGGCCTTAATCATAAATTAAAAAGGATACTTTTTTCTCATTAACCTTTACATCAGTAAAATAAGACATTTTAAGTGTTTCGTCACATCACAGCCCCAAATCAGGAATAAACTGTAGGGAGGATAAATAAAATAAAATAAATACATTTCTGATTTTTAATCCCTTTTAACACCCTTGGTTTTTTTTGTACAAACCTTCTTATCTTTAAGTTAAAACACAATTGAGCATATTTTATTTTTAGTCCTGCATATTCTTTTCAAACATAATCAGTTTTACTTTCTGAATTATTCCCTTTCAGTAAACTATTCTCTGAAGTTATTTAAGAGAAAATGCAGCAGGAAAACAGCATCATATATATAT
>ML685766.1:17562483-17593111 GCA_007922175.1 Pelusios castaneus
CCCCCCACAGGGCAGAGCAGGGCAGGGCACAGCCCTGCCCACCCTGCCCCTATGCCCAGCCAGGGTCCCTGTCCCCCTTTGCCCCATTGTACCCAGGTACAATGGGGCAAAGGCTGAGCCCCCTGGCGCCATGGACCTGCCCAAGATCCCCCTAGCCCCTAGAAGTCAACCTAGGTGTCCAGTGTGGATGCTCTAGGTCGACTTTGTAAGGTCCACCCTAAGTAGACTTTAAATTTAGGTGTAGACATCCTAAGTCGACCTAAATTTACAAGTGTAGACATAGCCTTAGAGTATCCATTCATATAAAGTGAAGAGAAAAAGCCACAGAAAGACAGTTTAATTGTTCTTAGGAAAGTACCCTCTGAGAAAATTAATGATGCATTTCAGTTTTTTGTCCAAAGTTACATGTGTTCTGTATTTCAAAAAGTAATATTTTTATCATCCAAGACTATTAAGACTACCAGTGTACGCTTCTGGGCTATGTCTACACTAGAAAAAGTTAGGTCAACTTTGTTGTCAACTTAATAAGGTCGACTTTAAGTCGACTTAAAGCTGACCTTAAGTCAACTTAAAGTGGAATAAGTTGACTTAACTTTTAGTCGACTCAGTCCACTTTAAGTCAACCTAACCACCCTTAAGTCGACTTAATAAAGTCAACTTAAGGCTTAAGTCAACCTAATTGGTGGTTCTTATTAAGTCAACTTAAGCTTTCATTAAGTCTATTTAAGGAATTTCTTAAGTCCACTTAATGAAAGTCTGGTGTGGACAGGGAGAAATTTAGGTCGACTTAAGCCTCCTTTATTCGACCTAAATTGCAAGTGTAGACGTATGCCTGGGGCCAAATTCTGTTCTGAGTCACGACAGTGTAAATACCAGGTAACTTCATTAAAATCAGTGCAGTTACTGTGATTTTGCAGTCCAGTTTCTGACTATTATTTAATGCTTAGGCAGTAAGAAGTGTGTCTAAAAATGTGAACTGTTATTTTTTAAAGGGAGAAAATAAGAAATAGAAAAGTCAGACCACTGTCCTCAAACAGGAGGGGTATATACGATGATTCTGGCTCAACAATAAGCACCCACTTCTGCCATCCTTGATCACACTGAATTATAACTTGTTCTACAAGTATTGCCACTAATTTCAGTACTTCAGATTTAGCGGCTTCTTAATAAAAAAGAAGAGTGACTTACCTTAATCACTGAAGGCAAGATTCTGCTACATTTCCTCATATTCAGTTGTACCTTACTCAGTGAGAAGCCTTAGGTTAATGATCATGTATGATATATACATAACACTACAAGATGTGGGGAGGGAGCAACTTTTATCAAAAAAGTTCATTTTATTGGACAATTTAGTCTGTTATTGTCTAACTTCAAATACTTTTCATTAATAAAAACATATTTTATTAAAATACTCCACGCATTTTGAAGTTGTAAGAACCTTTTTTTTTTTTTTTTTTTTGCATTTACCTTTTTATTCATTTATAGCATACCTTTCATTTCAGGATCTTGAATAATTTAAAAATTTATTTAATGAAATATCTGTGAAGTAGATATTTGTTTTTCCAGATGGTAAAGTGAGACACAGGAGAGCAAGGTTACACAGTGAGCCATTTACAGAGCAGGTTCTAGAATTTAGGAGTCCTGATTCCTCTTCTTTCACTATAACCACTTTTCTTAGTTTACAGCTTACTGATTCATATGAACAGTTACTTGCTGGAGAGTTGTTATTTACAGCTATTTTAAAATTTGATACTTTATTATACCTCATTAACCAAAAAGTGCCTTTTTCTGGTAAGGAGAATTACAAAATTCAGCTACAGCATTCAGTCAAATATCTGGTGCAATATTCATATCCACTGTCTTTTCTGAATAAGGCTGTAGTATCTCCATGTGTCTATCAACATTTTTTGTCAAGTTCCAAGATGCTGATAAGAAACTATAGCAGACTTTGAAATTCCCAAGACTGTTTTCAATCTACCTTGAGGAATACTGTTTTGGGGTCATGAATATTTTCTTTCTTTGAATAGTAATATTAGCATGGTTGCTTAGGAACCAGACAAAGGGCTTCAAGAGGGAAAGAAGGTATAAATGAAATGAATGAAAATGTGGCAACATCTGATTCACATGGGTAACTGGACAGGGGGAGGGGTTGTTCATGTACATTTATCAAAATTATAATTTCTTCCCAGCACCTCTTAGCCACTGTTTGTTTCTAAACTACACCTTTATTCAGAAATTCCTTAGAAATATTCTATTATTTCAAGGAAGACTGAAATTAGGAAGGTTGTTCTAAGAAAGATTGTTTTGGCAATTTGATGATTAAAATTGAAACTTTGTTTGCAATATTGCTTTTATGACTACACAGGATGGTAAACACTTATGCATTCCTATTCACCACCCCATGTGTACAATTAAAACGGACAGTGATTGAGAAAATGAGGTAAATGGCCCTTTTATCATATGGGCACCCTTCAGAAAGTAACGGCTCTCTTTTTAGTAGTGCATTATGAGGCACCTTTCTACTGAGTGAGTAGGATGAGGCAAATGCATATGTGTGCATGGCATTTGTGGCAAAGCTAGACATATGGCATCACAACAGCACCACCTGAAGTTACCTCAGACCTTTAGACTGCATTCAAATAAGTTTGAGAGATTCTGATTCAATGCAGTTTAGACATAGAACAGATGCAATGTGCTCAGGTTGGGACAAAAGGAAAATCCTGGAGTGCTGTTCACCAGGCCATCTGTCCCATTCCACATTACAATGTTGCCTACTCAACGAGAGTTCATTCAGCAGAATAAACATTTTAGATATTAAATTATTACTTTGAAGCTGTTTCTTACTTTAAGGTTTTAAGACATATCATTGAAATGTGCTGTGTAGTTAACAAATCCCACTGATATCACTGGGAATTGAGGGTGCTTGAGCATTTTTAAAATCACTTAGTAAAGGATCATATAATTCACTTAAAATGGCAGCATACTAATTCAGTCATGCATGCGAATAATGGTCTTGATCCTCATTTATATGGCCACCCCATTACCTCATTCTGGCAGTGTAAAGTACATATAATTTAATTAAAACTCACATTAAAGGGCCCTTTCAGTAGCATTGTTGTGTAATGGGGTCTCAGTGAAAATGAGGAAGAGACCTAGTGTGTGTGTGGAAGGATACGAGATATTGAGAATGAAAGCTCGTCTCTATTACAGAGTGTAATATATAACAAGACATATGCAACATAGCTGTAGGAGTATCAGTCCCCAAGATGTAAGAGGGAAAAGGTGGATGAGGTAATAACTTTTATTGGACCAACTTCTGTTGGTGCGAGGGACAAACTTTCGAGCCACACAGAGCGACATTAACAACCTCTCTCAGAATACTGTCCTTGCCACCATGGATGTCACTTCCTTATTATTCACTATCAGCACTCACAGGCTATGTCTACACTTGCACTTTTAAGTCGACTTTAACTAAGTCAGACTGTCACACCGTGCCCACATGCCCTGCCCTTTGAGGGGCATGCCAGGCTCCCCCTGTGCCCCCCCCCCAGCAGGAAGGGCATTGGTGTAGTCCTGGGGTAGCCCTAAATCGACTTAGGGCTATCCCAGGGCTACACTGGCTTAATTTGACTTTAGAAAGTCGAATTAAGCCTTAGGTTGAGTAGAAAGGTGGTTTAATAAAGTCGACTTAATTTTCATTAAGTTGACTTTATTTTCCTTAAGTCGACTTAAGCAAGCTGCTTAAGTCGACGTAAGCAAAGTGTAGTGTAGACACAGGGCACATTAAGTTGACTTAAGCCAAGCTTAAGTCGACTTAATTTACCAGTGTAGACGCAGCCACAGTGATGGTATATCTGTCTGCCTCAAGTATTTGCAAGACAATGGACAACCCTCAAATATCCAGCCTAAACACACTGCCAAACTTGTCCATTTCATTCTCACCCATAATAATTTTCTATTCAACAAACATTTTGTCTAAACCACGGGAACACTCATGGGTACCAGGATGGCTCCCCAATATGCCAAATTCTTCATGGACTATCTTGAAGAAGAATTTCGAGACAAATGAACCATGAAACCAGTGATGTACCTGAGATACATCTATGTTTTAATCCTTTCTTTTTTTCCCCCTCTTGTTCAGTTTGCAGGGGCTGAGTGGTGGATAGAGATCAGCTGACCCCAGTTGGGGGGAGGGGCTTCCCTGCTGAGGGAGCTCTAAACACAGCCACTCCAGCACACAGCGGCACACAGGGGCAGTCAACAGGGCTGTGAACAGGGGAGTTTGAGTGGGAGTTTGGATGGGGAGTTTTGGGGGAGGATGGGTTTCTTGTATTGCTTTTCTTGCAGTGTTGGGGCTTATTTTATGAAGACTGGGAATAGGAGAAGTGCTATGGCAGATACAGAGGCAACCATAGTTGACACTCAAGCCGGGGAAGCAACAGCAAGAATGGCAGTATGTGGAAGCTGCGGGATGTACTTGATCTTGGAGGGATTGCCTCTAAGGACCTATATGTGCATGAAAAGCCGCCTCATTGGGTTGATGGAGGAGAAAATTTGGGGGTTAGAGATGCAGGTGGAAACTCTCATTGAGTTTAGAAGGGGTTTTGAACAACTGATGGAGCAGACAGGTGAGGAGGTTTTAAGAGAAACGTCAGACCTGCAGATGGAAGCAGGACCATCAGACTGTGAGGGCAGAATACCAGGAGATGAAAGTGGCTGGTGGAAGCATGTGACTGTGAGAAGTTGGCAGAGGAAAAGACGGACTAGCGAAGAAGAAATAGAGCTCAGAAACAAGGTTTGCTTGGTTAGCAAATGAAGGAGCAGAGCATGTAGTGACTGATGTTGGAAGTGCAAGGAAAAAGAGAAGAGCAGCTAGTCCTATCCAAAGAGGGGATGAGCCAATGGAGATTCCTCCCAGTAAGAGCCCTAGAAGGACTCGGGAGTGGATACAAACGATTACAGAGAAAAGCAGGAGGACTGAGGACTTGAGACCGAAATGAAGTGGGGATATGCTAGTGAATAGCACTGGTGCCAGGAAAAGGCAAGTCTATGTGATTGGGGACTCCCTATTGAGAAGGACAGACAGGCCTATAACCAGACCTGATCCTGAGAACAGAAGGGTATGCTGCTTGCCGGGAGCGAAGATACGGGATGTCGATCTGAGGCTGAAGAGGATCTTAATGGGAGCTGGAAAGAATCCTCTGATTGTCCTTCATGTGGGTACAAATGATGTAGATAGATTCTCACTGGAACGTATCAAAGGTGACTATGCCAGGCTGGGGAGGACTCTCAAGGAAACAGAAGCTCAGGTGATCTTTGGTGGGATTCTGCCTGTCCCTAGCAGAGGACAACAAAGGTGTGAGAAGACCCTGATGATAAACAGATGGCTTAGGCAGTGGTGCTATAAGGAGGGCTTTGGCATGTATGGTCACTGGGAGGCATTCATGGACAGAAGACTGTTCTCCTGGGATGGACTGCACCTGAGTAGGGAGGGAAACAGAATTCTGGGAGGGAGATTAGCACAACTGATCAAGAGAGCTTTAAACTAGGGAGTCAGGGGAAATGGTTGGGAGATGCCCGAATAATCTCCGTGCCTGATATTAGTGTTGAGAAGGAGGAAAATGAAACAAGAAAGAACACAGAAATAGGGAGCGGCATGCGGATTATGAGAAGGAGGAGTAGTGTAAATGCCAGTCTAGCGAGTGATATTGTCTGTGGAATGACTGTGCTGAATCAGGCAAAGAATGTGAGTGAGGCCAAGCAGCATAAACTAAAATGTTTATATACTAACGCAAGAAGCCTGGGTAACAAAATGGAGGAACTGGAGCTACTGGTAGAGGAAGTGAGACCAGATATTATAGGGCTAACTGAAACATGATGGAATAGTAGTCATGACTGGTGTACCGGTATTGAAGGCTATGTGCTTTTTAGGAAAGACAGATATAAAGGCAAAGGTGGGGGAGTGGCATTGTATATCAATGAGGAGGTGGACTGTGGGGAAATTCAAAGTGATGGAATTAACAAGACAGAATCAATCTGGGTAAAAATCATGATAGGGAAAAAAGCTACTAAAGTTTCTCATGCAATGGTGCTTGGAGTGTGTTACAGACTGCCGGGATCTGATTTAGACATGGATAGGGACCTCTTTAAGGAAGTTAATACTACTGGAAACTGTGTGATTATGGGAGACTTTAACTGCCCAGATGTAGACTGGAGGACGTGTGCTTAGTAGTAATAATAGGGCCCAATTTTTCCTGGATGTGATAGCTGATGAATTCCTTCTCCAAATGGTTACTGAACCAACAAGAGGGGATGCCATCTTAGATTTAGTACTGGTGAGTAGCAAGGAGCTCATAGACGAACTGGTTGTAGGGGACAACTTGGGTTCAAGTGCCATGAGCTAATTCAGTTCAAACTAATTGGAAGGATAAACAAAAATAAATCAGCGACGAGGATCTTTGACTTTAAAAAGGCTAACTTTAGAAAATTAAGGAATTAGTTGGGGAAGTGGACTGGACAGAAAAACTCAGGAATGTAAAGATAGAAGAGGCTTGGAATTGCTTCAAATCAAAGTTGCAAGAACTATCTGAAGCCTACATTCTGAGGAAGGGGAAAAAATTCATAGGCAAGAACTGCAGACCAAGCTGGATGTGTGAACATCTCAGAAAGACGATTAGGAGGAAGGACAGAGCCTACAAGGAGTGGAAAAGGGGAGAGATCTGCAAGGAAAGCTACCTTTTGGAGGTCAGAACATGTAGAGATAGAGTGAGAAAGGCAAAAAATCAAGCTGAGCTGGACCTTGCGAAAGGAATTAAAACCAATAGTAAAAGGTTCTTTAGCCATATAAATACGAAAAAAACAAAGAAAGAAGAAGTGGGACCATTAAAAACTGAGGATGGGGTGGAGGTCAATGATAATCTAGGCATGGCTGAATGTCTAAATGAGTACTTTGCATCTGTTTTCAATGACAGTGAAGTTGAGCTGGGGATAGAGGTAGGGAAGCTAATGGGAATGAGGTCATGAAAGTAGAAATTACCATACCTGAGGTAGAAGCCAAACTTTAGCTGCTGGATGCGACTAAATCAGGGGGCCCGGACAATCTCCATCCGAGGATAATAAAGGAACTGGCTCATGAAATTGCCAGCCCCTTAACAAGGATTTTTAATGAATCTGTAAACTCGGGGATTCATAGAAGAATAGGGATGGAAGGGACCTCACGAGGTCATCTAGTCCAACCCCCTGCTAAAAAGCAGGACCACTCCCACTAAATCACCCCAGCCATGGTTTTGTCTAACGGGGCCTTAAAAATCTCTAAAGATGGAGATTCCACCACCTCCCTGGGTAGCCCATTCCAATGCTTCACCACCCTCCTAGTGAGGAAGTTTCCCCTAATATCCAACCTCGACCTCCCCAGCTGTAATTTGAAACCATTTCTCCTTGTTCTGTCCTCTGGTACCACCAAGAACAGCCTAGCTCCCTCCTCTTTGGAGCACCTCTTCAAATAGTTGAAGGTTGCTATCAAATCTCCCCTCAGTCTTCTCTTCTGTAGACTAAATAAGCCTAGTTCCTTCAGTCTCTCCTCATAAGTCATGTGCCCCAGCCCCCTAATCATTTTCATTGCCTTGCGCTGGACTCTTTCTAATTTGTCCACATCCTTTCTGTAGTGGGGAGCCCAAAACTGGACACAAACTGGGCTCCCCAAACCAGTGCCGAATAGAGGGGAGTTATCATATCCCTCGATCTGCTGGCAATACTCTTAGTGATGCAGCCTAATATGCCATTGGCCTTTTTGGCAACAAGGGAACACTGTTGGCTCATATCCAACTTCCTGTCCACCATAACCCCCAGGTCCTTTTCTACAGTGCTGCTACTTAGCCGATTGGTCCCCAGCCTGTAGCAGTGCATGGGATTTTTCCTTCGTAAGTGCAGGACTTTGCACTTGTCTTTGTTGAACCTCATGAGGTTTCTTTTGGCCCAGTGTTCCAATTTGTCTAAGTCTCCCTGGATCCTGTCCCTGCCCTCCAGTATATCTACCATTCCCCCAGCTTGGTGTCATCCATGAACTTACTAAGCATGCAGTCTATCCCATCATCAAGATCATTAATGAAGATGTTGAACAGAACCAGCCCCAGGACTGACCCCTGGGGCACTCCACTCATTACTGGTTGCCAACTAGATATCGAGCCATTGATTGCTACCCGCTAAGCCCGTTAATCTAGCCAGTTTTCTATCCACCTTACGGTCCACTCATGCAACCCATACTTCCTTAACTTGCCGAGGAGTATGCTCTGGGAAACCATATCAAAGCCTTGCTAAAGTTGAGGTATACCATGTCAACGGCTCTTCCTGCATCCACAAATCCAGTCATCTCATCATAGAAGGCAATCAGGTTGGTCAGGCATGATTTGCCCTTGGTGAATCCATGTTGACTGTTCCTGATCACTCTATTTTCCTCCAAGTGTTTCAGGGTGGATTCTTTGAGGACCTGCTCCATGAGGTGAGGCTGACTGGTCTGTAGTTCCCCAGATCCTCCATTTTCCCTTTCTTGAAGATAGGTACTATATTTGCCTTTTTCCAATCCTCCGGGACCTCCCCCGTTCGCCACAAGTTGTCAAAGATAATGGCCAGCGGCTCTGCAATCACTTCAGCCAACTCCCTCAGCACCCTCGGATGCAGTTCATCTGGCCCCATGGACTTGTGCACATCCAATTTCTTTAAGTAGTCCCTAACCTGACTTTCCATTACCAAGGGCGTTCTTCTCTCCATTCTGCGTTACCCCGTGCAGTAGCCTGGGAGCTGGCCCTCCCTGTGAAGACTGAAGCAAAAAAAGCATTGAGTACTTCAGCCTTTTCCGCATCATCCACTACGGAGGATGACTGCCCCATTCAGTAAGGGACCTACACCACCCCTGATCCTTTTCTTGTTGTACCGTATGGCTGGAGAATCGCTAATATAGTTCTTATTTTCAAAAAAGGGAATAAATATGATCCGGATAACTACAGGCCTGTTAGTTTGACCTCAGTAGTATGCAAGGTCTTGGAGAAAATTTTGAAGGAGAAAGTACTTAATGCTATAGAGGATAACGGTAACTGTGATAAAATACAACATGGCTTTACAAAAGGGAGATCGTGCCAGACCAACTTGATCTCCTTTTTTGAAAGGATAACAGATTTTTTAGATAAAGGGAATGCAGTGGACCTTATTTACTTAGATTTCAGCAAGGTATTTTATACAGTTCCACATAGGGAGTTATTAGTTAAGTTACAGAAGATGGGGATTAATATGAATATAGTAAGGTGGATAAGGAACTGGTTAAAAGGGAGACTACAGCGGGTCATATTGAAGGGTCAACTGTCAAGCTGGAGGGAGGTTACCTGTGGAGTCCCTCAGGGATCTGGCTTGGGACCAATCTTGTTCAACCTTTTTGTTACTGACCTTGGCACAAAAAGCGGGAATGTGCTAATAAAGTTTGCGGATGACACCAAGTTGGGAGGTATTGCTGATACGGAGAAGGATCGGGATACCATACAGAAAGATCTGGATGACCTTGTAAACTGGAGTATCAGGAACAGGATGAAATTTAATAATGGGAAGTGCAAGGTCATGCATTTAGGGACAAACAACCAGCATTATTTCTATAAGTTGGGGACACATCAGTTGGAACGGACTGAGGAGGAGAAGGATCTGGGAGTAATGGTTGATCATAGGATGACTATGAGCAGCCAATGTGATGTGGCCGTTAAAAAAGCAAATGCGGTTCTAAGATGTATCAGGAGAGGTATTTCAAGTAGAGACAGGGAGGTGTTAGCGCCCCTGTACAAGGCATTGGTGAGACCCCATCTGGAATATTGCGTGCAGTTCTGGGCCCCCATGTTTAAAAGGATGAATTCAAATTGGAACAGGTGCAGAGAAGGGCTACAAGGATGGTCTGTGGAGTGGAAAACCTGCCCTATGAGTGGAGACTCAAGAAGCTTGGCTTGTTTAGCCTAACCAAAAGAAGGTTGAGGGGGGATATGATTGCTCTCTATAAATACATCAGAGGGATTAATATCAAGGAGGGGGAGGAATTATTTGAGTACAGCACCAATGTGGACACCAGAACAAATGGTTATAAACTGTCCATCAAGAAATTTAGGCTTGAAATTAGACGCAGGTTTCTAACTATTAGAGGAGTAAAGTTCTGGAATAGCCTTCCAAGGGGAGTTGTGGGGGCAAAAACCATAATTGCTTTCAAAACTGAGCTTGATACATTTATGGAGGGGATTGTATGATTAGCCTGTTTTGGAAATTGACTGATATTTGGCTACGTGTGGTGGATATACAAGTGGCCTAAGAGGGGAGAGTACATGGGGTGGGTTCTGAATTATTACAGAGAATTGTTTCTTGGGTAACTGGCTGTTGAGACTTGCCCACGTGCTCAGAGTTTAACTGATTTGCCATATTTGAGGTTGGGAAGGAATTTTCCCCCAGGGCTAATTGGCCTGGGCTCTCTGGGGGTTTTTCGCCTTCCGCTGTAGCACAGGGCATGGCTCACCTACCGGTGAATTCTCTGCATTTTAAAGTCCTTAAATCTAACTCAGTCATAGATTGGTGGCCTATAGCTCCAGTGGGTGGGTGAGGTCTTGAGGCCTGCATTTTGCAGGAGGTCGGATTAGATGATCGTACTGGTCCCTTCTGACCTTAAAGTCTATGAGTCTTTAGACAGACAGCTTACAACCTCCCCCACTCCATAGATTTCCACCACAATTTCAGCAATCACTAAACTTCATCGAACTCTCTCTTGAACACTCCTACACTAGCAACAACTTTCTGGACATCACAATAAGCTTCAGCAATGGAAAAGCAGATACTACCATATAGCTTAGTAGATCCAGTAACCAACCCGCCAACAAATACGTTATCTACAGCCAGACACTCAGCTAGCATAGAATGTGTTCCATGGAGAAAGTCCAGGATATACACCTTAACACACTTAAAATTACATTCATAAAACAAGGACACTCCACCAGAGAAGTAGATCGCATCATGGAATAGGCAACCCAAATTCTTTGAGAGAATCTGCTTCAATACAGAAATAAAATCCCCTCTGACCACACATGCCTAGTTGTCACTTACACTGGAACCCATATGGGGTATCATCAAACAACTACAACCTATAATCTATGGGACCCCATCCTGAAAGAAATATTTCCTGAAGCCCCCTTTCTGGTTTTCAAACAATCCTCAAACCTCTCCAAGCTCATCATCAGAAGCAAGCTCCCTTCAGACCAGGACACAAAGTTGTACCAGATCCTTCCAGAAGAGATGAAAAACCTGCAAATATACTTTCATTGTTACCATGATCAGTGACCCCGCCCCAACCCTCACAACACAGTTTAAGATCTATTGATCCTACACATACCGGTCACAACATGTGATATATCTCATCCAGTGCATTAAATGCCCCAATAGTAGCTATATGGGTGAAACCAGAAGATCACTAAGCTCTTGAATGAATACACACAGGAAAATGATAAAAGACAAAAAACACCCTCTCACCTGTGGTTGAACACTTTTCACAAAGCAATCACTCTATAGCTGACCTCATCCTCAAAGGAAACCTGCCCAATGCTTTCAGAAGACAAGCCTGGGAGCTTAAATTCAAAACTTTGCTAGACACTAAAAATCATGGACTGATTGAACAGAGACACTAGGTTTATGGCTTGTTACAACAATCTGTAACCCACTAACCCCTTTTTGTGTTCTATGATTGCAAAGGTGTTAATGGGCCAGTCTAACTTGAGTGGTCCCTTAGAATATATGTTAACTAGGCATGCTAAAAATCTGTTCAACTTTGCATTTAGCTGTAATGCTGGCAGTACCTTTCCAAGACCTGAAGAAGACCTCTCTATGGCTTGAAAGAGTGTCTCTCTAACCAACAGAAGTTGGTTCAACAAAAGATATTGCCTCATCCACCTTGTCTTCTGTATAACAAGATAGTTTATTTGGTTTTAAATATTAAATATAATTCATTACTTTACATATTTCTAACTGTGAATTATATATGATTGCAAAACTTTAAAGTACATGAAGGTTGCAAATTCAAGCACCTAGAAATTAGGAAATTCCAGATTTATGTTGCCTGTGCAACTATAATTTGGCCCTCTTGTGCATATGTATTATGATAGTCTTTAATCACATACTTATTTCCTGCAGGCTTTCTCTAACAGTGTAATCTATAATAAATGTGTTGTTTTGTAAGCTATCATTTCTGTTAGGTGTCAAATAATTTCTGTGGACACATTTATGTGAATTAAAATTTAATTAAAAAGAGAAAAATGTATAATAATTCATAGCATCACTTCAATCCATCACACATTCTATGCATTATTATCAGCAGTAAAGACAAAGAACTAATCCCATCTCAGCTTGTACTTGAAATAGCATCAAGGTCAAATAGGTTTCACGTTGTCATTATGAAGTCACAATTACACGTTGTCTTCCAAAGAGTTGTGGCTCTATTGGGCCATCACTGTATTTACGTTCTCTTGTATAAAGGAAAGCCTTTGGTTCTCATTACTGCCTTAAATGGCTACTCCTTAGGTTGTTTCTCACTGCAAACATAGGCCACTGACTTTGACTTTGACTTCACATTTCATTACAAAGTAAACAAGACATGAGCAGCTTTACCTGCTGTTTAGAACCCTCCACTTATGTGCTTATAACGGCAGCATTTCAACTTCTGCTGTATCTTGCTCACTTCGTTTTTGATAACCATTATCACCTTTTTTGTTTACCAAAATCAGTTTTCAGTAATATAATATTTTGATAACTAAAATTTTCATAATTTTATAACTGATTTTGATTTAAACATGATTACTTTAATTAAAATACCAAAATTCATTAAAATGGGAAATTTCAATAAACTTTTGGCAACAAGCTTCAGGGTCCCAACTGTGCTATGGGTGCCTGAATGGTAGTTGTTGACTATAATGCCCATGAAGCCAGGGGTTAAAGTAAGCCGGAATGCCCCGAAACACCGTTCCAGGGCCTGCAAACTTTGCAGGCCAGGGTTCTGGGGCCCAGGAACCCAGAAAACTCAGGCGGAATGCCTGTTCTGCTCTGCCCTGCAGGCAGGCTGCTGCTCAGCTGGGAGCAGCCAGGCTGGGGAGTTTTCAAATCTCCTGCCCTGAGTATGCTCCGAAAGAGCATGTACAGGGCGGGAGCGGCCTCCTGGCCAGCCCAACGCCGGATGCCCCTGTAACTCTCCGGCCAGGTAAGTTAGGGGGGCGAGGCAGGGGAGTGCTGGGGAGCTGGGACCGGGAAGGCTGGGTGGGCCGGGGAGCCAATGGGAAACTGGGGGATCGGGGACCGGGAACCAGGCAGGCTGGGAAGCTGATGGGGAACAGGGGCCAGGTGCCGGGCACCGGGGAGGGAGGTGGGGGGGAAGGGCCAGGAAGCCAATGGGGAACAGGGGGGTTGGGGAATGGGAGCCGGTGGGGACCGAGAGGGTCGAGGACCTGCGGCCGGTGAGACGGAGCCAGGGAACTGCCAGGCAACAGGGAACGGGGGGCCCGGGGAGCGCCTGGGCCAGACAGGACTCGGGTTTGGGGTGGGTTCCCCTGGGAGGCTCCATGCTGGGGGGGTCTGGCTAGCCCGCCTCCTGCCCAGTCCCAGCGTGCAGCTGGGAGCCAGGCATTGGCTGCTTGCCTCCCCTCATGGCTTGGGGATTCATGCAGCCCTTTCTCTTCTTTCTTTCCTTTTCTTCTTCCTTTTTTCCTTTACTTTTTCTTTAAAAAGAAAAAGCCTTTAAAATTAATTTTAATTAAAAACTTTTATAAAAGGTTTTTTTTAAACTTTCTAAAATTAAATTTCAATTAAAAATTAATTCAAATTCAATTCATTAAAATTAAAAATCAATTTTAACTACAATCATTTTAATTCAATTAATTATTTTAAAATGTATTTTTAATTAAATAAACTGGTGGCCCTTCAAGGTTTTAAAATCTGTTTTTGGTCCCTCGACCAAAAATGTTGGGAACTACTGATTTATAATGCAAAATTTTAGGTGTGTTCATTTGCTTATTCTTTGTCTTTCTAATGATACTGCTATCTTGGGGTGGGAAAGAGTCCTGTGGCACTTTTAAAGACTAACAAATGTAGTTGTTAATTTGTAAATTTGTTAGTCTTTAAGTGCCACAGGACTCCTTTCTATGTCTACACTGGCAAGTTAGTTTGAATTAAGGAGGCTTAATTCGAATTAACTAAAGCCATGGCTACACTAGGCTTTAGTTAGTTCGAATTAAGGGCTTCCTTAATTCAAACTAATAAGTTCGAATAGGGTATTTGAACTAAAGGGTTAATTTGAACTAACTAGTGTGAATTAACCAATGTGGCCATGTTAATTTGAACTAATTAACTAATTCCTTAGTTCGAACTAACCAGCCATTGAAATGAATGGGGATCGCTAATTCGAACATTGGTATGCAAAACACGACCCATATCAACACCATTTAACTGCTGTAAGTAATAAGGTCTGGATGGTGAGTGACCACCACCCAAATAAAAGATGTAAAGCACATGCTAACCTAATAACATTATCTAGGACAGGGGTCTCAAACTCAAATCTCCACAAGGGCCACATGAGGACTAGGCTATTGGCCCAAGGGCTGTGTCACTGAAATCTTTTCATACGAGGAGTTATTATTAGAACTAGAGACAGCACTGCTGGGTAGCCTTATGACATCTTTCCAGGGGCCTGAACAAAACACACATTTACTTTTAGAATTACTTCATTCAAGATCCAAAGGGGTAGCTGTGTTAGTCTAGATCAGCCAAACAAACAAAGGCTATGTCTACACTTGCTAAAATTAGTTCGAATTAGTTAGTTCGAACTAACTAATTCGAACTAATTTTAGTTAAATTCCAAAGGGGTAGCCGTGTTAGTCTATTGTAGAAAGACAACAGAGTCTTGTGGCACTTTTAAAGACTAACAGATTTATTAATCGCATGAGCTTTCGTGGGAGAAAATCCCACTTCGTCAGACGCTTTGAAGATAGGAAAGTTACAGAGTGGGAGGAAATTAAATGCAGGGGAGTGTATGAATAAATCGGATTACGATCAGGAGGCTTATAAACAGCTGTCCAATGGAATGTTCTACAAACCACTCCTCTCTGACCCCACTGAGGAATACCAGAAGGAACTACAAAACCTACTCAAGAAACTCCCCAAAGCAGCACAAGAACAAATCAAGACAGAGACACCGCCAGAACCCCGTCCAGGGATATTCTATCTACTACCAAAAATACACAAAAGAGGAAACCCCGGACGCCCCATCATCTCAGGCATTGGCACGCTTACAGCAGGATTATCTGGCTATGTGGACTCTCTTCTAAGACCCTATGCTATCAACACACCTAGCTATCTGAGAGACACTACAGATTTCCTGAGAAAAATCCAATCCATTGATGGTCTTCCAGAAAATACCATCCTAGCCACTATGGATGTAGAGGCTCTTTACACTAACATTCCCCACAAGGATGGATTACAAGCTATTAGAAGAACCATCCAGGATGATGACACAGCTAAACTTGTGGCTGACCTCTGTGACTTTGTACTCACCCACAACCATTTCAGATTTGAAGATGATCTATACCTTCAAGTCAGTGGCACTGCCATGGGTACCCACATGGCCCCACAATATGCCAACATCTTTATGGCCGATTTAGAACAATGTTTCCTCACGTCTCATCCCAAAGCACCCCTACTTATCTACGCTATATTGATGACATCTTCATCATCTGGACCCATGGTAAAGATGCCCTTGAAGATTTCCATAGAGATTTCAACAATTTCCACAACACAATCAAACTTAGCCTGGCACACTCCACACAAGAGATCCACTTTCTGGACACTACAGTGCAAATTAGCGATGGACACATAAAGACCTCCCTATACCGCAAACCTACTGATCGGTATAGTTACCTACATCCCTCGAGCTTCGATCCTCAACACACCACACGATCCATTGTGTACAGTCAAGCCCTAAGATATAACCGCATTTGCTCTGACCCTTTAGACAGAGACAGACACCTTCAGGATCTCTACCAGGCATTCTTAAAACTACAGTACAAACCCACAGAAGTGAAGAAACAAATTGACAGAGCCAGACGGGTACCCAGAAGTCAACTACTGCAGGAGAAGGCCATGAAAAATAACAACAGAACGCCACTGGTCATCACCTACAACCCCCAAGCCAGACCTCTTCAACACATCATCAAAAATCTACAGCCTATTTTACAAGATGATCCCTCACTCTCTCAAGCTTTGGGAGACAGACCTCTCCTTGCTTTCAGACAGCTCCCTAATCTTAAAAGGATACTTACCAGCAACTACAGATCACAGAGCAGAAACACTAAAGCAGGAACACAGCCCTGCAGCAGACCACGCTGCCAACTTTGCCCTCATATCTACACTGATGACACCATCACAGGGCCTAATCATGCCACCTACTCCATCAAGGGTTCGTTCACCTGCTCATCCACCAATGTGATTTATGCCATCATGTGCCGGAAATGCCCCTCTGCCTTATATATTGGACAGACAGGACAGTCTCTGCGCCAAAGAATCAATGGACACAAATCTGACATCAGAAATTGCAACACTGCAAAACCTGTAGGGGAACACTTCAATCTCCCTGCTCACTCCCTTAACGACTTGTTAATAGCTGTGTTGAAACAGATGAATAACAAATCACAGATTCAAAGAGAGTCTGCAGAACTCGAACTTATATGCAAATTTGACTCAGTTGTCTTGGGGTTAAACAGGGACTATGGATTTTTCTCGCATTACATCAAGTGAATTGACCTCCCCCCTCCTCTATGTGCTGTTCCCCAGTGTTTTGAATCCTAACACCTATTTTGATTTGCTCTTACAGCCTGACCTGATGCTATGTCATACACTCCCCTGCATTTAATTTCCTCCCACTCTGTAACTTTCCTATCTTCAAAGCATCTGACGAAGTGGGATTTTCTCCCACGAAAGCTCATGCGATTAATAAATCTGTTAGTCTTTAAAAGTGCCACAAGACTCTGTTAATTTTAGTTAGTTTGAATTAGCTTAATTCAAACGAGAAAAAATTGGGTCTCACGCTTGATGCTCTGGAGGAACTTGCAGACTTGTCCTTGGTGTTGCAAAAATCTGATGTAACATTATCTATAGCAAGTAAGCTGATAAGTCGACAAGTTCAGGTGTTTATAGCTCGTAGAGCGTATGATTCAGAGTTCTACCAAGAGGCTTGTGAGCCGATTGCTGCAGGTTGTTTTAAAGGTGTATGTGTAAACAGGTAAACAGGTCTGTGAATGCTGGTGTAACCCATACCCATATAGCTACCTAAGCTATTTTGAGATAGCCACTTGTAATCCGATTACCTAAAAAGGAATTGCCATTTGTTTATTTAGAACAGCTATGATAAAATAAAAGAAAACTTAAACCTAACAAAATGTTAAAGTCCTTTAGATACAGGGAATACAGCATAAATCTCTGGTAATGTTAATTAATTCATCTAGGAATCTGGTAAATGCTAATATTTAAAAACTAACAAAAGAAAGCAAATCTAAAAATCTAGGGCTATCAGTCTTAAGGTCTTCTTTGAAACATGAAAGACCAGCAGCAAGATGATGTTAATGTTTGTGTCTCAGTGGTTATAAAACTAAGCATGTGGGTTCTAATGTATTAATGCTTTATCTCCATATCCTAAATAATAGTGGACTCAATGGTATCACATAACTATAATGATCTCATAGTGGAAATAGGATAATACAAGGGTTGTCTATCCTGGTACCTACTCTAATGTATCAGTGTCACAGCTGTGGTAAAGAATTAATATTTTTTGCACATCTTCAAAGGCTGTCATTCATTTAGCTCAAACTATTCAGGAGTTGTGATGTTTTTCTCTCCTCTCTGTCCCAAAATATTTAAGGTACAGTTATCTCCAGACCAAAAATTCTACTCCAAAGAAATTCATGAGTAATTTTGAATTACAAATACATTAGAGAATTTCATGAGTTGCTTGTGAACAATTTACACATGAACAAAAAAGGATATTAATTGAATAAATTATTCAGTACAAATTAGTACTTTAGCTCTTACGCTCGGTTGGGAAATATTTACATTTAGAAGAAAAAACTATTAATTTTCTAGCCATTAATCAGGCATCTGGTAACCATCTACAATAACATCACATTTAGTGTCATTGGGGAAAAAAATCAGACTCATAGTGCTGACTCATAATGTATAATTCAGATGACTAATGCATTCAAATGTTATTTTGCTTTTTGTTCGGTTCTCCCAGGAGTCCAGCCATCAGTGATATTCTTTGTGTTCATTTGTGCCCCAGGACTAACTCTATATTTATGAAGAATTCTCTCTTTAGAACCTCTTTTTCCAGGACAAATGCATGCTCTCTCTCTCGCTGAAAACACAATCACTGTTTTCTTTTCTCCCAGACTTTGTTCACTCTGTTTTTGACTTACTAGAACTCTCTCAATGTTACAACTCTCTTTCTTTCTCTCTCTTCCAGGCTATATCTTTCTCATTCTTCCTATGTCCCTTGTTACTAGCCAAGTAGTTTAATAGTTTTCTTAAGGGGCCTTATCTCTCTCATTGTTTTGGTTCTTGTTTGCTTCCCTCCAACAGATTCCTTTGCAATCAGACAGGATAATATCAGGTGAGTAAACTGAGGCACATGTGTTATTTAGAAAATATAATACATATAACTTCCTCATTTCCCATATCCCTAAATAGATAATTCCATGTTTGAGAGATCTGGCTCTTACTACATTTTGAATCAGAAGGAAACAAATTGTCTTTCTTTTTGTTCTGTTATTGACTTCACTGGTACTACTCAGACAACAGAGTCTTGTGGCACTTTTAAAGACTAACAGATTTATTAATCGCATGAGCTTTCGTGGGAGAAATCCCACGAAAGCTCATGCGATTAATAAATCTGTTAGTCTTTAAAAGTGCCACAAGACTCTGTTGTCTTTCTACAATAGACTAACACGGCTACCCCTTTGGAATGGTACTACTCATACAAGTAATGTTATTTACATATCATGAAGGGTCACTCCTTTGAAGATCAATATTGTTTATTAACTACTGGGAATGAGACATAACTGTACACCCCAACTCAGCAACTGACAGCATGTGGGAAGACTGTTGCACCTAACCAGAGCCCGGTTGACTTCAGTACAGCTCCATACAGACAAAGCCATCTGCCTATGCACTTTACTTAAAAGTTTTCCATTGGTGTCATTGCTCAGATCAATGCATTGGCAACTTTTCGAAATGTATCTTCTTCTAGAATTTGTCTGAAACCTGTACCCACCCATAAAATATACATTGATAGTGTTTTGTCACATAATATGTTTATAACGAATAGTTTAAGATTAAAAGCATATTTACTGTTAAGTGTAAGCACTGATGTGATGAATTAGATGTTTCATGTTTCATTTACACCTGTCTTAATGCTACAAAACTTGATATCTCTATAAGATGCAATGATTTAATATTGGGAGCTGGTTCAATTTTCTATTTTAGGCTTACTATTTACAATAATTTTGTCACAGTATTTCAGAACAGCAAAGTGTGTGTACTGTTTATGACAGGAAATCCACTCTATGACTTAATAAGCAGTTGGAACGGAAGCTCATGATAATGGGCTCATAATAATAATAATGGCTCATATGCAGCAAGAAAAGCTTTCCGTTATTTTTTTCTCACATATTTTCCTTCTAGAAGAGGCGATAAGTCTACTTATTTAAGCAAGACATTTGGATTCTGCCAAAAACTTTTTATGACCTTGTTCAAGGTTACACAAGAACCTAAGAATGACCACTCTGGTTAGAACAATGGTCTATATAGCCCAATACTGTCTCTGGCTATGTCTACACTAGCAATTTAGGTCGACTTCAGAACCCTTAAGTCCACCTAAATTACTCCCTGTCCACACCAGACTTTCATTAAGTCAGTTTAAGAAATTCCTTAAGTCCACTTAATGAAAGCTTAAGTTGACTTAATAAGAACAACCCATTAGGTCGACTTAAACCTTAAGTCGACTCCTTAAGTCGACTTAAGGACGGTGTGGACGTGGAGTAACCCTTAAGTTGACTTTATTAAGTCAACTTAAGGGTGGTTAGGTCAACTTAACAAAGTGGACTAAATCGATTTAAAGTTAAGTCGACTTAGTCCAGTTTGTTAAGTCGACTTAATAAGGTCGGCTTTAAGTAGACTTAAAATCGACCTTATCAAGTGACTTAACAGAGTTGACCTAACTTTTTCTAGTGTAGACATTGCCTCTGTCAGTAGCCAATGAGAGTTGCTTTAGAGTGAATTAACAGAACAGGGCAACTCTGAGTGATCCATTCACTGTCATCCTGCCCCAGCCTTAGGGAGTGAAAGAGTTAGGATCACTTCGAGCATGGGGTTGTGTCCCTGGTCATCTTGACTGTTAGCAATTGATGGACCTAGCCTCACTTAGCCACTCTGGACCAGATACTTAAAGGTATTTAGGCACTTAACTCCCATTGATTTAAAAGGGAGCTAGGCACCTAACTACCTTTTAGAATCTGTGCTTCTGTGCCTCAGTTTACCTGTTTGTACCATAGGATGACACCTACCTACAGTGATGTCTTGATGTTTCATAATTAATGTGCATGAAGTGCTTTATGACTCTTGGATGTAATGTGCTATACAAATGTAAAGTACAATTGTTCCACTTTTGGTTTTCCTTCACTATTAAATGTAGTTGTTATACTTCCAATGCTGCTGAAGGATAGCAATTTTTCCCCTCAATGGGAACAGTAATTACACATTCCTATGACAGTATAGCAATGTAGTTCGGACAGCATTAATTTTTATTACCAGCTTTGCAGCTGCCATATCATAAATGTCAGGTATCCAAACACTGAATTACAAAACTCCAAAATCAAACAAATTATTTCTAGACCTGAGTGAAGCCTACAGAAGGTTTTCTTTGCACATTCACATACATGTAAAATGGATTTGTTTTATCCCGTGTTTGCTTTGTGCATTCACTTCTTGTGAACATTTCCACAACTGACCCACTCATGTGAGTGCCTGCAAAAGGCAATGCTAAGCTAGTATGCTCAAGTAGTCCCAGAGAGTGAATTTTAAATTTGCACCAGCTGTTTTTGAAAAATCTCTGTGTGAATGTTAAAGCTAGGGATGGTTAAGAGAGGAGAGAGAAATAAAATGAAAAAAAGCATAAATTGCATTGTTGCAATTCGGAGATACCACGTGGGATGGTATTAAGCTGTATCAGCAGAAGCCCAATATCTCTTTTATAGTGCCATTTCTGATTTGTGGCAGAACCACAGTGGCTATTTCCTTGCCAGAAATATGCAGATCAGACCAGTAGGTGGAACATTTTGTCATTCCACAGCCTTGCTGGATTCACCTCCGACAATGGCCTACATTTAACTACCTAAATGCATATTTAGTTACATTTTCCTATAAGTCTGTTTTTCTCTGGGTGCCAACAATATACTTAATTCATTTATAGACACCACTAGGGGGTGGGGTGCTGGACCATGACTAGGGCTCCCAAATGCTATGGGCATATAAATAATAATAATATCCATCATTTGGCTGAGCAAATTATATTTAAAAAATCTCACAGCCAGTTTTGTAAAAATTTCAAAAACATTTGACTAAGTTTTGCAAATAATATAAAAAAAATTGTTGTGTACAACAATACTGTAGTCAGATAAATATGGGTAGAATTTGTGCAGGCTTAAATTCTAATGATTTCTTGGGGGTGGTCTGCAAAAGAAACACATCAACTTATCATCCCGCTATATCTTGTATAAATTTAATACAAAAATCGTTTGAATCATCTCCAGTGATTTAAAAGTGTTGAATTTTCTGTCAACTTCTAAAAGGGTAGCTGTGTCAGTCTAGTTCAGCAAAACAAAGCAGGAGTCCTGTGGCACTTTAAAAAAAGTAATAAATTTATTTATTGCCTGAGCTTTCATGGGAGAAAATCCTATTTCATCAGATGATAAATAAACGTGATAAATAAATGAATGCAATAAATAAATTTTTTAATCTTTAAAAGTGCCACAGGGCTCTTTGTTTGTATTTATGTCAACTGTTAACCATGAATTTTGGCCTTAGGTCAAACCTAAATGACATTCATATTTACAGTTACATTAGAAGAGTGTATTTCTATTTCTCCAAATTTTCAAGTAAAAATTTCAACAACTATTGTAAGTCATTAGAAATTGCTTTCTTGAAGTGTCCTTGAGAAACCTAACAAATATCAACACGCTTTACCTTATATTGCAGCTTACAGTTTCATACAGAGAAAGTAGTACTGCATATGACAATTATATTATTTTCTTTAAGGGGTAATCCTCTTAATTCTTGGATTTAAGTAACTGTACACATAGTAATGAATGTGGTTATTTTAATTTGAAAGGAATAGGTTTCCAGTGTTATTGTAATTAAACCATTTTAATATTAAAAAAATCTTGTTCTTCATAAAGTAATTTTAAATACTAATGTTCAGGCTGATTTAATTGTAAAAAGTCTGGTTTAATTATATGTTAACTGGAGAAGAGCTGTATGTTGCAATCAGTTTTTAATTAAATGTATAAGGTTTCTCAGGCAATAAGAATTTGTAATATGTATAACTGAGAAAATGAGAATAAGTTTTGAATTTTTAAAAATAAAATTAATTGTTTTCAAAACAGGAAATTATGTAACTGTAAAAATCTAATTATTCAGGATATTATGTAAATGTAAAAATCAAATTATTTTTGAGATTTTATCACTTAATATATAGTTCCTTTATCTTCACCTCAAACTCACTGTGACTACAATGCTTACTGCTTCAGTATTCTGCAAGCCAGATCCTTAGCATACCTCCATTGATATTAATGAAGCTAGGTTGATTTATACCAGCTGAGAATCTAGCTCTGATTGTCTGAATTGTCACCCATCCCCACATCAGTAATGCTATAAATAGGACAGTAACAGGGTAATTCCTCTATGTGCATATTTTAATGTAATTAATTTCGTAATTCAAGCAGAACTTTGTGCATGGCCAAAACATTGCAGATCTATAGGTAAGAAAGTGATACTCTATATATAGGGTAGATCAATTCTGCCTACAATCCATTTACTGACAAGTTTCCTCTTAGAGACAAGGTCTTCTAAAAGTGATCTGGGCAGTAGCAACTTCTGTTGTCTTGTATACTAAGTTATGTTTTTGGCTCTGCCACTTGTTTCCTGTTCTTACTTCACTAAAAACCACTTGGTATCTAAGTTTTTCCATCTGTAAAATTGGGATAATAATAGATGTTGGCCTTGATAAAGTTCTTTGGCATTTGGGCAAAAAGCACAACGTAAGTGGAAATGATTCTCTTCCTCATTACTAGTATAAAGTGGATTTTGTTTTCCAGTTATACCATTTTAAAAAAAAAGGGAGGTTCTGAAGACATTCTACATCTCTATATAATATTAAAATCTTTCCAGAATTATTACAATAGAAAAATATTTGAACCCTTCTTGGGCTTAATATATTAAATATTTAAAATATTTAAACCCTAGATTGGCTGGATTCACCACTCTAAAGCTCTCATTATTTGGCTGTTGTATTACCCTTCCTTTATTTACCATTTGTGGCTTACTATATGTTTGAGTTGGTTCAAAAGCTTCTATCTGTAGATGGTTTCCTAGAACTGCATAATACAATCACTACCATCTTCTTTGAACTGTGATCTCAGGACATCATGGAAACATTTCTGGAAACCAAAATTAAAAGTACATTTCTTGGGAAATGATGAATTCACAGCCTTTCCCTTCATCCCAAACATCTCCTGCCAACTGATGACAGAATAAGAAGACATTACACACTAGACTGAGCATGACGTTAAAAGAAGCATTACCCAGCCTTAGAGAAATAGGATCAGATTCTATTTTTAGTTATACCTGTGGAAGTCTAGAGTGATTCCACTAAAGTCTCTTGGGACTTACATGGGAGTGACTGAGATCAGGAACTGGCCTATGCATCAGCTGTACCACCTCCTCACTCATTGCAGCTGAATTAGTGGTGGGAACAAATGTGTCTTTAAGCTACCAGGATGTTCATCAGATCCCAGAACAGATGCAAGTCAGTCAGTCACCTTTATATCTTAGACAAGTCCATGTTGGCACTACAACCAAGTCTGTATAACCATATGAGATATCCTCTCTGGTTTATGGGAGATGTAAGAGGGCAACGGTGACCACTTTGTGCTAGCCAAGTACTCTCATGCCAGTGACCTCCTCAGGTACATTTTAGGGCAGCTTTAAGGCTCCTTTGTACCACCAGAACAGAACAGTCTTTGTCTTATGTCAGAATCTGGTTCTCTGTGTCATAAGGTTGTGGAGTTCTGATGACAAGAGTTTGGTATGTTTAACTAAGTTGCTACAGAAAATTCAGGATGAGGAATTTGTCTTCTCACTGTTTGGGCATGTACCGTAATGGATGGCAGAAATATCACTGCAAATTCAGTGATATGATGGCAGCAGTGTTGGTCTTTAACTACCTACTTATCTGCAATACAGCAGCACAGATTATCCTGTTCTTAGAACGTGTTGGGGAACTTTTTGATTCAGAAGTAGTTAGTGTGGGCAGCTGTTTTTAGAATTGATTCTGACTAATAGATAGGAACTGAGAATCTGAAAACGGAAGGCATCTTGGGGGAAAGTGATCACAAAGTGATCAAGCTCTTAATTCTAAGGTAAGAACAGAAGACTAACGAGAATGGAATTCTCAAAATGGCAGATTTTAACATGCACAAGGAACTAGTAGGTGAGAACCTATGGAAAGAACATCTCAGGAAAAAAGTTGTTAAAGAGAACTGGCAGTTTCTCAGAGACAATATTAAAAATACAACAGCAAATTATCCTGAGAGTGCCCTAGCCAGGTGCTCCTGGCTTCTAATCTGGATTAGTACTTTTTCTGGGCCCCCCAAAATTGGCTAGGGTCCCTGTATTAATCACTCCTAGCAGCATGAGGAAATCAGATTCCACCTCCACCTCCAAGAGCCTCCTCCAGCTGCAGGAAGTTCCACAGTTGCCAACTTCAGAGCTGGCTCTGAAGGCCGCACAGAAGTTAGGACAGCAATCCCATGACCCTCCCTTCCTCCCACCCACGCAACAGTTTTGCAACCCCCATGATCATCTTTTGGGTCAGGACTCCCATGGTTACAATATCATGAAATTTCAGATAATAGATCAATTTTAAATTCTTTTGGCCATGAAATTTACTGGAAGGGCCATGAATTTAGCAGGGCCCTATGCATTAGCTATAAAAGAAAGACAATGAAATGTGAAGGTTCAATACATTATGAGGAAGGAGAGCTAATAACTGATGACATCAAGAAGGCTGAAATGTTTAATGCCTTTTTTTGCTTCAATTTTCTCTAAAAAAGAGTAATTGTGGCCAGATGCTAAGCAAAATTAATATTAGCTTCAAGGGATAAGGAACACAAACCAGAATACAGAAAGAACAGGTTAAAGAATATTGACATAAATTAAATTATTTGAGTCAGCAGAGCCTGATACAATTTACCATAGACTGCTTAAGAAACTGGCCAAAGCAATCTCTGAACAATTAGCAATTATCTTTGAAAACTCATAAAGGATGGGTGAGGTACCAGAAGACTGGAGAAGGGAAGTCAAAAGAAGAGGAAAAGGAGGGCCTTGAGAGTTATAGACCAGTCAGCCTAACTTTGATATCCAGAAGGACACTGGAACAAATTATTAAACAATCCATTGGTGGGCACCATGAAAATAATCAGTAATAGAAAACATGGATTTGTCAAGAACAACTTATGTCAAATCAATCTAATTTTCTTCTTTAACAGGGTAACTGATCTCATGGGTGGGGAAAAAGGAGTAGAAGAGGTATGTCTTGACTTTCATAAGACTTTTGACATGGTCCCACATGACACTCTCATAAGCAAGCTAGGGAAATATGCTTTAGATGAAGTTACTATAAGATATTGCACAACTGGTTGAAAAAAACATATTTAGAGAGTAAGTGTAAATAGTTTGCTGTCGAATGAGGATATATCAAGTGGGATTCCCCAGAGGGTCTATCCTGGGTCCAGTAATATTCAATATTTTCATCACAACTTTGTTGATGAGATGGAGAAAACAGTCATAAAATTTGCAGATGGCACCAAGTTATGAAGGGTTTTGGTTGTTTGGGGAATAGCAATAAAGTTCAAAATTATCTTCTTATATTGGAGAATTGGTCTGAAATCCATAAAATGAAATGCTTGAAAGACAAGTACAAAGTACTACACCAAGGAAGGAAAATTCAAATATACATATACAAATTGGGAAATAACTGGCTAGACAGCAGTACTGCAAAAAGGGATCTGAGCTCAGTGGGGATCTCAAATTAAATACGAGTCAATAATGTCATGACATTTTAAAAAAGGGAAATGTTATTCTGGGATATTTTAACAGAAGCATTGTACCTAAGACACCGAAGGTAACTGTTCTGTTCTGTTCAGCACTGATGAGGCCTCAGCTAGGCTATGTCTACACTTGGCCAAATAAGTCGATTTAGCATGTTCACACTCAAAAATTAAGTTGACTTAAAGGGGACCTTGCCAAATCGACTTAGAGTGTCCACACTGGATGCCTAAGTCGACGTCTATGGGCTAGGTGGACCTGGGACTGGTCCAAGGTGGCAGGGGGGGGCACCCCTTGCCAAGTGCCAGGGGGCTCAGCATTTGCCCCATTGTACCTGGGTATAATGGAGGCTCAGCAGGACAAGGACATTGGCAGGGCATAGGAGCAAGGTGGGCAGGGCTGTATCCTGCCCTGTGGGGGGGCAGCCAAGGCTCTGGCTGTGCCAGCCACCCTGACAGGGAGGGCAGTGGGGGAGCCCTGGAGCCCTTTAAGTTGATTTAAAGTTGATTTAGGGCTAATCTGCGTCCACACTGGCTAAATGGACTTTATAAAGTCGATTTAGTGAGTAAAGTTGACTTTAAATGAGATTTTATAAAGTAGACTTTAAATTTCCTTAAGTCAATTTAAGCAGTGGATTAAGTAAAATTTAAGAAAATTGTAGTGTAGATGCAGATTAAATTAAATCCATTTAAGCAAGCTTAAGTTGACTTGATTTGTAAGTGTAGATGCACCCCTAGTGTCTTGTGTCCAATCTGGCACACCACACTTTAAGAAAGATGTGGAGAAATTGGAGAAAGCCCAAAGGAGAGCAATGATGAGGGTTAGACAACATGACCTATGAGGAAAGGTTAAAACACGAAAAGGCATATTTAATCTAGAGAAGAGAAAACTGGGAGGGAGACGTTAACAGCCTTCAAATATATAAAAGGCTGCTATAAAGACAATAGTAATCAATCAATTATTCTCCAGACCCACACAGGATAGGGCAAGAAGGAATCAGATTAAACTGAAGTAAGGGAGAGTTAGGTTACATAACAGGAAAATATCTCTAACTATAATGATAGTTAAGGACTGGACTAGGCATCCAAGGGAGGCTGTGATTGTCAATCACTGGTGGTTTGTAAGGGCCAGTTTGACAAATATTTGTCAGGGATGGTATACCTATACTTAATGTATGCTGTAGCCTGATTCTGCAGTTACTTTGGATTTTAAATAATTACTATGATGATTTATTAAATTGTTAAGAATATGGTTTCTAGTCTGAATCTGACCACAGATTAAATCAATTTCCAGAGGGGTATCCGTGTTAGTCTCTGTGAGCAAAAACAACAAGAGTCCTGTGGCACCTGATACACTAACAGATTTCTTCGGGCATAAGCTTCCATTGGGTATAACCCACTTCGTCAGATGCATCTGACGAAGTGGGTTATATCCCACGAAAGCTTATTCCCAAAGAAATCTGTTAGTGTATCAGGTGCCACAGGACTCTTGTTGTTTTAGATTAAATCAAGTTACTATGGATTTTCCCCAAGGAGCTTTTAGAGTTACAAAGATTCTTAAGGTATTTTATAACAATTCTTTATTGCCAAAAGCATAAAGCATAAAATTGATAAAAGTGTTAATTGGTAAATATACAATAAAATAACCAATATATTTAAGAAGTTGTACACAATGGATAACAGACTAAAACAAGCTATATATTCTATGAAACTATTTACAAGTTGCTTATACTTACACTCCCTCAGAGTAATGATGTTGAGATGCGGAGTGAAGGCTCTAGTACCTTAATAAACATAACTAAAATAAAATAACAAAATGAAGAATAAGCAGTGGATCTGTGAAGATTCTTTCTCGAGAAAGATGAATTCAGAGTGAAGGATTGGAAGCTTCATTGCTTACCAAATTCTAGGGCCGTAAATCCTTCTTTCTTACCCATTACAGACTCTATACCTTTATACCCCTCTAAAAATAAACTAGATGATTTCATTCTTTCTTACCCATATATGGCTATGTCTACACTTGTTAATTTAAGTCCACTTAGCTAAGTCGACTTAACAAAGCAGCTGCTTAAGTCGATTTAAGGAACGTATAGTGTAGACGGAGAGTAAATTAAAGTGTAGTGTAGATGCAGAGTAAAGCTCAAGTTGACTTAATTTATAAATGTAGACATATCCTATGGGTCCTCACCCCAGAAATTGTTAGGGTACCTTCAGATTATTGGTTAAGGGGTTCATGTGTACAATTGATGTATTTTCCCTACTAGAATATTCCATATCACCTTTCCTCTTTTCTAGGGCTGGCTCTCATTCATGTAAGCTGAAAAAGATTTTCCAAATGGTATTTACAACCTAAATTTCAAATAGCAAGATCAATTCATTCCTTTAATCTAAATATGAAAATAAAAAATAATATTGGTGGTTAAATTTTATTAAAATTAAATTAAAAGTAATTGAATTCAAAGTGATTGTAAATACAATTAATTAATTATGATTAATTAATTGAATTTGAATGAATTTTTAATTGAAATTTAATTTTTAGAAAGGTTTTTAATTAAAATTAAAATTTTTAAAGTTTTTTTTAAGAAAGAAAGAAAGAAAGAAAGAAAGAAAGAAAGAAAGAAAGAAAAAGAAAGAAATGGAAAGAGCTGCTTGCAACCCCAAGCCCAGAGGAGAGGCAGCATCCATAGCCCAGCTCCCAGCTGCACACCGGGACCAGACAGAGCCCCCCATGGGAGCCCTCCCCAGAACCCGCTCCTGCTGTGCACCTGAGCTCTCACCTGGCCCTGGGTGCTGGGTCCACCTGCTCCAGATGCTGGGCCACGCTCCCCTGCCACTGCAGGCCAGGGCTCTGCCTGGGGTCTGGGAGCTGTGTGGCTCCCAGCCTCCCCTGCAGCAGTGGCTCCTCCCCGGCTGCCCGGCAGTGGCTGTGTGGCCCGGAAGCACTGCTGACGGCAGCAGGACCCCGGGTGGGAGGCAGGCATTCAGAGCTCGGCTGCTGGCTCCCAGCCAGCAGGGCATGGGCTATTTGAAAATCTGGCCAGGGATTTGTTGCGGGCTGCAGAAGGTAACTCTGCGGGCTGTGTGTTTGAGACCCCTACCCTAACACTAACCCTTGGCAGAGGTGGCCTTAGGCTATCTGGGGCCCTAGGCGAAGGCCCATTGTGGGGCCCCCTACAAGGCCTAAGCCCCGAGCTGGCCCCTGAGGCAGGCCGCACTGGCCCCGGCCCCGCGCCCTGAGCCAGCCCCCACACCTTGCGCTGGACTCTGGGCCCCCACGCCAGTTTCCGGGACCCTGACCAGGGCCATGCCAGCTCACCACCCCGTGCCCTGACCTGGCCACTAAGCCACCCCGTGCCTGCTCCTGAACCCCGAGCCAGCCCCCAGGCCCCCAAACAGGGCCACGCCGGCCCCTGCGCCCCCAAGCCGGTCCCTGGGCCAGCTCCCGGGCCCCCGCGCCGGCCCCTGGGCTCCTGATCCGGCCTCTGGGCCCTCTAAGAGGGCCGCACCAGCTCCCAGGCCCCAATCCAGTTCCCGGCTCCCCCCACAGCACTTACCTTGCTGTGGAGGCAGGGACAAGGCGGAGCGGGGAATTGCGGCCAGCAGGAGGGAGCCTGAACTCAATGTTCCCTCTAAGGTTTGGTGGCTTATGTGCAAAATTTTCAAGCCGTGTGCAAAACATTTTCTGAATAAAATTTTTGTGTAAACTCACACAACAGAAATTATAGGCATTAATTGACGTTAAAGTGATTGTAAACAGAATTAATTAATTGGGTTTAATTAATTGAATTTAAATGAATTTTGAATTGAAATTTAATTTTTAGGAAGGTTTTTATTTAAAATTAATTTTTTAAAAGTTTTTTTAAAAAAGAGATGGAAGGAAAGAAAGAAGGAAGGAAGAGAAAGAAAGGAAGAAAGGAAAGAAGAGAAAAAGAAAAAGAAAGAAGGAAAGAAAAAGGAAGACAAGGAAAGAAGAGAAAGAAAGAAAAAAGAAGGAAGGAAGAGAGAGAGAAAGAAAAAAGAAGGAATAGAAAGAAAAAAGAAGGAAGGAGAAAGAGAAAGAAGGAAAAAAGAAGGAAGGAGGAGAAAGAGAGAAGGAAGGAAGAGAAAGAAAGGAAGAAGGAAGGAAGAGGAAGAGAAAGAAAGGAAGAAGGAAG
>ML685766.1:17593211-17657865 GCA_007922175.1 Pelusios castaneus
GGAAGGAAGAGGAAGAGAAAGAAAGGAAGAAGGAAGGAAGGAAGGAAGGAAGGAAAAGAAAGAAGGAAAGAAAGAAAGAAAAAGGAAGACAAGGAAAGAAAAGAAAGAAAAAAATGAAGGAAGGATGGAGGAGAAAGAGAAGGAAGGAAGAGAAAGAAAGAAAAAGGGAGAAAGAGAGAAGCAAATAAGAGGAAGGAAGGAGGGAAGGAAGGAAAGAAGAGGGAAAGAAAAAGGAAGGCAAAGAAGAGAAGAAAGAAAGAAAGAAAGAAAGAAAGAAAGAAAGAAAGAAAGAAAGAAAGAAAGAGAAGACGAGGCAGCTGGCTGGGGGGACCCGACTGGGGCCCCGGGAGGCCGCCGGTGGGGCTGAGGAGATCCCGGCCTCAAGCCGGGAAGTCAAGGTAGCTGGCGGGTAGGAACCCAGGAGCCCGCCCCAGCTGCGGCCACTCCGCTGCCCCGACTGCATGGGGCAGGCAGGCAGGCCTGTGCACCTGCCCCGGCCCTCAGCCTGCCTGCTCCGCCCTGGGGGCGGGGAGGTCCAGCCCAGAGGCTGGGTGCCGGCTGGGTCTGCCACCGCAAAGCCGCAGCCCCGGGGGCCTGGAGGGAGCGGCGGGGCTGCCAGGCTGCACGGGGGTTCCTCAGTGCTGCGCAGGGGATGCTACGGCTACTGTGCTGCCGCGCACCCATGCAGCTTAGAGGGAACATAGGCCTGGAGCCACAGCAGGCGGCTCTTGTGGCCCCAGCCCTCAGGCCACCCTGGGGGGGCGGGGCCAGCAGGGGGAGCCTGAGTGGTGCTGCTGCCCCTCAGGATTGTCACGCTGGGGGTTGTGTGCCAGGGGTTGCTGACCCCTGTTAGGGAAGCAGGCGACCAACCCTGATGGGGCCCCTTATTGCTCGGGGCCCTAGGCGGCCACCTGCCTCGCCTACCCCAAAAGCCGCATCTGACCCTTGGCACTCTCCCGCCCCCAGGGCAGGGAATAGCTGGCCCAGGAGCTGGGAGAGCCAGCCCACAAGAGAGCAGAGCCCAGCCCCCAGCCCAGCCCACTCCACCTCTGGGAGTGGAGTTGCTGGCTCAGAGGAGGGGAGGAGCGGGAACGCAGGGGCCTGCTTCCCGGTGCCCTTGCATTTTGCCACCCAAGCCAGTGCCTCACTGGCTTATGCCTAGAGCCAGCCCTGCTCTTTTCTTGTTTTGAATTTTGTGTGTTTTGCAGTGTTCTAGCAAAATGTCAGAAGTCTCACCTAAAATTGTTATTCACCTATGCCCTATATATATTAGGATCTGAAACTGTCTGATCAAAGTGAAACAAGACCCACCCTGATATTTTTAACTTCACAGCTACTTCTACTATACCCTTTTCCAAAGTTATTGCGTACAGACTCATCTTGTAATTTTTACAATGAGGCCTGTAAGTCTTTTGCATTTCAGCTCCTAATATAGTAGTTATGCTAAATTACCTACTTACACTAAATATGCTCCTATAAAATCAGGATTTCTTAAACTTATAAAGAAAGACATGCATGTATGAGATAAGATGTATGCATACAAGCCAAGGATTGGTATAAGCGAAGGCTATAATGCCCTCAGCATGGAGGGATGGACTAAATGACCTCTTGAGGTGCCTTCCAGACCTGTGAGTGATCATATGATTTGAGAGAGAGGAGATGCAAAGGCAAATCAGGCCAGAATTTCCTTCTCCTGCTCCAAAGCCAAGGATTAGGCTATCCTGTGAATTGCGAAGTCTCTGTAGGGTATCCACTGGCACATTTTGCCGTCCTCGCTTCTCTGCAGGTACAGTGGTATGAGGCCATTCTGTGTGCCTTTTAGGTAACAGTGGGTAGAAAAACCACTACAGAGCCCTATTAATAATGCTTAATTGTGCAGGATTTATGATGGTATATATGCAGGTGAATTAGTATATTCTGTAGGAGACACTTTGGGTCACTCTCTAGAAATACATAGTATTCATGGAGAAGGACATTATCTTAATCTTTTTGAATGCAGGCCTTGTATTGTGGATCTGAGTCTCCACTGAATTGCCTGGGTCTGTGACATCTTGCCTTTGGGAGTGTTGGATGCAAATCACTGATTCTTTGTCAGAATTGTCTTGACGGTTATTCCATGACTGTTCAAGAAGTGGCTTGGTTGACAGTACCAAGCTCATGGAAAGAAATATATACTTCTGTACATTTTGCCTATGTTATGCATATAGAGGAGAATTGAGTACATCTATGGCATCTATAGCCCTGATCCTGAAAACCCTTAGGCATATGCTTAACTTTAAACATCCAAGTAGGTTCACTGACTTTAAAGTTACTCATCTGTTTATGAAATTACTGATTTGGGACCTAAATGAAGATCTCACATAAGTTTACAAACATTAATAAAACCTAAATATAGTATTTGAAAAAGAGGGTGGTGAATATCTGTAGTTTTATACAGTTATAACTATTTATTAATTTTTATTACAGTATTACAATTATAGAATTATATTATCTTACAGATAAGGAAATGGAAGTACAAAGATTAAGTAACTTTTCCAAAGTGAGTCAGTGGCAGAATTAAGATAGCAACAAAATTAAGAATTCCTGCCTTCTTGCTCCCCTACTTGGCTCATTTGTGAAATGGGTAAGAGGGCTGGGAGAATCCAGGTTCAAATCCATCTTCTGTTTGATCTAGTACTGGAGCTTCCTACATCTCGCACATGAGTGCCTTAGCCACAGGGCTGTAAAATATTCGAGGGTGGAGCTTTCTCAATCTCCTCTTCTTTGTAGAAATAATTAAATAGTTAATGGAGGTGGGGGCAGAACACATCTGAGTAAATGAATCCATAGCTTAGTGGTTAGGACACTCACCTCAGAGGAAAGACAGATGGGATCCAAGTCCCTGCTAAAATAAATATTTAATGTTTGTGGAGGTATTGAGCTGATGAAAAGGCTGAAAGGAGGTTGGAGCATAAAGCTGAAATGAAAGAATCTCAACAACTACGTGACTTGGCCCTGCAATGTATCTTTATTCAAAACTCCGATTTATCTTAGCAGAAATTTTTAGCATTGCTAAACAACTTCAGGACCAGAATTAAAACTCCATATGTGTTGAGTTCCCTTAGCTTGTATAATGATAATATGTGTCAGTGAATGGCTTCTGTACCCAGACCTGTAAAATATTATTGATCATTAACAAAATTGTAGTCCATAGCTATTTTGATTTTATTTTTCTATAGTCAACACCATGTATACTAGCCATACTCGCCTCTTAATATTGTTTACAACTATGGTACAATAGTCAGAAATACAATCAGTTCTTGTCTAATTACCAGAAATTTGTACTACCCAATTAATCTGGCCATTTACTTTTTGTCTAGCACCAGCTGTTACTGTTTTCTCAGAGTTTTTTTTAAGCTAAACACTCAAACCATGAGTGGGAGTACTGCAGGAAACATTTCAGAGACACGCTTGTCCAAAAGCTACTGATCCTGAAACATGCTGTAAGTGAATTTGCATAGATGAATTAAATGACCCATATCAAATTGCAGTGCTAACAAATGCTCTCATGAAACTGACAGGAAGCATATTTCCACCTCTCAAAGATTAATGAATCTACATGAATGAATGAGATTATGCCACTCTATCTTCATAAATTGCTGATTCAATAAATCTCATTGGAGAAAACAGCTGAGTAATTACGGAATGATGTTGAAGCAAGAGGAACCTCATTTGCATATTAACAGACATTTGTCGCAATGATTTCTGTCATGGACTGGTAAATGTTAAATATGATTAATTCCAGTAGTGATCCAGATTGACTTATCCAATGCATAATAAAAAAAGCTATTCCAAAGACTCCAGATACTGTGTATATTCTCTCTCTACAGTGAAGCATTCAGGTCTAATTAGTAACAGTGACTTACTTGTGTGTGTGTATATAAGAAATATATATATAAAAGACTATTTTTCTTAATTTTTTTTGCAAAGAGCTGCAGTAGTCTTTGTGACACAGAGTCCCACAAGATTTATGTGCAAGAAAAAGAAGAAAAGTCATTAACTTTTCTGAACAGTGAATGGCCCATATCGATTTTTTGCACATGCATGGCATGAAAACAAGATTAGTTCCAATTTCTAAAATTCTTAAGTATGCCTAGGCAGAAAGTGAGAGAGCTTTTCCTCCCCATGCTTATTACATTTACTTTGTATTTACAACTTTGATCACCTACAAGGAAAACAAGCTGGTAAAGAATCATGTATAATAGAACATGTCTAATAATCATTTTCCTACAGGCTTTTGTTCATTTGGTGGCAATAGGATATTCAGTCACACTTGTAATAGCTTACTTGTCCAATCTATAACAACACCATGAGCATCTAGCTCATCAGGGGAACAGTGGGATTGATCTGTAATGATTGCCTGTTCTGTTTCTGTATGCAGCATTGCTTATGAAAAAAAATCAGCAATTCCCTTGCCAATATTGCTTTGTATCTTTTTTGCCCAATAAATGGTTATTCAAGGGAGTATAGGATATAAGAGGTAGAAATGTGCACTGGTGGAAATTACAAACTTCCTTCATCATGAGCTGGAAAACACAAATTACGTAACTTCTCTTTCAATTTGTTGCAGCTACAGTTATGGAACTTACCGGTACGTCCATTAATTGATTTAAAGGCCATTTTTTCTTGAATTTCAATATATTAGGGGTCTTTCACCTTCAATCAAAGGTAATCCTGTGGGATTAATTGAACAAGTGAATAATCCTGTTAGTCTGAGCAGCGTAAAACTACTAGTTTTCATGCAACCACACTGAAATTGTTACAAAGTTTTCACAAGGATTTCATCCTTTGCACGTGTACTTTATAGCATTCCCATCAAGGGGTTCCCAGGCATTTTACCAAAGCAAGCCTCCTATCAATAAATTAGGGCAGCAATTATTGAACAAATGGGGGGGAATGAAAAACAGTGATAAAAGGCTGGCTTGTAATATACAGTCTGCTGTGTGCAGTTCTGGTCCCCGATGTTTAAAAAGGATGAATTCAAATTGGAACAGGTGCAGAGACGGGCTACAAGGATGGTCTGTGGAGTGGAAAACCTGCCCTATGAGTGGAGACTCAAGAAGCTTGGTTTGTTTAGCCTAACCAAAAGAAGGTTGAGGGGGGATATGATTGCTCTCTATAAATACATCAGAGGGATTAATATCAGGGAGGGAGAGGAATTATTTGAGTACAGCACCAATGTGGACACCAGAACAAATGGTTATAAACTGTTCATCAAGAAATTTAGGCTTGAAATTAGACGCAGGTTTCTAACCATTAGAGGTGTAAAGTTCTGGAATAACCTTCCAAGGGGAGTTGTGGGGGCAAAAACCATAACTGCTTTCAAAACTGAGCTTGATAAATTAATGAAGGGGATGGTATGATTAGCCTGTTTTGGAAATTGACTGATATTTGGCTACGTGTGGTGGATTTACAAGTAGCCCAAGAGGGGAGAGTACATGGGGTGGGTTCTGAGTTATTACAGAGAATTGTTTCTTGATAACTGGCTGTTGAGACTTGCCGATGTGCTCAGGGTTTAACTGATCGCCATATTTGGGGTCAGGAAGGAATTTTCCCCCAGGGCTGATTGGCCTGGGCTCTGGGGGTTTTTCGCCTTCCTCTGTAGCACAGGGCATGGTTCACCTACCGGTGAATTCTCTGTATCTTAAAGTCCTTAAATCATGATTTAAGGATGTAAATAACTCAGTCATAGGTTGGTGGCCTATTGCAGGAGTGGGTGGGTGAGGTCTTGAGGCCTGCATTTTGCAGGAGGTCAGACTAGATGATCGTACTGGTCCCTTCTGACCTTAAAGTCTATGAGTCTATGAGGGTACCTAGCTTTCAGGAGCAGATGAGAGACTGAGGATTATGACTGAGCCCTGACAGTGAAGGTGGACATAATGCTGCTTACTTCAACCTTCTGCAGCCTGTCTCCCCACTGTCAGAGCAGTAAATTAAAAAAAAAAAGGAGCTGTAATTTGATTGGCTAACACCACCCCTGTGAGTGGCATAGCACTGAGGTCGAAATCTAGAATTTGAATTTAGGTCCATATAGCCAGAAAGCAGCTTTTCTGGTTTACCATAGCAAAATAGCTCCTGCCCTGGCTGCAGCCCCAGGAAGTTTTCAATTAATTCCTCACTGCATGCAATACTGTGCCATTCTGTTGTACCTGTGGCAAAGAAATAGCAAGGAAAGATTTTCCTGCTTTTTTTTTTCTTTAGAGAAGAGGGGGGGGGAATAAACTGAGGACGACTGCTTCCTCACAAGCCCCTGCACCTACTACCCCAGTGCAATACATTTCAGGAAATAATGTGAGCAGTGGGGACACGAGATCCCGAGCAAGCAATTTGCTCTGATCACTCACATTCACCTTCTGTAATTAGACAGCCTAAAATTGAATTACAATCCCAACTCCCAGTGTAGACAAGCCCACAGTTCATTTTTTTCATGGAGTAGCTTGATCCCTGTTTTGCACGTGGCCAATTATACTGGCTGATTTGTGAAGGGGCAGAGCCCCAGGTCTGCTCCCACTCTCTATCATTGCCTGCCCACTTGTTCATAGTGGGGATCATTGGACAAGTAGCTTTGCTCTCCCTCTGCAGCCATAGTTGCAAACTGAGCAATTCTTATTCAGAGGAAAACAAGTAAGTGTGGCTTTAAGAAAGAACTCTGACAATCTAGCCCTTGGTAATTTGCCAAAGGCCCCTCAGGAAGCCTGTTGAAGAGCTGGAATTAGAATCCAGATGGTTTGGCTTTCACTCAGCTACAAGACCAAACGTCCTCATACACCTCAGCTTGTGAATATGTGGAAATTTCTTCCTTTCACAGTCAGTTTTATGTTAAAAAGAGGTGTCAGTGGCAAAATTCTGTTGTGGCTCAGGATTTCACATCTTTGCATCAGGCCTGTACTTATACCCTCATCTTGTTTTCTGAGGAATGAGATATTCTTCTGACCTCTATGACTGCTTTTGAGTTGTCTTTCTCAGTTCTCTGTTTCTGGTCAGCTCAGTCAGAAAATCTCTCAGCACCTTCAAAACAGCCACACCTTTGAATAATTTCTGGGCCCCTAGAAAACAAGTGAATTTTCCTGGAAGCCTTTTTAATCCACTCAGTATGTGTAGAGTCTGAGATAATCCATCAACCCTTTCATTTCTGAGTTAAAATTGGGGCAGATCAGGATTTGTTTTTAAATTTCAACACAAAAATGGGGGAGAAAGTGGTGGATTTCCCTCCACATTTCTCAGCCAACAATATAAGTCTTTTAGGTGTGATAATGATGCCAATATGTTTTCTGGGAATTCTTCTTCTTGATAATATGATTTGCACCTTAAGTTGATCCTGTTAATTGTGTATGGTCAGAGCTTCAAGATAAATAAATAAATAAAATACATTGTGTTTTCAAATAAGCTTTTTTTCATGAGAAGAGTCTGCTTTCTCTGGAAAAAATTCAACTTTTTGTGAGAAAACGGCATTGCTGGAAACCCAAAATCCTTCAATTCAGAAATGTCAGAGCAGTGCCTTATGGAACTGTAAATACAGCTGCTTCATGCTTTCATTCTCATCTATAGGATTACATGTCCCATGATGTACCATGGCCAATGAATCCTATGATACATAGCATAGCTCACTAATAGGGGTTACAGAGTGCACCATGCAGGATATAGTCCACTCAGGGAGCCTGATCCAGAGAGTAGAATGTGGGCATGTCTGTGAGGCAATGCTGGGAGAAAACAGCCTGAGTCAACCCTCTGCCCCAGAACACTAATTACGCGGAACGGGATCCACCTGAGGGAGCCTGCAGCAACTGAGCTAGTGGGAAGCAGCTGCACAGCTGGCCAGTACAAAGGACCTGAAATGGGGCAGCTCAGTTTGTGGGAAGGGGCAGCAACTTCCTTGGGGTCTGTGGCTAAGACAGTGAGGCCCCAGAGGCTGAGGAGCTGAACCTGATATACATAGCTGGTAGTGGATGGCATACCAAAATAAAGAACATGGATGTGAGCACTGAACAGAGATGTCCGAGTAGGGTTTGGAAGCAGAAGTTTGGAGAATTAGAAAGGGACCCTATGCCAAATTGTTACAGATGCACACAAATTACAGCTCCTATGTGGTGCAATGGCCATTTTTCCAAATCAAAGCATCATTTTTTGGCTTTTCCATGGAAAGTTTTAATGAAAACATTTAAAAAAAAATAATTTGAAAACATTTTTTTTAAATTAATTTCTCTAGTAGAGTTGGGGGGGGGGGGAACATTCTGAACAGCTCTAATTATTATCCCTGGAATTATTTTTCTGAGTTATCAATTTTGACCTTATTATTTATTTGTATTATGGTAATACCCAGAGGCTCCAACCAAGAAAAGGGCTCCACTGTGCTATATACCGCACCCAATGAGAGATCGTTCCTGCTCCAAAGAGCTCACAGTTTAAATAGGCAAGACAAGCAAGGATGATAGGAGAAACAAAGTCATAGAGAGAAGTAGTTTGCTTACAATCACATCATAGGACTGTGGAAGATCCAATACTAGAACCCAAGTCTCTTGATTATTATTATTTATTATTTGTATAGGACCTTGATGCTCCAACTAAAATTGGGGCCCCATTATGCTAGGGAATGAATGAACACAGAGTAATAGACAATTTGTTCATTGAAGAGGCTACACTTTTAGTAAGTAGGGCAGACAAATATTGGAATGTGAAACAAAGTGATTTGCCTGGGGTCAGACAGTAGGTCACTTGTAGTGTTGGGAAGAGAACACAGGTGTCCAGAGTCCCAATCCAGTGTCCTATCAACTGGGCAATGCTGCCTCCTCTCCTAATTATGCTTATTTTCAGTTTTCATTTATTTAATGTGGTCTTTCAGTTTGTGATGTCTGTCTTCCAGGAGAGGATTTTTTCCCAGTTTCTGTCATTTTTAAGACTAGATTCTACCACACTCACACAAGTTGAGAAGTATCTTCCTCCATGAAATGTTCCATTTGTTTTAAGGAGGCTACTTGTGGAGAACAGCCTCATGCAATAAGAGTATGGGTGGCTGAAACTGCCCCAGAAATTCCTATGTAATTTTGTCCCAACATATTGTCTTCTCTCCTGCATCTATTGTTTTATATGCATCTAAATAGAGCAGGCTCAACATATTTCTTCAGCATTTCATTTTCTACAGTCTCGGGGTAAAATCACAGTTCCACTGAATTCAAAGGCAATATTTCCATAGATTTCAGTGGGGCAAGGATTTCACTCAGTGTCTCTTTCTTCTGTATCCATCTTTTTCTGCTTTGTTTCATGCTTGTTGGGGAAGAGCTAAAACACTGTAGTACCCAGTGGAAGACCTTGTGATGCGATAAACTGATAGTAGGTGGTGTTGCCATTAATCAGCCCTGACTAAAAGTTAACCCTGTGTATAAGCAAAACAGAGCTGGTACTAACCAAGGACGTACCTTGCTTCCACCAAGTAGCAGATATAACTTGCAAGCTTTGTAAAATAATAAAGTAAGACCGGGGCAAAGAAATGTTGTAAATAAGTGTGGAAAATAACTAGATGTGCATGCCATTTTTCCAGTCAGCAAAAATTAGTGTATAAAAGCGGGTGCTAAGCCCCCCCAATTTGAAACCTTGTCGTCGGAGCAACTGCTATGTTTGCCACCACGAGTCATTGCTCCCCATGCTCCATGCCCACAGTTGTTCAACTGGGGTTCCCGTCTGCTGAAGGGGAGTAAGCATTGGTGCTTTCCTATTTCTTTGCTTTCTTGTCTGTGTTTTTAATAAATGAAGTTTGCTTTTACCTTTTATCTTGTCTCCTGGTGTTGTGCCTACCGACCCCATCAAATCTTAGGACCTGAGCTATAGGTGGTAGCTAGTGTCCTGTAACAAACACCCAGGCCCTAACAGAATAAGCACCTCAAAATGAAGCAGGTGAGATTGCTTGATAAGACTTCTTAATAATTTATAAGCATAAGTGCTAAGTTTTGAGGTACTAACCTTTGAGCAAAAAATACTGTGGAAACCCATGTTTAGAAAAGATAAGTATATGCTGACATTTGGGCATAGTGATTCCCTATAACTTTCCTACTCAAATAAGAAAAAAAATGATGTAAAAGGATAAATTAATGTATAAATGCCAAGTGACCAATGGCCAAGTTGGAGAACACCAGTCCAAATGCTGAGGCAACCATCATGAAATGGAGAAACTCCTAGCACCTTAGAACTTGTTAACCTGGGCCCTATCTGTTCATTCTATCTGTCATATTGTCAGTTATATGATCAGAAATTTCTGACATTCCAGCCTGTTCTTAAGGGTGAAATTCATATTTTTCTGCTTCTTTATTCCCCCTTGGAATTAAAAGTTTCTTTGTCAACTTTTCATTTGGACTCTAGTCTGATGCAATTTAGGTACTTTCTCTAATTCACTATTTTTTATTTGGCGGGAGTTTTATCAGAGCACCGCTGGGGATTTTATCAAGTGCACTCTGTCAGCCTGGATGTTTAACCAGATGTCCTGCTTTGATTTTATTTTTTCTGAGAGCTGATTTTATGTGCATATAAAGGAGATTATGTTTCAGTACAAACGCATTGGTTATAAACCTCAAAATGGTACAATAGATTCATAATTAGAACTCAGTGTGTAAAGTGTATTAGTGAAGAAAGACCAAATGCTATAGGATGCAAATGGCATTTCCTTCTATTATTAGAAAGTAATCTCAAATGCAAAGGAGAGAAAAGGGCACAATAAAAGAATATCACAGCTGAACTGTAATTTAAATTAAATTTTTGATCATATAAAACCTGTCGTAGAGAAATGCAGGACTGTAATATAAGGGGAATGTAAAAAAAAAAGGGAGTAACTGAAAGGTTAGGATCAATGTGTCAGTATGCTGAAGTTGGTTGGAATGTCCAAGCTCAAACCCAGCTCTAGTAGAATTGTTTGGATGAATCTCTCATCTTGCCTCTGTGTTGAGCAATGTTAGTCTCAAATCCACTGTGCTGTTGGGAGGACGGGGCCAGTGGAAGATAGTAAAGGAGATAGCTGTAAATATAAGCTAGCAGTTCAGGAGTCAATTTCTTTTCAACAAAAAGTTTCTTAGTTTGAATTAACTGGCCATTGAAATGAATGGGGATCGCTAATTCGTTCGAACTAACCTTCCAGTGTGGCCATGCTAGTTCGAATTAAGCTAATTCGAACTAACTAAAATTAGTTCGAATTAGTTAGTTCGAACGAAGTAATTTGAACTAATTTTAGTAAGTGTAGACATAGCCCTTAAGTCTACCTAACTTGCAAGTGTAGACATAGGCTATGGTAGTTCTCAATATTTATATTTCTTTGTATATTTCATTCGTTTATGGACCTTCTGGGAAAATACCAAGCCACATGGAGTCCTTGAGGGCTGGATTTTGCATTTTGGTTTTTGGAATTAGCAGAAAGATGTGTAAAAACTCATTTAATCTGATAGCTTCATTTTTATCCAAGTCATATGATCTGAGTGTCTGGACAATTGAATTTTTGTCCATCTTTTAGGTAGCTCAGAAATTCAAATGCAAAACTGAACACTCAGGGACATCATTTGGATTTGTGATACTCCCTGAAGGATTTGGGTTCATAAACCAATGAAAGGATTACAGTGAGACAGAAATACTATATAATTACTGACAGTCACAATATTAATCAAGCCTTTACAAACTACTGTTTTTACTGCCATGTTACATCACATGTGCTAAGTGAATTGACTCCACAAGAATGACCATATTGGTCAAACCAATCATCCATCTAACCCAGTTTCTTATCTTCTGACAGTGCCCAAAGCCAGGTGCTTCACAGGGAATGAAGAGAACAGGGCAATTATTGATTGATCCATATCCAGATCATCCATCTGTTGTCCATTTCCAGCTTCTGGCATTCAGGGGTTACAGACACTCAAATCTGCCTCTTTGAGATGGTGGTATGAAATATGTATGCATTTTATTAAGTCCTCCGACCTATGAGAGTTTCACTACCACAACTGTATATCTACAATATGTGAAAACCTTCTCTGTCTAGAATTTGGCAGCATATGAGTGGAATGACAATGAAGCACACAGATTGCATTGAGCATTTGGAACATCTTGTTTTAAATTTTAGATACAGTCAGTAAGTTTTGAGAGGGGAATTTAGCCCTATAAAAACAGGTTCTCCTTAAAATGGATGGAATTCATTGTGTTGGTTTCATACATCCATTTTCATTACTGGACCTAAAAGGAAGATGATCATATTGGAGAGGCTAGGAAAGGTATAATGTATTTTGAAACATATCAAACTTCAATACAACTTCCTTCACTTTCACATTTTTCTTGCCATGATTGCCAATTGCCTAAGATAATTAAGTAACAATATTCATGATGCTAGAATAAACAAAGCTGCAGATTAAGAATTCAGGTTGATCAAATGTCATAATGAAGCTAAAATGCATGAGTCATTTAACCAATTACTCTTCATTACCATTGTTGATATGCTATTAGAAGACAAAAAGATAACCATGATAGAAGAATACAAATGTTTTGTTTCAATATATATAATTTTTTTACCGAAGGAGTTTCACTTTAATTCTGAGGCAAATTATAGTTCAAGATACAATAAACATGCTAGGTAAGTATACGTTAAACACCCTCATAACACTGGAGGTACTGAATTTATTTTTGTTTCATGCGTTGCATGGTAGGGTAATACAGTGCTTAGAATCATAGAATCATAGAATAATAGGGTTGGAAGGGACCTCACGAGGTCATCTAGTCCAACCCCCTGCTAAAAAGCAGGACCACTCCCACTAAATCACCCCAGCCAGGGTTTTGTCTAACCGAGCCTTAAAAATCTCCAAAGATGGAGATTCTACCAGCTCCCTAGATAGCCCATTCCGATGCTTCACCACCCTCCTAGTGAGAAAGTTTTTCCTAATATCCAACCTTGACCTCCCCAGCTGTAATTTGAAACCTTTGCTCCTTGTTCTGTCCTCTGTTACCCTCGAGAACAGCCTAGCTCCCTCCTCTTTGGAGCAACCCTTCAAGTAGTTGAAGGTTGCTATCAAATCTCCCCCTCAGTCTTCTCTTCTGTAGACTAAATAAGCCTAGTTCCTTCAGTCTCTCCTCATAAGTCATGTGCCCCAACCCCCTAATCATTTTTGTTGCCCTCCGCTGGACTCTTCTCCTTAAATGATATATCGTCTGTGACCAACAGTCAACACGTGTCACATGGAGATTTATTGAAATCTATTTAAAAGAAGAACTCCACCAAAGCATAGACAAGGAAAACATTTTGCTACTGGATTGTATCCTTCCATGTTATAAAATACAATTAATCCAAATTGTTGCTACTTGAATCAATCCTTATTTAAATCAGATTTTTCCTGCAATAAGTGTTCCTCAAAACAAGACTTGTGTGTCAGTAAAAAAAGAAACAAGGGAGACTTGCAAAAGATGTCAGCATGGATCTAATATACATGTTTATACTTAGTTAACATTTTCATGGACTTTTATATGAAAAAAAAAAAAAAGCTCCAATGCCTAAATATTTAAAAAGGGAACAACAGTTTTTCAGTTCCTGCACCTTTAAACCCAAGATTCTTTCTGTGAAATTTACTAACTTATTGCTCTCAATGCTATACAGCAGTGATCTTGCCAGCTTATTGAACACTGTTGATTAGCTGCAAAGGGAGTTCCCATTCTGTTGTCATGGTGGCTGAAATCCAGGGTCCCACTGAAAGTCAATAAACTGTGTGTGCTTGTTAGGATTTCACTGAACTGCCTACCTTGACTCCCAAGTCTTTTTCCTTTGTGGTACAATTAATATAAAACCCAGCAAATACACCAGAGCAGTTGAAATTATTCTTCTAATGTGGATTACCTTGCATTTGTCACCACAGAATTTTATTTACCATCACTCACCTAGCTTTAAGCCACCTTGAGATGCCTCAAGTCTTTGCTGGTCTTAATTGTCCAAAATAATTTTGTGTTGTCTGCAAACTTTGATGCTTCACAGTTCACTCCTTTTTCCACCGTATTAAAAACTACATTGAACAACACCATCAAAAAAGTTCTCCAGTGGTTGGGCAGCCCAAGTGCCCCAGTTCTCTTTGATTAAGCTTGTCACCAGATCAGCCTACCATGCAGCTGGAGGAGAACTTGTGAGCTTGGAGCTTTTCACTGAAGCTAATCTGTATATCTAATGCTGTATTTTAGGAAGACTGGTTGGATTTTGCTTTGTTAAAAGGTGCCAGAAGTGTATGTGTGTGATTATAAATCTACATGCTTTCCTGAAATATTACAATATCACATTTGGGTAATGCTTTCAGTTTAGCCCTAGTCCTGTTTCCAGCCAGACTTTGGCCCCTATATAGACCTGCTTGCATGATTAAAACCTATGCTTATATATATTTACCTGGAATTTATCTCCAGATATTTTATTCCATGTGAAATATAAATTTATGGCTATGCATGTAGAACTTATGTTTTTAATAAGAAATTAAATTGGATAAATTGTTATTCAAAGCCATCAGCAAATAATAAATGGACATTTAACTAAGTGCAGCTAATAAATTGTTGACATGAATTAGATCAAAACCTTTAATACTAGATTAAATCAAACTATTAATAATACCATTCTATTTCATATAGTCTGTCTGACTCTGACTCTTCTTTTTTCTTTTTCTGGTGGTAATGATATAACATGAGAAATTTGGGGATTGCTTTCCTATTCATTATATGAAACTTTTGAAATAATTATGAGTCTGCAGGAATCAAAAGATAAATAACACAGAGAAGAAATTAAAAAAAAAGGAATATCAAATCATGAAAGAAAAGTCAACAAATGAGCAAAATAGAGAAATGTTTAGGGGAAAAAATAAGCACGTTTCTTTTCTTTACTACCTGAAGATCACATTTTCATTGCCATATCTCCTCCATTAACTAATCTGTGTCACATGACATTGTGAAAATGAATACAGTAAGTTAATTTACTAGTATGGTCCTATAGTTTTGTGCTGCTCCAGCTATAAATCTGGTTTATGAACGAGTAAGCCAGTGATTCTCATTACAATGGAAGTGTTTTGCAAAACAGATTTTTTTGGTCTTATATAATAGATATTTAATATACTGAAAGGAGGATTAGCTGCAATCACCAAAGCTAAAACAATTAAAATTTTAACTGTTATTTCCCCAATAGCATATATGTAAGTGCTTTGGGGAAGTGGTCATCTTTTTGGTGTGTGTTTGTACAGTGCGTAGCACAACATAATCCTGGTCCATGACTTAGGCTTCTATTAAGTACCCTTACAGATTTCCCAGGACAGCTATCTCCAAAAAGGGACAATCTTAGAAAAACCTGGACAGGTGGCAACCCTAGTCAAATCCTGCAGCCCTTTCTCATTTGAGTAATCCATTAACTTCATTGGGACTAATCACATAATTAAGGGCTACAGAAGTGGGACTTGTTTATTGGAAGAGATAACAATATAGTCCCACTTTGCCAGCTGAGTGGAAGAAAAGCATGAAGGTGTTTTGTAATGAATTTTTTAAAAACTGGAAGATCTGGGGTATTTTTGTTTTGTGTTGTTTTCCTTTTTTTACAATGTGTAAATATTTACCTATGTTTGTGGTAGGCTTTTTGTTTATATTCCAGGGAAAAAAAATAACAGCAGAAATATTTGTGCAAACTATAATTTTAAGCAAACATTGGAGAATATTTGCAGAAAACAAGTTGCAACTTATAAATAAAAGTATTCATACCAGGAACCTGATTCTAAGTGTTATGATCAGCCAGTCAAGGCACGGGGGGGTGGGTAATAAAATCCAATTAGAATTAAAAAACACAGCATTACTTTTAAATTTCAACTCATGACTACTTGCTGTGGACTGCTGGTGAACAATCTATTATTAATTATTATTATTATCATCATTTTAGATTGCGGTAGCTCCTAGCAGCCTTTGTCTTGAGTCAGAGTCCCATTGTGCTAGATGCTCCAGATCAAGTAAGTTATTCACTATGGATCATTCACTCAGCTCCTTGTTTGTATGCTGTTGACTAAACTCATTTGTTATGGTTCATGGCAATTAAGCCAAGTACAGTTTGCAAATGAATTGAGGAGGTGGACAAGCAGAAGGAGAACAGAGGCTTGGGGAAAGGAACCAGAGGAGGGACAGACCAGAAGAGCAGAGATAAAGCCAAAACCAATGAATATTTCACAGGTATCAGCTAATAAGAGTCACTCAGTAGTGTGTGCTAGTTAGAAGTGCACTAACCTTATCACAGATAGTAACTTTGCACTGTTATATGTTTCATTTGCTCATTATCACCAACTGACATATCGATTTTGATTTCCTGTTTGTTCGTGACCATGTCACCAAACACTTCTGTCACCTTATTTCTTGCTGTTTACAAATGATGGGTCTCATTAAAAACTCTACATAGTTAAAAATCCACTGAGCAAGAAAACCTTAAAAATATAAATGCCAGTATCATATACCTGTGAAAATGGATAAAAGGATTTTTTTTTTACTAAGATTGATGGGGCCAAGGAGGATAACAGATGCAGTTTTACTTAATTTATCTATACCTGTGGAACACTGACTGTAAACAAGTCTTTTATGTCATTTTACATTCCTACTAAACAGTTCAGCACCTCATTATTGGAACACAAGTAAAAGAAATCTTGATAAAGTTTGTAATCTCTATGGAAATTACTTAACTTAATGTTGTGTTGGCATTGGCACATCTGTCAAGAGCAGCAGCTGTTCTGGAGAACAGAAAATTCTTTCTGATAAGCCTCCTTTTGCTGTTTACATATGCTGCTGAGCACATGGTTTGACGCTCTGCTCTAATAGACATCAGAAAATTTACACCAGCAGGATATTCTTCTCCCCATGCCCTTGTAGAATGACTGCATGTTTTCTTTTCAAAATCTATTCAAAGAATTGTAGACTGAAACATCCTGACAGGCAACTTACAGATCTTAAAAGTACAATCCAAGTATGGGGAGATCACACTGTTTATAGCTCTCATGATATTGCAAAGACCTCTGGGAAAAGTGGGCAGGTGATGGAGAGCTTAATAATTGTTAATGCTTGCACAAGTTTAACAACTCAGTGAAGATGTCTGAATCTATTTGATTCTGGTCCTAACAATTCACACTAATAGCAGATATTTTCTTACATTCTACAGGTGCCATCCTATTTTTCACATCAGTCTTAGAAGTAACAGCCACACATGTAGCACAGTTGGTGTGTACACCACAATATCAGAAATGCATTGTACCATTATTCCCTATGACATCATATCATCTTGATAGCTGGAGCTGGTGCTTAGAGGAGTGGCATTGCAGCATAGCAAGATGAAGAAGCTCTATATGCATGGATACTTTTGGGGTTACGCCTCAGCCTGGGTTAGTATTTGTAGTAATCCATATGGAGCAGGCTACAATACGATACCTGTAACACATATAGAAATAAGGGCCAAGTCAGGCCTTAATGTATAATTTAACTTGACATTCTCTATTGCTGAACGTTATATGATCTCACAGTGATTTTTAAAAATATACAGTGCAGACCCATATTAGATTTAAACTACACTTTCAGTTATAACTCTGTCTTATCACTGACTTCAGTGAGGTTGAGATGCAACTAAGGGTTGACCCCCACACTGCATTCAAGTCCACTCACTTTGTGGCTAGCTCTTGCCTCTCTGCATCTGTAGGGGCCTATTTTAAAAAAGCTAGCTTTTACAGCTTGGTTTTGCTCTCACTAAAGTAGCACAAGCAATACAGCTGCCCCACAAAGCATCTAAGGCTAAGTCTATACAGACAGTGGTAAAATCACTACCGTCAGCCTGATCTTCTGGGTTCGATTGAGCGGTCTGTGTAGACACGCTCAATCCAGAAATCACCATAGCAACTCCAGCCCTGGAACTGGAGTATCAGTAAGCCAACCGGAAGGCATTTCTGGTCGGCTTACCATAGTGTGCAGTGAGCTCTTAGTAAGTCGTCAGGAGATACGCAAGGTATTTTATGTACCTTGAATATCTCCTGTTGACTGCTGCCGAAAAGTACGGCAAGTATAGACTAGGGTTCAGACTTTTCATAGCATATACCACATTTTAACAGAGTGTTTTGTGAGCATCTTCCTTCCTATTTGCATAACATTAGCAATTGCAACAGCTGCTCAGATGTAAATGTAACCCTGGGAAGCTGTTTAGCATGAGATAGTTTTGCAGCTGGGGTAAACCAGTATAATTTTGTGGCCTGGTATTGGTTATTGAGTTGTTTATATTGAGATTTAGATGGTAGAGATAAGGGTATGTAATCAGCCAGCTCACTACAGACTCATGCTAACGATTCCATAGATCATTGTTTGAGAATGGCTGTTGCAATGCATTTTATCCATATGCAGTTCATTTACCAGCATACACTTCTATGAGTATTAAAACTCTGTCATATAATATATATATATATATATTTTTTTTTTCAAAGAAGAAACCTATATCTCAAGTTCTGAACAAGTGACTTACCCATGAAGTCAAGCAGTTTTAAATACTGAGTTCCTAGGAAGTAATCTAATGGAAAGAAACTTTCAGTCTCTGCTCTTACAGTTTGTATGTCCCTGCTGTCTTATAATAAACGGTTACTTGGTTTACTACAAACACAATGAGTTATTATTTTTAGTAAACAATCAAGATAATTAATGGCTCATTTATAACAATTTATTTATAAATTATCGTAATCTAGCCTTTAATTCCTCAAAGCCACTACAGGCATGTTTTATGGTAGTTACTAGGAACTCAGGCATAAAGGTGCTTGTTGTTTAATAGTAATAGCAACTAAACTGCTAATCCACATTTATTAACAGCCTTTGGATCTAAACGCAAAGCCCATTTCTTTGATTTAGTTTTCTTGTAATACACTCTTCACACAGCTCTACACACCCATCAGGCAGTGGTTAAAGTATAATTTGACGGGCCCCGGAACCCACTTAATCTCTGGGCCCCCTTCCCATATTATCTGGGCCCCCTTCATGCATGTGTGGGCCCCAGCCCAGATAGGCATTTGCAACCACTTCTCAGTACCACATGCATCAGTTATCACTCCATAAAAATATTTATAATTTTATATGGCATTTATGTCACAAACTAGCAAACATTGCATAACACAATAAGTATTGTGATTAACAACAGTGGGGCGTAGGACCTGCCAGCAGCCAAGGCAGGGAGGAACATGCGCTTCACTGGATTTTTCTATTTTTAGGGGCCCCGGAACTCTGGCCCCTCAAATTTGGGGCCCCGGAACTGCGTTCCGGTGCGTTCCCCCTTACTTTAACCCCTGCCATCAGGGGTTGCAAGATAAAAAGGGGTGGGAAGAGACATCCTTTGCATACACACCTTTTAAGTTACTCTTGCAGCTTAAGAAGTGAGAGTTTTGTTTGCTGTTTTGATACATGGGTTTCAAGGCCAGAAAGAACATTTATGATGAAATTATACTGGGAAGTGCTCAGATACTATGATGATGGAGGACTTGCAGGTAGACTATTTTTTTATAGTTGAACATTCTGAAGAGTGTTGAATAGGCAAATAACTGTGCAAGCTATCTCCTATAATGTGGATAAAATCATTTAGAAAGAGCAAACTGCATGCTTAAGTACCTTTGGGAAGTGGATCTATACGTGCATTTTGGGTTGCTTAGCCTATTCCATATACACTCAGATACACACAAATGCTCAGGTACTGTAATGATAGGTCTGAAACATCAGTAAGCAAACGTGCTTATAATGAGTTTATTTGGCCTTCTAATAGCACCAAGATACAAACTGCCATAGGGCATGGCCATGCTTCAGTCTAAGGAGTCAGTACTGCCGCAGGGTATGACCATGCTTCAATCTAAGGAGTCAGCACTGCCACAGATAGTTCAAAGAGCCTTGATCTGGTTTACAATCACAAAACAGGCCCCCTACTGATTTCAGTACTAACATCAGCAGATATATAAAGTCAGTACAAATTGTCCCCATCTGTCCCTCATCCTAGCTATTGGTAATCAGCAATACAGCAGTCTCCTGTGTTCCACTCTGACTACAGACAAGAAATCACTGCACTACAGCATGGAAATACAGGGGACACTCAAGGTAAGAACAATATCGTAAACTACGAAGTTTGATGAAATTTTTCAAGTGAAACCTTTTTCCACTAAAAAATGCAGATTCAGGTTGACTGAAAATGAGATGTTTTGATTTTTTTTTTAAAAAAAGAAACATTTCAGAAATGTCCAAAGGCTTTGATTTTTCATTTCAGAAAGATGTTTGGGAATTTCCCCTCATTTTCATTTAAAAATGTGTAATAACGTTAAAACCCTTTGAAACAGAAACAAACCAGGTATTTTTGGGCAACATGAAAAGAATCTACTTATGCCATTTTATTTTGTTGGTGAATTCTTATTTTTGGTTCAACTTGAAAGGAATTTATTGTTGTTATTATTATTATTATTAGTGTCATTATTATTTTTCAGTTCAGCCTCAAACCAAAAAATGGTTTTACCCAGCTCTCACTTGACTTGGAGGGTACTACTCACATGAGTAATGCTCACCAATGTGTGCAGTGCTTTTTTTCTGGTGGAACGTACCGGAACAGCGTTCCAGCACCTTTTTTTCCTTAGACTTTTGTATATTAGTATATTACTGCCTGGAATGTTTGGTTTTAGTACTTTTTCAGATTTTTTTATCGTTTTATCGAATGCAATATCGCTGTAAATAAATTATAATATTAAACAAACTAGCCATATATATAATTTATATAATAGCCCGGCCCTACGATGGTATGGTAAGCTCTATATAAAACTACGACTTGAATTTTAATTGTATATCTATGGTGCGCATGCGCAATACATATCAGTAATGCATCTGGTTATCGACAACAAACGAAACTTGTTCATTGGTAATGTTTAATTTTTGTTGTATTTTTCAAGTTATAAAGCAATAATTATACAGGTGGGTACCGTTTTAAAATGAAAAGAATAACTAGTTATTTTTCGGCTGAAGCTTCGGTAACAAAAGAAGCTAAAACAAGCTCAGAAGAAATAAAAACGAGTACGACTGCACCAGAAACTTTCGTAGATGAGTGCTCCGACAACGATTGGCCGAGTTGCTGGACTGTAGAGCAAAAAACAGATTTTTGCTCAAAAAATGAGTGGTTGTGGTTTAAAGAAAAAAAGCTTGGCTGCACAGTCTGCAGAAATGTGGGATCACTTGGCGTAGAGGCCAAGATGGGTATGAAAATATCAACAGAGTGGAGTAATGGTGAAATAACTTGTTATGGCGAAGATAGAAAGAAACAACTAACGTCACTGCGGAAAAAAATTTTTGATCATAAAGAATCTGCTGGGCATCAAGTGGCTTTAAAGATAAAAAAAGAAGCTGAAAAAGAGACCCTTGACAATGCTGTTTTAAAGTGTTTAAAACGTGACAAACTTATCACGGCAAAGGTCTTTCGCACTGCATATAAAGTTGCAAAAGCAAATCAATCGTTTAATAACTTTGAAATGGAAGTTGATTTGCAAGAACTGAACGGAGTTGACATGGGTTGCATTCTGCATTCAACAAATGCGTGCATTAATATTGTGAATCATATAAGCATCGAAATGAGGAAAAATATGGTCAAAGAAATCGTTCGCTCTGAAAGCAAGATTTCAGTGATGATCGACGAGTCTACCACGTTGAGTCAAAAATCAACACTTATAGTGTATATTCGGAGTTGCGTACAGGTGGGTACGGGAATGACTGAACCAGACAATTTATTTCTAGACTTAGTTGAGCTTGAAAGTGTTACGGCCAAGGGAGTTTTTGATGCATTACTCGGATGTCTCAAGTTTCATGGCATAACAGAAGAATACCTAAAGGACTATTTAGTTTCTTTAACATGCGACGGCGCATCTGTAATGTTGGGATGCAAAAGTGGAGTTAAGAGGTTACTTATCGATAAATTTCCATCGGTGATAGTGTGGCATTGTGCTAATCATAGACTGGAATTGTCAGTAGCTGATACTGTAAAGGTGATTTCAGGAATCAATAGATTTAAATCTTTTCTGGATAAGCTTTACGTCCTGTATCATGCTTCGCCAAAAAACAGCAGAGAGTTACATTCTTGTGCTGAAATACTGGAAGTTGAGCTGCTGAAAATTGGACGAGTTTTAAGCACGCGATGGGTATCATCTAGTTTTCGTTCGGTGTTTGCAGTGTGGAATATTTATGAAGCGTTGGTGAAGCATTTTGAAGAAGCATCAAATGATCCAACAAGAAGCGCACGTGATAAGTGTACTTATGAAGGCCTGAAGAAGAAAATTACATCTACAGAATTTATACTGGATCTAGGATTAATGTGCGATGCTCTTCAGGAATTATCTGAGTTGAGCTTGGATCTACAGGAGCGCAACATGGATCTATATAAGGCGAATCAAAAAATAACAGCACTTGTACAAGTCTTTGAGGAAAGAAGACAAAATGCAGGCACATATTATAAAAGGGCAACAACTGCTGCCGAGAATCTAAGCTTTCATGGAGTTGTATTACACAAAAAAAACTCACCTAATGATCCTCCTATTGATCCTAACGCCTTTTACAAGACACTGAAGGAGTCAATTGAGAAAAGATTGCTTGCTAACGAAGATGCCGAATTGGCTCAGTGGGCTCACATATTAGATCAGAAACAGTGGCCAGAAAACGTTACCAATCATCAGATTACATTTGGAGAAATGGAAATTAGAAAGTTGTCAAACAGACTACAACTAAATGAAAGAGAAATGATTCGTGGATTCCGTGAATACCTTATGGAAAAGACATATCCAGAGACACTGCTTCCGTTGATTCGTGCTATACATACTATTCCTATTTCTTCTAGTGAGTGCGAGAGAGGATTTTCGCAGATGAATCTGATAATCACCTCAACAAGAGCTTCTCTGATGACAAAAACAGTTTCGTCACTGTTATTCATCAGATTGGTGGGTCCACCTCTCACATTTTTCGATCCTTCAAAGTACGTTGATTCGTGGTTACTTAGAGGAAGACATTCAGCTGTAGATAGTCAAAGCAGGAAAAGAAAGCGAGACGATTTGTCGGACGAAAACATGCGAAGACTGTGGAAGTTGCTGTAAGACCTCACAGGTTGTCTTTCAGTATATTAGCGGCCTGCATAGTTAATAAAACTTAACAGTTTTTACCTTGTATTTTTATTTCTTTGATATATTCAAAAATTTACTGTTTACTGCACTATTTTCAGTGTTATTTCTTTATGACACGACGGACATCAATAGGAGTTCCGGTACCTTTTTTTTTAGAAAAAAAGCACTGAATGTGTGTAAGGACCTGCTCTGGCCCTAAAAAAGTGTTATCTCTATTTTACAGAATAAAAACAAAGGCTCAGCTTTTAAAAGGTATTTAATTGTTGCTCCGCTCAGCATTGCAATGCTTAATCTACTGCCTAGTGGAATTTTCAGCCCCAAGATTGGCCCCCATGATGCCCATACAATGCATGGGGAAAGTTAGAGACTTATGAAAAGGATTGTCAGTAGTCAGCCAGATGAGCAAATTAATGCTTAAACTAGCAACCATCTAGAAGTGAAACACAAAGAAGAGGGGAAGAGAGGGGCTTATATATCTAAGCAGCTGGCTGGAGCAGAGATTGGCACCTCCCTCCACTCAGCTGCAAACCCTTTCCTGAAGTAGGCATCTAAATCCTTTGGTAGCCTATGCGTGTCTCTCTCTCTCTCTCTCTCTCTCCTGCTCAGACTTGATGCCTCTCTGATGCTCGCCTTACATTTCCCTGTGCTATCGATTGTCTTTTTGTGTGGGTGCTCTGCTGTCCCTTCACCTACCAGTGGCCTGCATCCAGCCCTTTTGATATGGGGCATTTCAGGTAACCACTATTATATGTGTTCTGAGCATGCCAATTGTGTCAGGTTCCACTGGCAAGATCAGTGTTCCCATGCCTAATTTAAGAATCCCACTTTGGCTTGAGCAAAGGCTCTGAGCAACTTGCTAGTTGTTGAGTGGCATCCACTCTGAGGTAGCTTTGCAAATGCCGATTGAGGGAGACATAGGTGTCCAGGTGACACAGGTGCCCATGGAGTTAGGAAGCAACCAAGTAGCTGCTTTGAAAATGTCACTGCTGGAATTAGGCTCCTCTTCATGGATCTGGGCCAGAGAGATTCAGTGTGTCTTACCCAAAGCTACACAAACAAGCAAATGGTAAGGGTGTGAACTGTACTCAGCAGTTCCTGGATTCCAGACTCTGGTTGACTGAAGATCAGGAACCTCTCTCATCTGGTAGTCACAACAGAGCTTCATGCTGTTTGTTGATAATGTAGGGGTGAAGTCTCCAGCCCAGGCAATTTTAAAATCAGGATGGGATGGTTTTTTTAAGAGATCTTCTCTAGTAACAATATTGGGGCAGTTCTTTGGCCTGTGGTGCACAGGTCAGTTTAGATTGTCACAGTGTCCTCAAATCTATGAATGTTCTGAAGGTTGTTTGATTTGTGCAAGCTTCTAGAAGAGCTCAGTGCTTTCAGACTGTATTTCAACCACCAGCAAAACTCCTTACTTTTTGTAGGACCTGGAAGTATCCATTTGACTGACATATTTCTGTATCTATCCTGAATTATGCCTACTACAGACCCATACAAGCTATGTAGACCATTTGCATTCTTTCTGAAAGTACCAACTTTTGGAGGCATCTCACCAATGAATGAAAAATTTGCCTGAGTACAGTAGCACTTCATTCAAAAATACAAGAAAACAACTTGATTGTTAGAGAATTAAACAGATGTTGCAGTAACTGGGATGATTAACAAAGACGTGATTTATGAAATATTTCAGACTCTTGGGACAACCTAACATTTTCTTTCAGAAAATTACCTTTCCTCCAGTTGAATTATGCTGTTGCATTATTCTCCTTGTTTTATTCAGTTACCTTCAGGAATGATCAGAGTTGGTATAATGTTAATTTTCAGACTTCTGTCTTGTATGTCTAGCGATGAAAATTATCATCCAGTAAAAGTGGATTTTTAATCTGGGCCACTTGCACAGGTTTTTTATTGTATAACTATTGCATAACCATAGCAACTCTGAATCCCACATGCAATAAATTGGCTGAATTCAGATTAGACATTCGCATTTAACTCTGCAAATTCTCATGCTTTCGTAGCACTGCCTTAACATCCTGGCACCTCATTATGAATGCTCATTCTTACATCACACATGCTTTTCTCATCAGGCCAGCTGCCTTTGCTAGGGCAATTTAAACAAAACAGTATCTCTTTTTTCCTTGTTAAGCACCAGCAATGTTCTGATTTGTTACTGCTAACGCTGTCTCTGTGATATAGGATCTTGCTTTCCTTTTCTTCCTGTTCCTTCCCTTCAAGATTAATATCTCTCCACACCACAGCTCTTTAAACACTAATGTACAATAGGTAATGAGCTGCCCTTTTTTCCCTGCTGAAGACTTTATATAAACACTCCCAATGGCATTTGCCTGGCAGAATAAGTTTAATGGAGCTTCCATTTCTTTGCTTTTTTAAGCATTGCTCTGTAACTAGGAACATATGTAATAAATTACACCTTATGAGATAGTATGTACAGCTATGGTTCTCAACCTTTTGGGGAGCAGGACCCATTTGTAACTGGTTTTGGTTTCTTGAGACCCAATAATAGTCTGGGGGTGGAGGCTCTGCAGTGGCTTTGGTCAGATCCTGCCCACCCTGGAAGGCTGGGTCCTGCCCAGCACTCACCCCAGAGTGGTAGATCCTGCAATTTCTGTACTGTGAGGCTGAATGGGCTTGGCTCAACTTGGCTCTCCACTCCGGGAATTGTAACCTCTGGTATTGCTGTGCTGCTCAGGTTTGGCCCTGCTCTCCTGACTGGACCAAACGTGTGAGAGTGGAGTTGTGACTAGGCTCATGGGGTTGCAGTGCCACCCATTCAAATTTGCTTACTTGGACTTCCAGCATCATTATGGCTGGGCCAAACATCTGAGTGACTCTGGGAATGCAGGGGTTGTGGTGCCTGGAGCAAGGAGGTGAGTACAGCCATCCCTATAGGACAGGAGTCACAGGAGCTGCCTCATGCCCCCTCGAAACATTCTAGCAACCCAGTTTTGGACCCCAACCCATTAGTTGAGAAACCCTGACATAAAGGACTTCATATCTTCATAATGTTTGGTAAACACAGTACTAGCATATCAGAGTAATATGTCAGGTGACTGTTAACCATATTTCCAGCACTTTCATTCATGGATAGTCATACTTTTGGAGAACAGCACATTGCTCGCACTTGACATCTTGAGAAAAGAAAGCAGGAGATTTATTTTCCAGTAAGTTTTCATAACTCACCACTCATCAGCAAATATCATTGGGAGTATCAACAATTATAAGAGGCTAAGGGGTGGCGGCAACATAAAGAAACAAAAGAGAAACTGGAACACACCAATATATTGTAAGGAAAGTCCGGTAATTTGATGTATAAAAGAATGAAAGGTATTAACTTTAGAATAAATTATGTCCTTCTAGGATCGGTGTACTTGTTTAGTTGCATAGCACTTAAAACAGTTCTGTCAACTGAATTAATGGGTACAGTAGATCATTTTTGTCACAAGACGAAATATTTTTGTCACAAGACAAAGATGCTGATGTGTTTAGAAATATTGTAGTAGATTTGTAATCTCCTGTGGGCAACTAGTCAGTTGCAAACTTGGAAAAGTTATGAGACTTAGATAAACCAAACAAATTTAGAGTTCTTGTCTGATCACTTGAGAAAGAAGCTGGGTGACTTATTTTCTTTTCTAACAGCTTTCCCTTTTTCCTTATAGAAATGCCTGGCATTGCACCTTCTTTACTTTTGCTATCGTCTTCTCTCTTCTCTATGATAACTCCCACTAAGCCAGTCACTCTCTTTGTTTATCATTTCCAGGGAGATTCTTTATATTTGAGGGCACCTTTCTTAAACTCAGTCACTATGGGACCTCAGTCTTCATGTAGGCAAAAATCCCATTGATTTCAGGCCTTTCCCTAATTAAGGTCCAATTTTTGTCCACTTAGAGTTTAGGCATTCTCTGTGTTGCCTTGTACGAAAAGTGACCTTTTAACATTCTTTTTTCACTCCTTCAGAGTCTATAGACTTCATTTTCATTTACATTAAGGCTGCTTTACAGGTGTCCAGGAGGTGTTAAAATAAGAGTATATATAATTTACTTCCCCTTCACTACCATAATGATGGAAAGTGGCTTTAGGATAAATGAGGCCTGTAGAGTAGAGTTAGTGTTTTATAACTCATTCCAGGATGCTTCTCTTTGTAAATGAGAATGAGGCCCTTCATATATTTTAATCCAGTAGTACTGAGATTGTCAGAGAAGAACAAAAGACAGAGAAATGTGGGTCATAACTACAAAGTTGAATATTACATATTTTGACTTATTCAAAATTAATGAACCCTACAAAAAAAACTCTTATTGTTTACTTTTTTCCTCATTTGATTCTAATTAATTCTTCCCATGATTCACAAATCAGACAACAGGGGAGGACTGCAGAGCTAAGTGTTTTGTTTTCCATGACTGACTTTAATTAAGCTTGCTCTAGGCTCAAAAACCTTGTAAACTTGAGAGAACTTTAATTGCCTTCTACTAGATTTACTTCTATCTTAGATAATTATTACATATAAAATACTAACATTAGTTAAAAAATTAAGAAGAGATTTACAAAGTATTAGTTTTCCATTGTGAAATGTGGTACCCTCTAAATAGTGATGCAGAGCCCATAGGGTATTTCAGGAAGCAATTATTGCTTTCCTGTAATGTAAGTAAAGAAAGCATTCAAAGTTGCTCTTAGCTCCAAATACAAACCAAAAATATTTATTCTTCTTTATTTTGGGTGCTAATGAGGCGCTTTCATGCTCAGAACTAGAACTGGATGAATTATTTCCAGCAGACAATTTATTTAGTAAGTTTAGCTTCTCTTCATCACCTCTACTTCTCTATGATAAGAATTCAGATTTCATCATTAAAAATTATTCCGTAACTAATTTATGTGAACTTATTTCACCCTATGGCCAGTTCACCAACTCTTTATCACAGCTATTGCATTGAGTGTTTGTAATCATAACTAGCTAGTTATGTTGCATCATTGGTCACTGAAGTCACATGGTATTTTTGAACCTGGACTGAATCACTCCCATATGCCTAAAGAAATTCCAATACAACCACACAAAGACAGCACAAATAAATATACTTCAATGACATTTGCGTAACTTAATGCAAACCAAAATGTGTTTTTATGAATGTTCACAGGAAGTGGATAAAAGATCATGAATAATGTTAAAGCAAATTTTTTGTGTTTATTAAATGGATAAGTTTTTATCCAAAAGTTGGTCTTTATACAAGAGGCTTTTCCTGTGTTTACCAATGTGAGTATAAAAAGTTATAAAGCAACATTTTCCTCTGAGGATTCCATATATATCATGAAGACAGAACATCAGAGCTCAAATTGGCCTAATGAAAATGAATCTCTCAGTCTTTCACCCATTTAATGTATCATTTTAATAAACTCAGCTCTGATGTGTAGAGAGACATCTAGGCTTCATGTGTATGTCTACACTAGTTAAGTTAAGTAGACTCTGTTAAGTCAACTTAAAGTTGATTTAAAGTCGACCTTGTTAAGTTGACTTAACAGAGCCTGTAGTGCAGACATAGCCATCCACACTGGCTTTAAGTCAACTTAATAAGGTCAGCTTAGCCCTATTCCCCCTCCACAGTGGCTTTAAGTTGATTTAATAAGTCAATTTAAGCCTTAAGTTGACCTAAAGAGTGAAAGTTATTAAGTCGACTTAATGAAGCACTTAAGTCGACTTAATAAGTGCCCAGTGTGGATGCAGAGTTCTGTAGGTTGACTTAAGCGTCCTTAAGTCAACCTAAGTTGCAAGTGTAGACATACCTCATGTGCATAGCAGAGGTATTACATGTATATGGGGACTGCCAGTTCAAGCTCTAAGTCCCAACCAATCAATTTGAGCTATTCTTTTATTATACTTCATGAGGAGGATATGGCTATTAGGGATTAAGAAGCCACTCTGCAAAGATTTGTGCACATGTTTCACTTACAATGTCTGAGTAGGTTCACTGAATTTACAATTCATGAATTTAAAGTGAAATGTAATGCCACGAGTGTTTACAGACTAGGCGGTCTGTCTTACTTGAAGACAGTTTATGTGTAGTTCACAATAGAATAGTGGTCTAGAATGAAAAAGCTGATATTTTACTAAGGCGAGCTCTTAATGTTCATATAATCTAATTAAAATATTTAAATATCAAACATGTTGCATTTCCTTCCCTTCCTTCTCCTTTGACAACATATAGCAGCATTCCTCCCTGCCTTATAATCAGAATTTTTATTATTAATGTGACTTTGATCATGTCTGTTGGATTGTTAATGCTTTAATTATCCTATTCTGGGCAGGTAAAGCATCACAAATGTGTTTATTCAACCAAGTCTTCTTCAAAAATATATATTTAGTTATTTAAGAATTTAATTTTCTCAGAATTCAGGTCCTGTGAAAGATACCAGATTGGAAGCGCTTTTGATTGTGGTCCTCTATTTATCCAGTGAACCTGGTCAGCAGAAACAATCGCTGTGAAAGGTTCTCCACAGGGATTGTCTCTGGGATCGGAGAGAATAATTAAGTCTCCATTCCCTGTCAGTACTCAGCATATCATCTGGCAGTGCCAATAAAGATATGGCACCAGGACACAGATTTGAGGACCCAGCACAAGAATACAGAGCTCTGCTGTGTCACCCTAATATCAGATATTCAAGCCCTGCATAAAGATAAAGAATAGTTTCTACTGACATGCTTAAAGGTGACTCTTGTTAGCTTGCAAGCAGTTTGTGTTAGTCCTCTGATTGGGCACACCCAACACTCTCCTTCCTGACTGCAGAGCAATTTCGGCACAGGCAAGAGCAGACTGACCATGAGGTAGACATGTTTGTGGGATATGTAGGGATTCAGGCAGCTGTCCATTTAAATACTCAGATTACTCTGAAAAGCGTAGTGTTAGAGAGCACCACAAAATAAACTTGAAAAATTGACCAGTTCAATACTGCTGTGGCTCCTTTAGGCTCATGTGTCTTTGTTTAGGCATAGTTATAGTATTCATGGGGAAAGCCTGCATCTGTATCCTAGCTTTAATTAATTCTAGTTTATATTTTGACACTTTAACTTGCCATTGATCAAGTGATGTGTCTGACATGTCTATCTTTAACCCAGATTAATTGCCAAGTCAGTTTGTAATTTGTCAGAAATCTGAAAAATAGCTATAACCAGGTAGTGTTATTTATTTTTTGAGAAAAGAAGACAGTCATTCCAAGAGGCTTGGAATATTTAAGAAAAATGATAGTGTCATTGAAATTTTCTGAAGGGAAAATATAGCCTCATTTCCAGTAAGAACTTTAAGTAATAGCTGCATCCTGTAAACATTATTATGATCCATCTGCAATGAAAAATGTTGTCTCCTATTTCACTGCTTTATTCAGACTAAGATGGGGGTTTCATGCTTAGCTGTGCATGCTTGCTTTGTGAAAATGTTTTCAATGTCATGTTTTTATTGGGAGAGTTTATTGGCAATTGCAGGCTCTGCATGATAGGCATAACGTTAAAGGGACATCAACTTGTAAGTAACAATTTCTGTCTCAAAGTTTTCTAGCTGCAATACTTAAAGTAGCACAGGTTACAATAAATGAGATTACTGAAAAACGTTCTTTTTTTCAGATGATTCACCTGGCAGAGCACTTTGTGTATAGCCAGTTTCACAGTTCCCCCATAGTTGTTGTTGTTGTTATTATTTGTGTAAACTTTCTGACAGCAACATAAGCCAGGTTCAGTGTGTCTAGAGGTCCCTTTACATATAATATAAAATCAATAAGACAATGATTTCATTCCCCATGCAGATGTGTCCTCTTGTTTCTGATTCTAGGACATTAAAATAGAACATCCTTGATCCCTATGGAGATGGTGCTTCCTACGTAAAGACATGCAGGAGACTCTGGGAACATGGACTTTTTTATCTGAAAAAAAAAAAAACCTAAACAAAAGAAACACAATAACCAGATTCTGCATACACATGCTAAAAGAAGTGAAACTCAGTGTTAGGAATATATTCATTGTCCAGCGTGCTGAGGTTCAGAATTTAGTCACACAAGAATTCACACCAACCTAACATCCCACTCACAGGTTGAATGAGTCCCAGTAATAATCTAGTACATTGGGGGAGCTCCTGTTCAGTGCTCTGTTCCAGTTTAGTGAAGTCCATACCCTGCTGTCCCGCTGCGATGTTCAGCCCCCCTGCTCCAGTTCTGTGCAGTGGTTAAAGTATAATTTGATGGGCCCTGGAACCCTCCTAATCTCCGGGCCCCCTTTCCGTATTGTCTGGGCCCCCTTCATGCATGTGTGGGCCCCAGTCCAGGTGGGCATTTGCAATCACATCTCAGTGCCTCATGCATCAGTTATCGCTCCATAAAAATATTTATAATTTTATATGGTGTTTATGTCTATAGCAATTATTGTCACAAACTAGCAAACACTGCATAACACAATAAGTATTGTGATTAACAACAGTGGGACCTAGGACCTGCCAGCAGCCAGGGCAGGGTGGAACATGCATTCTGCCGGATTTTTCTAGTTTTAGGGGCCCCGGAACTCTGGCCCCTCAAATTTGTGGGCCCCAGAACTGCGTTCCGGTGCATTCCCCTTACTTTAACCTCTGGTTCTGTGACAAAATCAGCTCTGCACTGCTGCCACCCATTGAGGCACAAGTAAAGTTGCTCTGCCCTGCTGTCACACTGGTCAGACCTTGCTGCAAGAATTAGTTCTGCGACACCACTGCTGGTCTGGAATCGAGCCTACCTGAGAAGTCAGCGGTCTGTGCTGGTTAAGCCCTGCACAATGACTCCACAGAGAGTTTAGCACAAGCAGATGGATATTCCCCAATCACTACAGGGCCCTCAGAGTGTCTGCTCTTTAAGATAGCGCTCCTGATCTCTAGAACAGCATCCTGCACCTTGACTGTTGAGCTTAAATCTGGTTATCAAACTGAGTCCACTACCTGTGTAGCGAGGCTGACCCCACTTTCTCCAGGGCATATCCTACACAATTCCTATGTCCTTTCACGAGTACATGACACAGTGACAATCAGATCACAGACTCATCCCAACTAAAGCAACTATGTCAAACAATAGGTGGGCTACATTATAATTCAGGTAAAGAGCATTAGTGAAAGCTTATAGGCCTCAACTCAGTTCTAGGCCACTTTATAATAGGCACTGCACAAACATACAGGGCCCTCCTAGATTAAGAAAATAGCTTTTATTTTAAAACGTGTTAGTTATTGTTCTAGTTTAGTTCAGTTTGGCCATAGTATGATACAGCCCCCCCCCCCCCCCCAAACGCTAAAAATCTTAAAAAAAAAAAAAAAAAAAAGGAAATGTTCTGCCCAAGGGAGAGGAGAGTTTTCAAGATATTTGGGTGACTGATGTCCACTGAAACCAATAGAAGTTAAAGTTTTAATACTTTTAAAAATATATCTTTAAAGTAATTTGCCCAAGGTCACACAGGAAATCTGTTGAAGATTTAACCCTGAGGTCTCAGTCCAGTGCCATAAGCATAAGACTGTCGTTCACCTAATTTAGTTTTTCTTCTCCCGAAAAAAGCATTATCAAAATCAAAAGAGAAGTAGAAAATCCCTTCAATAATAAAAGATTGTCATTAAAAAAAAATCAAGATAGAGCATTTGTTAAACAGTGTATCCAAAACAGGAATAGTTTAAAATTAATCAATTTAAAGAAAAATCAAATTCACAGTGCCCCTGAGTATTACTTTGAGATTTGCCTGACAGTATTTAGTGGTCAGCAAAATCCAAAAGGGTTTATTTGTTTAAATCCAGGATATTTTTCTCCCCCAAAGACTTGTGGTTTTAAAAAGAGCAACTGTGTTTTTATTGCTTTGATAGCAACAACTGTACCTACATAAAATCGCTTGCCATATTGCTGCAGCTGGCTAGATAATGCCTGTTCTTATTGTGTGTCATTACTGTGCAAAAAGATCTGCCAAATTATCAGAAAGTGTATTGCAATCCCCAGTCTTCTTATTATTCCTCACATAAGAGTAAAGCTCCCATTTCTTTCATGTTGAGCTGCTATGCCGTGGCATAATGAAGAAGTTATATAACTAATTAATGCAGATGCATTTTTAATAAAGACTTTGGGATTGATTTTTTTTAAACTTAACAAATGAAGTTCTCGAGAGTGTTTCGGAAATTAGTATAAAAAAGGTTAGCTGTTTTTGGCTGGCAGGACTGTTATATTCATCAGGATTTTCCCAGAGGTTTAGACCCTCTTTCTTAGGTTAACAGCACATACTGTAAGAAATCAATGTATATGTCTGCTCCCTGTCAGATAAAAGACAAAAGAGTTCTACTAATGATAACCAAAAGGATCTCTAAAATTGGTAAACTAGTTTTGCAGCATTTTCTAATAATTATTATTCATGTAGTTTTTAAGACATGGGTACAGTTTGCTTTATATAACTTACTATACAAATGTAAATATGTCTAATAAAGAATTAGGACCTGAACCCTTCCCACTGAAGTTTCTGGAAAGGTCCCATTGACTTCACTGTGCTCTGAATCAAGCCATGGATAAATACTGAAAACAAACATGACATTCTCTGGCAATTAATTTAAACTAAAATGTTTACCATTTTAAAAACTTTTAGTAGTAAATTTGACATTCTACATTAATATAAAACCTGTGCAGGCATGAAAATTTATACAGATGTCTGGTTAAAAAAATATTGAGTCTGTTGCACAAAAATATCTCAATTTGTTTAAAAAAATTAATATATAATTTATTTATTTTTACAAACAATCCACCCCCTGAATTGCTGGAGGCTTTGCTATTCCAGTTTCAGTTCCTGCTCTTTCTTTCTTTCTTTCTTTCTTTCTTTCTTTCTTTCTTCTTAAAAAGGGAGGGAAATCAAAAAGGGAAAGAAAAATGGAGTGAAACAGAACATAATCACTGAAAAACTAAAACCCAAATAATTTTGATCTGTAAAAACAAAACAAAAATCAATATTTTTTCATCAAAAAATATAGGAGAAAATAATCAAAAATGAAATTGTCACAACAATCATCATTTTCATACACTGGCACATTTTGTCGGGAAAAAAGTGTAAAGGGAAATATTTCAACCAGGATAAACTGTATCTGTCTGCTCCCTTGTCAGAGAGTAGAACTGGACAAGAGATATTTAAAGCCTAATTCAAAGTACACAAAATGTCTTTATTTTTTAGCTTCTGTGAACTTATGGTAACTCACTTTTATTTTTTCTACTAGTGAAATTTTCATCTACATTGGAAAGTTTAGGTTAAGACAGTCACATGACTACTGAGTACAGACTCTAGTTCTTACACTGCACGGCTGACGGCTGGTCTCCATTCTAATTTGTAGATTATTCTTCTTCCCCTGCTAGAAGGGTAATGAAGCTAGAGGCAATCTGAAGAATGGTTGGAATTAGAAGATTCCCCTCAAAGCACTAGGCTAGTACTACAGTGTGCATATAGATGTTACCATGTGTGCATGGGATGATGAGGCGCTGAACATTCTTTTTCAACTACATCTTTCTCCCCAAATACTAAGTGTAATGTTGACAATCTGATGCAAGTTTCTCAACTTTTTATTGCTGATTTGGTTATTTGGTTTCCTAACACTGTGGATTTAGGAAGTATTAAGTGACCAAATCCTCCACAAAGGGAATAAGTGGTATAATCAGTCTCTGTGTCTTTGTCTTTCATGCACAGATACAAAGGAGAAAGCTGGCAGGTTCAGGTACTTTTTTCTTATGGAATAGCAGTGGGATGCAGACAGGTGCGTTAGAGGGTGGAGATTAATCAAACGGCTTGAAAGAACAAAAGTTCAGAGAACTCAGTTCACTCAGTAAGTCTGATGATTTATGAGCAATGTGAGGGATTTAGCGCATTATCCTCACACCAGTTCATTTGATAAATTTGCTCTGGTCACTGCTTTCTGATGCAGTGTGAAAGCTAATTTACAAACTTGAGCTGTGTGAATAGGAAATTATAGTGTTTATTATTCATGACGAATAGCAAATTATTGTATTAACATTCTCTATTCATTTAATATTTGAGATTGATTAGAAGTGAAACATTGTTAAGATAAGATGATGTTCTGATTGCACAAAATCAGACAAGTATAGCTCTCTTGTATTCACTGTCTCTCAGCTTCCCTTCACTTAAATCTTTCCTTTTTCCACAGTTCTAGATATATACAGAAATTATATCTCCACCAAACAAAAATATGCACTGAACTCTTGTAAGTGATTGAATTCTTCGAAGATTCTCAACCTCGTTACAGCTGTGAATCTTTGCATGAGTTGTGTTACCAAGCATTATTCTTCAATTTCTGCTGCTCCCATGGCTCTACTTTTCCTCTTGCAAGTACCCTTTACAATGAGAAATGTGCTGATTAGCACGATGGCAGAAATAACAAGAAGATATGGTTAAAAAAGGTCACTAGCATTTTTCTGAAATTTTTTTTAAATCAGAAGCAATAAAAGGTTGGTCAGCTCCTACCAGTCATGCCTACCTGCCTCAATAAATTATATATTTGTGAAACATGCTGTATAGCAAAAGTCTGGGTTTTAATTTCTCTAATATTTTAAAGTTCAGCATACTCACTAGTGACATGTGTTGAACACATAACTACCAGGCCATAACAGTGTTAGCCAGCATATACTAAATTAACAATGCATCAGGGAATTTTTTTCCTCTGAAAAGAGATGTTGCACTTTATGCAGGCCCCTTTATGATTAAGAAATCCTGGAGTCTGAGCTCAATAAAATCTCAATGGGTGACCAATTGGAAGACCCACTTTTTGGGAATCTCATTTTTGGATAAAACCAATTGGACTAGAACCACACCAAGTCCCATGGAGCATGAAAAGGAGATTGTGCACTAGTTACTATGCTGAATGGACTATTAATGACTAATCATAATATTATTGGGTGCATCTACACTTACAAGTTAGGTCGACTTAAGGAGACTTAAGTCGACCTAAACTATTCCACTTCCACACTGCGCTTTCCTTAGGTTGACTTAAGCATTTCCTTAAGTCGACTTAAGGAAAAGTTAAGTCGACTTAATAACACCTTGTTTTAGGTGAATTTAACACTTAAATCGACCTTATTAGGATTTAAGCCAGTTTGGACGGGGATTAGTGCCTAAATCGACCTTGTTAAATGACTTAATAAGGTCAAAAAGGGCCTATGTCTACACTAGAAAAGTTAAGTTGACTTTTGTTAAGTCGACTTAATAAGGTTGACTTAAAGTCAACCTTATTAACTTGACTTAACTTTTCTATTATGTTGACTTAAGCGCTTCCTTAAGTTGAGTTAATAAAAGCTTAAATAGACTTAATAACACCATTTCTGAAGGTTGACATAAGCCTTAAGTCAACTTCTTAAGTCGACTTAAAGCCAGCGTGGACAGTGAATAGTGCTAAGTCAACCTTATTAAGTCGACGTAAAGCCAGCGTGGATGGCTATGTCTACTCTTAAGTCAACTTAAAGTGTAGTCACTCTGTTAAATTGACTTAACAAGGTCGACTTTAAGTCATCTTAAAGTCGACCTTGTTAAGTCAACTTAACAGAGTCAACTTAACTTTACAAGTGTAGACATAGCCCTAGTGACTAATTTCTACTCCAAGTCCATAAAGCATAAGATTAGAATAAATACATTATTCCTTAAATATTACAATAATTATGAATTTTGACAAGTTATCAGCTTTCTGCAGATACCTTATATGTTACTCTGTATGAAAAAAATTGCCTGTAAAACATTTGATATAGTAAGTTTGTCAAATGTGAAGTGAATGATGTTTGCAAAGAACAGGACACCCTTTTCCAAGGGTCTCTGTGTCATAATGACATACACATTATATAAAGGAGAATTGGAAAGGGGAATTAGAATTAAAGAAAAGTTATAGGGCAGTTTGCACACGTGACTCTATCTGTGCCAGAAGTGAAACTCACCCCATAAGGAGGGCAAGTAGCAGTCCTTTCTTGAAAATGTAGCTTTAAACTCCAGCCAGGGCTTCATAGGAGCCCTGACAGCTCCAGTATACCCATTCCTAGCCAGTCTGACTCACATGGCCAGTTCCAGATACCCTAAAAGAATGGGAGTTGAAGGAGTATTATAATAATGTACCTTCCTTTGGGTGGATTTTTTTTCTCCTAGGAATTGTTATAGAGTCATTCAGACAGTTTAAGACCAGAAGGGTCCACCAGGTCTTCTAGTCTGACCTCCTGTATACCACAAGTCACCAACACCATCCAGCAACCTCACATTTAACCCTATAGTTGAAGGGAGACCAAAATATTACGACCCACAGAAGAGTAAACTGTTATGTGCCATCGGAAGAGAACAGGCATGACCAAATCTTGTGTATTTTGAATCCTGGCAGTACAACTCAACAAATGAAATGGTCCAACTGTATAAATTGGTGAACTGTTGTTGGGCAATATTAAGGTTAATTTGTTATATGGTAATAATAATCATTTGTCATTTCTTCACAAGTCAGGAAAACGGGCACAAGTCAGATGCCCACTGAAAGGCAATAAAGAATTGTGACACAATCCCTCTAAGAACTACTGAAACCAAAATGATTCTATTCTTAAAAAGAACAACATAATTCTTTGATTACCCAAACAGAAGAATGGGTGTTGATGAGGCTGATGATGAAAAAACAATTCTGCAATATGACAAATAGAACTATAGACCATCATGACCAAAGAGACTGGGACAACTGGGATCTTAAGAAAGTAGCTCCAAAAGAGAGATTACGGAAAATTCGAAGACAATCCAAACCAGTGGAAAGATGTTATGAAATAGCCCTAGGTCCAGATTGTGTCTGACCCTGAGCAGGCACAAAAAGAAGGGGGTGAGTGAAAGGAACCTACTCCTTTCTTGTATCCCTTATACCGTGGATGGGAAGAAGTGCCACTGTTCCGTGCTAGTATGACATAAGGTGCTTTGCCTTCTCCAAAGGGACAGGATCACAGCCCCACTCTTACTCTTCCCCTGAACTGGAAAACATAGCTGTCCAATCACAGATGTTTGCATGAATTCCTTGAGAAACCCTGAGGGAGAATTCTGCTGATATATCCTGAGTTCCTCCTGGTGGCTCCTGCAGTAGTGTGCCCACTCTGTGAGCCATGACTTTAAGATACAATCTAGGTCACAGAAACAAAAATTGGAGTTTGACTTGTAGGACTAACTACTGTAGAAGTAATGCCCTGGAAATTCAAATGTATTGCTAGAATAAGTGTACCAGGACTTCAGAGGGACACCATCGAGTTATTTAGGCTTAACATTATAGATGTAATAAGCTAGTGAAGACGATGTTCTGCCTCTTAAAAATACTGCATTGCTCTTTTACTTACAACAAAAGTAAAACATAGGTCACAGATTAGTCGATGCACTTCAGAACATATAATAAAAACAACGAGAGTCCTATGGCATCTTAAAGACTAACAAATTTCTTTGGAGCCCATGAAAGCTTATGCCTGAAGAAATTCGTTAGCCTTTAAGGTGCCACAAGACTCTCATTGTTTTTGCAGTACACAGATTAACATGGCTACCCCTCTGGAAATTGTCACCATGCAAGGCACAGAACATATCAAGATATTTAATACTCTGCTTCTGCAGACCCTCTTGAGGGAATAGAAGTTAACCTTAAAAATATACTGTTTCCCCAAGCAGACTTATGATTGGTTGCTGATGTTGAGAAATGAACAAATAAGTAGACTGAGCACTGGATAATTACATAGGCTTGTGAATCAGGAGACACAAGTACCCCATTTTCTGTCCCACCAAGAGCTGTCCACTAGGAAAATGACAATATACAGAGAAAAATCAGTTCTTCAAAATATGTTTTATGCCAGAGGTGTAGTGAAGCTCCATTGTCTCAGCAGATGCAGAGAGGAGATCATGCCTCAAGTTCCACAGATTCTCCCAGGCCTTCTTCATGCACATGGTTATGAAGCTCGATATGTAATATTCCCAAATGTGTGTCTCACATGGCTTAAATAGATATGGGTAAACAGTAAAAGCCTCACTGAGGCATGCATAAAAGAATTCAGCTCTTCCAGACACAATGAACTGGCCTAAACAATCAAGGTGTTCTGTGGCACTTTTAAAGACTAACAGAATGGACTGTCCTGAGCATCTGATAAGGTGATGCTCATTTGATGCAAGTGGAGGAAACCATGCTGTATATTGCCCATCACCTGTCCCCAGGGGAGGGCAAGGGGAATCTATTAAAAAAGAAGGCATTTTGGTCTCTGGAGTGCTCTCTTTTGCAATCCATCTACAAGACAACACCAAGACTGCCCACAGTGGGGGAAACTGGATGCAGGCCGACCAGCCAGCTTGTGGTGAGAACCATCTAAAAACTGCAAGGTTAGGGAAAGTGTTAATATTTAATTTAGAATGTGATTTGCTTTTATTTCTTCCTTATCAAATCTGATTTTATATACCTCTGTCTTATAACTTAAAATCTGTCTGCTTAATAATTTTTTTTTTGTTTTAGCTTACCTGGTGCTTTGTGATTTGAGTGTGTGCTGTTTAGACTTCGTTTAGCGTGACAGAGCTAGTGCATATCAATTTCTTTGATAAATTAACTAACCAATGAGTTTACAGAATTCAGGGAGCAGCACTGAACTCTGTAAGAAGGCAGTTCCAAGGGATGCTTTTGGGACGGGGTGTGTGTTTACTGGGATCATTCTGTTGTGTATTCCCATGAGTGGCTAGCCAGAAGCACTCACTCACTACAGGTACGTTTCCACTGGAGGCTCTGTTAAGTCGACTTAAGAAGGTCGACTTTAAGTCAACTTAGAGTCCACACTGAAAACTCCAGTCAACTGCCAGCATCCACAACGGCAGATGCTAGGTCAACAGAGGAGTGGTGCATTGTGGGTAGCTGTCCCACATTGCACTGAGGCCTGGAAGCCAATAAGGTTGACTTACGGGCACTCCCCTTCCACACTGGCTTAAGTCGATTTAATAAGGTTGACTTAAGCGTTAAGTCAACCTTCAGAGATGGTGTTATTAAGTTGACTTAAGGAAGCACTTAAGTCGATTTAATAAGCGCCCAATGTGGACACAGTGCTCTATTGGTTGACTTAACAATCTTTAAGTTGACCTAAGGCTCCAGTGTAGACGACCCCTCTGGTAAGAGCCACTTACTTGCAAGAGGCTGTTCATAGGCTGACCAAGGAATGGGGTTCATACAGTGTAGCAAGTGCAAAATAGGCTCCAGGAATGAGGGATTGGATGACACAGTTATACACCAGTCCAGATTGCAGAGGGGAATGTCACACCCATAAGATGCAAAGGCTGTTCCAGTATCTTTGGAAAGGGATACCTGACTATCTTTTTCCCACTGGACATTCCATCAGAAGGAGAAGTGATTTGATGTAGGAGATGCTACAGCCCTTCTGCAGCTCCTGGGGAGGGCCCTATACAGGGAAAATCCTCAAGGAGCCAATTAAGATGACATCAGAGCTGCTTTGTACCTGGAGTAAGGATGATGATCTAACTGTAACCCATATGCCTGAAAAGGCTATCTCTGAGAGACCTGCTCAGGGTGAGTTACTGTTGTTGGGCAGATTAGCTACCCACAACTGGAAACTTCCAGAAGCAGGGAGTGGTAGCATTTTGAGCATGCTCCACAGTGTACCCTGCTGGTGTGATGTGATGTTGTCAGTCAGATGACTGGAGAGCAGCAGCCTGAGCAGACAGCAGGCAGGAGCTGCCTTGAAAGGAGACCATGTGCTCAGTGTTCTGGAGAGGAGCTGAGCCAGGAGTGAACAAGATGTTTTCTCCATGTAAAGGAGTCATTTGCGACAGACCTTGCAGACATGCATATGGGACTGAGGGCTGGTTGCAGAGGAGAAGAGAGAGCCTGCATGTAATGCTACAGAGGATCCCAGCAGAGAAAGAAGAGGACAGCTATTTCTTGCCACTCAAGCTTCCACACTGGAACAGAGACTGTAGCTGAGACTTGGGTGAACTCCACACAGACTTTGGGACTCTTGGGTATCTTTCATGCAAGGGATTGTTCTTGGTTAATTGTAGTTTGGTTTCTTAGGATAAGGTTTATTTAGTTAGTAGTTAATAAAGTTCATTGTTATGTTTTTTTTAGTAGTATTTTAATGTGTGAGTGTAGCTCTGAGCAAGCTTCGCCGTGAGTCCTGTACAGACTGGATCCTGGGTCTCCAGCTGCTTTCCCCATAGGGATTGGGATTGATTTCTGTGGGGCACCGGAGAAGAGCAACTAAATGAATTTAGCCCACCCGAAGGTTACATAACCACATGTTTGTACCAAGAACTGCATGGTTGGTACTGTAATATAGAGACACAGGAGGACTGTGTCAGGTTAAAGCTTTTCCTGGGTTACAAAGGAGTTGTAAAACTCTTTTCCCCACCTTGTGACTGTGCTGTTTGTTTACTTTTTCATTGCTTTCAATCTGGCCAATGAAAAAAGCAAATTCATTTTCACTTTTATTTATAGTCAATTCCACTTTATGGGTCTCCTGCACCAACACTAACCTTTCACATATCGTGGCCTCCAATCAGTGCAGTTAAAAGAGGTTTAGTTTGTTCATTTGTTTTCTGGTTGTTTAAAAATAATTCCTCATTGAAACAAAAGAAAAACAGTAAAGCAAACATTCCTATTAATCTTAGTTTATGTTAAATCTTTTTATAAAACAGAGTTTGGTAAAATGTAAACCTGCTAACATCTTGTTAAAACATAACCCATAAATACACCATTGAAGGAAATAGTTAAGCTATTTCTGCCCTAATCTTGCATTCTTGTGTGCCCCAAATTTCAGGTGTTCTAGCAAAATAGATTTGAACTTTATATGGAGTTGCATGTTTCTATTGGAAGCAGTAAGCAAATGCAGTAAACCATTCTGAATATTGAAGAGCATGTAAAACATAGGTGGTAAATAACTCTTGGCCACCTTTTATGTTATTGGTCAATGGAATATGTTTGTATCCATAGTAACAGCTATTCCAAATTTATTGCATTATCAACCAATGTTGAAGGCTAGTTTACAGCTTTTTTCACATTAAGGTAATATTTTCTGGTTTTACTACTGTGCCCTACAGATGTATGTGACACCAAGTTCAAATTTCTCAACATTTATTTCTTCTGAGAATAGAATCTTTGAGAGAGACATTTAAGTCTTACAAGTATGCATTCTTTCCTTCTAGCCAAATAGATTAACATTTGTCACACATTCTGTCTGGCTATTTGGCATTATATTTCTCTACTGGTATGTGTGAGGAATAATAAATTTTCTTTAAATATTAATATGAAATCATTTCAGAACTGTGAATTTATATAGAGTCTTGTCTATGACACTTTGCCTCTTCTTACAGCTCATGTTCGGATCATGAACAGACGTACATCACAAGAATGCAATTAAGGGCTGTTAGAAAATTTTAGTCTGAGTTCAGCTGTTCATATATATATCCACTTTTAAATAACCTTGACTCTAAAAGAAATAATGTCTACTGGAGGAAATATTTACATTAGTTGCTGAAAGAGGACACAAAACTGCTTCCTTCCCCCACTTCCCCAAGAATACACTCTTTTTCCTGTTAGTTAAGGTACTAATAGCAAACAAGGAACATTTTAGGGCAGAGATCAATTTAGGTTCTTCCCCATTTTAAATTTAGCAGCTAACTCACAATATTTCTCATTAAACAATTGTTCAATATCATCTTTAAGCAACCTACTTAAGTCTGTGCCTAACTCTAACCATGTGAGTAGTCAGTGAACTAAATGGGGTGCTCTAGCCTAAAATGTTCTATGGTCAGATCTATTAATTGATTTCAGTATAGTTTCTTGTGTGCTTACATTCAGGCATTTGCATAAGGACCTTAATGAGTCTGAGGCTAAACCTTTTCTAGAGCTATTCAGACTTGCTGCTTCACTAGATGAACTCAGTTATGCCTTCTGTGTGACTCATACCTATGTGACAAAAAACTTCTAATCCCTTTTCCCCCCTACTTTATATTACATAGATGCTATCCCTTGTCCACAGACTCATAGCTTGATTTATTCCTTCTATTTTTAATGTTGCTGTTTCTGGGTACAACACAGAAAATTAAACTAATTTTTCACTAGTTAATTCTTTTCACATCCAAGTTTGAGTTCTATCTTCATCCTCACAACAAGATGCCCCTTCTGATAAACCTATCTAATTTTAAGCGGTAGTCTACTCAGTGTTAGGGATGAGGGAGACAGCTGTAGCTTACCAAATAAGCAATCTAAACTGGACGTTCACTAGGTTCTTCAGTGGTGAAAGGTTTGATGTTGCACCTAAAGAAATAAAGGCATTTCCTTTCTGCAGTTCTAAGCATATATTTAAGCAAAAGTCTTTTAATTGATTGGCTTTAGGAAAAAAATATCTTTTTCTTCTATTCCTCTTCCTTAGTGTATTAAGAGACCATTTGTTCATAAGTAACAAAAGAAAACCACTACATTTTGACAATGCTGCAAAACAATAAAACTGTAAAATTATGGTAATTATTTAAAAAATTCCTTTGTTTCATTGCTATAATGTTGATAAATATACTTTTTAACTGAAAATACTATAATAACCTATACTGTGATAACTATCCAATAATTAGGAACTCAACTTTGTATTTGCAGGAACTGGGAGTAAAACGAGTTTTCAAAATTGTATGCTTTCCACACATGGTCCTTTAAAGTGTTCATGTAAAGGAGCTGGTGATATCTGACACTGCACAAGCAATACAGTAAAGCATTCTCACACAGTTGCAAAAGCCACCACGCAGTTAAGGTTGAAACTGAGTTTCTTGTAGGAGCTTCTTTATTGCACCCCTTGCCTAATCAGCAAGCAAACATTTTCCTCAAAATGTGCTTGTTAAGTGCTGAGCAAAGATAGAATTTCATTGTCAAATCTGAAGTGAATTGAACAGGGGTTTGCTGATTTCTAACACTCAAGAATAGAAGTATCTGTATGGTGGCAGCAAAGCATGGAGAAGAGGATGTGGAAGATGCCAACCAGGCAAGGATGAAATGAGAATACAGGAAAAAGAGAACAACAGAACAAGGTCCTACCCTCAATCTCTGTAAGCCTAAGAATGCTTGTTGGTGGTTCACTTACCCGCTCTTTAAGCATTAGTAGGTGCTCTGTGTCTCATCTACACAAATTTTCCACAAGACTTAATAGATTTGTTTGGGTTCTTTACAACCACCCACAGTCATTTCCCTCTCCTCCTTAAGCAGCCAGTTTCCCAAGACACTGGGGGTTCCAACACTTTAAAAGGATCAAGTCATAATTTTATGGGCCAGCGTATCGTCCATATGTGATTAGACACAGAGCTTGCCTACAACTTTTGGGGTCAAGATCATGAAATTATAGCATGAATGTGAAAAAAAAATGTAGTGCAGTGACAAAGTATCAGCTCAGTGTCAGAGAAACAGAGACTTATTACAAGGACAATTGTAAAGCCAATGTTCTGTGGTGTATGTTTTGATATCCTACCTTTTCCTTCCTTTGATGGTAGAGTGACATCTCTCCAGTGGCATAATGAAGGTATTGTCCTACCTTAACTGTGCGTTTCTACTCTTTCAAATATTTGGATTTCTCGTAAGTTGAGCTTGAACTCTACTTTGTGATTTGATTTGATTTTTTGCAGGGGAGAGGATCTCTACAGCATCCACACGTCAGTAAACAAAAAATGTCATTTGTTTTCATCATGCTACTTTCCACGTAAGCAAGTGCTGCGCTGAGAGCTCCTCATTTAAAGTCAGACTTGCCAAAATGTGAATATATAAATTCCATTGACAGCAACAAGAATACTCACGTTTCCAAGACAAAATGCATTTTGTAGCCAGTTCATGAATTCTAGAAACTACAATTACACTTCAGAGGTGTGACTATCATGAGATAAATTATGGCCATTAATAATGTAAAAAAAAAAAAGGAGAAATCACAATGGATTGCTTTAGAGACTATATGGTTTTCAGTAATATTGGTAATCTAATACTAATTCTTGGAAATGCTCTGAGATACAAAGGATAATGTCAGGTTTGTTTTGCAGGTATGGATTGTAGAAGAGATACCTTGAGTATATTAGTAGAGCCCTGTGCGGATATAAATATGTGGATCCGCATTCAATCTGCATCTGCAAGAAATGGTCCGCAGATATCCATGTTGTATCTGTGGATGCAGAGATAATGTGGATATCCGCAGATATCCACATATTTGCAAGGCTCTAGCCATGCACGCATAAAAATATGTGGATCTGTATCTGATCTGCATCTGTAAAGAAATGGTCTGCGGATATCCACATTGTATCTGCGAATGCAGCTATCCATGGATATAATGTGGATATCCGTGGATTTGCAGGGCTCTATATATCAGAATAAATGTGAATCCAAATGTGTATCTAGAAAACATTTAACATTCATGCAGTGTAAGTGTGGCAATTAGTACCAGCAATTTTCAAGCTTCTTGGTGCATTTTTAAATTTACTATATGAATTATGATTAATATTGTGTGGAATCCTTTAACCGGAAAGAAAGTTGCCCTTTCAGGAAATGCTTCCAGAGATTTCCCTGACTGTATTAATAAAATGGTAGAGTGTTTGAAGTGTTGTAATTATGTTCTGTGGTGTATACCATAATATTCAAGGGCAATAATGCTTCTTAGTGAACACTTGATTCCCTATATTATAAAATACTTTATATTGCTGTTGACCATTGGTACTACCAAGAGTCTCCTGGGCATTGTAGCTATGAAAGCTAAATCTTACTGGGAGAATGAAAAATGTCACCACAGTTACAGAGCTGCGAAATACCATGGTATGTATTTACTTTTTCCCTGTCTAACAAGCACAGTCCTGAGTCCATCCAAACAACTTACTAATTAGGCCCTCAATGCTCAGGAAGTCTCCTCAGCATAGTCCGTGTGTGACATTAGACCTAGAAATATGTCAGCTGAAGTAAAGGAGAAATTCATCCTTGAGGGAGAAATGGCTTGAAGTTTGGGGGTGGTTTCCTCAGTGACTGACAACTCAGCCCAACTCAAATATCTTAGTCAACAAACATGTTTTTAAATAGTTTCTGAAAGTCTGGTGAATAAGGCCAGCTTGCTAAGGAACTAGGTTCAGGAGTGAGTGGGTCAGGAGGCAGCAGCTGAATTTAGTCCTGTGAAAAATAGAATAAAATCACAGGCCTCTACCCAATTCCAACTTCCTTGACTGAGTTCTGGTTGGATTCAGTTTGCTCTAAAAAATCAGCTTGTCACCAAAAATAGACAATTGGTGAATAATTCCAAAGGGGTAGCCGTGTTAGTCTATTGTAGAAAGACAACAGAGTCTTGTGGCACTTTTAAAGTGTGTAATATGTCGATTGTAATGGGTTCTTTACCTTCAGTCCATTAGGTATAATGTCCAGTTGCTTGCATTTGGAAAGGAAGATGATGTCTGTCTGGATCTGTGCAAGTTGTTTCATGAAGTTGATGGATTTCCACTTCAAACGGCTGTATTCAGTGCCCTCCTTGCTGCTGTCTTTTGCAAAGTTCACTGCTGGATATTTGTGTCATTTATTTAATAGCATCACTCATGATGAGTAGCCTAAATAAGACCATTAAGTGAGAAAAATATAAAGATAGAATACAAAGTCCACTCTGAAAAAGCACCATTCCCAGAACTTGAACTGTTCTTTTGGTTTGTAATCTTAGCATGAGTTTAGCTACCAAGAAATTGGTGGAAGTTATGGAAAGAGACAATTTCCTTAGTGTCAAAATTCTAGCTCACCAAAGTTGAAGCTCAATCCAGAAAATACAATACATCTCAAAATAATTTTTAAAATGTCTTTTGTTTCTCTTCTCTGCAAGGTGAAAATTCTCACCCCAACCCCATTGTATATGTGTGTAACCTTCGGGTGGGCTAAAATTAATTCAATTGCCCTTCTCCAGTGCTTCACAGAAATAAACCCCAATCCCTGTGGAGAAAGCAGCTGGAGACCCAGGATCCAGTCTGTACAGGACTCACAGCAAAGATTGCTCTGAGTTATCCTCCCACATTAAAATACTACTAAAAACAAACGTAACAATGAACTTTATTAACTACTACTAAATAAACCTTATCCTAAGAAAACAAAATACAATTAACCAAGAACAATCCATACAGAAACCCCACAGGAAAGATACCCAAGAGTCCCAAAGTCCAGGTGGAGTTCACTCAACTCTCAGCTACAGTCTTTGTTCCAGTGTACAGGCTTGAGTAGCAAGAAATAGCTGTCCTCTTCTTCCTTTGCAGGAATCTTCTGTAAGATTCCATGCAGGCTTTTCCTTCTCCTTTGCAACCAGCCCTCAGTCCCATATGCATGTCTGCAATATCTGTTGCAGATGACTCCATTAGTGGGAGAAAACATCTTGTTCACTCCTGGCTCAGCTTCTTTCCTGAAAACTGAGCACATGGGCTCTTCTCAAAGCAGCTCCTGCCTGCTGTCTGCACAGACTGCTGCTCTCATGTGTTCTGACTGACCACAACACATCACACTAGCAGGGCATCCTGTGGACCATGCTCAAAAATGCTACTACTCCCTGCCTCTAGAAGTTTCTGGTTGTGGGTAGCTAATCTGCCCAGCAACAGTAACCCACCCTCAGCAGGTCTCTCAAAGAGATAGCCCTTTTTAGGCATATGGGTTACATGTGCATCACAAAAGTGTTGATACAGACTCCATAAACAACAAGGTTGAATGAAACTTTAACTTAAAAGCATAAAAAAATCCATTCTTTCTATAGTCTAATGATCATAGGACAACTGATTGTTTCTTTGAAATATATTAATTTTTCAATGAGGGGATGCCTCCCATAACCTTTCCTGATAGACCTGAAAGCAGCCACCTGCCTTAGCTTCCTCCTTCAAAGGGCTTTAATAATTCACAAACCTTGTTGCCTTTCACAGACCTTATCCACCCTGTTCCTCAAGTGAACTATTTAATAATTTTTACAAAGGAAATGTTTAAAAATACTACTCTTTTGAAATGTTACCCTATGTTTTTGCCCACTTCCTTGGGTTCCTCTAGATAAACAACCACTCTCCTCATAAACTCCAGACTCTATTTGCCTACACACTGATAACATTCATAAAAAAAACCCACTTTTGAAAATTTTAAATTAAGTAGGGTTGTCACTTAATCACAGTTAACTCAAGCGATTAGGGCAAAACAAATTAACTTGTTTAAAAAAATTAGTTGTAATTAATCTCAGTTTTAATCTCACCGTTAAACAATAATAGACTATCAAATTAATTATTATGCATATTTTGGATATTTTTTACATTTCCAAATATAGTGATTTCAATTGCAAAACCGAATAAAGTGTACAGTGCTCACTTATTTTTTTAAACCAATATTTGGACTGTAAAGAAAGACAAAAATAGTATTTTTAATTCACCTCTTACAAATACTATAGTGCAATCTCATGAAAAGTGCAATTTACAAATGTAGACTTTATGTAACTACACTTAAACAAAACAATGTAAAACTTTAGAGCCTACGAGTCCGCTCAGTCCTATTTCTTGCTCAGACGCTCTAAGACAAATGAGTATATTTACATTTACAGGCGATAATGCTGCTGCTTTTTTATTTAACATGTCACCTGAAAGTGAAAACAGGTGTTCACATGGCACCATTCTGCCTGGTGTTGGAAGGTATTTATGTACCAGATATGCTAAACATTTGTATGCCCCTGCTTTCTTTGAGCTGTAGATCACACTTTTTAAAAAATCTCTTTTACAGTGCAAATATTTGCAATAAAAAATTATAATCCTGGCTATCAATTAATTGTAGTTAATGCATGCAATTAACTCAAAACAAATTAAAGCATTACTTTTCTTAACAAGCATTAACTGTGCACCAGAGCACCATGCTGAGGGAGATGCTGTTCCTTATTTCTAGGGCAGGGATGCTCTTTCTCCTGCTGACCTGCTCCGCTGCTGCCCCAGCTTCCTTACCTCACCCCCATGGAACCACCCCTGAAAGTTGCTCCATTCCAGGAGCCTGCTTCCTGTCTGTTGCACAGAGTGGGCATGGGGGAGCTGATGTTGGGGCAGGCCCCTCCCCTGGACATATAGCCAGTCACTGCTGAGCTAGGGTCAGAAAATGGGGGAGTTTGTTGCTACTCCTGGCTCAGGTCAGGAATGAGTGCTGCTGACATTAGATTAACTGCTGCTGCTGACTGAAAAAGAGTTTAGGCTCCTACCTGGTCTGCTTAAAGAGACAGCACTCTTCTAACACAGACACACACATACCCAACACCAAAAATATTTAAAGGAATTATATTCTATTGTTGTTAAACTGTGCGATTAAAACTGCCATTAGTCACGACTATGTTTTTAATCCCTCGATTAACCGTGACTAATTTTGACAGTCCTAAAATTAAGCATTTTGGAATTATTTCCTTTTTTTCAAGATAACATAATTCAGCTCTGCTAGGATTAGCTGATGGCGCTGACAAGTAGGTGAGGTAAAGTGGAGAAGCAAAATCATGTTTGTCGGTTGCAATTGCTGGAAGAAGACTCTGATTTATTAAACACAATGTTAATGAGATACACATAATATATGTTTAGGGACTGATGCAGCAAGATTCTTAAGAACATGCATAGCTTGAAACCCATACAAAACTTTAAGGCTATTGCTGAATCAGGGCTATGCAGTATTTAAATGAAAATCATCTTTATTTTCATTCTCTGACATGTCTCCTCCCCAGATTCCCATTTTCCAGATTTCTCTGTATCTTTTCCTAGTGACTGATGCCCTTTCCTATCAATTTGTCTGATTGGGATGAATGGAAGTAGGCTTCAGAATGGGAGCAGGCCAGAATATTCAATATAGACATTTCTGTCCCTTTCTCCCCAATTCCATGTCTCACTCGGTTGAAATACTGAGATAAAGATAGGGAGCAAGGCAAACTGAATAGGACAGTAGTAGGTGAGATGAAAGTAATATTGTGGGTTTGAGGCTTTCGTGAAGTTATTTTTTACTAAAGGTGTAAGGTTGTGAGTGCCAGTCCATGGTATGCAGTTTATTAAAGAATAAGTTTCATATAAGTTGAATAGCTGTTATAATAATCAGTAATGATAATCCATAAATAAAACACTTACTAATCATTTTCCCAACGGTATTACATTTAGTTCAACTGAACACATGACATATGTCTATTGATTTGTTTTATTAAAAAAGGATTAGTATACATTGTACGAAAACTCTATGGAAAACACAGATTTGACTCAGCAGAGGTATTGGTAGTAATCAGCTCAATGTAATTACTTAAAGCAGCTTTTAATATGCTTAGTCTTGAAATATTCATGATCATACTTAAAAACAAGCATCAGTGTTATGTTTTCCCATAACAGCTAAGACATTACTCGTGAATTGCTTGTGCTATGTACTTACAAGCATGATAATTTAGTACCTTTATGTACTGCTGCAATGTGAAAGTGGGAAAATAAGTATAGCCTGTCCTCAGGTTCTACACTAGCTTTTTCTTATGTCAAACCTTTTGATTCCCATCTAAGTTACACCATCAGTGTTCATGAGACCTCATCACTGACTCTTCTTCTGGAAAACCATGAGCAGTGCTAATTCATGAGTATGTCTGACATTTGAGACACTTGTTTTCTACTTAGCTATTTCTCAGCTGGTGTAAATCAGTAGAGTTCCATTGAAGTCAATGGAACCATTTCAATTTCAACCAGCTGACAATCTGCCCCATATATATTTTTTTCTTTTAAAAAAGTATGTAACGGACATACAATGTGAAAACCAGAAATAATGTGTTTTAGAGTCTAGGTGTGTTAGGGCTCTCAGAGAGAGATTTGTGGTATTTCACCAATGGACCCATATCTTTTCACTTACTAGAAACAAACAGTCATGTGTTGCTCTGGTAACCTCCTACCCATGGAAGATAGAGAGAGGTGAGGAGGAGGTGGAACTATGAACACACCTCCCTCCACATTAACCAACAGATCTGACTGAAAGTAAAGAGAGCGTGCGTGATGTGATATCTTGAGGTCTACCCAGGCCAAGAACGTGGTGTTCACCCATGTTCCGTCATTGGCCACCTTATAACTCTAGGCCTCTTAAGGCTGTGCATCTTTGGTACAGGCTTCTGAGCCCAATGGCTTGCCAGCAGCCAACAAGCCTCATGTTGGCTTTGCCCAATCCAGTTATTCTTTGCAGGCTGACCTCAGAGACCTTCCAGCCCTGAGTTTGCCCCAAAGTCATCCAACTGCATGGACCAGTCCCTCTCACTGTATCCTCACAGAGAAAGTGTTAGGTTGGAGTGTTTTGCTGTTTCTGTACAGGCAGTACCTGTCAACTTTCTAGAAACAAATACTTTACTAAATTTACACAGCACTCATGATTTATAATAAAAGCAAAATAAATTTATTAACAAAAGAATATCAGTTTTGTGATACCAATTAAAAGACAGAAAGATAGAAGTGGTCACAAGCAAAAAAATTGAAAATGCACATCTAAAAGTCTAAAACTTAATCTAGTAAGATACAGTCTTCAAGAAGCTCTGTCTTACCTACAATCTTCTTTCTATCTTTTCACTGGCCAGTTTGGCCAGGACCCATCACAGAGATTATATTACTTGGTTTCTTAATGTGAAAGATAAAGACAGTGTCTTTCTCTGCTCTTCATATCTCCCAAAGAGTGCTCTTTGTCTTACAAGCCAAGAAGGTCTCCTGGAGATTCAAACTCCTATGTCTCTCTGGGGTGCAGGAGCTTTTCTCTCAATTCTGTCTCTCAAGTTCAGGATAGCTCCTGATGATTTAGTTCAATGACTGTGTTTACTGCTAATATGTACAATTACATAAACACACATTCATTTTTCTAGGTCAGACCTACATATCACCTTTACCTAGGCTAGGCTGTCTGGTCCTAAAATAGTAACATCATATAGAAGGATTTCATAACTTCACATACAAGTTTAACACATGCATTTTACAATGCTGTTAATAACCATGTCATTAGCTTTCATCTGATACCTCAAAAGGCATATTTTATATAAACAGGATTGCAATAGTGTCTAATGAATAGAATAGAATAGAATAGAATAGAATAGAATAGAGGGGTGTCTCAGTATCATGGGGTCTTGTTTTCACCACTGGAGAGATGCCTTCTGGCCTTATCTGGTGATTAGCTCTGCCAGGCTAACACCTCTTCCTGTGGTTGCATTTTGTCACTCTTTCAGAACTCAACTGTTCTTACTTCATGGCTTAGTCCCCAGCCCGGTCACTGTAGTCCTTCCTTTCCAGGATAGCAAAGCCTCTCAGGACTCACTGCCCCAAGCAGCCTTCCTATTCAATGCTCCTTAACCATGCCATTTCCCAATGAATGGTAGGAGAACCCAGGCCCCCTTACTATACTGGGTTCCAGCTAGGCACCCTACAACAAGCAGCCGAGGTCTGCCCAATTCTGAATCTTACTGCTGTAACGGCTGCCTCTTACCTGGCCTTCTCTCACCCTGAGAGAGATTGCAGCCTTCTCTTTGCAGCCCCACTTGCTCTCAGCTACTGGACTTTATACAGGCCTTTTCTGTCCTTGTCCAACTAAGCCTCTTCTATAAACATCACTCTCTGTCTCCTCCTCCAGGTGCAGCCTGGATGATTAATTTGCCTACCTGGCCACTGTAACCTCTTCAGGTTTTGTGTAGACACCCCATCACATCAGGGTCACAACACGTTACACCATCCTTGGTGGCAATATAATGTGTACGCTCCCCTTCCACAATGGGAGTTCTGCACCATCCTCAGGTCAAGAGCTTAACATGTATAATCCCCAGCTGAAGTCTCAGTATGTAACATCAGAACCAGCCAGATCAGATTCTATTCTCTGATGCTGTAAATCTAGAGTAATTATATCAAAGCTTTTCAGATTTGCACTAGATAACAGATCAAAATATGACCCATGGTTTCTAAAATTAAATGTAGAAAGAGACCTATCAAGTTGTAGCTCACATCATATGTCAGTTAGATGATTTTTAGAATTTATTCCTGGAGAAACAACTATAGAAGGGATCATCAGTCTATGAACTTTATTAAATACAGACCAGATTCTGACATGTTTATTTATATTAAGTAGTGCCATATTTTGCCAATGGTTCCCATTATTCAGTGGAGCCTCTCATTATGCAGACACAATAAAGGTCTGAGAATCTGGCCTTAAATTTACTAACTCTTGGCTGGCTTTTAAAATCAAAATGGAATGATTTGGAGGATGATTTACTGGCAATGTGCACATGAAAGGCTTAAAGCTCCATAGCAGAGTATAGCAAGTGAACTACTCTTTGAAACGTTTCTACCACATGTCAGAGGATTCTTGTGCATCTTAATTAGCATATTAGAAGTCTATTTCTAGAACATGTGTGGGAGTGGTCTGATTAATTAATGATTGTCATTTAGCCTTGTATCAGCAGAATTTAGATATACAATATTAGAAACTATATTTTGTCTAACCATAGCAGTTGGGATAGTCTCTTGTAATAGCACCTCGTTCCAGGAGCCAAGACTATAGAACTTTTTACTAGAGCCAACTTACTGATGTTTTGAAAGTTACAAAGTCATCAGGAATGCCAAACATTTTTTAAAAACATACTAAGGGATTATTAAACACTATTTAGGATGGACAACAATACTACATTGCCAATGTGCTTAAGCAAATAAATGAACAAAAATAAACTAGAACACTAATACCGATGGCAAATTGTTTTCCCTGCTTTAGTTTATTCTAATTCATTATTGTAATCCTTTGGCTCTAGTTATTTCTTTCATTGGATAGGAACAATACATGAACACTCTGAACATCTGCAAGATGTTAAAGCATGTAGGCACCAAAAGCTTTTAAATTTTTCTTCCTTCTTATGACCGAGAGAACAACTCCTAAATGACATCCCCAAAGATCAGGAGCTGCAATAAATTGAAACATTGTGTATTGTTTCAAACACCATCTGCCCTATAGCAATCTACTAATTTCCCCGAACATTACAAAGGGTGGCCTCAGATACAACCGATCTTCCTCTTCCTCACCTCATAGAAATACTTAACCTGGTAAGGAATTCTGTCTTCTTGTAGTAGTCTTTTTTTAACTGTTGGCCTCTTTATAAACTCTACATTGCTGACTAAAATAATAGAAGGCTACATAAAGGGAGCAACACAGAGCCTAGAAAAACCACAGAAATGCCACTGCAATCCACAAGGCCTGTCTACGGTCCCAATTCAATTAATAGAGAGATAAGAGCTAGAGAATTTGATACACAAAAGCCTGCATGCTAGGCAAAGAGCCACCTAAGATAGCCAATGGAAGATGAAAATGAAAGGGGTGTCTGCTAAGCCTTGCCCCCCTCTCACAAATCAGCACCTATCTCTATTTAGCAATCCAGAAACAGGAAATAGCCACCCAAAGTCAAGTGATTTTGATCCCTGAGGTATTTCTTGCAGGAATGAGTTAAGTGTCTGCCTCATTCCACAAAAAACAGTCAAGAGATGGTGGTGTGCATCCTATTATACCTTTTATCCTATTGGCTGGAGGACTCACCTTGCATTTACAAGACATAGACTTAATTCCCCCCTCTCTGCTAGAACGAGAAAAAGGATTTGAATAGAAGTCTTCTACTTCCCAGGAGAGGGTTCCAAGCAGTGAGCTATGGGATATGCTGATGTGGACTCCCTCGGCTGCTCCTGTTGAAGCTGTTCCACTATGTATAAATAGTGAAAGAGAGATTCGAGCAGAGGCACAGGACCCAAGTCTCCCATCTCCCAAGTGGGTGCCCTAAACACAAACATAATTCTTCTCCCTTTCTCTGGATAAATATTTAAATAGGTATTGAGCCAGGAGTAAGGGTGAGCAGAGAAAGTGAAAGAGTTCAGCTAAAACCATCACTACCTAATTCATCATCAGATGTAAAGACATTTAAAGAACCTTACTTAGATAATTTACTCAGTGATATTTAGAGGAGTTGTAATGCCATCAGAGATGCTTTCAGCCTCATTCCATGCAAAATTGTCTTGAGAACAGACTTCCTCATAACATCAGATTCATTATTTCAAGGATCATTTTCATGCCTGATAGGAGAGGGAGCAGTAAGAGATCATTCTTTGAACAGTAAGAAATCGTGGATCTGTAGATCTGAGTATCAATCAAATGAGATGAAGTAGATGAAGAACAAATTCTTCTTTACTTAGAGATCAAATATTTCCACATGCAACTGGTAATGAGCCAGAGTCATTTTTACAATATGGATAAGCTGTGGGAAGCTCAACTGAACACACTCAGACAGCTGTGGGAATCTAAGAAACTTGGATTTAAAAAAAAACAACCCATAATCATTAAAACCTGAAAACTTGGAGAATATTAAACAACTTGAAGAGGATTATCACAAAAGAGGGGCTGAGCAAACATTGAAAGGAGAAATAGAATTTCAATAAAATATATAACAAGAAAGATTATGCTTTATTTTGAACAAAGCAAATTTTTTTTATAAAGATGGCAACAAGAATTTCAAAGTCCTAGCATGGAAGTTAAGTCACAGAAGTCAGAAACAAGAATTTAAGTGCTAAGATTTATTCTTAGCTCAATAAATGAAACCTTTGGAGTCTTTTTTATGGATGTGCAAAATTCCAACTTTTAGTTAGCAAAAAATATGTTTACATTATCTTTCTTAATATTAAATAAGGGGAAAAGACAAATATATTTGCAAGACATTGAGGGATAGAAAAGCCATCAAACACTAGAGAGTGGTAAATGTCCTGGTGAATATGTGACAGAAAAACATTATTTTAAAATGGACCACTGCTGCATCACTCCACGGACAGAGCAATATTACAACTATTATTACATTTTATGATAGGGCCCAGGAACCCCAACCCAAGAGCAGGGTCCCGTTGTGCTGCATGCTGCACAGGCACATAACAAAAAACAGTCCATGCCTCAAAGAGTTTACAGTCTAGGGCAGGAGTGCACAACCTTTTTTTGGCCAAGGGCCAAATTGCATTTTCTAAGGCCACTCGAGGGCCACAAATGCAACGTGCGGGGGGAAGGGGGGCCACGTCATGTGATCCCCCTGCTTGCTCCACTCCCAGAGGGCTGCACAGAACATGCTCATGGGCTGCATATGGCCCAGGGGCCGCAGGTTGTGCACCTCTGGTCTAGGGGCAGACAGAATGAGTCAGGGGGACAAAACAGACAAACAGGGAGGGGAAAAGCACGAAGCTGTATGAAGAGTCTGACAGCAAGATAGAGGTCTCAGATCATTCTTGCCTATCAGTGCCTGAATCACCGTGGGGTGTTACTCCCCTTTTATGTGGGTCTAACTCAATGGGGATTCCACCTGATTATCTATATCAGTTTGAAATATCTTATTATATATAATTTTGCAATGCTGGGTTTTTGTTATGAAATTTACCATTTAACAGTTCCTTCGAGTGTCCTTACGTGTAAACACCCTGCAACAGACTATTTGTTTTCTACTCTGATCACTTGAACACCTTAATGTTAGAGAAGAGTAATTCAAATGTCAGGATGGTGCAGAATCAGAGTCTCTGCTTCCCTTCACCATCCATAGGGAGCTGACTGGCTGCAGCAATCCCATTTGTACAGGTAATAGGCTCCAACAGGCCAGCTTCAGGGTAAACCAGTTTATGGGCTCCAGAAGGGACTTGTGGACCATGCAAGGAGAAATTAAATCATCACAGATTGAATTTACCCTCTTCTACACTTTGATTTCTCCTTGTAGGGTGGTAGGATTCAGCACTCTCCTAAATCATGAATTAAGTGGGAGAGGGGATAACTAAACCTGGTTGTATGGTGTGAGGCCATTTTAACCCATCCATGGATCAGTTAACGTCAAGTAACTTGGGAAGAACAGGCCTGTCCTCTCCTCGTATATTAAAGTTAATAAGGTCACAGGGAGTCTCCTTAGATCAATTGATAATTTCATTCTTCTGCATTTCCTGCTTAATTTCAGAATGTCAGGATTCTTGATGATGATTCAAGTCAGATCTCAAGAATACAGGTTACACTAGTACATAATATTGCCCCATCAGATTTAGCACCTGGAAGCTAAACTGGAAGGGGAAAAAAAAAAGGAATTACAATGGAATAAACTGAACTATGGTCTGAAAAATATGATCAAGAGCAATTTTAGTTTATTTCTCCAGAACAAACATTGGCCTCATGAGCAGGGGGCTGGACTAGATGATCTCCTGAGGTTCCTTCCAATCCTAATATTTTATGGTTCTCTCACATGCTGGGATCTGCTAAACCTCAGTCTTCTGGGTGTAACAAATTATAGTTTTATATCTTGATTACCTGCTCCAGCTGTCCGCCTTACCTATTTCAAGTACTAGTACCATCCATCTCAAGGTTTGTTGGAGCAATTAATTGCTAATGATAAAGCCCTTATGGAGTTTTGCTAATTGCCAAATGGCACATGATCTAGTAACACCTATTAATGCGACCAGGATCTTCCATTAAGGGTGAATTCAGAATACCAATTAACAGAATCATAGGAGATTTGGACGCAACTAAAATATATCTGGAGTTTTGACAACTAAGTTGTATTAATATGTTAATTTTTGGAATAAGTGCTGCAGAAAAAACTTACTTTCAGAAACTGATTGTGGAAAATGTCAACCCAAAGAAAAAAAGATTTAGAATGTTCTGAGAGAATGAAGACATGGCAGTTATAATGGAAATTGATTTGCATCTTCACTACATCAGTCATTACAAGCACAGCCACTAGCATAATAATGACCCAGTCTCTACATATGTTGGGTGGGGTCAGAGATGTAGGTTGAAGGATAAGAAATAGATTTTATGTTCAAGGAAATGCATCATACACTTCCTCCACAGGCTGGGCCTTTTGAAATCTTCAATTACCATATTGAGTCACTCAAGAAGAGTGGAAGATGACAGGTTTCAAGAATTAGTTAGCTGAAAGGAAAGGAGTGGAGTTTTTAAAGGGAAAAGTTCTGTAATGAATCTAATAGTCTACAGGAAGAGAGCATCTGGGTACTCATGGAAATGGAACATATGGTAATGTATTCATAAAAGAGTGAGATTTGTATTTTTCAATATGCTGAGAAATATAGCCGCATATAGCAGCTTAAGCATGCACTTTTTTTCCAAATGTCTATAAATATTTATCAATGATAATATATGACATAAAACACAAATGCATATTTGAATAAGCAAGTGGTAATAAGTATATAAGTAGTAGAGTGATACATTAAAACTCCATTATACAGCTGCTGTTTACAGAGGTGGAACCTGGGATAAAGTGGTTTATAAGGTTGACTGAAAGACTCAGAGGGAAAGGTTATCAGGATGAGCTATCAGGTGATTCTTGTTCACTTCAAATTGAGATGTATGGCTAAAGCCCTACTTTTGATGTACAGGCAAAATATTGCATTATTTCTATAACAAAGGGCCTAAATCAGCTATACTACTTGCCCTTTGAGTCTAGATCATGTTTTAAACTGCAGTAACTCCGTATACAGCCAGGAGAGAAGCCATCCAAGTAAGCAAAGAAATGACCATTTTTGTGGGCAAAGTTGGTGAATTTAATGACAATCATGAATATGGATGGTGTGTCTTGAATGTTTTGAGCAATTTGTATCTTGCATCATCATTCCAGATTGACAAAGAGTTTCAACCTTACTGATGGTGATGGGCCTTTAGACATTCTGTGACATGCTACCTCCAACTTTGCCTGGAACTGCTACATATGCTGCAATTACTGCAGCAATGCAGCAACATTTTTCTCCTAGTCCTGCCACATTGATGATGGCAGCACTATATAGTAGAGAAAGTGAAAAGTGGAGAGTTGATAGCACAGTTTGTTGCTGCTTTAAGGAAGTTGCAGAGATCTATCAGTTCAGACAAACATTAAGTGATGCCCTATGTGATCTGCCTGTCTCTGGATTATGCAATGACCATATCCAAGAAAATCCAAAAGGCATTACATTCAAAAAGGCTGTTGAGGAGGCTGCTGCCATGGAAACCTGAAAATGATTCTTTGGACTTGAAGGTTAACCAAGACATTCATTTAACAAATTAGTGAGGCAGCAGGCCATCGGAACATTATGAATTTCCATGAGGCAGTTGTGAACAAACTACATATGCTGAGAAAGATTGCTGGGTATGCCAGGTTATATACAAAAAGTGCCAAAAGAAAGGACACATTGTCACACAGTTCACTGATCAGCAACATAGAGTAATCATACATCCAAGAAGATACCTATGAAAGATGGGAGTCAAGAATTCATAATGTGGAAAAAATCACGAGCTCTAGTGACATTGACCAAGACCTAATGCTACAGATATTACCAGAAACTATAGTCAGAGATGGCATCTGGGTCACATCCTTGATAAAAGGAGTTCCTACAAGAAAACAGCTTGATACTAAAGCTACTAAAGTTTCATTGATTTCAATATCTACCTATCACTAGACATTGTCACAAGTACGCCTAAAAGAAACCTCCTTGGTTTTAAAGACAAAAAAAGTTTGTTCCAAAAGGGATGTTCCAGCTGAAATTTCAGCTAGGTGGCGAATCAGTTATTTTACTTTTGTATGTGATTGAAAAAATTATCCACCATTATCAGGCAGATCCTGACTTGTGAAATTTAAGGTGAACGTGTAAGTACCACATGATCTTCAAGAAATACTGCACAGAAACTCCAAAGTTTTTGGAGACAAACACAAACAGATGAGCCATGTACCAGTGAAGCTCACTGTTAAGTCTGACATTTAGCTGAAATATTGCAAACCTAGAGTTGTGCCTTACATTCTGGGTAGAAGCTGATTTGAACTATTTAGTGGACATTGGAGTCTTGTCAGCAGTTTCACACAGTGAAAGGGGCCCTACCCATTGTAACGGTGGTCAAAGAGGACAGTTCCGTCCCACTTTGTGGACATTTCAGAATAACACTGAATCCAGTTTTACATGGAGACCAGTACCCACTACCTCATATTGAAGGTTTGCTGGTCTTAGTGGTGGACAGTGTTTCAAATTGGTTTTTCTCAGTGCATACCTACAAATGAAGACTTATCCAGCATCTTGCAAATCTGGCTTACATACAGCACTCCTGAATTCTTTTTAAAAGGCAATTTATTCATCACACCAAAATGGCTTCCTTGGAGCTCAGACTCAACTGTGTAATTATATTGCTACCCAGAATTTTAAATACTCTAAAAATTGTATATACATTTATTAATGTTAAATGGGTAATTTTGAAACTTTGTTGGCTTGATGATTTTAGAAAGTACCATATAAAAGGTAAAATATTGAATAATTGAGTAATCACTTGCCACATCCTATTTTGTTTTAGATTAAAGGCATTAGAAGTTTAAAAATTAAATTGTCCAAAACCATAAATTATAATAAATGATTCTACATTTTATATTACTTAAAACTACACATTAATTTTTTTTAAAACTTGATTAGGGGAAAATATTGCTTACTGGCTATGGCCACATTTCACTCCTCTCTAAAAATTTTCTGGATGAATTTATAAAACCTTTTAAAATTACTAATGAGTGTGCTGATGAAATCCCAGCAATTCACGCATGAACACTACTGTACCAAACAAAAGTTTTTAAACTAGAGATTTACTAGCTCGTCTATGGGACAGATTCTTTGGTGCCTTTCATACGATGTGGTCCCTTATAGCAGAGCAAAGTGGTGCAGTATGCTACTGTTCTTTAGCAGCTTTGATTTGAGTATCCCAGGTATAAAAACTGGGGCTCTCTTGAAATTGGAACTTAAAAATTAGACCAATTGATGATGATTAAACAGTAAATAGAATTAACTAGAGTTAAGCATGTTAGTTATAAAAATGGTAAATGCATTAGACAAAACATTTCATATATACAAAATTTCCTCCTCTCTAATGCAATTTTTTTCCCTTTTTCTTCTAGAGAGGGAATTCATTTCTCTACTTTTGAGCAAGATACACCCCAATGCATATGATAATCTGGAGGGATGCTGCTTATAAACCCTATGCTATCTGGGAGGGCGGTTAACAAGTTGCTGCGGGCTCAATCAGCTCTATCCCAGAAGTAAGTCTGGGGAAAGTGGTGAAAAGAGGAGAGCACAGCCAGGGACACTGACAGCAATTCTGGGCCCCAACATAATTTTTTGGGGCCCAGTACAAATTTGAAACACAGCCCCCTGGCAATGGGGGTTGCAGCCTGGGCTGGCCCCCCCTGCCTCTCCAGGCCCCAGTAAAGTGTACCCTCCCCCCACATGGGGGCCCTGACCCCATGGCAGACCAGTCAATGCCCCCAGAAGGGGATGGCTGAGATCTGAGTTGACATCTACTGGAAGTTTTTATCTATTTATTATGTGCCATGCAGATGCTCAGGAGTGGTATCTGCTACTCATCTTCCCAGGTCCCCTAATAAATAAGCCCAGCTCATGGGAGGGGCAGGGGCCTTGTGGGGAAGGGAGAATATGTATCTTTCCTTCCAACTGCCTAGGCCCCTTTAAATCACCAAGCCCCTGAGCAATTGATTCCTTTGCCCTCTCTCCTCCCTGTCAGCGAGATTGTGGTGATCAGTTAAACCTGGAGCATGTGAGAGGAAGCCAGCCAAGCACCTGAGAGGGAGACTACTCAGTGCACTCATCCTCACTCTCTTCTGTCTCATGTTTAGCCATGGCCATCCCTGATGCTTCCAAAAAAGGAGACCAGAACCTAAACATAACTCCAAAATACATGTGGAGGGTGGAGGGGGGAAGATCCCTTCCACCCTTTTAAATTGCCTGGCCCCAGAGCAATTACCTCCTTTGCTACCCCAGTCAGCAGGCCTGAGCACAGCTCAGCTGGTGAGAGGAGAGCAGATTGCTAGGTTGTACTCTATGAGAGAGTCCTGGCTGGAGCCAGGATGGGCTTGAGAGGTTGCTGCATGCCAGAGACTCCCATGGGGAAGGTAGGCCTGATTTGTTTGATTTGTCACTAATTATTTATCTGCTGGTGCTAAGTAGGTCAGCTGCAGGTGGTGCCCTGCCTGGAAGGGCAACAGCTAAATGAAAAACCATTGGTTTCCTTACACCAACTGTGGACGTGATGGTGGTTTGTCCTGAATCCAGGAGTGATCTGTTAGCACCTGCATAAGACAATTGTCAGGTGGAATTTCTTTCGTTGATAACATCACCGTTTATCCAATCACTTTGTGACTGTGGCCCTGGAAACTAATTTGTCTGCTGTATTGGTATAGCTGCAACAATCATATAGAAAGAACTCCCATGGTGTCCGACACCATCAGATGGTCCCGGGACATCTACATCGAGCATATCATCGGGCATAGATAGTACCAGAAGGAGTAAGGGTCCACCTCCACATTTACCACCAGGGGGCTCTGCCATCCCTCTCCCCCCACCTCTCTACACGGGAACATATTTCCTTATGGATTCTTGACCCATCCTACCTATTTGCATTCCGGGATAACCCACCCTCAATGTCATATGTGCTCCCCTTATCACCACACTCAGTATCCCTCCCATATTTAGCTGTTTATCCTGAATCTCTGACCTCTTGTTTCTCAGCCCTGTAGTCTTTTGACTCCCCCCATCCAGAATACTGTAGATCATGTACTGGTCGTACTTCCCATCCTTACCTTTACCTGTTCCTTCCCAAATGATCTGTACTGTAAACCTGGATGACCAATCACTTCCTTATCTAAAACCATGTCTGTTTGACCTTTTTTTTTTTTATAAGAACTCTTCAAATGCGATTTCTCTCACAGTGCTCCCTCGCCCCACCCCCATTTAGACACTTACCTCTCTTCAGTACTGTAAACAGGCAAAAGAGAAAAGTGATTCAATAACCATGAGTTTGTGCAACTGGGGCCAGGTAAAGCTAATAGAGTAAACAAACCACCTATATGTTGAACTAATGGGTTAGATGGTGTGCACAGCTAGTGTTCCACCAATGACGTGACCCACGAGCTGAAAGGCTGGGAGAGGATGTGCTACATCTATACTTAGATGTTCTTAGGAACACAGTTAAATCAATGTATGCTGGTGTAGCTCAAAGGAGATGTAGCAGGGGGATCTGGCCCAAGTGCTTCAGATTCAGTAGCCTGAATAAGCATTTTAACTTTAAGGCAAAGGGGGATTTGAAATTGGACTAAATCATTGTTAGAGGTGATGTGACCACCGAGTGTGGGGCGAAATAAGGAATCCCTCTCATCTGTAAGAATCGCAGTCACTTCCCCACAGGGAGCCGCTAGCTGGAAAGAGGGCAGGGAGAAGCAGGAGACTGCTCCACCAGTACATGGGGCAGTCAAGTTAGCCAGCTGTGTATGAGGGAACATGCAACAATCAATTAACGGGGTATTGCAGATGATTCCACCCACAGTGCAGCCAGTGGGGTCTCTGGCTCTGTCCTGAGGATTTTTCAGTCAGGTTAGCTTCCCTGAGTTAGCGTAACATGATTGCAATTCCTCCACAGAATGCAGGCAAATGTATTTTGAAGCCATTTGGGTTGGCTGTGCTGCAACCTAAACTCTCTCTGCTATTATGTCTTGAGATGCATTAGTCTGGTTCTTAAAAGTTCTTTTCAATAGAGTTATACTGCTAACACAGCTGAAAAATAAACCCTCTTTGCCATCAGGACAAGACCCATGGGGCAGAATCTTTCTTATTGCTTCCCCTTGGGTTGTATGATTCCATGTCCCCTTCTTATCTCTGGTATGCCAACAAGTACAATTGAGCTCTTTACAATTGCATTAGCTAATTAGGGACCTGATGCCCGACTTTATGTTGATTGGAACTTTAGTTCACAAGTAGGCAGTGTGCCCAATTATGGTTTGGAAGATCTTTTGAAAGTTCATGCTGGCCAAGATCTGAAAGATTTGCCCTGCTAGTTGCACCTTTGTTCTCCTGGGTGAAGCTGGGTACTTCTGGGGCCTATGATGGGATTATATTGTATCATACTGAAAATAAAGATTAAAAAATAACCTGATCAGTAAATTAGCTGGTTCCAATCAGCGAGCCAATGAGCAAACATGGAGAAACTCAGGCTTGCCTTCCGCTATCCTGCAGCAGATCACAGAATTGCTTTCTGGTGTGACTCAGCACTTTTCACCCAGGATTAGTGAACACTCAGCTGAATGAACTCTATGGCTATGTCTACACTGGCAAGTTAGTTCGAATTAAGGAAGCTTAATTCAAACTAACTAAAGCCATAGCTACACTAGGCTTTAATTAGTTCAAATGAAGGGCTTCCTTAATTTGAACTAATAAATTCGAATATGCTATTCGAACTAAGGGTTAATTTGAACTAGTTAGTTCGAATTAACCAATGTAGCCATGTTAGTTCAAACTAATTGCTTAGTTCGAACTAACCGGCCCATTAAACTCAATGCAATTCGCTAATTCGAACTAAGCAAGTGCCATGAATGGCACTTGCTGAGTTCGA
>ML685766.1:17677865-17716083 GCA_007922175.1 Pelusios castaneus
CACCACCCCTTGGGGTAAATCCTTCAGGGCTTCTACTCCCTCCCTGGTTTTCTTCCTATTCTCTCTGTAAATCCAGAGAGTGAATGCAGGCATCCACACTGCAGCTTCCTTCTGCCCTCACTACTGACTTTATACTAGCTTTGCCTTCTCCTGCTGGGCTCCATTCTCAGGCCACACCTGAGGACAACTGGCTTCCTTCTGAGCCACACTGACCCTTTCCAGGCTAGTGTGTGGAGGAGAGTTGGATCAACTCATCACAGGTGGTCAGTGGAAATTTGAATCTATATGCTACCATTTTAGCTAATAGAGACCACACAGCACTTTGAGAAAGTAGCATGATGTTATAGTCTTTTTGGCCAGCTTAGTGGTTACATGCTCACAACCATTAGGTCAGTGTACTAGGCAAGGGCAACTAGATAAACTCAGACTCTTCTGAAAATGTCATTGTCATGAGATGCACCTTTCCACACACCCCTAGGATATGATCTGTGTAATTTTCCTGTTCACCTTTGCATGTAATTGTGTAGTTTAATGCAAAATATGCCATGCAAGGGCTTTTTTGAATGCTCATAACATACTCTACATGATTGTTATGGTAACATGTTTCTTGCAGCATCATGTATGTGTACAGATGTAAAATTTGTCCGCATGGGTTTCACATGGCTCAAGGGATGGGGGGCAGACAATCAGAGCTATCTCCCAGCACGTAGACGGAAGGGCTGCATCACAAAAGCAATGCAAACTACGGGCTTCGGCCAGAGAGAGAAAAGTCACTTGACCAGGGAGAAGAGGAGAGTTTAAAAAAAAAGGAAAAGGAGATACTTGGAACTGTTCAGGGTTTTTGCCAGAGAAACTCCACCTTGAAACATCTCCATCTATAAGCAAGGACTGTGCCCTGCCCAAGGAAGGACAGAGACTGGCCAAAAACCATCACTGGCCAGGCATGTGGGTAAGATTGAAATGGACTACTAGAGTGAACTTTAGCTTAGAATATGTATTTCCTTTTCTTCGATAGTGTTAAAGTCCTAACAGATTGATTAATAGATTTTCTATACACTCACTTAAAATCATGTTTTAATCAAGAGACACAGTATGAATAGGTGTGGGCCTAACTGGGGACAAAAGCTGCTTGCATATCAGTTTCTTTGTTAAACTGACGGACCAGTATATATGAGCCTACAGTTATCTGGGAAGGGTCCTGATTCCTACAGGATGGGCTGGAGGTGCTCACTGGGGGACCACCCCCTGAGTGGCTAGTGAGTGCACATCCACTGCCTTGGATCAATTACATGCAGGAGGCTGGTGTGGGCTCACCCAGGAGTTGGGGTCCAAGTAGCAAAGCGGGGTAAGTCGGGATCAAGGAGTGGGTGATCAGGGAGGCACAGTGGTACACCAGAGCAGATTCCAGGAGTAGAACATGGCAGCCATGTGAGCTTTACCATGCATTAAAATGCTGTATCTGAAAAATACCACACATCTTTGTGTGGCACAGCAAACTGGACCTCAGCTGGGAAAAGTCTCATTTGAAAAAATGAGGTGGTAAAGTTAATTTAGCAATGAAAGTGCCAGCTCACCATTTTCCTTGGGAATGCTAGGCAGGAGTGATTTGTAGGCACCATGCCAGAGATAGTATTTAAGGAAAGATTAAAGAAGTGTAAGATGGCAGCTTTAGATATTTTTCAGGGAATTTTTCCCATGTGTATTAAATTGGATGGGAGAAAGAAGGGACGTGTTTAAGAGAGAGGAAGACAGATGATACTAAGCAGATTGATAGTCTCTAATAGGCCACACCTCAGTATACTTCAGTTCTGGATAGCTCAGTTACCTGAGCTCTGGAAGTAATTTTGATTTGTAGCTCAAACAAACAACTCCCCATTTTTTTAGATTTTATTAATTAGAAGCTATTAAATATTAACTTTGGAAAAAGGGCTTAAAATATCACCCCACCATCTAGACAATACCTTCAATAGGAAATGGTATAGAAAAGTGTGTTGAATTTACAAAACCAAGCAACATATACAACACTCCCGTTTTATCAGCCTTGGTTATTTTTAATTGGGTTAAACCTCTTTTGAAATTGGGGAATGTCACCATTGCCTTTCATTTAAGATAGTTGGAAGAAGCCTTTGAGCATCTTTATGTAATCTGCTGGCTGAAACAACAGGCACATGTCACTGCCCAAAACAAAGGCACTTGTGAACAGAGGGGGTTTGCTGGCTACTATTTTGTTGAAGGTTTGTGTGTCTGTGAAAAAAGCAGCAGGTAAGGAAGCAGCAGATACAGACACAGCAAGACTGGTAGGGTGGATCTGGAAAACAAAAAAAGCTTTGAAAGAGAGCTTTTTAGCTGAGTGCTTCAAGGTGTGAGCACAGAAACTGTCTCCTATTGTTTGAGTCCTACTGTGTTCAGAGAAACAGAACTTTTTATACTCTTTATAAATAAACAGGATTGCATCAAAGACACTTGACTCCATCATCAATTTCTGCTCCTAATGGAAAAAAACGTATGGGGCTCCAAACTTTGGCCAGCTACTTGGGTCAAAAAGGGGTAACTTTTTATTATGATTTAATTGGGGTTGGTCCTGCTTTGAGAAGGGGATTAGAGTAGATCACCTCCTGAGGTCCTTTCCAGCCCTAATCTTTTATGAGTCTATTTATTATAGTAGTTGGAAGTCCCCAGGAAGTTTGGAGCTCTACTGTGGCTCCTGCTGTATTTATAGTAAGACATGGTCCCTGTTCCAAAAACATTACAATCTAATGTCAAGAGAAGACTTATCAAGTGGGTTCAATGAGCAATAGGAGGAAGGACAAAAGTAAAATCCTACAGTGATATAGATTCATCAAATAGTGCATTGGCCAGTCAGATATAAATGTATCATTGCTGTGACTTCAGGACAAAATCTATGCCATTTTTTTTACCAATTTACCAAGAGCTCTGAAACCATAAGAACTAATTTACTGTTCATTTTTTGCAAAGTGCCTATGAAAGTCTCAGTCCTACAGCATGAATTATTTTATTACCAGCTGTAAATATCCTGTATTTATAGAACAATAGAACTAATGGTTACATATACAAAGCAATCACCACTTCGGAATTCCATTCTTAAGAGCGTAGTGCTGGTGAACCATGATATATGTGATAGATTTAAAAATGTTTCCAGCCATTTAAGAATGTAAGTGCTTGTATTAAACCACATTAGATGTTTCCACTCTAATTGTTGCTTGCTATCTTGATTTATGCCTAAATGCTGAGACTATATGATCAATCAATATCTAAATTTCAAATGCTTTCTTTAAAAAAAGCTACACAACTATACAGTAGCAGGCAGAAGTAGCTGCGTCACAGAGTTTTGTAATATGATTCTGAACTAACATTGTAGGAAGTACAAGATAAGGAGAGCAGTTCTGTTGCTAAAAGGAAGGCATAGGTCAACATTCTGAGTTGTTTTTCATGGCACTGCTTAGGTGGGGTGGGGGTGAGGTAATTTCTTTGTCTCCTAATGCAAGACATGCTATTGACCTAACACTCCCTGGAACTATAAGTGGGGAGGTCTAGCTAATACATGTGTTCGTATCCCATCACACCAAAAGGGAATAGTCATTAATTAGTCAGTTGGAAACACAGACCAGGCCCCAAGAGCTAAAACCATTATAGATAATCCCAACTAGATAAACAAATTGGCTATGTCAGGCAGTAAACAAAACTACTGGTTTTAGACAGGGAACATCACTTTGCAACCCTGAGCATCGCTGAATATGCCGGAGATTTCTTTGTAATACAAAATAATATCAGATATATAGGTTTTAAGGACATGGAGAGGGAATTCTGCCACCTTTGTAATCCCCTGAGGTAAAATGACTGAGTTAAGAACAAGGGGAAACAATCTCTTCTTGGGGGAGGTGGTTAAGCAGATGCAGTTGCTTTAGAAACTAAAGGAACAAATCTTGCAGACCACTCACAACCATTACTTACTCAGCACATTGGGGTCCAAGAATTTGCCATCGTCACTACTGGGCCCTTGTTTTCCTGATCTGGAATGGTGCTCTGATCAGAGCAGATGAGAAGAGGGAATAGGTGAAATCATCAGCTCCCTATCCATGTCCTAAGGATCTCCTGAGTTGTGAGCTAAGATTCCTCCAATATACAGTCTACCAGTATGTTAATATCCATAGCACCCTATTCCTCCCTTCTCTTTCCCTGTTTTTTTTCTTTTTTGTCTTCTCTCTAATAAGAGACTGCTAAGTAGTGTATTGTAGAATTAGATTCCCTAATAAGAGACAAGTCACCCAGAACAAAAGCAATCTTGTAACGTTATGCTGTGAGTAAAGCAATCAGCTAAAAAGTTATGCCTGAACTGCCCAATTCCAGAAAAAGTTTGCAAGGTTATCCAGTGCCTAATAAAATCACATATAGGGCCTGATACAAAGCCCAGTGAAACCAAAGGGATTCTTTTAATTGCCTTCAGTGGGTTTTGGATTACACCCACATCTTGCAAGTAGACACTCATCTACCATATCCAATCAAAGCACCAGCTACTTCTGCTTCTGAGTATGAACATAGTACCAGTGCACATTGCATATACGGCTCTACAGGTTTGGTTGGGCTGATTCATGCAACCACCTGTTTGACCTAACAGTAATCTGTCAGCTATCTGGAATCCACAGGGACTTTGTGTTGTCTAGCTGTGATGCCCTTTTCTATCTATAGCACTACAGAGAAAATGTAAATAGACAAACCTCACCTTGAAAAAGACACACTCTGAAGAGTGAACAGAATATTAGGAAGTCAGGATCCAAGTGTTAAAGATGTAATATAATGGTGAATAAATCTTCCTTGACACCTGGAATGAGGACAACAATGGTCCAAAGCCCATTGGATTCAATGAGATCCTTTCCATTGATTTTAGTGGGTTTTGGTCCTGGTTGAATATTTATGGCTTTCTTTCAAAAGTAGGGATAGATATGAGCAGAGGGTTCTTTATCAACAGCAGTTCATGTTAAGTGGTACTAATCTTTAATCTTTCACTTTATATGGTTAGAGAGGGATCTGTTTTCTTATTGCTTTTGGATAGATCTAAGAGTTAAGGCAATTCAGTAACTTCCTATGAGCTCCAGAAATCAAATATTAGAGACAGATATCTAATGTGATCCTGTTCCTTGTTCAGGATTCCTTGTCTGAGTGCCTTGCCACAGGGGCACAGCAAGCAAATACATTTCTGTTATTTACTGCTAGAAAAATTACAGTGAGCTGCTGAACTGATGTTCAATCCTTCCCAACTCTTTATTGCCATGGGAACATCTGCTGGCTATCACATATAAACTGAGGAAAAGGCTGACTTCCTTTCACAGCAAAGGCAGCAATGTGATTGATATCTTCCAATGAAATCCCACTTGACTAATCTGATACACATAGATTTCTGATGTAAGCATTTATTAATATTATTCCTTCAGGAATCAAAATGTTGTTGTCTGATTATATTATGTTAATCTAAGGTATGTCACTTTTCTGCATAGATTAAAAAGAGAGTTGTCTTATTAAACTTTAAAATTAAAAAAAACCAGAAACTAGTTTATTATAAGATATTGAACCTTTCCTGTTTCTGTGCCTTTCATGTTACTGGTTTGGTCTTCGTAAACTTTTCTCCAGTGTGCTGTCTTTCATAGAATTGTAGGGCTAGAAAGGACCTTGAGAAGTCACTGAGTCCAGCTAGGACAAGGAGTTGGTATTTTAAAGTCCTTACCAAACTCCACTGAAATATTGCCTCTATCCACTTGCTCTGTTCAAGCTGGTCCTTATTATTGTGTTTCTTGAATGAATGCTATTTGACCGAGAGAACGGATTAGATCTCAGGTATTAATTTAAGGAATGAGACCCTCAGCTGAGGAAATCAGTGGAATTACATTGATTTGAATGAGATGAGATCAGACCCTAAATATTTTGGGCTACATTGTACTTATAGGCACAACTCTGAGCAAGGGGTGATGGGCAAGAAGTACCACTCTAAAACCTGAGACAAAACTCCCTCCCTGCTTACTTTTTGGCCTGGGGGAGAATATACTAATTTGCTGCTGACCTATACCAGGGATAAATTACAACAGCCTTTGTACCAGCTTGACTGTGTTGGCTGATGAATCATGAGGGATTGGGCAAATCACCAGCTACTCCCCAGTCATATCCCTCATTCTTTTTATTGTCTGGGGAGCAAGAGTTATCAGGGATCCTCATCTACTTACGTTTTACACCTAGACCCATGATCTGGGTACCCGAACACAAGACTAGAAGAGGTGTTCATACTTACCTTTGTTATCCAGCTTGACATGTAGTCTTAGTCACAATCTAGACGATAGATGTTTGCAAAGAAATAAATGTGGGAAATGTCTGGAGACAGTTTGGCTGGCCTTTGTCATAAAGTATTATTGAGGCTATGCTTCTTTTTTTCATACCCTTTTATTCTTCCTAGGGTACAAAGCAAGTTGACAGTTAAACTAATACAGAAAGAACCCAATCCTGCTCTCCATGGGCCAATTTCTGCCTCCCTCACTCCTTCTGAGTGATATCTTACTCTGTGAGTAGCCCATTTACTTCAGGGTTGATATTATACCATGGTGCACCATTTTAAAGATACTTTATTATCTGGACTTCATTCCATATCATAAAGAGGTCTGTGATGAAATCCATTCATATGAAATAAAAAGAAAAGCTACCAATATTGTTGCTGCTTCAAACTGTAACTGCCAAGGAAGATTTGTTCACATTAGACTGCGCCTATAAAGCCTAGTTCCTTGAAACCCAATACCAGATTATACCATCTTATTTCTACTTACACCTTATTCATTGTTGAGCACATTATTTTATATTACTGGTCAAATGGATAGCATATATTTTCCACATATTTTTCAAATGGAGCATCCCCCTGTACTACTCACAGCCTTTGATGGGGCTAATGCCTTGTCCAAAATCCATTGAAGACAATGGAAGTCTTACTTTAAACTCAGTGGGCTTTGAATCAATCCCCTCCTGCAGGTGTAAGTGCTCACCATTATGAGGAAATGTTGCATAGCCTGGATCATAAATGGGAAAAGTATCAAGCCCATAGCATTTCATCTAAGTAGAAGCAAGTCGGGGGTGGTGAGGTAATTGTAAAAGTATGTGCCTATAGAGATTTCTTGAAAATATATGGCAGATAGTAAATACACATGCAAATAATATAAGGCCTAATTATTAATCCCTCACTTCCAGTCATGAGCAGTTGCTTGTATGAGTGATTCCATGGAAGTTAATGAGCTACTTCTGTGAATAGGTGTTCACCTGTGGGAATGAGAGTATGTATAGTGGCCCATAATATATTAATAATGCAATTTAAATGGGTATTGTCAAAAGTCCAAAAAGGAATAGTTCCACTCCCCAGGAGTAACTGTATGAATCAGGGCAAATTTGACTGGTGTGAACAGGGCCAGATTAAGGGGCTCTAAGGTCCCAGGCAGCCTGCCACTGTGGGGGCCCACTCCCATCATGGCGGCCTGAGGGCAGGCCAGTGCAGAGAGGCCCTGGAGTCAGAGGCTACTGTCTGCAGCGCTCCCAACCAAGCCCCAGCTGGTCTGCCCCCAGGGGCCAGATCAACTGACATGTGGTGCAGCCTCCAGTGCAGGCCTCCAGGGCCCTGAGCCCTTGAAGGCTGCTCCAGAGGCTGCACTATGCACAGCTGGCCCCACCCCTGGAGCGCAGTGGACATGTGCCAGCCTGCCCCACCCCTGGGGACAGACCAGCCAGCTCGGGGGCATGGTGGGAGTGCCGTGGAGCCCAGCATCTGGCCTCAGGTCCTTACCTCTTCCAGCACTGGCAACGTCCCCCAGAACACTCAGGCCCTGCTGGTGTTATGCTGGGCTAAGTATGGTGAAGTGGGGGCAGATCATGTACGGATCTTAGGAGCTGGAGCCCAGGACCCCCCCCCCCCTTTAGGGCAAGGCCTTAAGCTTCAGCCCTGATAGTTCTTGCGTTGATCTGGCTCTGGGTGTGAAGTCCAACAACCTCTGCTTTACTTCTTTCACTGTATATAGTCTAATGGAACATCAGGACTTCAACATTCCAATGAAGCAAGGAAGGTGCAATAGAAAGAAAATGTGAACCAGTCATTGAGGACGGGATTCTTCATGCTGCCTTAGCTCTTTTCAGAGGTAAGGGAGGGAATGGCCCACACAGAGGTGACTATTGTTCTTTGACGCGCACCCTACTAACTATGGCAGAAATTAGATATGCTGTTTTAATTTTCACCAGCAGAGAATAGGCACAGTGGAATTCTGCTCAGTCATATCCCTTATATAACACTCTATGCTGATGAACACAGGAGACCAGTAAATCCGGCCCCAAATCTGGTCATGGAAAAGGAGCCTTCAGGGTTTATCTTGCAAACATCTTGTTCCACAGGAGCAGAAAGAGAAGCAAAGTTGGACTTCCAAAGACTTCAAACGAGGCTCCACCATGACTTCCATAAACTGGTAAATTTGAATGAATTTCAAATGGCGTAGAGTAAACCCTCTGCCAAATATGTGAGGACAGAGAAAAGGGAAATAGAAGAAATAAAGAAATAAAATGAGAAAGGAAGTCTCATGAAAATAATGTCTGATGAAATGATAATGAATGCATCTGCTCACTATAAATTGTAACTCCTATAACAGTTAAACTAATTATCTTTACCTATAATTTTATAAATATATCATAGGAATGTTAGGGAATGTTGAATAAATTAGTTCTTTTTTACTGTTCGTTGCTTTAGTAACAAAGGATGATTATTCTGGGAACAATTAATTTCTTGATGCTGAAGTCAGATTTCACAGTAGTAGTAATGAATATACCTTTTAGTAACTAAGCATGCAATCAACTCCTATATCAACTCCACTTTATTTTGACGTTTACTGCTTCAGAGTTGTGGGAGCATTATGAAATATTTTGCATATCCTCTTAGTCTTTCAAAGGAAGTGGCAGAAGCCCCATTGACTAATCATTTAAAAGTAGAGAAACTAGTGAATGTATTAAGAACTACAAAAATATATGGGTGAGCTGGGGGTGGGACTACATTAGTGTTTCTTCAGTGGGGAGCACTATGCTCAGATGAATTGGCTGGAGTGTACATTTCTCCTCCCCAGCTGACTGGGGGAACTGGTGGGTGACATGCCCACTGATAGGTGGGGAAAAGTTGGAAAGAAATAAATTCAATTTTGGTGGGTTGCAGCAAGGAACCATGACTGGCGTTTGTAACCAATGTGTAAAAAGGCTAAGAACCACCAGACTAATAACCTACCAGAGCTCCTCCATTCATTGTTTTGAATCCATTCTTTTGAACAGTGTCGCAACCTCACCTTTCTCATTTAAATTAGTACTGGAATGTGAACCTTTGTGGTCAGTCATCAGCAGCAGGAAGATTTCGGCATACAAAGGCTCCAGTGGGGCCATTGCTGGCCTCCCACTTCACATCTCCTGATCCTTATAACAAATCAATTACTCTTTTCCCACACTTGGCAAGGTTTGATTGGTTAAAATCTCAACAACAACAACAAAAAATAACGTCTGGTGCAATCAACAAGTATGAACGTACTTGGGGATTTGTTTCTTTCCACTCATAAAGAAATGTCTCAAACTATAAATGAAAAAATACAGTGTTTTAATGACCAGTGTAGTTACTTTAAGTAAATATTTAGCACACTTTCCCTATTAATATCAGAGTTCCCACAAGGATCTCTTCTGGATCAACATCACTGTACTTCTTTTGTTATCTGCTCTCCACTTAGATGTTTTAATGTGAACTATATTTGTTAATCCCTCTCCTAATGCCTCACTACCCACCCCTTAATTAGAAATCTAGTTTGGTAGCTATCCTTCACAATATCCTGTGGAACGTTTTGGAGACCCACCAATAGCAGTGTATCGATCCAGGCCCATGATCTGTACACTTGGGAGAAGGAATAGTTAAAGGGTAACTAAAGGACAAGAACTCGATGTGAGAAAAATAGCTGAGGCGTGGGAAATCAAGGAACCAGCCTGGTAAACAAAAACACGGCGCGCCCACATGCCAAGGAACTGTAGCCAAATGACCGGGTCAGGGACTGAAGAAAAAATTGCTGACTTGGATGTGAGCCTGGTGATATGGAAAGCTACTGAGTACACAATTTATAGGGTATAATAATGGCTGTAACCTGCTAATAAAATGATTTTGTGCACACCTTAGCCGGAGTCCATGCCTTCATACACCACAGAACGTGGGTCAGTATTGATTTGATATCGGCAGCTGAGATTTATTCTTCAAAAGCTGTTTTCTAGTTTTTTTCTTTTACAGAGATATAGAGCTATATTGGTGGCTTGAGAAACATGAGTTTAGTACAATATGTTCTACTTGCAGCGATGCAATGAACAACCATAATTTCAAGGCCCAATGTATTTTGGCGTTTTACTTGCCAATCTTCCAAATCAGCCAAAGATGGTCCTGGAATATTTCAAGATGGCGCTGAGCTGACTTGTGTTATGGGATCAATGTGTGCCCCTACTCTAGAGTATTATTCACCATCCACATTTGTTTTACATGCTTCTTGTTACACAATTTATTGACTCAATTCACCAAGAGCGGAAGAGATTACAAGGCTAAGTCAGGTGTTCTCAAACTTCTTTTGCAGGGATCTCCTCTGAAAATATTTCAGGCTGTGATGCCCTCCCCCCAAAGTGATGATGCCCCCATGCCATGCAATTCTTCTCAGAGGTTGATAACTCACAACCCCCCACCCCCATAATAATCTCATGGTGACCCCAGTCTGAGAACCTTTGCCCTAGGTCTCTTTCACCAGTGAGAGCCTTTACATATGCTACTCTCAGCAGAGATTAAAGTTGCACTCCTTTGCTGGAAAACTCCAAAGGAGAGCTGAGCGAACACTTCTCGGGGTGCAGCTGCCAGAGGGAACCTGGTTGGCATCTTCCAGTTTCATCAGTGAAGAATCTGATGCATTATTTATTGTTACTTCCTTAGCTTCATTGTCCTGCTTTCTCCTCACAAAATATTTTATAGGGAACAATTCTAGGGCTATAGGCAGGGCCAGATTAACCAGCCTGGGGGCCCTGGGCTACCCCCTGACTGAGGGGACCCCCTGCCTGCATCCCACAGACTGCAGGGCTCCCTCTGCCTGCCCCCTGACTTCAGGGCCCCCTTTCTTGGGGGCTGGGGGTCCTGGTGCCAGAGGGCGCTCCTGCCTGGGCCCAGCTCTGACCATTCTGCCAGGGCATAAGGGGGGTGGTTGGCGCACAGCCCAGTGACCTCAGGCACAGCCTCCCAGGACCACAGGAAGTCCTGAAGGCTGCACAGCGGCAGACCAGTGGAGGCTGCATGTGACGTGAGCCACCTGGCCCTGCTCCCTGGGTGGAGCGAACAGGGGCTGGCCCGCCCTGCTCCACCCCTGGTGATGGGCCAGCTGGCCCAGGGGTGGGGCAGAGTACAGAGTCCAGCCTCTGGCTTGAGGGCCTTGTCCCCCCTCCCCCCAGCACTGGCAGGTAGGAGCGCTCTCAGCGCTCCTGCTGCTGTCGGATCACAGGGAGTTTAGGGGCTTGAGCCCAGGGCTCCCTTTTTGGCCGGGGCCAGGGGCTTAAGCTCCTAAAGCCCCTGTAATAATCTGGCCCTGGCTATAGGGACAAAGGATTTGCTGTAGTGGATCAGACCACTGGTCCATCTAGTCCACTATCCTATCTCTGATAGTGGCCATACCAGCTGCTTCAGAGGAATGTGCTGTAAGCCTTACAGTAAGTGGTAATAAATGTTAAGGAAAGTTTATTTCTAACCCCCATTAGTTGGAGTTGGTGTGAGCCCTGATGGTTATATTTTATTTTATTTTAAAAATGATCCTAAGGAGTGTAACTATAGAGATTCTCATTAGCTACATAAAGGTCTAATCCTTTTTTGAACTTTACTAAGCTCCTGGCTTCACTATTAGTATGTGACAATGAGTTCTACAAACCACTTATGCAGTATGTAAAAGAAAATATATTTTGGTTTATCATTTTACATTTATTGCCTTTCCGTCCCATTGAATGTACCCTGGTTTCTTTAGTATGAGAAAGGAAAAACAGAAGCCTCTATTCATTATCTTGTATACCTCTCTGATGTTTCCTTTCATTCATTTCCTCTTTCAATTAAACAGTCATAATCTTTTTAATATGTCTTCATTCTGATATATTTTAATGCCTCTAATTTAAGCCTGAAGTTACAGAAAAATATATTAGATGATCTAACAAATCTTTTTAAAACCAAGTTAGAGTGAATTATAATAATCATAGCTATGCTAAAAATTGTAATACTGTATCTAAATAGTGCTTTTATCCAATGATCTCAAAATGCTTTACAAGGTGTTTCCTTTTAAGTGGATTTGATTTCTTTGTTTGTTCTTACTTACTCCTCAGAAACTGGTGAATAAGTTGAACCACTGTATTAATCATCCCTAAAAGACATTTGACTAAAGTCCTGTGGCAATTGGGACTTAATTTTATAGTTGATCTAAGAGGTATAAAATTATTCATTTTGGTTTACTTTTTCTAAAAATAGAGTGATGGTGGTTTGCCGAGTGAGAAATAATGTTAGCAGTGTCAGGTGAACTTGTTAAACTTTGTCTTCTGAAACAAAAGCCAGATAAAACTGAGTGAGAGGTGTCCTGGAAGGCTTCAAATACTGATTTGTTAAAATATGGCCCATATGCTTCATCCTAGAAATAATGGGCTTCACGCTAATAGAGAGAAAAGGTTATCCAGCTTGTGATATTTTCGCTTTTTTTCCTTTACAAGAAGTATAGATGTCAGAAGCAGAGTCTTCCAACTGTGAATGTGCTCTAACAGATCTAAGAAAAATGTCAGTAATTCTACAAACTATCACTTGATTGCTTATTTCATCATTTCAAGTCACTTGCAAATAATGCTTTCAAAACACCACTTATGTGAAGAAAACTAGAGCTGTCTTCATTCAATTAAGATATCAAATCTTCATAAATCTGTGATATGCCCACATTTTGAATACTGCATGCTGATCTGGTCAACCCATATCAAAAAAGATGGATTGGAATTGAAAGGGGTGCAGAAAAGGGTAACAAATGATTAGATCTATGGAAAAGCTTCCACATGAGGCGATATTAATCAAACTGGACTTTTCAGCTTGGAAAACTGATGAATGAGGGAGAATATGCTAGAGGTTTATAAAATCATGACTGGTGTGGAGAAAATAAATAAGGAAGTTTTATTTATTCCTGCTCTAAAACAAAAACTAGGGTCACCAAATGAAATGAATAGGCAACAGGTTTAAAAAGAAAAAAGAAAATATTTCTTCACACAATGCACAGTCAACATGTGGAACTCCTTGCCAGAGGATATTGTGAAGGCCAAGACTATGACATGGTTCAAAAAAGAACTATAGAAATCCATGGAAGATACTTCCGTCAATGGCTATTAGCCAGCATATGCAAGGACTGTTGTTTGCCAGAGGCTGGGAATGGTCGATAGGATGAATCACTTGATGATTACCCATTCTATTCATTCCCTCTGAAGCACCTGGCATTGGCCACTGTCAGAAGACAGGATACTGGGTTAGATAGACCATTAGTATGTCTTGGGCCTTGTCTACACTTGCTGCCATTTTCAGCGGCACTCTAAGGCTATGTCTACACTTGTTAATTTAAGTTGACTTAGCATGTCTACTCTTAAATTTTAAGTCGACTTAGAGAGGACCCTACAAAGTCGACCTAGAGCATCCACACTGGATGGCTAGGTCGACTTGTAGGGGCTAAGTGGACCTGGGACTGGTGCACGGTGGCGGGGGGGGCACCCCTTGCCAAGTGCCAGGGGGCTCAGCCTTTGCCCCTATGTACCTGGTGTGAGACACCAGGGCCAGAGGGAAGCAGGAGAGTCGTTGAAGGCAGATATATAAGCCCCAGAATGATCCTGGCTTTGTTCCCTACAAACTGAGCAGGGTGTGGTTCTGGCTAATTAGAGGCACCTGAGACCAATCAGGGGCCAGCTGATAAAAAGCCTGGCCCCAGCAAGAGTGTTGTGGGAGGAGCAGAGGAGTGTTGGAGGAGCAGAGGAGAATTGGAGGAGCAAAGGAGTGTTGGAGGAGCAGAGGAGTGTTGGAGGAGGGCGAAGGAAGTAAAATAACGACGAAGAGAGGTAAAAGAACACCGAGAGGGGGAAATAGCCCTAGGGGAAGGAACTGTTGCTGGTGGCAGTACCAGCAGCGTATAGCTGCCTTTCCTAGGGCCCCTAGGCTGGGGCTCGGAGTAGAGGGAGGGCCCGAGCCCCTTCCCCCTCCTACTCTGTGCTGGCAGCGGAGTAACGACTGCCCAGAACCAGGGGCAGACAGGGCTTGCCTGGACCCCATAATAAGACAAAGCACAGGACCCACAGGGACAGAGTGGACTGATTTGTCACACTGGGTACAATGGGGCAAAGGGGGACAGGGACCCTGGCAGGGCATAGGGGCAGGATGGGCAGGGCTCTGCCCTGCCCTGTGGGGGGGCATGCCAGGCTCTCCCTGTGCCAGCCACCCTGGCAGGGAGAGCAGTGGGGAAGTCCTGGAGAGCCCTAAGTCGACTTAGAGTCAATTTAGGGCTACTCCACGTCTACACTGGCTTAAGTCAACTTTAGAAAACTAGGTTTTATAAAGTCGACTTAAGCAGCTGCTTAAGTCGACTTAAGGAAAGTGTAGTGTAGTTGCAGAGTAAATTAAGTCGACTCAAGCAAGCTTAAGTCGACTCAATTTACAAGTGTAGACGCACCCAAAGAGAGATACACAAGTTATATAAAATAACTTGCATATCTCCCTTTGACTCTCTAAGCTCACTTACCTCCCTGTTTCCACTGTGCTGAGTCGAAGGGAAAAGCTCTCCCTTTGACTCAGTGCGACTCTTCTTCCGGGGTTGGAGTTACTAAATCAAACTGCAGATTGATTGAGCAGGTCTTAACTAACTGTTCAGTTGAACCTGGAAGATGGAACAGACAGTGGAAAATTTGCCTCCGTCAGTGTAGACTTACACCGAGTATGGCTGTTCTTATGTTGTAAAAGATTTGGGCAATGTCAGGTATAGGACGCTACTACTATAGGATGCCCCATTTCTTTATTTTAGGCCCCAGTGCATTTTATATTATTAAAAATCTCTGTTTCAAATGTCAGAATATTATCTTCCATGCAAATAGCTCATCTATTATTCCAGGATAAACAGTGAGTGAAACTGCAAGTCACAGTGATATCGATATAGAACCAAGGAGTTATTTTCAAATCGCATTTGAGATTAATTTATTTCCTAGACTGAACCTGCATTATGCATCCTGACAAGTGGACTCAAATAGTTTAATTTTAAATACACAGCATTAGTGACTTACTGCTCTCAAAATATCTGAATTATGTAATCTGATAATTCCTGATTTTTTAAATGTGACAGTACTTTTAAAAATAGCAGCTGTTACTCCACCTCCAAGGTGTTAAGCATCCTCCTCTCCCATTGATTTCATTGATCAGGAAGAGGGTCCTTCAGGGGCTCCTTGAAGGTGCGCTGTGATTGCATGATTTGGATCACTGAAGAATGCTGCCTGTTTATAAAAGTACTGCACATAGTAACACTGGCATATAAAATTTTTAATGCACAAAGCAGGGAAAGATGCCACAGCAGATACAGCATGAATATTAATTTTAGTTTCTAATCAAAATCAGAAGGAATCAGATTCAGTAATATAAATTTGGCAGAGGCCCATGAGTTCCTCTTTTCTTGATCTTCCTGTGTCTTGGATGTGCCAATAAAAAATGTCTGGCACCAGCACAGTAATTAAAAACAATTTTTCCCACGCATAATCAGATTTAATTTAGCATCATTCTCTAGTGAAACAAACCCTGTTTAAGGGCATATAAATTTTTCTTTTTTCAAGGGCTATGTTATCTGAACAACATTCAGAAAGATCTGTATCTTCCTCTCTTGTTACAGTTTCTTCTTAATAGGTACACACCTTACCCATGACATGGCCATTTTCTCTGAACAAAATAAAAAGAACTGTGCAAGAATGACTATGATCAGGATGTGTGTTCCCTGTAATTGGCTGAACCATGAAGCAGGAAAACCCCTTTGCTGTTTAAACTTGAGTTCCTAAAGCCTATGGCTTTAGCACCCAGGGCTGGATCAACACAAGGGTGATAGGGGCTGAACCCCTGGGCCCCAGCATAAAGGGAGCCCCAGGCTCCAGCCCCTAAGCCCCTGCATGATCTAGCCCCCACCCATCAGCACCAGCAGGAGCGCTTCCAGCACCCCCCTAACCCTGCCAGTGCTGGGGGGGTGGGGCCAGGGGCTGGGCTCTGCAGTGCTCTTGCCCTGCTCCCGGACTAGCTGGTACACCCCCGAGGGCAGCGTGGGCCAGCCCAGCCCATGTTGGGGGGCTGGGGCCCCATGCTATAGGTGGGGCCCACAATGGTGGGAAGCCTGGGGCCCCAAGGCCCCTTAATCCAGCCCTGTTAGCACTTGGTAGACGTAGATCTCAAAATCAAGCCGCAAACTCCCGTAAACATCATGCTCCTCTAAGGATCCCAGGCACCTTGCTGTCGTGATCCAGTCCTCTCACCAGTCACCCTTGCTGACAGGGAATCTTGTTCTGCTGGTCCCATCACACTCCAAAGCAGGAGGAAAAGAGGAACAGCCGGTTCACAATCAGGAGGGCTGTTACACTGCCTTTTGAGGAGTTGTCATGACTGGGCATAGAGGCATGGCTGATAGGAACGGCCTAAATCTTCAAGGCAGGAGACGGAGCTAACAATGGCAGTACTTTGGGCTCCTGAAAGGTGGAGCTGATACCAGCTTTTCATGAGCAGGAAAGCTATAAAATTAGAGGCTGTCAGTGGATTGTTGAGGTTCTCCTAATAACAAAAAGCCAGATTTTTAATGGTATTTCAAATCCAGGGATATTATGCACCCATATGTACCTTGAAGAGCCTAAATACCTGTACCAGTTTAGCCTAAAATATTAACTCAAAAAGGACAGGATGCTGAAGGGACCGGTGCTTTTGATTGTCCCTCGCTGTTTCATCCCACTTCACTCTAACAAGGGGAAAACCAGAACTTTCTGGTCACCTTGCTGTGGGAGAAATCTTTATTGTTTTCTTATTTGTTTTATTTAAGCCATCTGGATGAAAAAGAGACAGCCTGAAGAGCTGTTATTTTTGGAGGACAAGGGGGTGGGAGACAGGTTGGTTTTTTGTTTTTCAAACCATCCTGGTTCATAGGAATGGAACTCTAGCCATGGTGATATAAAGCTAATCAAGATAAAAGATTTACATGTTTTGTAGAAGAAAGATATGCACATATGAGGAATTCTAAATGCATTTATGATCTGCAAGGGCAGCTTAAACACATTCTTAAATATGGAACTAAAGTTTCCTAGCCTCACTCAGTATCTTCACCAAGGCACACCACTTGCTACTTCTGATTATTTCCCATTAACTTGACCTTTTAACACAATGATTCAATTATTTTAACAACTATTTATTTTCATTAAAATGCATCTCAATACGGTTTTAGGCTGAACTCTCTTCGTGAACTTATCAAGCTGTCCGTCAGTGATTACAGAGCATGGGTGTCAAACTCAGGGCAGACTGATAAGGAAAAGGGCACAAGCCCAAACTGGAAGTGAGTTCTATACTTAGATTCCACCAACCAGTTAACAAGTGTAAACTTCTTAAGCACTATACTAGCCTTAACATGGAATCTTAGGCTGCGTCTACACTACAGTTTCCTTAAGTCGACTTAAGCAGCTTGCTTAACTCGAATTAAGGAAAATAAAGTCGACTTAATTAAAATTAAGTCGACTTTATTAAACCTCCTTTCTAGTAGACCTAAGGCTTAAGTCGACTCCCTAGAGTCGACTTAAGCCAGTGTAGCCATGAGGTAGCCCTAAATTGACTTGGGGGGATGTTGTGGTGGGTGTCTGCTACAGACCGCCAGACCAGAAAGAGGAGGTGGATGAGGCGTTCTATGGACAAGTAACAGAAGTTTCCAGATCGTCGCAGGCCCTGGTTCTTATGGGGGACTTCAATTATCCTGATGTCTGCTGGGAAGATAATACAGCAGTGCACAGGCAATCCAGGAAGTTTTTGGAGAATATTGAGGACAACTTCCTAGTACAAATGCTGGAGGAACCAACTAGGGGCCTTACACCTCTAGACCTATTGCTCACAAACAGAGAAGAATTGATCGGGGAAGTAGAAGTAAATGGCAACCTGGGCAGCAGCGACCATGAGATGGTAGAGTTCAGGATCCTGATCAATGGAAGGAAGGAAAGAAGCAGAACACACACCCTGGACTTCAGAAAAGCAGATTTTGGCTCCCTTAGGGAGCTGATGGGCAGGGTCCCATGGGAGGCTGATCTGAAGGGGAAAGGTGTCCAAGACAGCTGGCTGTATTTTAAAGAAACCCTGTTAAAGGCACAGGAAGATAACATTCCGATGTGCAGAAAGAACAGCAAATGTGGACGGCGACCAGCGTGGCTTAGCAGGGAACTCTGCGGGGAGCTGAAACATAAAAGGGAAGCTTACAAGAAGTGGAAGCTTGGACAGATGACAAGGGAGGCATATAAAGATATTGCTTGGGACTGCAGGGATCAAATCAGAAAGGCCAAAGGACAATTGGAGTTGCAGCTAGCAAGAGATGTGAAGGATAACAGAAAGGGGTTCTATAAGTATATCAGCAACAAGAAAAGGATCAGAGGTGGTGTAGGTCCCTTACTGAATGGGGCAGGCATCCTCGTGGAGGATGATGCGGAAAAGGCTGAAGTACTCAATGCTTTTTTTACTTCAGTCTTCACAGGGCGGGCCAGCTCCCAGGCTACTACACGGGGTAACGCGGACTGAAGAGTAGCCCTCGGTGATGGAAAGTCAGGTTAGGGAACACTTAATGAAATTGGATGTGCACAAGTCCATGGGGCCGGATGAACTGCATCCGAGGGTGCTGAGGGAGTTGGGGGAAGTGATTGCAGAGCCGCTGGCCATTATCTTTGAGAACTCGTGGCGAACGGGGGTGGTCCCGGAGGATTGGAAAAAGGCAAATATAGTACCTATCTTTAAGAAAGGGAAAAAGGAGGATCCGGGGAACTACAGACCGGTCAGCCTCACCTCAATCCCTGGGAAAATCATGGAGCAGGTCCTCAAAGAATCCATCCTGAAACACTTGGAGGAAAATAGAGTGATCAGGAACAGTCAACATGGATTCACCAAGGGCAAATCATGCCTGACCAACCTGATTTCCTTCTATGATGAGATGACTGGATTTGTGGATGCGGGAAGAGCCGTTGACATGATATACCTTGACTTTAGCAAGGCTTTTGATACGGTTTCCCACAGCATTCTCGTCGGCAAGTTAAGGAAGTATGGGTTGGACGAGTGGACCGTAAGGTGGATCGAAAACTGGTTAGATCAACAGGCTCAGCGGGTAGGAATCAATGGCTCGATGTCTGGTTGGCAACCAGTAACGAGTGGAGTGCCCCAGGGGTCGGTCCTGGGGCCGGTTCTATTCAACATCTTCATTAATGATCTTGATGATGGAATAGACTGCGTGCTTAGTAAGTTTGCGGATGACACCAAGTTGGGGGGAATGGTAGATACTCTGGAGGGCAGAGACAGGATCCAGAGAGACTTGGACAAATTGGAACACTGGGCTGAAAGAAACCTCATGAGGTTCAACAAAGACAAGTGCAAAGTCCTGCACTTAGGACGGAAAAATCCCATGCACTGCTACAGGCTGGGGACCGATCAGCTAAGTAGCAGCGGTGTAGAATAGGACCTGGGAGTTATGGTGAACAGGAAGATGAATATGAGCCAACAGTGTGCCCTTGTTGCCAAAAAGGCCAATGGCATATTAGGCTGCATCAGTAGGAGTATTGCCAGCAGATCGAGGGATGTGATAATTCCCCTCTATTCGACACTGGTCAGGCCGCATCTGGAGTACTGTGTCCAGTTTTGGGCTCCCCACTACAGAAAGGATGTGGACAAATTAGAAAGAGTCCAGCGGAGGGCAACAAAAATGATTAGGGGGCTGGGGCACATGACTTATGAGGAGAGACTGAAGGAACTAGGCTTATTTAGTCTACAGAAGAGAAGACTGAGGGGAGATTTGATAGCAACCTTCAACTACTTGAAGGGTTGCTCCAAAGAGGAGGGAGCTAGGCTGTTCTCGATGGTAACAGAGGACAGAACAAGGAGCAATGGTTTCAAATTACAGCTGGGGAGGTCAAGGTTGGATATTAGGAAAAACTTTCTCACTAGGAGGGTGGTGAATCATTGGAATGGCCTATCTAGGGAGGTGGTAGAATCTTCATCTTTGGAGATTTTTAAGGCTCGGTTAGACAAAACCCTGGCTGGGATAATTTAGGGGGAGTGGTCCTGCTTTTTAGCAGGGGGTTGGACTAGATGACCTCGTGAGGTCCCTTCCAACCCTATTATTCTATGATTCTATGATTCTGACTTAGGGCTACCCAAGGGCTACACCAATGCCCTCCCTGTGGGGGGGGGGGCATAGGGGGAGCCTGGCATGCCCCCCACAGGGAAGGGCAGAGCCCTGCCCACCCTGCTCCATGCCCTACCAGGGTCCCTGTCCCCCTTTGCCCCAATGTACCTAGGTACAATGGGTCAAAGGCTGAATCCCCTGCCCCCGTGGACCTGTCCTAGGTTCCCCTAAGCCCCACAAAGTCGACCTAGGCGTCCAGTGTGGATGCTCTAGGTCGACTTTTTAAGTTCCCCTTTAAGTCGACTTTATTTTTAAGTGGAGGCACACTAAATCAACTTAGTTAAGTCTACTTAGTTAAAGTCGACTTAAATTACCCAGTGTAGACATAGCCTTAGATAGTCCCCTGGGAAACTCTGATCTGTCTTTCCTACCTACCAGGTAAGCTTGCCTTTGTGATAGATTGTCCCTGACAGCAAAAATCATAACATCATAAATTCATATTCAGGTTATTCCCAATCCATTTACCCGAGGTCTACTCAATTTTGAATGCCATACCAAATGCAATGTTTATAGTCAATCCTATTGTAAACCAATTGAAGATTTATTAAATAGAAAATGTAAATGAGATTTATTTACAAGGTTAAAGCAGGTAAACACACACACACACACACACACACACACACACACACACACACATAAATGTTTCAAATATAAGAGCAAGCTTCAGGCCAATCTAATATTCTTTTGCTTATGTTTAAAAATCCTTGCCCAGCAGAATCCCAGCAACATAAAAAATACAGTTCCTTCTTATTAGGGCTTTTTATTCCTTTCCACTTTCAGCTTCAAGTTGTAAATCCAGCTGCTGGGAGGAATTCAGTTACATGTCTCCTCTTCATAGGGTGGATTCCTAGGGGCTGCCGGGCAGGGCCTTCCCTAGTGGGAGCGAACGGGGCGATCGCCCGGGACCCCACGGGTATGTGGACCCCGCGCTGTCCCGCTCCCAGCGGGGTAGTGCGGGGCCCGCGCGCGCACCGCAGCCCCTCCTCCCATGCTCACCCCACTGCCTTTGGCACCCAGCCGAAGGCAGCGGGGCGGGGCGGCGTGGGGTGGGAGGGCTATGCCCGACCCCTGGGCTGGTCCTCCCCATCCCCAGGGCAACGGAGGTAGGCCCAAGGGCAGAGCACGTGGGGCCAGCCTCTGGGCCGGCCTGCCCCACACGGCTTCAGCTCCATTGCCCACACAGGCGGCCTTGGCCTCCCAGCTGGAGCCAGCTCCCACCGGGGCTGGGGCCAGGACCATAGCAGGCTCCGACTCCCTCCCTTCCCTCCCCCCAGCAGGTGGCAGGCCAGCTCCCTGGGGGGCGGAGCAGGCGCCACGCTCCCCTCCAGCTTCGGGGGTGGGGCCCTGATTTAGCCAATTGGCCCCGCTCCCCCCACAGGACAGTGATGCTGCCGAGGGGAAGGGACAGCAATCTACAAAGTCTTTTGTCTTCTGAGGTTCCACAATGGTTTGACTTGTATTGATTGGTCATCTTTTGTTGGCCAAGAGATAACACTTCCTGTTGGAAATTATCAAAGTGGTAGCCATGTCAGTCTAGTTCAGCCAAACAAACACAGTCTCATATGGCACTTTTAATGACTAACACATTCATTAGTCTTTAAAAGCTCCACAAGACTCCTTGTTTGTTTTGTTGGAAACTAGTATTTCACACTTGCTAATGCTTCTTTCCTATCTTGTGATTTACACAGAGCAAACATTTAAATATTACCTTATAACATTGGACCCGGGGATTATAAGTGAGATTAGTACATGCTGCAATTTGTATAATTCTAATGCCTATTATAACAATAGTAATACACAGATGAGCCATGCTGTTTCCAGCTATGCATTTGTCCATGTTCAGAAGAACTAGGGGCCTTGGCATGAGCTGGCACCTGGTCTGCCAGCGTCACAATACTTGTAAACCCACTGCTTTTTTTTTTTTTTCAAAAAATTCATAGAAAATATCCCTGACCCATTCTGGTTCTCTTTTGGGGCATGATCTTGCAAGGTTCTGAGCATACTTGGTCGTGCTAGTTCCTTCAACTCCCATTGTTATCCCTGATGAAATCAAGCCCTAAATTGCCATGGATGAAATTGTGGCCCCGTTGAAGTCGGTGGGACTTCATCACTGGTTTAAAAAGAGCCAGGCTAGGCAATGGTATATATATGAAGCTGATTTCCTATACCATTGCAATCCCTCCAGCATTTTGTATAGGAAACCAACATGATACATATTGTGATTGTCACAAATTGAAAAGCTTCTGGTTTAATGTTAGAATGTGTATGCAAGCTATTTTTGGAATATATTCCCACAAATTTCTATTAACATAGCAGTAGGGAAATGTTTAATACTTTCACTTGAATGTCCTTGACATCTTAGTTCATCAATATTTGCTCTCCTGTAATCAGATGCAAAGTTTATTACCATATCCTGTGAACCTATTCCTTTCTGTGATGAGTTTAAAGTTTGTAATCACTGCTTCCAAACTTCTCTTTTATTCTGGTATTCTCAGTCAGCTCCTCACTATTGGGAACAAGCATTTGAGAATAGTTTCTTCTGTTGTTGCTATGTCCACCATTCAAACCATCTCAGATACAGCCTGTGTTGTTCCATTTCTGCAATCTGGACTGGTGTGCCACTGTGGCACTCCAGGTCTCCACTCTCAGGCCCTGACTTACCCCATCTTCCTGTGTGAAACCCCACTCCTGGGTCAGCTCACATCCAGCCACCTATGTGTAATCAGTCTCTAAACCAGCAGAAGAGTGATCTTGTTAGCCACAGCAAATGCCCCCGGTGCCAGATGCAACCTTAGGAAATAGTCTTGCAAGGTTAAGTTTGCCCCACTGGGCCTTGCAAGCTCATTTACATGTGTCTGTCAATTTAACAAAGAAATTGATATGTACTAGCTAAGCCCTCACTGAGGCCTTACACACTCTCATTCAACATTGCACTTCTTTAGATAAAACAAGCGTAAGTGTATTGACGACAGTAAGATTTTAAGTGAAAATAAGTCAAACTAATATGATATCAAATGATTAATCATCAATGAATCAATCAAGGAGATAACCACAATCAAATAAAAGATAACGTGCTTTCTAAACTAAGATCACTGTTTGTCTATGCTCAGCTTACCCACAGGCTTGGCTGTGGTGAACTGCAGACACCCTCCACCCCACCCTGTTGGTAGGTATTAGTCCTTGATGTTGCTTGGAAGATGGAATCCAAGGAACAATCTCACACAAACCAAAGTGTCTCCTTTTCCAAACTCCCTTGACACCCCCCCCCATACCCCCATACCCCCATCCGGAGTCAAGTGATTGCCCATGTCCATTAATGGGTGTGATCTTTACCTCTTGAGCCAAGGGGCTTAACCTGAACAGTTCTTGTATGCATGCCTCTTCTGGGTGTGGAACTACAACTCTGTGTTTCAATTGGGGTCATGAAACAACATTGTTTCATATTTTTACATATGTGGGATGTGTCAGGAAACATGCTACCATACCAATAATGTTCAGTATACCATGAACATTCCAAAAACACCTTACACAACATACTTAGCCTTAGTCCATACACAGCTACACTGTAAAGCTGAACAGGAAAGATACACAGATCACAGGGCTGAATCAGGCCGCTGCCCACACTGGTCCCCACCGGACCCAGGGCGCTGGTGCTGGGACTCAGGGCATGTGCCCCATGTGCCCAGCACCAGCGACATCACTGGTTTTAAGAAGAAATATGTTAAAGATTGTGAGGTGCTCAGAGAATGTGGTGTTGCAGGCCAGATAGCTGCTAGCTAGATAGCTAGATAGATAGGGATAATTGCACTTAATATAGATGTCACCTCTCTCTATATATACATGATTGTCTGATGCACATCATTATACTACCTGAGCACTTTCATGGCATTATTTGTCTTTATTAGCAATATCAATATTTTATTTTTATTAAGATAGCACCTAAAGGTTTCAGACAGAGTCACAGCCTCTTTCTGCAAAGCAGTGTACCGACATGTGTATACTGCACCTGAAACAGCCTCCAAATTAATGTATAACAGGTTGCTTTCAAAAACTGCTAAAATGTATCTATTCTAGGAAACTTAACTGCAGTAGTGATTATAAATAATATAAGCCAGAGATACTCAGACCTCAGTCATTCAGGAGCCAAATTAGCCATCAACATTAGCCAAAAGAGTGATAGTAGTGTGAATTCATTGTTTCATTTACTATCTATATCTATATAAAAAAATTTTCTTGGTTATTCTGAGAATTATTATTTTATCAACCACAATTGGTCAATAACATAGTAAAAGCATCCTGACTGGTTAATAATGCTTAATAATTAAATTACACAGTATTTTAATATCATGTGCTGCAAAGGGCCATAGGAGACATATTAGAGAGCCATTTGTGGCTCCCGACACTGTCTGCATATCACTGACGTAAACTATTCTGTACTGCATTTGTATATTCTGTATCATACACTCTTTAGACCATAAGCTTCCTGGAGCAGGGACTTGTTGTTCATTTGGGACAATTCAAGTGGTGTATAGCACTGTGTTTGCTTTCAGTGGTATATAAGTAAGTCTTTCATGATGTAAGAGTTTTGGGTTAAGATGTGGCTTCGTTCTTCATTTTTCTTGAACAAATGGAAAGTACACCCACTGTGCAAATGCTATATTCATTCTTTGCAGTCACGTTAAAAGACTAGTTTAGATCAAAAAATATTAGTTCCCTCTGAACAGCACTGAATAATATGATCAGATTGGCTGCCCCCCACTTTCTAGCATAGATTGTACAAGCAATTGAAGAGGGAGAAAATTAAATTAATTAAAAAAAAATTCAAAGGATATACAAATAACTGCTGAAGTTTAAAATGCCATGAACTGTTGAAAATCAAGTGGTTCTTCCAAAGCTGTTTCATTTCCTTTAAACTTTAGGAACTGTTTAAAAAAAATCCTAACATTAGAGTTTGTAAAGTATGTCTGACTCAGATTTCATTCCAATAGTCCAGGTTATTTAAATTGTGCAGTAACAACTTTCTTACACTTTTAATTTAATAGGTGGGTTCATCTGGAGCATGGTATAGCAGAACTTAGTTTTTAATTAGCTGTGATTATAACTCGATCACGCTATCAGTCCCTCTGTGTCACACGAAGTGTGTACAAGTAAAAGAAAATTTAATTGTACCTTTTTAAACTTTTAATGATCCTAAATATTACAACTACTTCTATTCCATAATTGCCAAATATTGTAAGAGTGACTTAACATGGCTGTTCCTTGAACACTGTTCTTTACTTTTCACTGAGCGAAAGATGGAGCCAGCTCCTCTAGTCCAGTGGTTTTTCAACCTTTTTCTCAACATCTGAACACCCAAAAAATAATGAATGGAGGTGTGGGCCCCTTTGGAAATCTTAAACAAGGGGGTCTGCAGTTGGCAGGTTGAAACCCACTACTCTAGTTTACTAAGTGTCCTTTGCACTGAAGTGATGAGAGAACACCCTCTGGCCATGTCAAGCTGGTGGAGATAGCTACACTGTGGCTATGTCTACACTTGCACTTTTAAGTCGACTTTCACTAAGTCGACGTAACTAAGTCCACTTAAAGTCGACTTAGTTAAGTTGACTTAGTGTGTCTACACTTAAAATTAAAATTGAAATGGCTGAGAGAGGCGGGTGTGTCAAACCATTGTGGCCTTAATGTTTAGGAATTTTCCAGCTACAATGGGCCCAGGGAGTAAATTGATGAGCCATTAAGGATACAATGGTTGTATTCCTTATGTCCTTAATGGCTCATCAGGTCGCTCCCAGGGACTATTGTAGCTGGAAAATTCCTAAACATTAAGGACACAATGGTTTGACACACCCGCCTCTCTCAGCCATTTCAATAAAATAACATAAGTTAAAGTATAGATAGAACATCATATTCCTAACTTCTAATTGAAATAGAATTCCTAGACATAAACTATATAATCATTCCCAGCAAATTACTACCTTTCTCTTGATACCAAAGATGACATAGCTCCTATGGATTATAGCATTTATGAGATAGCCATTGAAAATAATATCATAAATGCTTCCCTAAATCCAGACAGCATCACACAGGGCTCTGCCCTGCCCTTTGGGGGGCATGCCAGGTTCCCCTTGTGCCCCCCCCCCGGCAGGGAGGGCATTGGTGTAGTCCTGGGGTAGCCCTAAATCAATTAAGGGCTACCCAGGGCTACACTGGCTTAATTCAACTTTAAAAAGTCGAATTAAGCCTTAGGTCGAGTAGAAAGATAGTTTAATAAAGTTGACTTAATTTTCATTAAGTCAACTTTATTTTCCTTAAGTCGACTCAAGCAAGCTGCTTAAGTCGACTTAAGCAAAGTATAATGTAGATGCAGGGCAAATTAAGTCAACTTAAGCCAACCTTAAGTCGACTTAATTTACCAGTGTAGACGCAGCCACAGTGTCTTGCACCACTGACTCCTATGGAGTTGGAGTACCAGATGTCTGGGTGTTCATGGGTGGGGTTGTGCAACAGGGTGAATGTAAGTAGGTCCAGTGTCGGGGTGGATGAGCTTCATTGTGTCAGGAATCAGGAGGATCCACAGCAGAGCCCATCTCTCCAGGCAGCCTCATCAGTAGAGTTGGCCTGCAGCAGGCTGCCTGGCTGGTCATGCCACCTGACTGGCTGGAGAGATCAGCCAGCCATCCTTCAACAGTAGCTTGATTGCTGAGCGCATAATGCTCATGCCTGCTCCTGTGACTTCTCCTGTGTTTCCTTGTACCTAGAACTCCAGCCTTTCCTCTGTCCTGCCTCTCCTTGATCCCCTTCTGGCCTGTTACCCTGCTTGCTCCAGGTTTTGACCTCTGGTTCTGACCACTGACTCTGGCTTGACCCTCAGTTCTGGTATCTAGTTCCTGACTTCTGGTCTGACCCTTGGCTCTGATTTCTGACTACAGGTTCCAGCTCTAATCCAAATCTTTTGTGCCTGATGCCTGCTCTGACTACTAGACTAGACCACCCTAGTCCCAGTTGCCTGGCACACTTGGCCTGATTCTTAGCATAATTTAAAGCTAACAACACATTGTGACTTTAACTTGTGCAGGGGCTAGGCACAGCAGAATGGGAGAGCTGTACTTGCATCCCTGTCAAACCCTTTCTCATCTGAGCTTGTGCAAAGCTGATTCTTTCTCCTTGAATTCATGACATGTGGTAGATATTAAAGATATAAGGTGGGTTAGGTAGTAACTTTTATTGGACCAACTTCTGCTGGTGAGAGAGACAAGCTTTCAAGCTTACATGGATATGATACATGAATTCCTGGAATAAAAATACAACAGCATTATGGCCATCAACTTTTTAATGGGATAATAACATGAGGAAAAGCATGAGAAAGTATCTAAGGAGGGGGGGTTTACTAGAAGAACCGAAGGCCAATATTTTATATTAACTTGAAAACATTGCTAAGTGCCAGACAAATTGCCTGTCTCCAGAAGCTGCCATCTTATTAAGAGAATGTTAATGTGTGCATTCTAAGGTGGATACAGATATGCTATTGCAAGTAGTGAACATGCTTCATTAATTGCTAACAGTTTTATTATTTCATATTATATTGCTTCTAATTGTAACAGAAAGATGCATTCGTATCATGTTTGTATCCAGATGTCATTGCAGTTTCCCCTTTCTGACTTAAACATTATCTCCTACAAATAGAGATTATGTTTTCTGGGAGCTAGAATGATTGTGGTTGTTTAACCTCAGTTACTTATGGAGGCTAGTATATTCTTTGTTAGAGACATATGCCATGTCTACACTTGTTAATTTAAGTTGATTTAGCAAGTCCCCACTCAAAAATAAAGTTGACTTAAAGGGGACCCTGCCAAATCGAATTAGAGCGTCCACACTGGACGCCTAAGTCGACTTATAGGGGCTAGGTGGACCTGGGGCACCCCTTGCCAAGTGCCAGGGGGCTCAGCATTTGCCCCATTGTACCTGGGTACAATGGGGGCTGATCCTGACAGGGACACTGGCAGGGCATAGGAACGGGGTGGGCAGGGCTCTGTCCTGCCCTGTGGGAGGCCACGCCAGGCTCTGCCTGTGCCAGCCATCTTGGCAGGGAGGGCAGTGGGGGAGCCCTGAAGCCCTTTAAGTCAACTTAAAGTCTACTTAGGGCTACTCTGTGTCCACACTGGCTAAGTCGACTTAATAAAGTCGACTTAGCCAGCAAAGTCGACTTAAAACTAGGTTTTATAAAGTCGACTTTATTTTTCCTTAAGTCGACTTAATTTGTAAGTGTAGACGCACCCCTAGTGAGGAACACTGTCCAGTTGTGGAAACAATATACTGATGGGGTGATAAAACACTATGACTGCCTGTCAGCCCCTGCAACTGCTTAACTAGACACTTAAACACTCTTTCCCTCCACATCATCCCCATAGATTAGGAGATTAGAACACCAGTGACCCAATATGCAAGGCGTCTGTTGCCTAAGGAGCTCATGCAAACCTACATTTGGCTCTGAGTGAGGCCAAGAGGTCCTTTAATTTGTTGCAGATGATTTCACTGAGCTGTCCACACTTATTCCTATGTCTTTCCTCCACTTCACTAATTTCTTATCCATGACAGAGCTTTGCCTCTCAGTACATGATTATTTAGTTTCCTTAATAGCCTCTCAAGTTGCACTTTATCAACGGTCTTTGGAAAACCTACATAAGTATTATCCACTAGTTTTCCTTTATTCACTCTTTTGTCAGCTGTCTTAAATAATTCTAATAGGTCAGAGAGACGTCATTTTCCTTTGTAAAAGTGATGCTGGTTTGCCCCTATCTTTTGTTATATTTCTATATTTAATAAGTACATCAATTAGTTTATCTGATAAAATAAGGCTTGGTGCTCTGTAATCAAAGGGTTCACTTCAGTGTCTTTTAATGTATGTATTCAACAACTGTTTTAAAAGAAGCCAATTTTCTTAAACCAATCTGAAGCCTAGTAACAAATTTAAACTTTGATTCTCATATACAGTGAAATGTGCCTTAAGAGAATTCAGTAACTTAAGCAGCCAATTCCAAGCAACCCAAAGGCTTCCAATACATTTAAAAAAAATATTTTGTTAAAGGCAACCTCTACTAGGCAAATGATCTGTGCTGATCCTATTAGGTGCTTACATAAATAGCTATTACATTAGACAGTGTGAATGCTATGAGTATAGAATGATTTAGAAAAAGCAGGCATAATTTTTATTAATTTTAAATCATATCACAATGTAATAGATAAGGAGGAAGAGGGAAATTCATAGAAGGGCAGTTTTCCAAATATTAATAGAAGAACTATAAAGTCAATTTCAATATAAAAAGCAATATTAAGCAGCATTAACCTCAGCATCATCATAACCTTATTAACTAATTATTAATTAATCTGAATAACCTCATTGAAAATAGTGCTTCGAAGAGACAATGCAAAATATTGTTCCAGTATCTAATACACAAATCTAAATTTGTATATAAACATCAGAATCATTACAATTCTTTCCCTCAAACTTCAGGTGGGCCATTAAACTAAACAATGACATTGATTCACCAGAAGAAGAGTCTCTATAGCCCTTATTTCTTTTACTCAACACACAATCCATAAATAGCTCTGAGTCACAGAAATGAAAATTGTGATATTTAATTTGATAGTGACATGGACAAAACCTTTTAAAATTAGCTGAATTTCTGATTTCACTATGGACTGGCAGGTGTCATTTTACAATTAATGATGCAACAAGCTCCCTTAATATGCCTGATTTCTTTTTCCCAGTCCAGAAAGAAATCCAATCCTGAAATCCTCTTTGCCCCCATCTCATCCCGAGTAAAGATTTTTCTGGGAAGTTTAGAAAAAGCAGACAAAAGGCCTGCTCCTCATTTGGGATAAAACAGCAATTCTGGTCCAACACACATACAAATACTTATCATTGTGATCTGATTTTTCTTCAGATTCGTCCTGCTGTTTGAATCAGAGATGGCATGTATATGTGTGTTTGCTACAGTGGGGAGAACTGGCCATGAGAAAAAAACTAAAGGTCATATGATGGATCAAGAAGGAATATGGTTGGGAAGGGCATGGAGGTAAGAGCAGGGCATACACTGGTAGGGGGTAGGACGCTGGGGAGACATGAAGGAGTGGCATGGATCTTGGAATAGGCAATGGGCCCTGGCAGGTGATAAATGGAAGAGCAGTGCAGGACATTCATCATGCATGGAGGGAAGGATGAGGGATCCCCTCTTTGCTCCTAAAGTCAATTGAGCTGTGCCAATTTACACCAGTACACCATATGGCTCAAAACATTTAGGGTTTTTTTAGAAGAACATTTGTGAACCCAACACCTTGTTATGAAAAGACTTAGAGTGTTTCAGTGAACTCCAGCTTGCCAAAGAATGAATATGATGCTTTCTTTACAAAAATCCCACATGCCTTTGCTCAGTTCCAGATGTTAGATGGTCTGGAACTGAATCACTGGCAACTTGCTACCATAATCCTTCATGCCTCATTATCCCCTGAACTTGATTTACACAGTCCACCCAGGCTTAACATTATCCTCTAATAAAATATGGAAAGGTCAAGATAACAAATTTCAAGCAGATTATAAAATCTACTTCTTATTCAAGGTATCCATTTACAATAATCTCAATGGCTATGTCTACGCTAGACAAAGTTAGGTCGACTTTGTTAAGTCAACTTAATAAAGGTCGACTTTAAATCGACTTAAAGCCAACCTTATTAGGTCGACTTAATAAAGTGAACTAAGTCGACTTTAAGTCGATTTAGTCTACTTTGTTAAGTCGACCTAACCACTCTTAAATCGACTTAATAAAGTGGACTTAAAGGTTACTCCACATCCACATCATTCTTAAGTCGAATTGAGGAGTCGACTCAAGGCTTACGTCGACCTAATGGGTGGTTCTTATTAAGTTGACTTAAGCTTTCATTAAGTCGACTTAAGGAATTTCTTAAGTCGACCTAATGAAAGTCTGGTGTAGACAGGAGTAATTTAGGTCGACTTAAGCCTCCTTAAATTGATCTAAATTGCTAGTGTAGACATACCCAATGTAATTTGTTTATAATAGAGGAAAGAGTGAATGGTTTCAGCGAAGTCACTCTACCCCTTAATTGTTCATTTCCAGACTCTCATGTTTCTCAGGTTTGCTTGTTTATTTGTTTAACTTTGAAGTAGAGGAATTGTCTATAGGAATTATAATGTATTTCCTGAGTGTTAAGTAGACTCACTTTCAATTTAAACTCTGTGTTAATGAATTTTTTGTTCACTGCTTATTTTTTTTAAAAATTATGTACTATAGTTACAATGCTAGCACACAGGGGCCCCAATTAGAGATGAGGGCCCCATTGTGTGAAGTGCTGTACAAATAACAAAATAACAGTCCCTGTCCCAAAGAATTTATTATTCAGTTCATGGTAACTCCTGATATGGGCTAGGAACTTTCCAAACACAGAAGATGCGGCCCCTGCCCCCAAGACTTGTATTAAATATATCAGTTAGATCTGTAGTTCCACAGATGTAAAAGGAACTACCACTCATTTACACCTGCTAAGAATCTGATCCTTCAGTTTCTGAAACTTTGTAATCTGTGTTAGGTCTGGAAAAACCTACCAATTTCCGCAAATGAATTGTGTCATCCATCCAGTCCCTATGGTAATAAATTTAAAATCCAATCCCTGTCAGATATAAACCCAAAAGTAAATATTAAGGTATCTTTAGATTGTTTTCGTTATTTTGGGGAGCAGAATCAAGGGCATTCATGAGGCAACAGCAGTTGAATTTTCTTTATGCTAGTGACCTACGGTTTAACCCATATGTCAGTTTCTTAAATTTGCTGTAAAATAGTATTGTGAATGAAAATGTTAGACTTCCTTATCTGGCCATGACTGTATATTTGAACTGATATATGGGGACAGTTTCTTAGGAGCTAGCCTAAGCTTGTGCTAGTTATACACCACTGACATTAGTTGATTCCTGTTTGCTATCAGTATGATTCAGCTGAATACCAACATACAGATTTTTACCCAATTTGGAAAGTTCAAGAATAAAACTGTTGCGTTTAAACTTATGTGTGAGTCTTAAATACAACAAAGATTTTTATGAGTAATCATCTATGAGTAATTAAAAAAATAAACAGAAAGCCAAACCAATTGCTGCTCCCACTTGATTAATCCTTTGAGATGCTGAGCATCTTCATTTCCCATTCAGTGAAATTCATTCCACTTGCATTTAATTGGGACATTATTTAGAGTGCAGAGTTGTTGGGAAGTTAGGGCCAGAGTGTGGTGTTACCCTTGGGGCTGCTAGTCCAAACACTGGTTCTAACAATAGACACAGACCTTCTGCATGAGTTGCAGAAGGTGTTAATACTTAAAGGACATAAACATGAATCCTGCACGGTGATGAATGTCCTCAATTCTCGTTGACTGTCTTGAGGTGATTAGAAGCTAATGCGCTCAGCAGACATCTAATAGTCTCAAGCATTGTCTGGCAGTCTCAGTCTCTGCTGGATGAGATGGTATATGGCTCTTTGGCTCCCCTGTTGAGACATTGATTAAAGAAGTGGTGTTAACACAGTTTCAGGAAACCATTTATTCCATTTTTGGTCATGGGGAAAAATTGTCATGTTACAAATTGGCAAGGGGTGAATATGGGGCTGGGAGAAGACTGCATCTCAAAAATTTGCTCCATTTGAATGCCTAGGAAGTGTGACTAGCTGGTAAAAGACAGACTATTAAACAAATTTGGATTGGACACTTTTACATATTAAAAGTACCACTGAATCAGTGCACTAAAATCTTGATATCCTAAATATATTTTTTTCTGGTGGAGTTAGACATTTTATTATTCAGATTCAGAAGGTGTAACCAACCACTAACAATAGAACTCTTTCAATGTTTTTTTAAGCACTAATTTACAAACAAATATTTTTTTCATTGGGTGAATTGTCTTCTTTTTTGCTTGTGCTAGTTATACACCACTGACATTAGTTTCTCATGATGCACTGTGCATTTCTCATTTTTAATCATTCAATACTGGAAGTCTAAAGTTTCCTTTCTAAAGTTTATTTCTACCCCATCTTTTGGGTTCATCTTGTTAAAGTCCACCTGGAAAGTCCACCTTTCAAATCTTAGGTAGTTTTTTGTAATTAAATGAAGTGTGTTAAATTTGACATTAATGAGCCTTTAGAAATGTTTCAGTCTGGCTGCCTTTTTATTTTATTTATTTATTCAGCAGGATAATCAACGATTCTGATTACTGTTTTATTTTTAATGCTAAATTATGTAAGACCAGAACTAAAATCAAATTCCACATTCCAGCAGAAGCTAAATATATCATCCTAGCATTAATCGCAAGTAGGGTTGTGTCTGTTTATTTTGTTTTATTTTTATTTTCCGGTTTGTTAATGATGCCTTCAGCGGGCTTTCTTTGGTTTTTAGTTAAAAGTAAAATGTTCAGATTTCTGCTCCTTAGACACAGATGAAAATTGAGCTTGTTAAGGTTGTCAAAACTTTAGAATGTTTCTAGCCGTACGACCATCCTATGCTAGAGTACTTGCCATACAAATAAATTGAATTTCTCTTCTCCTTCTGGCTCTTTGCAAGCTTTCTTGCACTTTGTCATTGTCACAATGTTTGACCCTTGCTGACAAGGAAATCTTGGCAGTGTTGTGCAATATATTTGCTAGTTTAAAATTACTGTTTCTGAGTTAGAGGGGAATCTTGTTACAAAGGAAAAAAAATACAGATTTATCAGCTGTTGATTTATTTCCCTCAGTGGGATTAAGTCTTTTTATTGGCTGAATCATTTGGATTAACTGAGCATTTTTGTTGAAAGTAGAGATAGTCCTCAACGGGAACCCTTCACTTGTACAATCAGAACTGCCCAAATCAGGGGGCAATTTAAATCCATACCTGGATTTATACTTGTGGTTTAGGCCAAATTCTCTAATGGCTCTCATCCTGCAATGAGATCCATGCGGGCAGGCCCCTGTGCCCTGGTCAAGCTGATGAGGCTCTGCCTGACAGAGCTCATTGCAGAAGCATTATATCATCTTGTGTTTTTTCTGCAAATGGATGAACAGCTTGTTTCTGTCTCCCTTACGGGTGTAGATGACACATGTCTAGTTTGTAGGTAATGAGGAGTTTTTTTAAATTACTTCAAAGAGATCAGCATCCTTTTAAGAAAAATATAGAAAACACTCTCTCTTTAAATGAATTAAATATTAACTTACATTTTTCAGTGTTAATTTAATTTTTAATTGAAATCTTTCACCTCTAAAGCATCTACAATTTTTAATTTGCCATTTGAAAGTTTGATTCTTCTCTTCCTTCTCCATCATCACCTTGTCATTTTTAAAAAACTTTTCTAAGCATTTTTTTTCAAAGGCAAAAGAAAAAGATCAAGATAAAAGAATTTTTGCTTTGTTTTGTGTTCCTGTACAGGAACATTATGTTCTTTCATTCTCTGTCAGCTGTTGCGTTAACCAGGGATTAATTAAAGTCACTTTTTGTTTCTCCTTCTATTCTAAATGGTTATAATCCCAAAAGTTCCAACGTAATAAAGACTACAATATCATTCTTTACAAATGGGAAAAACAGAGCACTCCATGCTTTGTCTCATGTTGTATTTTAACACAAAAAATAATAAAACTCTATCTTACATAAGTCCCTCGAGCAGTATTTTATAGTGAGAGGTTCTGGGGATTGTAGTTTACAAATGCTAGGATAAGACCTACATAAGAAATATTGTAAGATTCATAGGTAGAGTAATAGGGTCAGATCCTCCATTGGTACAAAGTTAATTTTACTCCCCAGCTGATTAACACCAGCTGAAGATCTGGTCAATATTGTCCCACAGTGGACTTTAAATACCAGTTCCACATGATCTTACTTGGAAAGAAGCTACAAGAAAAATGTGGGGGCCTAAATGAAAATGTTACCCCTTTTACAGGTAGCAGCTAAAATGTTTGAAGTGAATTTATGAAATCTGGCAGATTGGTAACTGTGAAAACTGCAGACTACAGAACAGTGACAGCACCAACAGCAAAAGTTGCCCACATTGTCCTAATCATGCACTTCTCTCTTGAACTGGAGGAAACATCTCTAGAGGTAAGAGGATATAGTTCAGTGTCCATGGTTCAGGGAGTCTCAGACTGTAGTCTGAAGAACACCAGAGGCCACACAGGCCTTTTTGGTGACTCACAAACAAACTATTTTTTTATTCAGGAGTGGTGAGGGATAGAGCATTGGAAGAGGAGGTGATCTCTGAGAATCTGCCTTTCAAATTCCTATTGTTGTTATTTACCACCACAACATCCAGAGGTGACAGTGGAGGATCGGGGGCACACTGTATACACAAGTAGCAACGTGTAACAAGGACGAAAGGCCCAGCCCAGAGCACCCGCATGCTAAATGTCAGACAGGCCTGACAGGTTGATGCAGCAAACTACCAGGTGAGAGAGGGTTGGGAGGATGAGGCAACAATAAAACAAACACTGTTTAGCAGAAGAGCAGAAGTCAAGATTGTCACATGTGTATCCAGTGCCAGGTGGGATGGGAATTTTTAGAGTTTAAGCAGATTGGAAAATACCTGCCTCAGCCTATTCTATCCAGAGCCTTGCTAATGGGATTGTCAGCAAAGTTGTCAGGAAGTACAAACTGTTTTATGATTTTTTTATTCATTAGGTACAGACCTGAAATAAGGATAGATTACTGAACAGCTTCTGTTCACTACTGAGATGTACTGGATTTGAACTGGTAACCTAGAAGCAAAACAGTTAATTTGACCATTGCTTGAGCCATCAACTAGTAAATTGTCAATATTTTAGTGTGGGGACTCACAAGTAAGTTTACCTCCCAACACACTGGGGGGTTGGAAGGATGCTGTGCTTGCACTGAGTGGGACATTTATTCATTTGTTTTCCTATTTAATAAAAATCTAGGAATCATAAAATATTAGTGTTGGAAGGGACCCCAGGAGGTCATCTAGTCCAACCCCTTGCTCAAAGCAGGACCAACCCCAGCTAAATCATCCCAGCCAGGGATTTGTCAAGCAAGGCCTTAAAAACCTTGAAAGATGGATATGCCACCACATCCCTAGGTAATCCATTGCAGTGGTTTATCACTCTCCTAGTTAAAAAAGATTTGCCTAATATCCAACCTAAAGCTCCCACATAATAATAAAAATATAGATAATAAATTAATAATAAAAATAATTTATTATAAACAAAACCAAGCAAATGGGCAATGGTATTTGGCAAACAAACTTGGAATAAGAGAAGGTTTTAAAGCCAAATTCCTTGGGCTGCAAACAGACAAAGCTCTATTGAAGTCAATGCATCTGGCACCACTAAAGCCAAAAAAGAATTTGGACCTTAAGCCACATCCCTGTAAAATAAATAAAATATATTGAAAATATACACACAGGGTAACTTGAAATGGGGGCAGGATTCATGAAGATCTTTTAGAAAATATCTAACATTCAGTAGTATAAAGGTGTGCATTCCAATTCCAAGAAAGACTTTAAAAAAAATGTTTTAATGAGCTCCCAGAATAAAGTAATTGCTGTCGAACAGATGATGTAGCAGCATCCAGCAAGGGGAAAATTCCATCTCCTGCTTAGAAATAACTGCAATTGTCCTTTCAATTTGGTGGTGGAGTTTAGATTCCTTTCCAGTATGTTATTCGTCATCCAGAGCTCTGTTAACATGGAAAGTGTTGATGCACTTGTTTACCTAAGATTTATGCTAGATCTGCCAGACAGCACTATATGAGACAGTCTTTTCCAGATATACCTGGCCAAAGCTTTCTATGGATATATTCATTTTAATGACTCCAAGAGTCTTTACTTATACTGAGTATAAAAAAGTAAGCTGGCAGCATACAATATTTACATTAAGTGATGTCAGTTGGAAGATGCAGACCAAAAAGGGTTGAATTATCACTACCTAAACTGTTAAGCTTATAGACTGATGATAACTTATTTTCAGAACATGAAGGATATAGATGTTTGATCCTGGAACTCAAATGGGGCTCTAATAGTTATTAATGGCAGCTGTCAGGTATACATCTACAGACTAAGAATGAATCAGACTGGCCATATTAGAGTTCTTGGTTAGCTGAAGGGATTTTTTTATTAGCTCACTCTTCCGTAGGCAGCCTGATAATGAAATATTGGTGTTTACCTGCAGTAGACATTAAGACAAACTAATGAACTTGTTCTGGAGATACAAGCAGATCATCACCTGCTTTGTCAGTCAATATTATTGTTAAGAAGGCAATTTCCATCACTATAGGTAGATACTGACAAATTAATCTAGAAATTACCAGATTTTGATTAGGTGTGGAGTTTACATAATGAGTGGCAAAATCTTGTAGCAAACACTTTCATTAAGAATCCATGTTCATAAAATTTTTTTAAAGAGGGATGTATTGAAAACGCAGAGACAGTAGTAGGACTGAAATCAGAGTTAAAAAAGGAACGCTTGGATTTGTTTTTTAAAATTCTCAGTGTCTCAAAATTAAACTATTTTTTCCCAAAATGTTTTTCTCCCATCTGGAAATCACTGTTAACTGCAGTATCCTGCTTGCCAAAATATTTGTAGTACAGCATGTACTAGAAAGAAAGAAAGAAAGAAAGAAAGAAAGAAAGAAAGAAAGAAAGA
>ML685766.1:17721083-17785873 GCA_007922175.1 Pelusios castaneus
TGCTCCAGCTGCTGGGAAACCTCCAGGGGCTCCCCAGCTGCTGGAGCATCAGCAATTGCCAGCACGGCGGCGCCCCAGCTGCCGGGGGGCTCCCAGGGTCTCTCCGATAGCTGGAGCGCGGTCCCAGCCAGAAAGGAGCCACAGGGCTATGTTCTGGCTGGGACTGCTGGGGTCCTTGCAAAAAGGGAACCCCGCGCTCCCTTCTAAGCGGGACGCCAGTGGGTCCTGGCAAAAAGGGAGCAACCCGCTTGTGTCCCGGCCAGAAGGAAGCTGCCGCTCCCTTTTTGCAGGGACCTGCAAGGGTCCTGGAGAGAAGGGAGCCCCGCAGTCCCTTCAGTCAAGGACCGCGGGGACCGCTCAGTCCCAGCCAGAAGGGAGTGCAGTGCTCCCTTCTCCCCAGGACTACTAGAAGGGAGCTCCCTGGGACCGCTTGGTCCCGGCCTGAAGGAAGCCGAGCAGTCCAGGCCAGAACGGAGCTCCACGCTCCCTTCTCCCCCGGACGGGGCTTTGTGCCTCCGGGAGAGCCAGCCCCCTGAGGCTGGCTCTCCCAAGGAGAAGCCCTCCTAGCCTGGGGAGCCGAGGCTCCAAAGGAGCCTCGCCTCCCCTTGGACCTAACTAGTGGACTTAGAGAGTCTTGTATAGACTCTCTAAGTCAATTTAGTAAGGCCAGGTTTAAGTCAACTTAAGAGTCGTGTGTGGACTCTCTAAGTCGACTTAATAAAGTCACCTTAAAGTCAACTTAGTAAAGTCAACTTGGTAAAATTGACCTAAATTTTTCAGTGTAGACATAGCCTAAGTGTCAACTTAGTGCACTCTGATTTTACTGTATATTTATATATACACACCTTTTCTCATGATGAAGAAACACTAAATTTTTGAGTGAATGAATAGTGAGATAGATGACAAAATAAGATGACATTTTAAAAATCAAATATAAACAAGCCCCCAGTCTTGCCACATCTGATCAGTGCTTAGGGATCTGCTAGTATGGAGCTCATTGGCAGATTATGGCCTAATGATAAAAATTAAAAGGAAACTTCATGACAGAGTTAATCACTTAATTGGCCAAAATACTCTCTCATGTGTGTGTGTATATATAAACATTTGAAAATAGGAAAATGTCCAAGGCATAGGAATGAAATACAACTAGACACAGAGGCTGATATTCTGTCTAATCTAGCTGTGATGACAAAGTGACCCCTTGATTACAATTACCAAAATCCAGCTGCTTAATGGACACTCAGTCCTGGACTACATTTTTTTCACTAGGCCTTTTCCTGCTGATCATTTATGAATCTTCCTGCTCCATCATTGTGTCTCTTCATTGAACTGTGCATTTATTTAGTCCTTAAAACCTTTAGGGATGCTATCTATCCGGTTTGTAAAGAATCATGATCTCTTGTGGTTTTTTGTAAGTAATACAGTATTATTTTTGCTATTGTATGGATTACAGTAACACGTAGAAGCCCAACCAAGATTGGGACCTATTTTGCCAATTGCTGTACAGACACATAGTAAGAGCAGTTCATGCCCTAAAACGCTTACAGTATAAATAGACAAGGCAGATAACATATCTCATAGTGCAGATAGGGACCAGAGATACAGAGATTAAGGTACTTATCCAAAGTCACAGATGAAGTATGTGGCAGAGCCAGGAACTGAATCCTGATACCCTCTGTTTCACAGTTCCTGGGTAGGATACCCCTCCTGAGACACTTTTTCCAGTCTCCGGAGTGCACCCGTTTCATATAGCAAGCCCACACTTCTGTTTCTCTTTGAGGTAGGATCCCACAGTCTATCCACACGCCACTTGAGTCTCTGGATTAAACCTCCCTGGTTTTCAACCGTGTTACTTAGCAGACCCAATGGCCTTGGAATCTGCAAGAGTTTCAGGGAACCTGTGGTCAGTAACAGTATGCAATGACACAGAAGTAATTTCTCAAAAACAAAGACTGATTTATTTTGCCCCAAAAGATTCACAATGCTGAGAGAAGTAAAACAACAGAGAGTCCCACACACCTAGGCTATGTCTACACTTACTAAAATTAGTTTCGAATTAGTTAATTCGAACTAACTAATTTGAACTGATTTTAGTTAGTTCGAATTAACTTAATTCGAACTAGAAAAAATTAGTTCGAACTAAGCAAGTGCCATTCATGGCACTTGCTTAATTCGAATTAGCGATCCCCATTGATTTCAATGGGCCGGTTAGTTCGAACTAAGAAATTAGTTTGAACTAACACGGCCACATTGGTTAATTCAAACTAACTAGTTTGAATTACCCCTTACTTCTAATACCCTATTTGAAGTTATTAGTTCAAATTAAGGAAGCCCTTAATTCAAACTAATTAAAGCCTAGTGTAGCCATGGCTTTAGTTAGTTCAAATTAAGCTTCCTTAATTCAAAATAACTTGTCAGTGTAGAGATAGCCCCTATTGTCTTATCCAAGCTTGGCATTCTCCTTACGCCCATAGGTAGATAGGGCAACACTGGTGCCCTGTCCCCCATGCTCCCTGAGCAGTGGGCACCAAGTTGTAGCCTGTTTCTTGCAGACCCTGACTCTCAATAAGTCTCTGGCTCAGCCTGAAGCATCATGCTCTCACGTCAGCTTCCAGATGAGTTCACTTCTTCCCTGCTCCCAATCCTGAAAGAAGCACTTCTTAACATATCTTTTGTCTTTTGATCTCTCCTTTTAAATTTGGATAAATAGCCCTCTTGCTAGGGTTGAGGCCAAGGAGTTCCTATGTAGGCTATGTCTACACTTACTAAAGTTAGTTCAAATTAGTTAATTCGAACTAACTCATTTGAACTAATTTTAGTTAGTTCAAAATATCTTAATTCGAACTAGAAAAATGTAGTTCGAACTAAGCAAGTGCCATTCATGGCACTTGCTTAGTTCGAATTAGCGAATTGCATTGAGCACAATGGGCCGGTTAGTTAGAACTAGAACTAGAACGAACTAGTTCGAATTAACCCTTAGTTCAAATAGCATATTCGAATTTATTAGTTTGAATTAAAGAAGCCCTTAATTCAAAGTAATTAAAGCCTAGTGTAGCCATGGCTTTAATTAGTTCGAATTAAGCTTCTTTAATTCGAACTAACTTGCCAGGGTAGACATAGTCTATAAAACTGGCTATTGTTTGAGGAAGATACTCTTTATCTAGGCTTTCTAGGGCAAAATTTTACCTTTCCCGCCTGGCTTCTTTTTAACAATCCTTTCTGATCATACTGTGCATTCAAGCAGGGTAATATCACACATATATTGAGAGACATATGATATTTATAAAGAAAATCTAAATATTTCCCAGTTCTCCACTGAGAACAAGTCCAGTGCCTTAAACAGGAAACCAAATTTCCTCTCTTTCCCTCTCATTATACACGTTTTGGATTTTTTGTTTCATTTTTGGCAGCAACAGTAGAAAGTTTAGATGTAAAATTGAAGATGATAAAAGGATCAAAATAAAGGAAGTAGAACAAGCAGCAATAGATGCTTTGAGCTATTTCTAAATAAATAAATAAATAATGGAGTGAGAAAAACCTTAGCCCTGCTATCTCATTGTCCCTTACTTCTTGTTGATCAGTAAAGGCTGGGAAAAATGCCTTCCGGATGTTCTTTCTGACAGACTCTCCTTATGCTTTATTTGCAACCTTTAACTGCGTCTACACCGGCTAATTAAGTCGACTTAAGCTTGGCTTAAGTCAACTTAATTTTCCCTGCATCTACACTACACTTTGCTTAAGTCGACTTAAGCAGCTTGCTTAAGTCTACTTAAGCAAAATAAACTCAACTTAATGAAAATTAAGTCGACTTTATTAAACCACCTTTCTACTCGACCTAAGGCTTAATTCGACTTTCTAAAGTCAAATTAAGCCAGTGTAGCCCTGGGGTAGCCCTAAGTCGACTTAGGGCTACCCCAGGACTACACCAATGCCCTCCCTGCCGGGGTGGGCACAGGGGGAGCCTGTCATGCCCCCCAAAGGGCAGGGCATGTGGGCACAGTGTGACACTGTCTGGATCTAGGGAAGCATTTATGATATTTTTTTCTATGGATATCTCATAAATGTTATAATCCATAGGAACTATGTCATCTTTGGTATCAAGAGAAAGGTAGTAATTTGCTGGGAATGATTATATAGTTTATGTCTAGGAATTCTATTTCAATTAGAAGTTAAGAATTTGATGTTATATCCATACTTTAACTTGTGTCCTTCTGGACAAATGCCTTAGACGGGAGGGTGTGAACAACCATTGTCTCCTGAATGGCTCATCAGGATACTCCCTGGGACCATATCACCTGGCAGATTCCTTAACATTAAGTCGACTTAAAAGTGCAAGTGTAGACATAGCCTTTCAGTCCAACTATAGGGATTACTATAGCTCTGGACAAAACAGGATTGTATTCAGGTTTTATATGACCAAATGGAGGTAGATTCCAGTCCTGGCTTATTGACAGCAATTGATGATTCATGTGTGAAAATGAAGGTTGAATTGGGAAATCTAAAGTCGTGTTTTCTTTTGTCTGGATTTTTTTTTTGATCCCATAATTATTCATATTTTGAGACTTTTACACCACCCCCTTCCTTTTTTCTTAATTTCCATTTCACTTTCTGAATCCAATTGGAAGGAAAATTAACATCTGTTAGATTTGCCTTCTTTGATGAATTCTAAGTCTTAATGGAATGAAATGAATGAACCAATTTTACCAACTTGTTCTTATTTTTATTCTTTTCCTGGGTTCAGCTCCACTGTGCTAAAATGTGTACTAAGCTTTCAGTATGAGTCTCTGTCAAGTGAGAGTTATGAATAACACACAAATCTTTGATACCGGTGGTGGTGCTTATAAATGACATTCAGGCATTCATTAAACACTACTTGACTAATGTGGTTCACCTTCATGTAGCATCATTAATAATAAGTCCCAAAAATGACTTCTGGAAACAAAAGTAAATCTGCTTATAACTAGAGCTGGGCAATGTTTTTCAGACAAATAGTTTATTCCATCCAAAAAAGCATTTCAGTTGACCTGGAACCATTAATGAATTTGACATAATTTGCCAATTAGTTTTGTCGAGCTTTTTGCGGGATTTTTAGTATGACATCCACAACATGACCAGATGAGGAGTTGGTGGAGGGCACCTCTTATAACAATAAAACAAAGAAGGCGTCCGGTGGCACTTACAGACTAACAAATTAATTTTTCACGTAAGCTTTCGTGAGTGATGTCCAACTTCATCAGATGCCAGAGTCTTTTGTTAGTCTTTAAAAGTGCCATAGGACTCATTATTTGTTTTGCTGAACTAGACTTACACAGCCACCCCTTTGGATCTTATAATAATCTTTAGCTCTCTGATAATAGCCATTCATCAGAGGTGAGGGATGCCCTAGTTTCCAGTCCGTGATCCAATAAATAAATAATTATTTATACGAAGTGGAACACCTTCAGCAAGAGAGACTGAGTAAGACCCACCCCAAAACAGCGTATAACCTGGTGGTTAAAGTAGGCACCTAGAAGAGGAAAGAGCTGGATCAAAATCCCGGCTCCAGAACAGAGATTTGAACTTGGGTTTCCCACATATATGGCGGTGGAGGTACTACCATCTCTGGCCACATAGTGAATGCCTGGAAAATGCTCAAAAAACAAATGTTTCAGGTCAGACAAAATGTTACATTTGACCCAAAATGAACTTGGTCTTAACCTTTTCAATTCACTGAATATTTGGAAAAATTTGGGTTGGGTTTGACCTGATCTAAATTTCTTTATCTAGATTTTTTTGGAACTGCCAGCAAACAGAAAAATGGGTCATCTGCCCACTTCCACTTGTAACCACTTATACAACATTGCCCATACATACTCGTTTTTTAAACCTAGTCTTTGATCTGTTCTATCTTGACTATGACAACTTCCATCTGTATGGTTTCCTACAGACACAGCTTTCTGAACTTCAGTACATGCTCCTTGCCTTCTCCTATCCACCCAGAAGCATAAAACTCCCATACTCACACAGCTGTATTGGTATCCCATTCATTTGAAGATCCAGGTAATATTTGCAATACTTTTTTTAACATCTATGGACTTTCCCCAGCCTACTTCAAGAAATGTGTCTCCTTCCCTAGTAACTTCCCTGCCTCCTTCACTTTTTTGGTATATTAATTATTTTATTTTATTTCTATAGTTATGTATTCAAAAATAAACAGGAGGAAAGGGCATATCCAGTGTTCTACTGCCCCTGTCAGAAATTAAAAGAACATGAGAAAAAAGAAACAACTAACAGAACACATGCTTTTCCTTAGTCCCCGTAAATAAGCCCTCATTAAATCCCACCTATTACTCACTTCCTCTCTTCCCAGTGCTTACAATTTGGCCATTGTTGGTGTGACAGTTTTCTCCTTTTCCTGGCTTCTCCTGGGATCTGGAATAGCCTTTCTGTATCTCTCTATGATATCAGTGCTCCAACTCTTTTCAAATCTTAAAACTAATGGGACCACTGCTGACAATGGAGCCAAACTGGTTTGCACCAGTTGAATCTGTAGCCCAAGCCACCCTTCCTTTCTTGTCTATATGTATCAATGTTTTTCTCTATCTACTTTAAGTTTATTATTGAACTCTGTAAAGTGTTTGCATGAAAGATGCTATTCAAAAGTGTATTCTGTCCTGTGTGTTCTCCCTGTAGGAAGGCACGTATATTCCAAAGGTTTCAATAGTTTTAAATAATTAGACTAGAGTGAATAATGCAGGTGTCTCATATTTACATCTACATTTTGGACCAAAGTATTCAAAACAAATGCAAATATAAAAGGACTCTGCAATAAGGCAATGTAGTGCAAATTAGTGCAATGTAAACATCAAGTAAAAAAATTTGATTTTATTTCCATTGCACATTCCCAGCTTAATCCCTGTTGTTTCATTTTCTTCACTTCGATCTTTAAAACAATTATAAACCCAAATCTATTTTGTTCCTGTAGCCTCTGTTAAACAAATGTGAGAACATTTAAACCACAAAGAGGAACACTGACTTGATTAGCAAGTTTCTCAGGTGTTCCCCTCCAGGCATCATCATCATCACCACCACCATTCATCACCACCACCACAAAGTCTGGCATTTGAGTCATCAGAAGTAATACCTTTCTCATAATAGAAGTGAAACAAAAAATTATGCAGGTTGTGTTCAGTAGTCAGGAGGGAGTCTCTACACTTGCTATGGTCAGCAGCCAGGAACAAGTTTTGTGAAAGATTAGGGGGGATGGGGGTTAAACAGGTACTATTTTCTGCTCCTCACAATACTAGGACAAGCAATGTTAAAACTTCCTACTATTCAGGCAATAATTGAGCCTAATTATACTGTAAAGGTGAAATATTCCCTTATGCATAGGATCAGCACACTTCAGTTCCACTTTCCCCTTTGTCCAGAGTTTCAGTCCCATTCAATCCATATTCTGAAGATTCAGACTAAGGACTATATTTTAGATTTTTAAGGATGAAATTTAAGTGGTACACTGGCTTTGGGCTGACCCTCTTCATGGGCATGAACTTCACGCCAATAGAATAAGGTAGCCCAGCATGACTCACTGGCTATGTCTACACTTGTAAATTTAGGTCGACTTAAGTTAAGTCGACTTAGCATGTCTACACCTAAATTTAAAGTCGACTTTGGGGGGAATTTACAAAGTCGACCTAGAGTGACCACACTGGATGCCTAGGTCAACTTCTAGAGGCTAGGGGGACCTAGGGCAGGTCCACAGTGGCGGGGGAGCACCCCTTGCCCAGTGCCAGGGGGCTCAGCCTTTGCCCCACTATACATTGGTACAATGTGGCAAAGGGGGACAGGGACCCTGGCAGGGCATAGAGGCAGGGCAGGCAGGGCTCTGCCCTGCCCTGTGGGGGGGGGGGGGGGCCGGCCCCCCCGGGGCCCCCCCCCCCCAGCAGGGAGGGCGGTGGTGGAGTCCTGGAGTAGCCCTAAGTCAATTTAGACTTAAGTCGAAGTAAAAGTAGGTTTAATAAAGTTGACTTAATTTTCATTAAATTTTATTTTCCATAAGTCGACTTAAGGAAACTGTAGTGTAGACGCAGGGTAAATTAAGTTGACTTAAGCAAGCTTAAGTCGACTTAATTTACAAGTGTAGACACACCCACTGGGAGCATGGAACAAAGTTATTTAACCACATGAAGGACACGTTTATTGGTGATAGTGACAAACATTTGTTTCCAGTCTATGATATGAAGTGTCACTTCCACTGCTTATGAAGTGGCCTGCAATGTATTCAGGCTCACACTTCTGTTCTCTGAAACCTTTGGAGTAGAATAATTAACCTGTTACAAATTACCTACACTTTTCCTGAAGTGTTTTAGAACTGCTGTATATAATTCAAGTTCTTATGTACAGCATGTCATCAATATCATGGCAAAAGCTAATGGATGCTGTGAACAGTATCAGATACAGTTTGTCTGATATCTTACAAGTTGTACACAACAGTGATCTATCGTCATAAACCCTGATGACACTGGGAAAAGTGCTGTTACTGGAAGGCAGAGGTAACTCTTCCTGAAATAGCTGATGAAGATATAATATGTTCCCAGAGTCTTGTATTCATTTCAATTGCCCAAAGATTGGTATCTGTGAAAAGAAAAACCATCTAGTATGGCTGAGACTTTTAGAATATTTATATTGTCTGTACAGTACATTTCATTGCTTTTTGCTGAATCTATTCCACCATAGCAAATCCAGGGCAGTAATAAAAGGGATAAATAAAGATAAGGACAATATCCCAACATCCTTCTTCTCCCTCCCCCCACAGAAATCTGGCATCTTATCAAATCTGTAATATATACTGATCTTCTTGTGTCATGATGATTCAGTATGTAACAGTTCATTATTAGTGCAGGCATGGTTAGGGAACAAATGAAAAGCTCAAACTTCTGAAATTCTTTTATTTGTGTAAATTTTTATCCAAATGAATGTATTTCACAGTATTAAGAGTCTTGAATTAATGTTACTGTTTTCAAATCCCACATATTATAATGGATGAAATATGATTATACCAAAATGTCACCCGTGAAATGTGGAGATATCTATCCTTTTACGCCGTTTACAAAGCATCCATCAACATGGTTTTTGAGTGCCATCTTAGGTATGATAAATTCCCAGTATCTGATCCTCATATACTAGCTTGTGAAGGCATACTTGGGTTGTGATAAGTGTGGTGATAAAGACCAAGCCTTTTTAAATTCAATCTTGATGGGTCCATTGACTGGCTCACTGTTTGAAAAGATGATCTTGAACAATCAGAATGTAAACCTCATTTTGTATGAAAAGCTTGAAATGGTCCACTTGGAATGCAAATAAAACTTCATGGATGGCCAACCCGACCATATACATGAACTACATGATCGCCTAAGGCACCAAGCTTTAAGGGGTGCCAAATTAGACAGAAGTGAATTTTTTCCCTCTATTTTAAAAAATATTAATATGTTCATTCTAGACTCTCATTTTTTTTCTATACTGAATGTGTGTGGGGGGATGGGGTGAGGGAGGGGAAGGATGCAAAGTCATAGTTCGCCTAGGTTGCCAGAAACCCTTGGGCTGGCCCTGACTTCATGCCTCCACCATTAAAATAGGTTCTCTTCTGAGGTTTAATATTTGTAACTTTTCTAGTGTAGACATAGCCCCTTGTCAACCTTATTAAGTCAACTTCGCGCATTAAGTCGATTTAATAAGGTCGACTTAGGCGCTAATTCCCATCCACACTGGCTTTAAATCGGCTTAAGGAGTCGACTTAAGGCTTAAGTTGTCCTAAAACTAGGTGTTATTAAGTTGACTTAAGCTTTCCTTAAGTTGACTTAAGGAAATGCTTAAGTCGACTTAATAAAAGCCCAGTGTGGACGCAGCTTTGTTTAGGTGGACTTAAATTGACCTAAGTTGCCAGTGTAGATGTACCCACAGAAACCACAGTCCTCTGAACACTCCTCAGAGACAGAAAACTTCTAGGTGCTAACAACATAAAGGATGCCAAAAGAACAGCTCAGGATAGACAGGGAGGGTGGAGTAAAGTTCATGCTTTAAGTGACATTTAGCAGCATAGGAAGGAGTCAGATACAGAAAGTCCATACATCTTCACATACAAATGTTTATTCCACTTCCACTCCCAGAATTTCAACAGTTTATGCAACTAATTAACTTCAGCTCCAAACTTTCTTTCTGGGGTCTCTTCTTTTGTAACGCAGAGCTCCATGGTCTTTGCCAAGCTTTGACAGTGTACCTATAGGCTTACTTTACAAATGCCATGTACCCTCTGAGAATACAGTGAAGAAGCATCACTTCTTTGCAAAGCCTAATTTTACATTTTCTAGTCTTTATATAAAGTCGTTGATGGTTTTATAAATATATTTAACAAGTCTGTATATCACAACATAGTCACTTGAGTCATATGTTCTCTAAGAGCCTTAGATTGATTAAACACCATTTGGATGACAGACGTATAAATTGTTAATCTCTGAATCAGCTCTTTCTTTCTTTCTTTCTTTCTTTCTTTCTTTCTTTCTTTCTTTCTTTCTTTCTTTTATGACGTTGACGTCATCTGTTTGTCCTTCCATTTAAAGAGTTAACAAATCTCTGTGCTTATGCAGTTCTTTGTAACACTCTTTTGGTTTGTTTAATGTGAAGAATTTCACTTCACATGGCCTCTTCAACCTATAAAATAAATGTTTCACTCAGTTTTGAGAAAACAACAATATCAATATTTATTCATTAGTTGTTAAGACTCTTTGTTTATCGACATTTCTTAGTATAATTATGTTATCATGACACTTTACAGTTATGGTCTTCAAGCAACAGAACTGACTTTGAAGACGGTCCATGTCAATTCAAAGTATTTGTTTGAAGCTGACAGCATCTTACTAAAACTTGTAATCAAATACTTTTTTCAGGTAACTGATTTCTTCTCATAATAGCCCTTCTGTAATCTCACCACTATCAACTGTGGTTATATATATTCATTCTGTCACAGGGGGGAGCTGTCCCTTATGAGCAGGGTTGAGTCCAGCATATTCCTGTTCCAAATTCTGTTCCTTTAGGTATAGATATTCTGGAACTTTTAGTTGCATGTTACTGCAAGTTGTGAGCCCTGCTTGGAAATGGGGCAGGCCTATACAGAACAATCTAGATTCTTGGTCTAGAAAAAACTAGGACCAAAGCAAAATCAGGTGTGCTATGACAGCAGCAATGATGGTAGATACGGCAGCTGTAGGAGATTTCTCCAGCCAAGAGGCCAAGAATGAGACTTGAGTAACAAAATCTCTGGGAAAAGACCAGGGAGAAGATTTTAAAAGGGAGAGACACTTTATGAAATGGTTCTGGAAACAGTGAAGTGGGACATTTGGGGTAAAGGGAAGGCTAGTCCTTTATGGTTTAGAGTGCTGCGACCATAGTAGAGGGAGGTCATGGGCCCTCTCCTGTGATATCACCTAGAAACATAGTGAGAAAATCCCTGTGATCCAGAGTAGAAGATCTTTGCAAGCCCTGCATGGGGGACCAAGAAATGTTTAATCATTTAGTGACATTTTGATGATGGGATAGACTGCGTGCTTAGTAAGTTCATGGATGACACTAAGCTGGGGGGAATGGTAGATACTCTGGAGGGCAGGGACAGGATCCAGGGAGACTTGGACAAATTGGAAGACTGGGCCGAAAGAAACCTCATGAGGTTCAACAAAGACAAGTGCAAAGTCCTGCACTGTATCATTTTCTTGGGGCTTTGTTTCTCCTGAAGGATAAGACATTTTTGCTTCTTGGTCAGAGGTATGGCTTGAGCCCATATTGGACTTTGAAATGAGAATAGAAGAAAAGAGTGCATGAGAAAGGGAAGTGGTTGTAAAAGGGAACTGGAAAATGTAACCCTCGATATTGTATTAGGAATGTGCTTCTGGCAAATCTAATACCTTCACAAACAGGTTCTAGTGAAATCTTAAACCATGATTCATCATCTCTTCAAAACCCCCAATTTTTAAACCTTAATTTAGGTACAGGTTTTGGGTAGGCAGCGTAAAGTAATAACATTAGGCTAGCTCTTGGATTTTTGTATCTCTCTGCTGCTCCTCCCTGAACCAAGGGTAGAAGGGATCAGCCCCCAGCCTAAGTCAAAGCAGTCTTCTAGGCTATGTCTACACTGGCAAGTTAGTTCGAATTAAGGAGGCTTAATTTGAACTAACTAAAGCCATGGCTACACTAGGCTTTAGTTAGTTTGAATTAAGGGCTTACTTAATTCAAACTAATAAGTTCAGATAGGGTATTTGAACTAAGGGGCTAATTTGAACTAACTAGTTCGAATTAGCCAATGCAGCCATGTTAATTTGAACTAATTTCTTAGTGCAAATTAACCGGCCATTGGAATGAATGGCAATCGCTAATTCGAACTAAGCAAGTGCTTGCTTAGTTCGAACTAACGTTCCAGTGTGGCCATGCTAGTTTGAATTAAGCTAGTTCAAACTAACTAAAATTAGTTTGAATTAGTTAATTCAAACTAAATTTAGCAAGTGTAGACATAGCCATAGATTGCCAGAGCACAGCATCCCCCAGTATGCATGCTTTTATATCCGACACACCAACTGCAGAGGATCATGTGTCACCTCGTGATTCCTAAGATGTTCTATTGGTGCTGTTCTCCAGGCTGTTTCTGTTGCTCTAGCATAGCAGACTGCAACTGGGCCAAGGATAGGGCACACTGTATCTAATTACTTTTATGGAAATTTGTAGCCCGCATCTTTCTTCAAATTGTGAAAACCACTAGAGATGCTGCGATGCCACACTGAAACTGGAAGCTATTTGAAACCCCTCAAAGCTCTGGTACTACTGAAATCTACTAGAGGTACTCAAAGCGATTTCATTTTCAGCTAGCATTTTTTTCCTGTTTCCTCTCCATTTTTCTGATGACAGAAAAGCAAAGTACATAATAAAGACTGCAAACATCCATTGGTAATCAGCCACTTATTACAGCATCTTATGTGTTAGAATAATACATTCTTTAGATGAAGCAAAAGGAGTGGAGGTGTGATCTGTAAGGACATCTGAGTATTCATCCTTTTACTTGGTCTTTCACAAGTAAGGTTTAAAAATGACTCCATTCATTCTGCACCGATAGTTCACCGAGTTCATGCTCTCTTTCTAATAGCTATTCCCTTCTCTGAGCTATTGTACCATGTTTCCAGGACTGAGACACAAGGGTATTACCAGCCTAATAGATAATAAAGGCTATACCACCAGTAACTAAGTTCAGAATAGAGACTTGGGGGTGCTTTATTTCTTTGCACAGCTGCATAAAATGTAGAACGGTTTTCAACCACAGGCTGAAAAGCAATCCAAGATCAACTAGTAAATGTAAAGTTTTGAAGTCTCTTGTAATATATCAAGCATTTCTGAAGGACTTTTAAACATTAATTATTAACTACAAATGAATTTTTAACACCGAGCACTCACCTGGAACTTTAGACTCTAAGAGGGTCGCTATTTTTAATTCTACAGGGCCATATACTGTCTTGATCCATACCCAAAACTTTCATTAATGTACAGATGGATTCCAAATAGGAATTATGCTTGCAGACTGAAAGCTGAATGTGTCCATTGTTTATGCTCCATTTCATATGCATACCTAACAACTCTTGGTGTCAAAAAAGTTACTTCCATATACCCAGAAAAGAATGGATTGCAGACTATGCCAAAAGCAGTTTTTAAATTCTAAAAGGTGAAAATTCCTTTATGTTCAGCCTAGAAGTTCCAATGGGAAATGGGTACACAAGTTTGTTCTTCAAGGGAAGACATTTTTAAACCCTTGAGACTTTCTTAAATAGCTTATCACAAAAAGTTAAGTTAAAAGAAAAGTTAAAGTGTTTTGGGAACACTTACAAAGTTGATTGTAATGGTTGATCCAGAGCTGAGCTCATCTGTTCTTTTGTTGCTAAATGATAGATTCTGCTCATCTTCCTTTTACTGATTCTGATTCTAGTTTTATTTAAATGGATTGCTGTAAGATACCCCAATTGGAGCATTGTATTGTGTATTATTTCTGCATTAAATACTCCATATTTTTCCTGACATCATCCCATGCAAGTTTTAATGCCTCAAATCACTGATGTTTGCTGTCACTACCTATAGGTCACTGAATTATTTCATATGACTTATGAAAAATTCTCAGGAAAGACCATTTAACTTTATTCTGTTTAATGGGGTAGTATTTATCTAAAGTTATCATATAATATTTCTGAGATTCTTTCAGTTCCTTAACAGCTTTTGAAATTATTTTGAAGGGGCCATGCACTATAAGGCATGATTTTTTTGACAGCCATAACTAATTTAGAATCCTGTTTTTGTTCAAGATTTTTATACCTCAAGGATTGATAGGGCTGCATGCCAAGAAAAAGAACCCTGCTAGTTTGAGTACTAGACGAGTATTTTAGTCTAATTTAATTCACCTAGGGACACTTTTTGTAAGGGACCATGATGTCCATTACACGTTCCCAATCTCCAATAAGTTGAAGCCTGAACTATTTTTTTTATAAGAGGGCATGCACCAAAGCATATTTTATTACATGAAAACTTTTGGTGAGGTGAATGTCCTGAATATGGTTTGCCTATAAGGCATTTCAAATCTATTTTTATTTAATAAGAGTTAATTTGGAAGATTTGTCCTCATATCTTGTCATATGATGCTGATCTGCAATTTTTTCTGATGCCTTGGTGCATGCTTTTGCAAATCTAAGGCTATGTCTACACTTGGCCAAATAAGTCGACTTAGCATGTCCACACTCAAAAATTAAGTCGACTTAAAGGGGTCCTTGCCAAATAGACTTAGAGCGTCCACACTGGACGCCTAAGTCGACTTCTAGGGGCTAGGTGGACCTGGGACTGGTCCACTGTGGCAGGGGGGGCACCCCTTGCCAAGTGCCAGGGGGCTCAGCATTTGCCCCATTGTACCTGGGTACAATGGGGGCTGAGTAGGACAGGGACACTGGCAGGGCATAGGAGCAGGGTGGGCAGGGCTGTGTCCTGCCCTATGGGGGGGCACGCCAGGCTCTGGCTGTGCCAGCCACCTTGGCAGGGAGGTCAGTGGGGGAGCCCTGGAGCCCTTTACGTCAATTTAAAGTCGATTTAGGGCTAATCTGCGTCCACACTGGCTAAGTCGACTTAATAAAGTCGACTTAGCCAGTAAAGTAGACTTTATACTAGGTTTTATAAAGTCGACTTTAAATTTCCTTAGGTCAATTTAAGCAGCAGTTTAAGTCGACTTAAGGAAATTGTAGTGTAGACGCAGATTAAATTAAGTCGATTTAAGAAAGCTTAAATTGACTTAATTTGTAAGTGTAGACGCACCCTAAGTGACAATCTGTGTGTCTCTTGTAGCTGATATTTTACAGCTAAATAATGCTGTTTGAACTCTCTGTGCAAGTTTCTAAAGCACAGCATATTCAACAAGCCACAAGTAGAAGAATTTGTTTGTGCAGATATTTAGCACTGGATAAAAACAATTACATTTGGTAGAAAGCAAGCTTTGCCTTTCTAAAGAAATCCCTTCATGAAAAGATCCTTGTTTTTGTTTCATAGGATTAATTTAGAAATCAATCACCAGCCTAAGTAAACTTTTGTTCAGTAGCTGGGTTGAACTAGTTACCTTTTTTCTTTTCCATGAAACTGGAAGGCAACAGACATTGCCTGGAGGGGGAAAATCAAGCACAATCCTTTTTCTGTTCTGGAGTTTTATCACTGATGTTGAATAAGGACAGGATGAGGCCCACTGATACTGTAAGGCCTTGATATGGCATAGCACCTGCTTCACTTAAAGTCTATGTTTGAAATCAAGGGGAAGTCATGTTCTTACTGGTTTTTGCTGAATAAGGGCCTTAATGGGTGATAGGAGATATTTTTCTTGTGGCACTCTTTAAGTTTTTCCTGTGTTGAGATTGGCTCCTCAGCTAGTGTAAATAAACATCACTCTCTTGAAGTGGATGGAGCTAGCTTAATTTATAAACTATTTGAGGATTTTTTCCCTCTGATTTTCCTTTAGATGTTAAGACATCCATATTAGTAAGTGTAGACTATCTGACAGTAACATTTTAAGCCCCATTTACCAAAATGGAATTAGTTTTTAATAAACACAGTAAATTAGTTGATCCATTTATGGTCAGGAGCAAATAATTAGATAATCAGCTATCATCATTAACCATTTCTTTATTAATGTTTGTTAATTAGGGGTCTGGATCTGTATCCAATCTGTGCAGGAAACTCCCATTGTCTTAAAAGGGCATTCTTTTGTGAAAAGTGGCTTCAAAATCAGCCATTTTTATAACAGTAAATGCATTTTAATGTAAAATGTCATAGACTGTCACAATTGCATGTTGCTGGCCAGAATCTCAGGTATGACCTAAATGCACAGAATATGTTGCAGGGGATAATGTACAATGGCGGCTTAAAGTCTGCTTTTGCAGTCCGTGACCCCACTACATCTCTGTCCAGGAACTGATGGAGCAGCATGAGGACCACTTTGATTTATGTTGGGTTACAACCACTGCAAGCTCTGAAAGCACAGGTGAGGATCAGCCTGGTGCAGGAATGTCCCACATACACCCCCTTGTTTGTAGCTACATCCCATTATCTCACTATGTTGATAACAGAGTGGGTGTCTGCCATATCAACACCCACATTGGCTCTACGTCACTGTAGTAGCATCTTTGCCTGAGGGTGGTCCTCCCTAAACCATTTGAACTAGAGTTGTAGAGGTATTATGCACTAAATCCAAGGTTCTGTCCTTTATTCCTATTCCCATACATTTTTGGATTGTCAATGCTTTTATTCTCATTGTCACTATGAACTTGCTTAAGCCTTCATTATGAACAAAGACATCTTTCTGGCAATAATGGAGATTATTAGTTTCTTGTAATTAATAAGACTGGGATCAGACTTCCCAAAGAGCAAGCAAACCTAAAACTTTAAAAGAGATTATTCTTTAGCTTCAGTGGTTGAGCTTAAAAAAGCTTCTTCCATTTAGAAAGATTTTTCCAAGTTGAGAAATATTTCCTCTAGCCTTCTGAATAGTTCACTGGACTAGTAACTCTACTCCTGGCTTTCCCACTACCCTTCAGGTAACCTTGGACAAGCTTCAGCACCTCAGTGCCTCAGTTTCCCCTCTATTTAAAATGGGGATGATGCTGTTTTCTCCTTTGCTAGATAAGAATTAGGTGTTATTATTACTCAAAATGGAGAAATTCATTCAAATGGAAATATCTTTGAGGATGGAGGGAACTTTTAAAGTGAAGACTATTATAACTGCCCTCTTCTGTTTTGCATGTCTAAAATGGAGGCTTTCTTTTTGTTTTTTAATCCAAGATATTTACCTTTCCTACTTATGACCCACTAAGTCTCCAGGAACGCAGATGGGAAACTGGGTAGACCAAGGGACTCACAACTGCAGAAAGACCCATTGGTCAAGGGAAGGGACGAGGTCTAGAGTGCTACAGCAGAGTAAGCAGGAAGGCTAAACTAATGAAATCTCAGACTTGTGGGGAACCCAAATAGCAAGACAGGGAGACTGAGATACCAAGCCGATGCAGATTGTGTAATGATACAAAGAAGGTTGGAGTAGGCACCAAAGTTAATCATATTGTTGTATAGAGGGGAAATAATTGTATAATGAGCGAAAGCACATTGTTTCATTGCTACAGTACTTAAGAGCCAGGCAGGCAACCCTGTGACAAGTATCTCTACAGTTCTCAGTAGCAAGTTATGTGTTTACTGTTTTATGTTAAAGAAACAGCCATTACACACAACACGGGCAGTTCCTGCTTAGTAACAATATGCATGACAGATGATCTTACCCATATGACACAAAGAGTTCTTTTTCTTCCACACTTCTTTTTCCAGATCTCTCTTCTCAGCCAAAGCAGATAGCAGTCCAGCAGAGAAAAACTGATTTGCTGTTAAGCTATGGAGAGGGGACCTCATATAACAGAGGTCTTAGCAGAACCATCTTGTTTCTCCTGAGGCGTATTAAACCAGGGCTTTGGGGCTGAGCCAGAGGAAGGTCATCTAGAATGAAAGTGCAAAAGTAGAAGACAGAGAGACAGAAAAAGAAGAAAGAAAAGCCAAGACAGGAAGAATCTATATTATTTATGTTATGTAATGTGATTTTTAATAACATGCTCTGCCATTCTAATGACAAACACGCAGACATGAATGTAGTTCTATAGGCAAGAGCTCAGTGGTAATGATCTTCACTGTTTACTTGGCTCCTGACCCTACAAACACATATGGGTGTCCACAAGCTGGACATATAAATAACCCTGCTGAGCTCACTGTGACTATTCATGTGCATAACATTAATCATGTACATAAGTGTCTGCAGGATCAGAGCTTGGATCACAATGTTACCACCTCTCAGGCTTTTATCACAAGACTTCCAACATCTTTTCACTACAGCCCCAGATCCTGGGATCATATTATTACATGAGAATATCTGCTTTCATTTAAAAAATAAATGTAAATTTCTGGTCCTCATGATTGCAGAGAAGACTTTAAAAACATTAACCCTAAGGCTCAAAAATCAAAAGATGATTTTTTTTAAAAGCCCCAAATGTATTGTATTTTAAAATCTCCTGATTTTTGTATGCTTAGGGTGGCAATTATGAGGCCAGAAACTTAGGGTGCATCTACGCTAGTAAATTAAGTCGACTTAAGCAGGCTTAAGTCGACTTAATTTACTCTGTGTCTACACTTGAGTTTCCTTAAGTCGACTTAAGCTGCTCCTTAAGTCAACTTAAGCTGCTCCTTAAGTCAACTTAAGGAAAACTTAAGTCGACTTAATAAGACCTAGTTTTAAGTCGACTTAAGGCTTAAATTGACTTCTTAACTTGACTTAAGCCTTAAATGTAGACACCCTAAGTCGACTTACAAGATAAGCACAGGGCTCCCTTCTCTCTGGGACCCCAGCAGGACCCTGCGGCTCCTTTCTGCCTGGGACCATGCTCCAGCTGATGGGGAAACCCCGTGGTTTCCCTATCAGCTGGAGGGTGTGCTGGCAATTGCCAGCATGGCCCTCCAGCCGATAGGGAAACTGCTGGGGTCCCAGCCAGACAGGAGCCGAGCGGTCCAGGCCAAAAGGGAGCTCCACACTCCCTTTTCCCCCGGACCGATCTGGGGCTTGGTGTCTCGGGGAGAGCCCCCCTAGCCTGGGGGGAGCCAAGGAGCCTCGACTCCCCCTGGACCTAACCAGTCGACTTAGAGAGTCTACTGTAGACTCTCTAAGTCGACTTAGTAAGGCCAGGTTTAAGTCGACTTAAAAGTCCTGTGTGGACTCTCTAAGTCAACTTAATAAGGTTGACTTAAAGTCGACTTAGTAAAGTAGACCTAAATTCCTAAGTGTAGACATAGCCTAAGAGAGGCTGGGCAAAGGGACACTCTTAGACAACTTTACCTTTATAGTGGGTAGCATCTTAGTCTTTATGTAGCCGTATTTATTTCAAAAGGACAACTTACAGAGTAAACAACCTCATACTATAAGATCTGTCCTATTAAAGGAAAGGAGTTAAAATGGAAACTGAAGGGAAATACAGTGGATAGGTAATGAAACAAACAGGATTCGTACTAACCCATCACCCATAGCCCATTATTTGTACATTGTATTCCCTTCCCTCCATTCCTTCATAATTTTTGGAGGGGATTTAGGTGGTGATGTTTTAAATTGATAGGGACCGTCTCTGTATATATGTTTGTACAGTGCCTCATACGTCATGGGAACTACTGTAATATGACTAAATTCACATAATGATATGGAAGGAGCTATTCTTTCAAAAGAAACAAAAAACTCATGCAAAAGATTGCTGTATTACTATAATTTAGTTCTTGATTCAGCAAAGCACTTGAGTATGTGCTTAAGTACATCACTGTTCGACTCAGCACTTAAATATTTGACTTCCCCCGGATTCCAATGGGACTAAATCACAAGCTTAAAGCTAAACATGAGCGTAAACACTTTGTTGAATTGAAGCTTCAGTTGTGATACTGACATCCTACACTTAATAGGCTAATCATTCAAATACTCTATCACTTAAAATAGAACGATTACAAGATCTTCTCTGAGAAGGTCTGGGTAAGTGCTGCTAGTCCTGTCATCTTAACAGAGGAATTTGTAGTTTATGATGCTGGGAATGTATATGGATTGGACTGAAAAATAATTGTTACTGCTGGAGAATGGCATTTTCAAAATGAAGTTGTGATAGTCTACTTCCTTTACTGGGATAATAAATCCTAGATATCCCAGTAAAGGAAGTAGCATTTTTCCAAGTTAGTTGTATATTTCTTTTTCAAAAATATACAGCATTCAGAGTAGATGACTTAGTTGTCCTAAAATGAACTGTTGCTTGACAATCCAACTGGTGTTTCCAAGTGCTGCTGGATAAGTGATGCTCATTCTTAAAATAGGCACTTCCTGCCAACCCTCAAAATAGAATTATTAGTTATACTTAATAAAGCCAGAACTGTGGGGAGCTAATTACCATTCTGCATTTCTAAGTCTTTCTTCAGAAGGAATCTCAGGTTAACAAGATCAATCTTTTCTATCCCATAGCTCCGATCTTTGATAATGAATGTTAATAAAACAACCTAGAAATTGCTAGTGATTTTAATGTCAGTAACGATCTTTCAGAGATGAATGCTTAATTCTGGTTTTCTAGGAAAAGAAGCCCAAGAAAAGTCGCTGTGAGTTCTTTCTTGCCTTACCCATCTCTGATCATCTACATGTATATGAAAGAGATTCTTAACTCTGTGAGGCAGCAACACCGACGAAAGAAGTTGGGTTGCTCCCAGTGACTTTTTTAAACCTTTTACTCATCCTTTCATTCTGCACCACCCTTTTGGGGGAAAAGGGGGCATCAACCAGTTTCTTCCCCATAATAACAGAAGCATTATTATACAGCTTTGTGGAAATATGGCATTTATTATCCAGCTAGGGCTATGTCTACAGTTGTAAATTTAGGTCAATTTTAGTTAAGTCGACTTAGCATGTCTGCACCTAAATTTAAAGTCGACTTATGGGGGAACTTACAAAGTTGACCTAGAGCATCCACACTGGACACCTAGGTTGACTTCTAGTGGCTAGGGGGATCTAGGGCAGGTCCACGGTGGCAGGGGGGCACCTCTTGCCCAGCGCCAGGGGGCTCAGCCTTTGCCCCATTGTACCTTGTACCTGGCAGGACATAGAGGCAGGGTGGGCAGGGCTCTGCCCTGCCCTGTGGGGTGGGGGGCATGCCAGGTTCCCACTGTGCCCCCCGCTGGCAGGGAGGGCATTGGTGCAGTCCTGGGATAGCCCTAAGTCAACTTAGGGCTACTCCACATCTACACTGGCTTAATTCGACTTTAAAAAGTTGAATTAAGCCTAAAATCAAACTAAATCTAGGTTTAATAAAGTCGACTTAATTTTCATTAAGTCGACTTTATTTTCCTTAAGTTGACTTACGCAAGCTGCTTAAGTCAACTTAAGGAAACTGTAGTGTAGACGCGGGGTAAATTAAGTCGACTTAAGCAAGCTTAAGTCGACTTAATTTACAAGTGTAGATGCACCCTAGGAGACTAAGCAATGCTGTCAATAGCAGTAGTGAATATTAGAAATCAATGGTAGGTGGAAAACAGAACAATGGATTGTATATCCTTTCCCAGTTAAAGGTTGCTAGCAGCTGATACTGTTCCAAAATATTTAGGTGTCATAGATATGCATGGAAAAAATTAAGACAATCCAAAATTAGCAGTCACTTTTGAAAATTTGGCTGTGCATGTTTAAGCAAAACTGAAGAAATCTTCTCAGTGAGTAGCCCAAATGTAAGTTTTGCAAGATAAACAACATTTCAAAAGTACTAGCTTTACGCAGGGCCAGGAACCAAGGATATTTTAGCTAGTGAATTGCAAACATACATCAGGAATTTAAAGAAAATAGCTGACTTGGTTTGTGTCCTCAGTTTCCAATATTCACTTGGTTAAGACCTAGTTTACAATCCTTTATTGTGATTCACACTTTATTGCAAGGACATGGTCACGCAAGTCACTATTTGACAGCAGAAAAACAGAAAGTTTTGCTTTTCAATAAAATGAGTGACAACTTCGATTAGGTTTCTCATGCATTTCTTCCTGTGTTATATTATTGTGGTTAAAAAGATTGAGTGGTTTATTGGATTCAGGTAACATGTAACCATCAGTGTGTCATTCTGGATTTTAAAAGGTCCAAAAGCAGAGGAAAGCTTAATGAAATAAATGTTGTGAAAAGCCCCACATTATTCCTTAGCAAAGTATTGAGCTCTTCAGTCTGGTATAGTTTCAATATAACTTAATTTGGAATAGAAAATTATCCTCGCATTTATAATACCTTTATCAAATCTAAAAGTTGAAGAAAAGTAAATGTTTCTAGTCCATTGGACTGAACAAGACCTCTCTCAGTTTAAAAGTCTCTCTTAGTTTAAAAGTTAAATTCCGTTGTCAGTGTAACAATGTCTACACAAAATGTAACTTATTCAATTTCTTCTTCATGTGTTGTCATTGAAGGGAATATTCTCAAAAGGAGTCTGATCTACTTTGACCTATAATTAATGCCAATCTCTCTATTGGGCTTCAGTGTGGCTACAGATGGTAACAGGTTCTGTTTCTGACAGGTAACACTTTGATTTATTGTGAAGAAAATCCGATGAATCAAAACTCATTAGCAAGATGTTTAATGTGTTTTCTTAAAGGCCACGTTCCCAATAGGTTCATTCCAATCCTGTGGGTCTGGTGATAATATTGTGATTCTATAAAGGGATGTCTGGGACCATAAAATAATCTCACACCCCTTTTTGTATATACTAGTTAACCAGCTGGCTTTCTTGGTAAACAAATTCAAATATACAGTTTCCATAGCCCTGCACATCTTGTAAGGAACTTGCTATTCTCTGTTTTCTCAGATATTCACTCTCCTTGCTTTGAATGCCATTTGGATAGCAAAGGGAAGAACTAGCTAGCCATGTCACTATGGGTGCGTCTACACTTGTAAATTAAGTCGACTTAAGCTTGACTTAAGTCGACTTAATGTGCCCTACATCCACACTACACTTTGCTTAAGTCGACTTAAGCAGCTTGCTTAAGTCGACTTAAGGAAAATAAAGTCGACTTTATTAAACCACCTTTCTATTCGACCTAAGGCTTAATTCGACTTTCTAAAGTCGAATTAAGCCAGTGTAGTGTTTGAATCCTAACACCTATTTTGATTTGCTGTTAGCCTGACCTGATCCTATGTCATACACTCCCCTGCATTTAATTTCCTCCCATTCTGTAACTTTCCCATCTTCAAAGCGTCTGACGAAGTGGGATTTTCTCCCACGAAAGCTCATGCGATAAATAAATCTGTTAGTCTTTAAAAGTCCCACAGGAATAGACCTTGAAAAGGGGACATTTCTGGTTTTTCAGGAACAAATGGTCACTTTACCCACTTGTCCCAACTAGTAAGTAGCAAATAGATCCACCCAGAGTGAATATGCTTTGGCCACATGCCTTGCAGAGTAGTGTAGCCATGGGTGGGCCCAGGTACGCCAGAGCCCATCCACTTGGAGATGAGGCCTGCCCATTGCAGCACCTGGCAGCAGCGTGAACTTTGCTGCGATGGCTGTGAGGCTGGCCAGCAGCCGGCAGCCATAAGCAGAGCAGAGGTGCCTCTGCTCCACTCGTGGCCACAGCTGCCGGCTGCTGGTAAAGTTCATGCCAGTGCCAGGTGCTGCGATGGACACGCCTCATCACACCGCCTCTCCCCCACTCTCCCCTCACTGCAGTGCCACCTGCTAAGTAACAAGTGGAGTCAGAGACTTGTTATCTAGCAACTGGAACATCTCAGGCAGCTTCCAGTCACATGACCAAAAGCTACCCTTGGCCAGGCCCACCCGGCAGATTCAGGATCCTGGCCAGAAACAGGGGCTGGCTATGCCCCTGACTGTGACTGACATTCCTTAGAGATCAAAAATAAAGAGGACTATAAGCATTTATATTGTAAAGTGTCAAAAAATATATAGGAAACGTATAGAAGTTATATTTTGGATCTAGATTTATTCATGTTACAACCATACATTTGACATATCTCTGTCCAAACGAAACACAGATAGCTCCTTTGGTTAATTTTCCAAATGCAAATGTCTTATCTGTGCTGTACTTTAAGAAATATCTCTCAGAGATTAAAATAATGAAGCTCAACTACAACCACCTCATTATTCATTTTGTACATTTTCTAAAAGGCAAAGCAAGTTCATTAGACTACACAAACCAATTCTGATATCATGCAAAGCAATACTAATTAAATCTCTTGCCTCAAATTAACTCTTTCATTTTGTTCACAAATGTTTCGGATAGTTGTCCAGTCAAAGAAGTCAAAGTAGATTGCTCCAAATTTCCTCCAGTCAGTTTATCCAATGAAGACAGGACTATACTCAATACATAGTTGGCAAGCTTACTTTTTTTTTTTTTAAGATGAGTCAGAACATAACTCATGCAGCTCCTATGTAACTTTGGAGTGGTTCCTTTTTGTTTTGTTGGGTTTGTTTGAGCGGGTTTTTTTTATACTAATGAAATAATTTTTACTGTTTAATACTTAAATTGCAGCAGAACCTAGAGGCCCCAGTCAAGATTGAGGTCTCCTGATTTAGCAACTGAACAAATATACACTAAGACACAGTCTCTGCCCTGAGTTTATAAAACAATAGAGAAAACTCTGCCACCAACCCTAGCTTTAAAAGCAAATGCAAGAGAACCTACAGATTCCAGTCCCCATTTCCTGAACTTATTCATGGGCTTCGACTTTGTTCATGCATGAGATTTGTTATCAGAGGAACCCAGTGCCTGCAGAGCTCCACTGAAGTCAGAGAGGCTCATTACATAACTTGGGGGCCAGCCATTTAGAGCAATCCAAAGGCTGTAATTTGTGCTGAACAAACAGAACTGGTTCCATTCCATGTTTTGTTCTGAGTGGCTCAATTGTTTTCTTTTGTTCTAAATGACAGAATAGATTTTACTTCAACTCTCACAAAGCAGATGAGTAAGCAGACTAGAAATATGGTGAATCGTTATTTGTTTTATATTGGTCCCTTTTTTTCTCCCTGGCTATCTTCTGTTCTAGAGCCACTTGGAAAGTCTGGTTGGGAGTAGGCAAAAGCAGTGTTTCTATTGTGGTAGACTAACTTGTATTTTTCATTTCAGTAGTTAATGCTTCACAAAGGGGCTTTCAGTTCTGACAGTACCGCGGCACATATGGTGCCAGAATAGGATCAAAACATAGATTACATACTGTGAAATTGTTGTCTGTTCACTGCAGACCCAATATAGTACTAAGCAAATAAGGCTTTCACTTCATTTGCCAGTTAAGGGTCATATCCATAACGCTTCTATGCCTGTAACTCCTATTGAAACCCAGGGGTATTCCACCTACAAAGACCTAGGATGCCATAAGAAGCTAAAGTCAATGGGGCTCTTTCCATTGTCTTCAATGGGTTTTGGAGTAAATACCTTCATTTGCACTTACATGCGCCTGCTACATGTTTGAGTCTAACTAGTTCTTTCAGATTAACTAGCATTTGAATGCATAACTACCTGATGGATCCAGAGCCATCCCTAAGGGGGGGTGGGGCCCAGGGCCAATCGGCCTGTGGAGGCCCCCAACTCCCTCCCCAGCCTGCCCCTCCCCTGAACTGAGCCAGCTGAGCCGGAGGCAGGGCGGGCTGGCTCAGAGGCCAGGCTCTGCTTCCTCACCCCGCTCCTGGGCTTGCCTGCTCTGCCCTGGGGGCAGGGAGGGCCAGCTCAGAGGCTGGGTGAAACATTCCCGCCCTACCCCACTGCCTAGTTTCAGCTTTTTGCTGACGAAGGCAGCAGGACGGGAGGGAGGAGGGCAAAGCGTGGCAGTGGGGGGTGGGGGTGGACAGCAGCGTGGGCCCCGCACTGTCCTGCAAGGACTAGGGCAGTTTGGGGTCCACATAACCATGGGGCTCAGGGCGATTGCTCCATTCAGCACCCCCAAGGGATGGCCGTAGATGGATTAAGAGGATGATATTGTTTCATTTAAGTTTCTAAATTGAATATGTTCCAGAGAGGTAGCTGTGGTAGTCTAGTTTAGCAAAACAAACAAGGAGTTCTGTGGCACTTTAAAGACTAACAAATGTATTTATCTCATGAGCTTTTGTGGGGAGATAAATACATTTCTTAGTCTTTAAAAGTGCCACAGGACTCCTTGTTTGTTTTGCTACATTGAATATGGTTTCTAATAAATACAAATATTGTTTCCAGGTGACCAATAATTTTTGCAACTGTTAAAAGTTGTAGAGTATTTGACAAACTTTATGGTGGTTCTATGGAGTGGGATAATAAGTGTGCCGTTATATGTTCAGTGACAGTTGGAGTGGCGTCTTTATATTCATGAAATCAGTTGGGCAAGAACCTCAATAAATAATGGAGTCAAGATTAGTGTCTCACCATAAACTGGGTCTTTGAGAGTAATTTCAAATTACATTCATATTTACTTGTAGGAATTGTATTTCTTGAGCCAGATCTCAGATCATGTAAATTGGCACAGTTCATTGATTCCAGCCAGTTAACATCAACTAAGGATCTGCCCTCTTGTTTTTCACCTATTTTCATAATGTTTTGCAAGGCAAGCCTTATTCATAGATTCCAAGGCCAGAAGAAACCATTTGTGATTATTTAATCTGATATCCTGTGTAACAAAGGCCATATGTGGGACAGCAGGATGTCTGCAAGTGACAGCGCATTGGGCAAGGTCGCAGCTTAGGCGGTGCTGAGAGGCAGGGCTGGATTTCAAGACATACCATAAAGAAAATTACTCATTTTTGCTATGACTAATTTAACTCCTGTGATCAATAACGTGAATTTATAAATTCTTAAAGCACAGCTTCTTCACAAAGACTTGATCATATATAATGACATTCCACTAGCAGTGGGGGATGCAATGAGAAAAATAGAGTACCAATAAAACCATGATCCATATTAACTCCCCAGAAAATGTATTACAGCAGTTATATCCAGGAGGAGACCGAAAGGCTCTGCCTGTTGTTTGCTATAGATAATATGGTTTGAGAAATGAGTTTGTTTTCTACCCATCAGTGCAGTTATATATCCTCTTAAGTAATCTTTTTCCCCCTTGAATGAATAATAGAATGAACACATACACCTGCTAAGAAGCATGCTGATTTCTGCTCTTACTTTCCCTGGTTATAAATCTGAAGTAACTCCACTGAAATCAAGGGAGTTTCACTGGTGTAAAATTGGTGTGAGAAAAGAATCAAGCCCCTGGCTGCATAATAATGCTATCCATGTTATTTTATTTTAATTGAATTGGGTGCTAAATTATTATGTACTTCTTCATTTTTCTTTATGCACACCATAAAGTTTACTTAAAGAGATATATGATAGCTGAGTTCAGAAATTTATTCTACAGGTTTCTGGGGAGTAATTTTAAAGCTCATAAGTGCAAAAGAATGAATGCATCAAATGAAAGATGTTCTCCCACATGATAGCTAGAATTCAAATGCCCAATACAATCCAAGCTATGTGGAAGAAACAACAAAAGGTGCTTTTCTTTCACTATTTTCAGATATATTGCAGCATCATGGAATATGCCAATGTGCACAGTACAATATGAGTCACTTTCATTGAAAAATTTTGTTCCAGTCTCCTTTTCCAAGGCTTCATTCTTCAATATTTCCTTTTCTAAGGGATTACCAAGAAATAATCTGATTAATTTGTTCCATGGTATCTGGTTTTGGATTTGAGCTATTAATGTGCCCTGCTTACAAGTGAACTTGAACTACAAATGTCAGTTTCCAACAAAAGTCAACATTAAAGAGTGCTCAGGAAAGGGTGGTACGGTTAATTAAATGAAAAGTTCTTTACAATAATTCATGACTAGAAAAATAAGTGTAATACCGATCATTGCCAAGAGACATGAGAAAGTTGGGCATTTTTAGAAAAAACCTATAAAATATAAATGAAGAGGGAAGGACAAGGGGTATTTTTTGTTACAAGAATAAATAGGAAAGTAATCACTAATAACCATGGCAATATGTAATTAATTACCCACTTCTGCCACCTTGTGGAAGTACAATATTAATTAACATGACTGCTCTGTGTGGGAAAGAAGAACCATCAAGTGAATATACAGTGGGTTAACAGCTAAAAAGTTAGTCTAAGGTGTCATCTGCATCATCATGATTTTTGGAAGGGCTATTTCAGAGAGCATTGAGTCAAAGGATATACATCAGCAGATGTAGGGTTATTATAGTGGACAATTATGTATACCATGGATATTTTAAAATGTATATCATGTATTTTATTCTTATTCTGCACATTTTAACTGTACAATTAAAACTTTTTAAGTAAAGGATAGATACTGTGATGACCATGCATAAAGGTCTTTTCCTTCATCTTATTCCCACTGCTAAAAATAGTTATTGGCTTTGCCTTGAAGAGAATGAAATCACCTAGCATGGACAAATGAATTTACTGGATTTGACACTTTCTCACCATGGACAAATGAAGGAACCAGTCCTGCAGTCAGATTTGCTAATGCAGAGTTCTGTGCCTGTACAGATGCCATGAAAGCCACTGGAGTGCCATACAGCCACAGTAGTCTGAGACAGCATATCTGGTGGAGAATCAAGACCTAACAATTTTCTTGGCCTAAAATGAATATCAGGATTATATAAGAATATAGAGTCCTTCTATAAGTGGAAGAGAAGTTCCCCAATGATGGAAATAGATATAATTCCTGGATATACCCAAGATCTATGCCACTTTTGTACCTGCCCTTTTCTGAGGAAAGCAGTGGCCCCAATCCATAGCAAGGTCAACACAGCCTCAGTGGTTGCCCTAACTTTCACTTTGTTTCCCCAAGGGGATATCTAAAAGAGGTTCAATATCATATGCAAAACTGATGTAGCAACATACAAGAACATTTTATTCCACTCCCTCTGCTTCATTACAGCGGGTTTTCATCTCCCCTTTGCATAACACCTATATCTACCTCACCTCCATAACCCAGTCTCGCAAAATTCTTTCCTCCTGTATAGTTTCAGTGTATCTCCTTTTATTTACTGTTATTTAAAATCAGATATTTATGTTTCCCTTAGGTGAAGCATCATTTTTAACATCAAAACTTTCTATATGTTAAAGAAACAGGTAAATGAAATTGAGGGAGACCTGGGGGAAGGGATGGAACTTGGAGGGTGCTGGGACTATAACAGCAGGAATAAAAGAGAGGGTAGTCAGAACTGGGGGGGGGGGGGGAATCAAATCATTGTCTTGTGTATCCTAATGAAGCCCTAATACCTGAGGCGAGTGGGGAAGGAGGACACCGGGAAAAATTGTAAAGAGGAAGATGCAACAGGAGAGATAATTGGCAGGGCAAAGTAGGGCAATCAGCCCAGTATTTTAAGTGTCTGTACACAAATGTGAGGAGCCTGGGAAACAAGCAGGAAGAATTGTTAGTACAGGCACAGACAAGGAACTATGATGTAATTGGAATAACAGAGACGTGGTGGGATAACTTGCATGACTGGAGCACTGCTATGGATGGGTTTGGGAACTTCCCAATGGCTGAACACCCAGGCGTCTGGTAGGAGCCCCGAGCCAGGTACTCCAGGGAAAAAGGGGGAGGGGAGAGCAACCTAGCCCGGCAGCCACTCAGCAGGCCTTGGAATAGCCAACCACTGGGGCAGCGTGTTTCGGTGGGAGCCCCTCTGCCCCACGCCAAAGGCACCCTGTTGCTACCTGGAGTGCTTGAACTATCTTGCCATAACCACTGAGGTTTGCGAGTGGTGTTTCTTCCCCTGCGTGACCCTGTTACCCAACCCTGATAGTGATATTGACTTTCTGTGCTGCCTGCCCTGCCCAGGGCAGGCAGGCCTGTTTTATATAGAGACGCGCCCTCCCCAGGGCTAGAGACAGCTCCCTGCCTGTGGGTGGGGAAGGGCTGACAATTACAGGGATTTAATCAGCTCAAATCAAAGCAATGGAAACAGTTATTTTTACCCGCAGGAAGTAATCTGTGATCTAAATTAACAAACTTTTGTATTGAGAAGGTCCTTTTCAGTCTGCCGAACTTTAATTCTTCAAATACGTTCTATTCCAGCCCTGTGATAGGTTGCATAGATTTGACTGAGGAATGGACAGGGAGATGGTTAACTTTCTCTCCTTACGTAAAGACAAGATCTCAGGAATCAGCAGGAAACTTGCTTATGAGGAAAGTGTGGCTATGCCCAGCTGTGCTGAATTAGGTAATTCCCCAGCTCTCTGTAATAGGGATGTGCTTTGAACAGCCTCGGTTAGTATTAGAAGTCAGGCCCTGATTGTGAGAAGGAGAAAATAGTAGATGAAACGTGCTCTCTTGAGAGACTCAAACTATGGTTGGCCTTTGCAGTAATTTCATTCAGAAAAGAGGATGAGGGAAGTCTTTGGAACTCTAGGTTTAAAACTCTACCTGTGAGAGACAGTTTATTTACCCCATCATGATTGCTTCAAGTCAGTGAGATTTCAGTGCCATGTGGGATTGGGTGTTGGGTTTTCACAGATCCTTTAAAGGAATATCTCTACTCTATCAGTCAAGTTCTCTAGAGTACTTCTGTGTTATGGTGGGAAGTGCTGCATGGGACCTATGTAACCTGTATGGGAATAATTTGAGGAGGGTGAGATAGGAGAGACTTTGAACAAATCTCTTGTTTTGGTGCATTTCATTTCCAACTTTGCCAAATCCAAGCGCTCAAAAATCCTGAATCAGGCTCAAAAAGTCTTGAGACTTAAATAATATATTTTGAGAGGAATTTCGTTTACTTATTGGATGGGAGCACTTCGGCTTCACATTTTCAAATTTTTCTCCACAAACACAAGATCTAGATATTTACTTTAAAACAAAAATATGAAAGCTGAGATTCTCAAGTAATAAGATGTTCCTAGAAACTGAACTTTTATGAAAAACATCAAATATTGCAAATGTTGCAACCAGAGCTGTCACTGGTGCCTTCCCTCAGGGTGCAGCAGCAACAAATGTGGTAGAGCCTTTTGGTTATGACAAGTTGCAGCATAATAAGCACCAGCATGGGCAGATTGTGAGATAGTTCTCTCATCCATTTTCTGTTAGTTTCTCACTGTTTTACTGCTTTACTTAATCCATCTGTAAATTCAATGGGAATTTGAACTCCTGGCTGCTAACTACTTAATTTACTGCATGTTACATGCTTAAATAGAAATAAGATTCAGCTTGGTTATTTCATTCTCCCCTTCTCTTGGATAAATAAGATATTACCTCTAGAAATAAATAATATAAATAAGAAATATAAGATTTATATGTGTTATAAGATAGATAAGATATAATAAGATACTTAAAATATGATAAGATAAATAAGAAATAAATAAGATAAATAAGATACAACTCTACTTTAATTTAATTTTATCCTACCCTACATGCTTAAATAAATAAGATACAATTTCATTCTACCCTACCTCTCAGATACAATCTCTACCCTTTCCTTGGGTCACCCATTCTTCTGTATTTCATTCTATCCACTTTTCACAAAGAGGTGGTAGTGAGAGAATGGTTGTGCTCCAGCTATCTGGAATTTTTCTGGCTCACCAACTCTCCTACAAGACACCAAATACTTTGCTTTCCTTCCATCCCCTACTAAAAGTTTTGCAAGCTGTCTTTTAATATCATCTTAGGAATGCCAGTGACTTGTATTTGTTCTCTTAGTTTGGCCATCTTTTTCCCATTTTAAAAGCCTGCCATTCACACAAATACATTTGTACACGCATAGATTTTCCTTGCAGATTGCAAAATCCATAATTCTCATAACATTCAGATTCGTTAGTGAGCAAGTCACAGTCAAACATTTATTCATTGTCCCAGTGTTTTGGGGTGGAAAACCCTAAATCCAATCCCCCTATTTTGCTATGCAAGGAGATCCATTGGAAAACTATCAATTTATTCAGAAAAAAGCAAAAAGGGAACCAGCATTGCCTAACAAAATGCATGCAGCATTTTAACATTTATTCGACAGCAGTATTTTGAATAATGCAAGCCATTTATTTTCATTCGGTTAAAATTGATTTTTTTTTACGAATTGATGTATACATCAGAAACTCATTTGTTTTTATTTGTCTCTAGCAGTAACGTGCTATTTTGATTAAAAAGAATTCTGTTCCCTGTGGACAGCGGTTATCAAGCTGGCCAATTTTAAACATGTCCTTATGTGTATATCAGAAGGTAGCCTAGCAAGAGCTTTTCCTAATAGAATTCATTAGACACACACCTGATAAGATTATAAATTAGATGTTTTACAGCAGGCTCACTAAAGGAAAGATTCCTACTTCTTCATACTTCTGTATGTAAATATGCATGTGTGTGTATGGCAATATTTCATAACCTTCTTGTTTTGATAGAATCAGAATCATTATATCAGTAGTGCTTCCCTCAGTACTGAACATTCCAGTGATGGATACTGAATATCTGTGATTTTGGATCTCTTCTTCAGTAAAACACATTTTACTCAAGCTACAATTAAAGTTTAGTCAAAGAGTTTGAATTTCATTTTCCAGAAAATACATGATGAGTGGCAGTCACTTAACATTACAGAATGAAAATTAATTTGGAGAATAACATGAAATAGAAGGAAATAGAGGTGAAAATGCAATCAACTTCCTAGTTAATTGGGGAAAGCCAATCCATTCTCCTAATTAGAAAAGGTTACATATGATTTGTTTGCTGAAAGGAAATCCTATTTTGTGGTTTGAATTACAAGTCACCCAGGAATTATATAGCAAGTTAAATATAAGTAGCTAGCATCAAAGGTAGATTCGTAGAAATGTAGGACTGGATCTCAGGGGGTCATCTAGTCCATCCTTCACATTGAGACAGGATTGCCTGTACCATATATACCCTGTGTGTATAAGATGTGTGTTACAATGAAGAACTTGCTATTCATATTTACTCTGGGGTATCTTCAAGTTGCCCATCAGCTTGCTATTCAATTATTTCTGGTTCTAATTCCAGAGCTGACATTTGTCAAACAACATAATAACGAGTTCTCATTTTTCTCTAGTCAAATAGATGAATATTTCACCTGCCATGCCAAAGAATATGATGTGTTCACGATATTCTGATTTCCAAAGAACAGATGGTGCAACTAATTTTTATTGGACTTATGTCTATAACGTCACAACTAGAATCACAAGAGATGCTGGTTGGCCACATAGTTGGAATTATAGGCCAGGGATTGGAATAAACATAGGGTGCATCTACACTTAGAAATTGTGTCGACTTATTTTAACCTGCTTCTACACTACAATTTCCTTAAGTCAACTTAAGCTGCTGCTTAAGTCAATTTAAGGAAATTTAAAGTCAACTTTATAAAACCTTGTTTAAAGTCGACTTTACTGGCTAAGTTGACTTTATAAAGTCGACTTAGCCAGTGTGGACACAGATTAGCCCTAAGTCGACTTAAAGGGCTCCAGGGCTCCCCCACTGCCCTCCCTGCCAGGGTGGCTGGCACACCCAGAGCCTGGTGTGCCCCCCCACAGGGCAGGACAGAGCCCTGCCCACCCCACTCCTATGCCCTGCCACTATCCCTGTCCTGCTCAGCCTCCATTGTACCCAGGTACAATGGGGCAAATGCTGAGCCCCCTGGCACTTGGCAAGGGGTGCCCCCCCCCGCCACCATGGACCAGTCCCAGGTCCACCTAGCCCCTAGAAGTCGACTTAGGTGTCCAGTGTGGATGCTCTAAGTGAATTTGGCAAGGTCCCCTTTAAATCGACTTAATTTTTGAGTCAAATTCCAAAGGGGTAGCCGTGTTAGTCTACTGTAGAAAGACAACAGTCTGACGAAGTGGGATTTTCTCCCACGAAAGCTCATGCGATTAATAAATCTGTTAGTCTTTAAAAGTGCCACAAGACTCTGTTGTCTTAATTTTTGAGTGTAGACATGCTAAGTCGACTTTAAGTCGACCTAGCAAAGTCGACTTATTTGGCCAAGTGTAGACATAGCCATAGAGACTGAACAACCATCTCGCCAATAGTGATCATATACCATAAACTTTCCTAAAGGGTTAAGGCACAATGGCAAAATGTGTCAGGGACAATTACACTGTTGCTAAGCTTGCTGTGCATCAGTACTGGATTCTGATTCCAAGTCTGTCAATCCAGCAACTATCACAAACACTAAAATTAACCTTTAAAAACCCACTCCCAATTACAGACCCGTATTTCAGCCTGACAGCAGTGAGAATTAATTGATTTTGTTTTAGACATTTTTATTTTTAATTTTAACAAACAAAAACTGGAAATATTCTATAAAGGAGTTAGGTAACACATACATATGTTATAAAAACAAGAAAACCAATTATAGAAATATCTAATTAAAAAACTAACTGTAGTTATTTTAATCTTTATTCATCCTAACCACAGCAAAGATTCAGTAATCCAGTTTCCTCACATAGAGTATGATACGTGAATAAGCGTTAGAATGTAACTGATTCTACCCACAATAGTCTAGTTCTCTTCAGCAATATTTCCACTATTCTGTACTAGTTGAAGAGGCTGTACAAGGCCACAGAAACTGTGTATGTCACTCTAGCAAGAAAGCAATGAGCAAAGGCTCCTTGAAACTTTTGTTTCTGTGCATTGCTACTATGCAGAGAGGAGCAAACAGGGGCAAATGAGGTGATGAGCTAATGCAGATCAGGTCATAGCCTCTTGCAGACCACTGTTCCCAATTTACCAGGATTTTTATTTCTTCTCTTCTTTCCATAAAGCTAATTATTTGGGGCTGATGATAGCTCTAGCACAGCAAGGACCAGAGGAACTGTTATAACAGTCTGATTCAAATAGCTTCATTTCTACATCGCAAAATCTTTCTCACTCACTTAATATTTTTGGTCTCCCAAACAGTGTGATGCTTCATCTCATGTGTGAAATGTTTGAAATCCAGTGAAAGATGTTAAGCACATATTTTTGGTGATTATTAATAATCAAGATAATTTGCACTTCTTTAGTGTCTTTCATCTAAGAATCTTTACAGTGGTTTAGGAATGTTAACTGCCGTGTTGCAATGGTAAAGAATTCCAGAAAGAATCTGTTTCTGCTTGTACTGAACAAGGAGCTTTATTTGGAAAAGGAAACACTATTACCTTGAATCATCTCTCTCACTGTGCTTCATTGTAGAGCTGCCTACAATCCTTCCTCTGCCTTTCAACCACACTTCCTGCTATAGATTTAAAGATACAATACACATATATTCACATTAATTAATTAAGCCTCACTTTTGTGATAGGTAAGAAAGAAAATAGGGATCATTCCAAGCACTGCTAAAAGATAGCCACCTTCAGGTGGAACCAAAGAGTAGTTTAAAAATTAAAAACGGTGTAATACAGAAAATAAAAAATACAATGAAAAGAATTTAGGTTGGCAGAATTCCATATTCCAGAATGTAGCCACAAGCCACAGTATTGAAGTTAATATCCATATGCTTATTAGAAGTTCAGTACAATCTTTGATTAACTCCAAATGGTCAGGAGCATAGTTTATATTTCATCTGAGAAGCACATCTTTGTATATGTTTCTGTGTAGATCATTTAGCAGATTTTATTTCTCAGGAGTACCTGTAAATCATATTTTGGAGACTGGTTTATGCATTGATATTTTAATCTTCTAACATTCTTGCAATTAAATATTGAGTTTCAGAAGTTGTCACATTTGTCCCTTATTTAACCCTGTCAGTAAAGTCACAGAACTATAGCTGATGGGAACATTTCCCCTTCCTTATCATATTGCTGTATTTATAGTAGGCATTTGTATTTTAATAGAGGTTTTCAATAAATGAATGATATAGTAAATATTTAATTTTTGATTCAGAAGATATTAAAGCAAAACCAAACAGTGTCTAGAAAGAAAGAAAGAAAGAAAGAAAGAAAGAAAGAAAGAAAGAAAGAAAGAAAGAAAGAAAGAAAATCTTGAATCTTATAAAGCAATATTGGAATTTTCCATGACCATATACTATTTCTAATCACATTATTTTAAATGTTTCTGTGCTGAATCTCAATATCATCCTAGTTTTACAGGGAGCTGACACTTTATTAACCATATTCTCTAAAAGTGTTCCACTGCAAGACCCCAAAATCCTGGAATGCCTGTAGAAGTCAGGACTCAAAGTGTAATTCATACTGCAGATTTTATTCCATGTTCAATTAATACATTTGTTAAATTGAATGAAAAATTAATTTGAAACAAGCCAGCCAAATTTTCTGTGGCCACAAGGTCATCCTAATATACCAACATTAATATTAAATATAACAGGTTCCAGGTGCTGCAATGTAGATCTTGTGGATATAGCTCCACCAGGGGCAAAAGTATTCACACATAGGCCTTGATCATTGACTATTAAATTTGATGGGATTCTTAGGATTTATTTCAATGAGTTTAGAATCAGACAGCTCATTGCTGGATTGGAGCCCAACAGATCAGCACAAGTATTTGTTGACTGGTCCCCTTCCACAGCAGCATTCAAATAGTTCTATTCAGCAACATCCACCTGTGGTTAGAGACTCATAATAGTTCATTAAAATCAAGAGTATATATAATATTAGTGGGAAAGAACTGGGAGACAGCACATGAGGTATTTTAAGAATAGTTTATTTGAACTTTATATTTTGGAATGTTTTATTTGCTATCTAGACAAGCATTAATAAGATCTCCCTAGTTCTTTAGACAGTTTAAATATATGCAATGATACTTTGGTGATTAAGTACAAAAGGAGAAATTCAGATGATTTAAGTGTAAGTTTAGCTATTGACTCAGGCTCACTAACTTTAATATTATAAAACATGTGTATAGCAATGTATATTCACATTTTTCCTTGCAGGACACAGGTAAGACCTTTTCCTACCTACAGAACTTACAATCTTAATATGAGGACAAACAATGTGTTTTTTCTTGTTAGTTATTATTGCTTTTAGGCCAGATCCCCAGTTGATATAAACTGAGATACTCTTTGGGTGCTGAGGATTTGGCTCTATACGTGGAATGGTCAGCGTTCTCAGCACCATACAAGAAACAAAAGACTAGACCCATAACCCAAGAAGCTTTCACAATAAAGGGACAAACACCCCAAAACACACTGGAAGATCAAGAGGAAGGTTATGGACTAGATTTTTTGTAGTATCTAGGGGAGCAATGTTTTTGATGAGTAGGTGAGCATTTGCCACTAGACGTAAAGCTTTGTGCCTAGAAGTGTGGACTGAGAAAGTGTTAAAGAATAAGGAAAGAATGGGTGAATATTTTTTCCTTGTGGAGCTAATCTTTCTAAGGGAATCTTTCTCAGTTTAATCATATCTTTGATCAAAATCTACTTTTTCAACAACAAAGCCATTCTTTAGTGTCATGCCTCTGATTTGGGGTCTGATACTTTTCCTCTTCCCATAGAAAAGACATGCAGAATACCAAATAATGGCTATGTCTACACTTGTAAAATTAAGTCGACTTTGTTAAGTCAACTTAGCATGTCCACACTTAAATTTTAAGTCGACTTTGGGGGGACCTTACAAAGTCGGCCTAGAGCATCCACACTGGATGCCTAGGTCGACTTCTAGGGGCTAGGGGGACCTTGAACAGGTCCACGGTGGCGGGGGGGTGCAGCCCTTGCCAAGTGCCAGGGGGCTCAGCCTTTGCCCCATTGTACCTGGGTACAATGGGGCAAAGGGGGACAGGAACCCTGGCAGGGCATAGGGGCAGGGTGGGCAGGGCTCTGTCCTGCCCTTTGGGGGGGCATGCCAGGCTCTCCCTGTGCCACCCCCTTGGCAGGGAGGGCAGTGGGGGAGTCCTGGAGAGCCCTAAGTCGACTTAGAGTTGACTTAGGGCTACTCCAGGTCTACAATGGCTTAAGTCGAATTTAAAAAGTCAACTTAAGCCTAAAGTTGACTTAAAAGGAGGTTTAACAAAGGCGACTTAATTAAGCAGCTTGCTTAAGTCGACTTAAGGAAAGTGTAGTGTAGACACAGAGTAAATTAAGTCGACTTAAGCAAGTTTAAGTCGACTTAATTTACAAGTGTAGACGCACCCAATGTGTCCTTGAGCAAGTCTGTGTTCAACGTAGAAATGAACTGTTCTAATAAATCTCCTGTTGGGATACTCTATAATTCCATGTCTAGTTTAGTTTTTGGTGCATCCGCTGAAGAAGCCAACAAAAGACTTTATCAGATGTTTCTGGGAAATAATTTTGATCCTTTTGAATCAGATTTAGTATTCCACAAGAGGTGCAAGAAGTACTGCAATGAAGTGTCTATGACTTTCCTAGTGACTGAAATAGTTCACTGGGGTTTGGAGCCATGTTCAGTAACCTTCTGTAGGTTTTTGTGTGTGCATAATGGAAATATAACTCTCTTGCTAAATAGAGCCCTAAGTGACTCAGCTGTGTTCACATAAGCTGTGCTGTAAAGTACTTCAAGTCTTGTTTTCATCATCATTAACATTTACAAGGACATCAGCCTTTTTTTGTATAGCCTTTTCAAATACAAACAAGTATTATTAGCAGTTTCTGCCAATGTTCGCATCTCGTCTGAGCCTATAACTAAAATGAGATGTTGACTGTAAATATTTGACTGTGTATTTAAACATATTTCTGACTGTTGGGAAGATGTTTTGGAACTAATATGATTAAAATGAGCAAAAAAAAAGTTTCTTGCTCTTGTAAGGAAATATCTTTTACATATTCTCAAATTGTGAAAAAACAATTGAGAAACACAATTGTTTACTTTTGCCAACTTCTGTAAGATTAGACAGTGAGCTTATCTTGCCATTACTTACACCAGTGCAAACTATCTTCTGTTCTTACTCACCACAGTGGAAATCCAAGAGTAATTACTTTTAGGCTATTCGTTCCACAGAAAATTTCCAGAGGGATAGCCATGTTAGTCTGTGTACAGCAAAAACAAGAGTCCTGTGGCACCTTAAAGGCTAACAAATTTCTTCAGGCATAAGGATTCGTGGGCTCCAACCCACTTCATCAGGCAAAGTGGGTTAGAGTCCATGAAAACTTATGCCCGAAGAAATTTGTTAGTCTTTAAGGAGCCACAGGACTCTCGTTTTTATTCCACAGAAAGATTGCACTGTTTAACAGAGAGAATTTAGAAACATCTCAAGCCTCCCCTTTAACCCCATTTCCAAAACATATCTGTGATTTTGCTCCTATGACAGAGAAAGGAACTTAAAATTGTAACAAATATAAGAATTCTGCCTAAAGATATTGAGCACATTTATCCCCTATGATAGAAATAGTGATTTACCTCCAAGATTCAGTTACTAATTCAGTTTTCCATTATTCTGGGTAATATGAAATGCCACATTTTGTTGATTTCTCTCTCTTTTTTAACAGTGGCATGCTACCAGAAATGACCAGTAGCTCTTGACAATTGTACCTTTAAATGGTTTCCTATTTAGTCATATGTAAAATATTTGGCTATGTCTACACTTACTAAAGTTAGTTCGAATTAGTTAATTCGAACTAACTAATTCAAACTAATTTTAGTTAGTTCAAATTAACTTAATTCGAACTAGAAAAATTTAGTTCGAACTAAGCAAGTGCCATTCATGGCACTTGCTTAGTTCGAATTAGCGAATTGCATTGAGTTCAATGAACTAACATGGCCACATTGGTTAATTCGAACTAACTAGTTCGAATTAACCCTTAGTTCGAATAGCATATTCAAATTTATTAGTTCGAATTAAGGAAGCCCTTAATTTGAGCTAATTAAAGCCTAGTGCAGCCATGGCCTTAGTTAGTTCGAATTAAGCTTCCTTAATTCGAACTAACTTGCCAGTGTAGACATAGCCTTTGGATATTGTAGTGACAACAGCACAAAAGGAGTAGGAAGTGAGAGAAGACTTTGGTCCAGTTGGATGTGGTGGCTTATTTTGCCCCCTCACTTTAACCTGTACATAGTTTTGTCTTGTGAAAAGATGAGAAGGAATCTGGGGGAAAGAACACATGGAGCTAAGGATGTACACATCTCTCATGAAGCTGCTTTCAAGTTCAAGGGTAACTGGGTAAACTAGCTTAGTTTTTGGAACTCCTTTAAATCTCTTCTTTAAACTCTCTTCTGCAATGAAGCCTACAAAAAACACCACCAACAACAAAAAAAACCCTTGATAGTGATTAAATTACTCATGTACCGAGACCACAGCCAATGCTGCCAATATTATCTCACTGTTTCTTTCTACTCCTGAGACTGCTGTCTCTTGTCTTAGACTGTAAACTTCTTGGGGGGGCACTATTTGTTTGTACAGCTCCTAATACAATGAAATACTGGCTCAGACTGAGTTCCTAATGCTACAATACTAAAAATAAAAAATAATAATATTAAATAATGACTTCCACGAGTTAAAAAAAAAAAGTAGTCTGTGCACTCTGGGTTTACATTCCTGCTCTGCTTGTCTCATATATAAGGGGAGCACAAGATTATATGGGTGGCAGGGTGAAGGTGAAGAGTTAAAATATCATGTAGTAAAGACAGAAAGCCAGTGAAGGGACTCAAAGGGGAAGAACAATAGGAGAGGAAGATTAAGTAACTCAGTGGCTGCTAATTTATGATTAATAGCCTAGATCCCCAAGGGGATTGTCAAGGCGCAGAAATATCTCAAGTGTGCCTGCTTTCCACTGGCCATATTCACTGTGCTGATCATGAGAGTAGAGGGGGTGCAGGAGAAACCACTCTGATGGCTCATGCTACCTGGAGAGTGCCAGAATCCTTCAGTGGTTAGCTAAATCAGTATTCTGGCTTCTTTGCATAACCAGAATAAAGCAACCACAGTAAAGCCAAGGATCTTAAACTTAGGTTTGAGGTAGCAGCAGTACATCAGTAGAGAGGTAGACGTGGGAATAATCCACATAAACTGTGTGAGTTGATGAAGTTGCCAAGAGAGACAGGGGCCTGATTCTCCACCATCTTACAACTTGCATAGTCATTTACACCGGTTTAAGGCAGAAATAAAATTTTACCACTAGTTGGAGTGTAGACTTCTGATTTGATAGCATTTTACCCTTCCTCTGCACAGTTGTAACTATCAGTCTACCTATCTAGATACCACAAAAAAGGAAGATTGTAGTCCAGACTATCCAGAATGGTTACATCTCTGTGGGTATATCTTTGTGGCGCCCCCATCTTGAGATTGGTGACGTCCAGAGTCTGATTTTTAGGCTGCTTTATCTTACACCATTGTCCCATAGGCTTCATTCCAGCAGCCAGTGATTAGCTGGGAGAGGCAGTCCCCAGCCTTACTTTCCTCCTTTTGCTACATCCCCTTCATCACTGGGAGGCAGGATCAGATAGGAACCAGGATAATGATCCTACATGAATGGAAAATTTTCTTATACAAGGGGAATTCTCTGATGGCCAACAGAGCAAACTGTTTCCTTTGCGCCTTTAATGTATCCGGCCCTGTATGCTGTTAGAGTCATACAACGAGAATCTCAGCTGAAACCAATGGAGCTGTGCTGATTTACCCATAATGTGCATTTTGAATTATAGGGAGAACAGCATAAGTGACGTCAGGTCAGATGCTTCAGATGTGTCACTGCTCCCAGGGGTGGGAATGAAAATAGTTGACTGCTTGAAAGCCATACTTGTTTGCTGTCACTATAAATTTACAGGAGAGTGGAGATGAAATGTCAGTTAGATGTTCTTGTTCCCTTTGTTTCGTCACTGTTGAATAAATATTTGAATTTCTTAAATAAAAATGTCTATAACAAGTAGATGGACCAGTGAGGTAGCTTGAATATTGCAGATATTTGCCATTTACAGAATGAATGTAAAAGAAAACATGAGAGAGAGAGAGAGAGAGAGAGAGAGAGATGGGCAAAGTCAATTGACTACTAAGACAGGGCAAACCGAGTAAAAGACAGTGTTAGCTACAGAAGTGGACTGTCAAACACGTACAAATAACTAGGGGCTGGTCTACACTGACAGTGAAGTTCAACATAATGTTGCTTACCTCGAACTTCTGCAGCCTGTCTCCAGTGTCAGAGCAGTAAATTTGAAAAAAAAAATGAAGCTGTAATTCAATCTCTGACACCACCCCTGCATGTAGTGTAGCACTGAGGTCAAAATCTATAATTCCAATTTAGGCTTGGGTAGCCAGAGAGTAGCTCAGCCAGTTTTTCCTATCCCTTTACCATGACAACATATCTCCTCCCCTTGCTGCAAGTTTTCAATTAATTCCTCTCTTTGCATGAAGCACTTTCCCCGTCGGTCCTGCCTGCAGCAAAGAAACAGCAAGGAAAACTTTTTCTGCTTTTTTTTCTTTAGAGAAGAGGGGTGGGAGAGTGAGCAGAGGACAATTGCCTCCCCACAAGCCCCTGCACCTAATACCCACAGTTCAATGCATTTCAGGAAGTAATGAGAGCAGTGGGGAAGTAAAACTCTGAGCAAGCAATTTGGTGTAATCACTCACCTTTGCCTTCCATAATTCAACAGCAGAAGATCAAATTACAATCCCCCATGTAGACAAGTCCTTAGCAAAGAAAGAATGGGAAAATAGAAAAAAAAATGGCAGGAAATCTGGGAGTGAAGGAAGAGCTTAAACAAGAAAAAGGAAAGAAAATACCAAAGGGGAAAGCCCACAAAATCAGATAAATGATGATCACCTGTAATTCAAAAGAAACAGTCCTGTTCAGTTTTATTTTATAGTTGACCTGGTAGGAAAATAGTATTTTTAAGGGGGGGTGGAGGGAGCATGAATATTTTTTAAATTGTGTGTGGGGAGGTGTTTGGTTTGTTTTTATATTTTTCTTTTCTGTGGCAATTTTCTGATTTTTCTACAAAAAAAACCTGAAAATTATTTTTATTTTCGGTTTATGACAACCAAAAGTGAACTGTGCTGGATTTGTTCCCACATGGAGAAAAGAGAAACTTTTTAATGAAACAAAAGTTTTCTGCAAAAGCATTCATCAGTGGAAAAATGTTCTATCAAACTCTGCCTTATGACTTTTTTTCTGGGGGTGGTTTTGCTTTTTCCCAAAAGACCAGCACATAATGCAAAATGACTCAATTCCACTGTTTTTGTTTAGAACAAGGCATAGTTGGTGCTTTGTAATATTAGCATTTTGTGGGACTTCAGCTTGCAGGAGGCTACTCACCAGCTTGGCACTAAGCACATGCTTAAGTGCTTTACTAGCTCAGGCCCAAAGTACTCAGCCCCTTGGAGGACTGATTGCTATATGATTTGGCCAAGGTGACAGATGTGGTCTGTGGCAGAGTTAAAAGCTGAACTCAGATTTTCTGGATCTCAGTCTAGTGCCTTAGTCACAAAACAGTAGCAAACCTACAGGATTTAAGGTGGACTACAGGGACATACACAAAAAGTGAATGATAAAATAATCAGTCAAGCTATCATAGCTTCTCTCTCTCAGAATATAGCACATTTAGGATTTTCTTATCATTTTCAGTGAGCTCAACCATATTTTTAAATAGCTTAGTATGTAATAATGGCAAGCATTCTGTCTTTTATGTTTCAAAGTAACCAAATGAGATCAGGAGCTGAGAAGCAATGCAGTACTGAGCAACAATATTTCATTGTAACCTCCTTATGACTTCAGTCTCTCTAAACTCTGCCATTATGTTAGGTTCCCAAAGGCAAAAAAACCCATCATTGGCCAGTGAACTGGGAAGTATGCAAGTCAGGGTCGGGTTGAACACGACAGCTAAATAACTCATGTTCCAAACCATTGTCGTATTTTAACAGCCTGACAGGCATGCATGACTATCATGGCAAGAGTACACTCAGACCCAGGGCTCTGTATTTATTAAACACATAGTTTCTTAACACTTGTCATTTTTCAGGATACAGCTGGAGAAGTAGCAAGAAGTTATGCTTGTAGAGAGAAACTTCAAAATAGGATTTTTATTTAATATTCAGGCATGACTCTGATCTCATGTCAGTGCAAATCAAGAGTAACTTCACTACAGGCTGTGGAGTTCCATCACTATAAAATTTGTACAAATGAGGTCACAAAGACACTCTGTCCTACTCATAGTATGGTGGAGTGGGAGGACTCAGAGCAAGCTGAGTCTTGGGGCGTAGGCTAAGGAGAGCATAGCCTGAGTTACAGGATATATGGTAGGAGCCTTTTAATCCGTGCACTGGAGCCATTTAAATGCCTGGAAACAGAGACCATGGGTGATGGGTGGGTAGCACCCTTCCCCTGTGTTTAGAAGTTGCAGCCTGCCCTTTACCAGCCACCCCCATGTTGTCCTCATTTCTCTTCTGTGTCTAGATCACCATACAATGGGAACAAATGAGATCTCAAAGCCCCTCAGCTGGTGCATCATGGCACATTGAGTTCTATGTAGCTGTTCGAATTTATACCAGCTGAGAATTGGCTCACTATGTACGCAATATAGATTTTGAGTCAGATTCTCTTCTCACTTAAGCCAGCTTTTCACTCATTGGAAATGTCTCCATGGACTGAAGTGGAACTACTCTTGACTCACTGTTGTGCGAAGGAAAAATCAGGTTCAGTCTGTGTTATTCAATTGTAACAGATCTTCATACCAATCCAGAGTGTGTTGTATGTTTTAAAAGGAGTAGAAAGGGAGCTCACAGCAGTTAGTAAGTACAATGCACTTCCCAGTACTATAAGAGGATATTCTGGTGAGGATAAATGAGGTGGGCTTACTTTATTTATTTTTGTAGCAGTCTAATTTCTAAATTATAGGCAGGAGGTGAGTCAGAAAGAAATATTGCTGTGCAGGTAGGCTATACACCGGTGTTCAGAGAACATTCAGTCAGGGCCGTCCCTAGGAGGGAGTGGGGTCTGGGGCCAATTGGCTGGGGGGGTCCTACCCCACGCTGGAGGGGGGAAGGGCGGACCGGGTTGGCCCACTCTGCCCCCAGAACCCCGGCAAGCTGAGGCCCCCCACCAGCGGGAGCTGGCCATGGCCGGGGACCCCAGCAGCTCCCAGCCAGGCCGCGCTTTGACCAGCCTGTTGGCCGGCCCCTGCCCCGCCCCCAGGGTGGAGCAGCAGGCCCAGGGGCGGGCTCCCAGCGGTGGCAAAGCATGGCCATGGGGGGAGAGGGGAGCTGAGGCACAGGCCCCGCACTGCCCCGCTGGGAGCGGGACAGCGCGGGGCCCACATAACCGTGGGGCCTGGGGAGATCGCCCCATTCGCCTACCCACCCCCCCCGAAAGGACAGCCCTGCATTCAGTGTATGCAAATAGGGAATGTTCAGTCTCACTATAAGGTGTTTTTTTCTTCAGATGTTTCCATGACTTAAATATTTTTAAAAGTTTAATGAGAGAACAAATATTTATCACTTTGAAGGCTGTTCCCCAGGCACTTCTAGGTCTGCATCATTAAGGGCTTGTCTATACATGGAAACCGATTGACAGAACTATATAGTATAATTATAGACTGAGTGCAAACAGAATATATCAAGTCCTGACAGCTGTTGTACGGATGAGAGGAACAAGCCAAAGAATGGGGAAATGGGGCAACAAAAAAGGGAAAAAGAGAACAAAATATTTGTCTGAGTAATTCAGAGAAAATGTAACTGGCAGGTAAACTGATGAAACTAAACTCACTTTTTTCATTTAATTTGCTAAAACTAGTAATTTACTTCCTAGAATTGAAAGGACAAAGGGAAAAAACAAGTTGGTCCTTATTGACAGATTCTAATTGTCCCATGGAGTTTAGCTGCTGTGTAAATTATCTGAAACTTGGACAGTCAGAATAACATCCTTTGAGTCTGTTAATTATTTGTACAGTTTACAGCAAGTGTGCTCCATTGGGTACAATTATGATTGTTTATTGAATAATTGCTGTCCTTGTCAAACATTTGACTGCTCTGTGTAATATTTTTACTGAGTAATTGTCTGCTGCAGATAATATCTTCACTCAGTTAATTGCTTACTTTGAATAATATTTTCATTGAATCATTTCCCATTCAATATAATTTTTTACTGAATGATTTTCTCTTCTGAGTCATGGTATTTTAAGTTAACTATGGCTTGATTGTTGAATTACACATTTTATTTGAAACAAACAAGGAGTCTTGTGGCACTTCTAAAAATTAACAAATTTATTTATCTCATGAGCTTTTGTGGGAGAAAATCCCACTTCGTCAGACATTTTATTTAAGTTACTGTTAGCTCAGACCTGAGTTTGTATAAATAGACCAGAGTTTGCTAATTCCTCTTTAAAAGTTTGATTGTATCACTACATATTAATCCATATTAAATAAAAGAAGATGCCAGTTGGGAATGGCAGCTGAAATTAGAGGTGTTGGTGACTCTGAAGTCTGAATCAAATGTAGTGATAGGAGCAGGATTGTTGCAAAAGAAGACACCAAAGAGTGAAAGAATTAGAGGGTAAAAGTGGGCAGAAGGGATAAAACCTAGGAGGGTCAGTAGAGGAAAACTGAAACCTAAGAAAGGAGCATTAGAAATAGAAGGGAGACACAGACCAAGGGAAGAAGGAGAGAGAAAAAATGGAAGATAGATAGATAATGGGTAGCACAGGAATAATCCAGGAGAAGAGAATCTAAAGAAAAAAAGAATGAAAGAAATAACGAACAGATGTGATGCCAGAGTTGACAGAAATAAAAGTGTAACCCCTTTGCCAGGCTGTGACGGCAGCAACAAAGGACCGGGTTCTGTTTCTAGGGGTTCCCAAATAATGTTACACCAACAATTGGCTCAAGCCCCCACCCGTCTCCTGGGAAATTACACATCACTCCTGGGCGCCCTAGAAGGGCAATGCTTCCCCTCTCACAAGCACGAGTCTGAGTGTAGCACATAAAAGGTTTAATAAAGACTATATAAAGGCAACATCAAAACACAGCACTGGTTGGGATACAGTGCAAAGATTCCCACAAAACCCAATAGACAGAACTCATTCCACCACTAAGGGGAGGAGAGGGAGTCAGCCCTAAGTCCTCCCCTCCAATTGTCCTCTGCCACCTCAAGGTCTGCTCACACCACCCACCGGCCACTCATGCCCGCTGTCCACAGACTTTGTCTGGGTCCGCCGGCTCTGCCGCTGGCCTCTGGTCACACCTGCTGTCCGCTGGCTCTGCCACACTGCCCACTGGTCACACCTGCTGTCCGCTAGCTCTGCCACACTGGTCACACCTGCTGTCCGCTGTCCATTGGTCACACCTGCCATTCATTGGCTCCACTGCACCACCCGCTGGTCACACCTGCCGGGCTTCATCCCTCTGCCTGACCTCCATCAGCTCTTAGTGATTTCAGCTCACTGAGAAGTTTCTGTTTCCCTAGTGACTTCAACTCAATCAAAACAACAATAGAGCCTCTACAAGGAATCTTTAGGTCTATTCTTTAACAATGGATAGGGAAATAGGTGTTGGCTTAAAGCAAAGCTCCAGCAGAGCTAATACTCACATCCCTCCCCACCTGGTTTTACAATTCTAAAAGCTAGGGTTGCTCACTTTTTCAAGTTCTCTGTTGCTGGTGGTGACTTTTCCATCAGCTTCTTGGTCAATAACAGATATACAATCAAAGGGTGGCATATCATGAAAGAGCAATATTTCCTTTCCCCCTGCTGATAAAACACCAGATTTAGAGGATTTGAACCAGTCACACATACTAACTCCCATCATGCCCAGCCTCTGGGTGAAGTTATGCTGAGTGTCATGCAAATACAAAGCACAGGTAAATCAGTGGCCACCCTCCCTACTTAGCTGCTAAGCAAGAGAGGCTCTCAGATTTCTAACCTTGCTTACATCCTTACAAAAGAAAGTTGCTACAGGTGGAATCATGGGCCTGATTTTCTCTCACACTGATTTTAAACTGGAGCAACCCTGTTCATTTTGATAGAGTTACTCCTGATTTACTTTGTAGAGAGAGAAGAAGGTGTCTCTGCAGAGCAATTATATGATCAGTTAGATGTTGGGGAGAGAGACCAAAAGGAACAGTGAGAGGAAGAGAGCTGGAAACTCTCTTTCAGAATGCAGCAAATTTTCATAGATTCCAGGACCAGAAGGAACCATTATGATCATTTAGTCTGGCCTCCCATATAGCACAGGCCATGGAACTTCCTCCAAATACTTCCTAGAGCAGGTCTTTCACAAAAATATCCCATCAGCTGTAGCTGATGTTGGGGGCTATGCCCTTCCCAGCCCAGATTTTGAGAGACATAAAGCCACCTTTTATTCCCTTCTCCCTTTCCCCAGCTCCACTTTGTAAATGGTAGAGCACAGAATTAGGACCTTGATATTCTGAACTGTGTAATCAATCAAAAAAATAGTTTGGGCCTGTCCTATCAAAAAGCAACAGCAGAGGATAAGTTGCTCTGATTGCATCACTGAATTCCCCACTTGATTCACTTTGCCATTTTTACTAAAATAAAAATAAATTCTTTTTTAAAAACATATTGTTAATTTATTAGAGTGATTGGATTTGTCTTTAAAGAGAAGAGAATTTACTATTTGGCCACTTTCATATAACAAAAAAGAAGATTCACTTATCATCCCTGACACATTCAGAGGAAGATAGATGGGCCTAGATTCTCAGTGATGACTGTTAAGTGCACAGTGCAGCTAAAGAAAGAGTTGAGAGTAGTTCTGGTTCCTGTCCGCAGTAGGTAAAGGATGGGAGAAGGAAGGCTCCTGGAAACTTAAAGTGGTGGCCAAAATAATAAACTTTATTAGTCTCCCTCTTTGGGCGCAAAGGGTTAACAGTTGTGCTGCTAGCCGAGCTAGACTCAGAAGTCAGCTTCACAAGTAACAAGATAACCCCAGATGATTACCCAACAGTTTAACATACAATGATTTACACAGGAATAAAACTTTCAGAATAATCCCTCACCTTGGACTCTCTTGATAGTCCGGAGACAAAGTATAAAAAGACAGAATCCAATACATAAAACAATAAGCGTAACAATAATCCCCAAACCTACACCAATTGTAATACCTTGGGTTAAAACTGAGGTAGAAGAGTTATTCATATTCAACTGTATACATTTAAAGGGAAGGGAAACAATCATGAGAAGTAAACGTGGGGGGTAACTCGGGTTCACATACGTACCATGACTATCAGGCAGGTGACCAGCAACAGCATGACGTCTTAAGGTGGAGGTTGAAATCGACTCGGGCCGGCTCTCTCGGGGGAACTCCTACTGCAGGGTGATCAGGCCTAGCAGTTAACTCGAGGAGACTCTCTCTGCTCCATGCGGCATGGTAGCTTTTATGGCCTAGGCCACTGCTTCCTGCCAAGGGCTGTGATTGGCCAGATTTTGCTGCAGTAGGAAGTGGGGCGAAAGGCTGCCCAGTTCCTCCTGTCCTTATTTGGGCCAAGGAATTTTTACCAGCTTTCTAGGTTCTGGGTCAGAGCCTTCTACACCCCTGGGGGGGGGGCCAGAGCAGCCATGATTGACTTGCCCTCCAGATGCCCTCACATGGGCGAGGGGGATGACCCACCCCTTTGGGAGCTGGCTGAGACCGAATCAGGGTCCGAATAAAGCATGTTGATGGTCACAAGCCTAGCAGCCATGAGTTTTCTACGTGACCTGGGGAGAGTATCTGGTAAACAGTCTCTATGTGACCTGGGGAGAGTATCTGGTAAACAGCATCTTATGACTTTATATCACAAAGGAGGTGGCGGCCATTTTATGGGGTACTCATAACAGCACCTTAACAGTTCCAAAACACTTGATAATTCCCTGTAGACTGAGATGATTCTCCTGTTGCTGACTTACCCAAGAGGGCCTGCTCCATACACTCCCTCCTTAAGGCTTCTGGACTCTTATATGCACAAGAGTGGATAGAGATGGGCCAAACTGCTATGTTTATGGAGGGACAATCTCCAATACATGCTTACTAAGTTACTTTTCAATTAGGAGAATGTCTGCCTACATCTGAGACAAGTCTTTTCCCTTCATGCTGGTTTGGCCAGTCCTTGCCTCTTTTCTTCTTGTGATTTTTAAGCATAGTATTTTGCAGTTTTCCCATATCACTTCATGCTTTCCTCCAGAGACTCCTCCTTAAAGTACAAATGATTAGAAATTCAGTCTGGGCACATGTGATATGGAATAGGGAGACTTGTCCTGTAAGAAGTATCTATATTTTGTTGGCAAAGATCTAAAATGATGACCTCCTTGCTAGTCCTTTGGTATCTAGCCGTATATATTATAACTATCATGATAAACCATAGATTGAATTATTATTAGCTGCAAGATGGAATTCCATTGTAATTCACCATTATTTTCATTGTGTTTTCTTCATATGGAAGCATTCACAAATTAGAGGTAGAGCATTTCACTCAGTTTCTACAGACCATTCCCATTTTGTCTGGGAGCATTGGCAAATTAGAGGTGGAACACTTCACTCAATTTCCTAGAGACCAGGGGCCATATAGCCCTCTCCATCTTTGTCTCATCTAGGATATAAGAAAAGATAACTGCCATTCACTTAAAACATTTGAGCACTGAATCCATTCTCTATCCTTTTCTCCCTTTTGGTGAATCACAAAACACTATGGCCCGGTTTCAAGAGCTTTTGTTAATTCTTCCTAATTCTTTTTACTGTGTAAAAGAATATTCTATTTTAAAATTAAATATGCATAGACAAACACACACACATATATATATTAGGCTAAATTCATTCCTGGTGGAGGTCCATGGACCTTCATGGACTTTTTGTATTAAAGATAAATTTGGTCATTTCTTATTCTGAATTTCTTCTTCAAACTATGTTCTATAAACTTAGATTGTTCTGCTATACTTGTATCCAGGCCTAGATTATATTGCTCAGTTGACTCTCCTGATGACTATTATGCTACATTTGTAAATTACATGAAGAAATAATATCTGAATTACATTTTGAGAAACAATTCTAATAATTATTTCCTTTTGCAGTTTCCATAGTTACAAACTTTTATTATGGATGTTCTGTAAACACATTTGCACAAGGGAGCACTTGCACTGGAATGCAGAACTTGGGCACAACCACTTATTGAAACAATCAAATTGATTAGAAGGGCTGGTGAGAAATCATTCTTCCTCTGTGGTTATTTTATCATTGTTTTAAAATCATCTCTGCACCTATCACAAAAAGAAAAAATATGCAATGCATTTTATTGCAAAAGACATGTATTGTCATTAAAATCACTTCTTTTTTCCATTTTATTAACATTTTATAACATGCATCCAATATGCTCATTATTTCTGAGTGACATTAATAGTTTTTGAGATGTCTAACAAGTATGGCTATGAGAGCTTTGAAACACTGAGATTTAAAAACAGAATACAATGTAAGTGTTGCAATCTCTCCCTCTGAATTATACAACAACATTTGGGACAGGATTCAATAAAAGTATCGAGCCTCTCTACTGTGTTTGGCTAAAGAAGCCTTCAAAAATTTATATTGTGAGGTTGATTATCATTGCAGTCTAGAAAGGGCAGCTACTGGATTGAGCTGATATTACTCCTAGATGAATACAGGGAAAAGTTTGCCATCTATTTGATTTGTTTTGTTTCTTATCATGGTTCTTCCATCTCCATTAGGGATCACTTACTGGAAATCAACTGATTTTGTGCCCAACAATTTTAGCTGAGACTTTTTTCCCCCAATAACTGCTACTTTAGTAAGCCTTAGCAAGTTTACAAATGTTTCTCTTACTTTAAATTACATGTTTTAAAATCACAATACACTTTTTTCATCTTTCCTTTTTCTTGAACATGCCTGGAAGTGACTGTTCCCAGTCTGTCCTCAGGAGGGGCATAGACTGCTGTGGGAAGCCTACCTAATTTTACCCCAAACTGTGGATGTGTGCAGATCCAATGGAATTATTGAAATGCAGATTTGGATTGCCATCACTCAGTATAACTATATTTGAGCAGTTTCAGAGGGGTAGCGGTATTAGTCTAGTTCAGCAAAACAAATTAGGAGTCCTATGGCACTTTTAAAGACTAATAAATGTATTTAGCACATGAGCTTTCATGGGTGGAATCCCACTTCGTCAGATACTTGTAAAGAGATTCCACCCATGAAAGCTCATGCAATAAATACATTTGTTAGTCTTTAAAAGTGCCACAGGACTCCTTATGTTTTTTTAAATATTTGAGCAGTTACTCTAATGACATCTGTTGTATTACCTCATTGATTCCACTGTCAAAGCCCATAAAGTTAGGGCTTTTTTAAATAAGTCAATTTGCATCTAAAATTAATTGTGATCCTAGTCCAGCTTCACAGACTGATTTTTTTCTTTCTTTTTTTTTTTTTTTAGGTTACTATAAGCGTGCAAACACAGCCTTGTGTCAAGATCTGCTAAACAGTTATCTCTATAGAGACTCTCTGTGGGTGCGTCTACGCTGGCAAGTTAGGTTGACTTAAGGAGGCTTAAGTCAACCTAAACAAAGCCACGTCCACACTGGGCTTTTATTAAGTTGACTTAAGCCCTTCCTTAAATCAACTTAATAAGCGCTTAAATTGACTTAATAGCAACTCCTCTGAGGTTGACTTAAGCCTTAAGTCAACTTCTTAAGACAACTTAAAGCCAGTGTGGACAGGGATTAGTGGTAAATTGACCTTATTAAGTCAACTTAACAAGGTCAACTTAAGTCAACTTAAAGTATTGCCACTCTGTTAAGTCGACTTAACAAGGTTGACTTTAGGTCAACTTTAAGTCTACTTAAAGTTGACCTTGTTAAGTCGACTTAACAAAGTTAACTTAACTTTGCCAGTGTGGACATAGCCTGTCTGCTTGGAAATTCAGGACCAGTTTCTGCACTACATTAGGGCCTCTGTGTGCCAGTCTGTTGACACAAAGAGGCTGTGAACCTAGTCAATCCAGTCAGCAAAGGATTTGCCCAACATGAAGAAATCCTTTGGTGAAAAGAGTGTGCATAAAGTAGAGATGGACAGAGAAAGATAATTCTATTCCACCAAGGATTTCAATAATTTGATTTTCATTTTAATTTGGAATTCCGTGAAAGGGAATGGATTCCTGCTTTCTAGGCAAACCAAAAAGTGGGCTGCTGAGAAGTTGAGTAGGAGAACTGGCAAGAAACCAGATGGGTTTCCCGTGGAAAATTTTGGTTTTGACCAATCAGCAAATTCTAATGGAAAAAAATACTTGTCAGAATTTTTCTGACCAGTTATAATATGGAACTGTATAATACACCATTTCTCCTACTTTCACTATATGGGGAAGGATAAGAAATAGGTCAAGACAAGAAATAGGAACTAGGAATTCTAAGAAATTTTCCTACAGGGCTATTAGGAATTTTTGTACAAATCTCTCTGTAAAATGATCTGTCCATTGAAGTTGTATGGTTATTTAGGTCTCCTAGTTATTTAGCTTTGGTCTTTTTCTCCATTTCCAAATGGGACCTTCCTTCTTCTCCAAGTCTTTGAATAGACTGATGGCTATCTCCTTTTAAATGCTGGAATCCTGTGTATTTTGTGTCACATACTCTATTCTCTTCTTCTGTTTCTTGTCTATATAGGTCTTGACTACTATTCAGCAACTGATGGCATGCAACTGGTATTAAATCACATTGGAGAGAGCACCTGTGCAGCTACACTGATTGCAGATGACTCACTGCTCAATCAGGACTATTCCCAAATTTAGACAAAGCCTGAGGATTGTCAACTTTTTGAGGCGGGACAATGTCTTGCTATATGTTGATACAATACCTAGTTTAATGGGGCCTGAGTTCTGATTGAAGCCCTTAGGTGCTATCACAGTATAAACAATAATACAAGCTAATAGGAAACATTTGAAAACTTATTCTTTAAATGAAGAAAAAAATGACTTTTTAAACTCCTTCTGTTCAGTACACTTTCTGATGAAACACATAGGTGGCAGAAAGTACTCCCACACATCTTTAGCATTAATCTAATTAAAATTTCCTCTAGAGTTCTGTGTTGATCATCAATAGCAAACCTGTGTTGTTTTTATTGCTCTGGTACTTGAGGGAAAGCATCCTAAAAAGTGGTAATCAATGCATTATTAAAAGTGACAATAATGATATTTCTTTGGCAAAGCACATGCCAGCTGAATCTCTCTGACTGCATGTGAGTTTGCAGCTCCTAAGGAAACAATTAAAATGTGAGCAATTTCAAACAACTGTAATAGTTATACTGACAAGATGGACATTTTTCTTCCATCTTAAAATGGCAGACTGATGATTATTTTAATCTAATTTTAAGAATGTTATAAAATGCTTGACAGGTTGATGCACTGTTGAAGTTCAGTTGCAAATATTATATATAGTATGAATATGTTAGCCATCAATGAGCCACTGTAATCTGTCCCTAACAAAGAATTAATGGACTAGTCTGGGGGAGGAGAGGGGTAGGAAAGAACTGACCTGAATCTCCAAATGGCTCTCATACTAAATCAAATTTATCTTTCAAACAGGCTCAGACAATTGAATAAGTACATTTTCCTCCTCTTCATAATCACTAGCAGCCTCCTCCCTCTTCTGAAATGACATACTTCTTGGGCAGCTGACCCCTACTAGGCTTGAAGTAGGAATTACTAAGGGGAAGCCTAAGGCCTGTATCATGCAGGAGATCAGACTAGATGATCACAATGGTCCCTTCTCTCTTCAGAATCTGTGAATCAGTGATTGGCTGTCTTTGTAACTATATTTAAGGGCAATGTTTGTGTCAGGACCTTTTGTTGGGTAACTCAAAGTTGTCAGGAGTAGGACCGTATTAGCTAGTAGTCCCAAAAGTCTAAGACTCGTATACAGTGAGTTTGAAGATGCTGTTTTGGAGAGTCTGTTAGCCATAGGGAAGTTCCTCATCAGAGAAGGTACCTTGACCAATAGAGGGAATCTAAAGAATAGCTGTTTCTGCTCATTTGTCAATTGCAGTGGAGGAATCAAGATGCTTATGCTGGCTGTGAACAGAGGAGTTGTGTTTTGGCTGATGTTGGAAAAGGGAGCACACAGGTGGACCTAGAGTAGAGGGGTGAGCTGGGGGGAAGCATAGCAGAGCTCTCTGAAGAAATCTAGTTCTGTGATAAGAAATGGTAGAAAGTAGCATGTTGAGACTAAAGATTGAGAATGTTCAGGCCACTGGGCAAAACCTTCACCTGTTTACTAGGTCAATGATCTATATGGGGACAAGGTAAGGGGATTTGGGTCTCAGGGATGTTCACGGGATGCACATCCGTGCACCCCTATGTTATAATCTGTGTAACTTTTTTGTTCAATTTTGCAATGTAATTGTGTGATTTGATGTTAAATACACTATACCAGGTTCCTTTGTGAATTCTCATAACATATTCTACATAATTGCTGGGTTGCCATGTTTCCTACAGCAACATGTGTGTACAGATGTGAAGCATGTTACAGGGTTCAGACTCTGAGGTCTATCTCTAGCAGAGAGGCTGGAGAATTACATGTCAAAGGGAATAATAATGCCCTCCCTAGCTCAGGTAGAAGTAAAGAGAATCACACAGCAGGACAAAGGGGGAGGGACTATCAGGAATTTGTAAAAACAAAGACACAGACTGTTTGCGGGGGAGAAGCTGCAGGCTTTCGCCCGGAAGACTCCATCTTGCAAACAACTTCAAGCAAGATCTGGGCCCTGCCTTGTAATAGGCAGAGAATGGCTGTACCACATCGAACAGCCGAACACCTTGCGCATAATCTTGGACTATGAGGTCAGTTTAGGTAGAGATGTTAGATTGGTATGCAATTTATACCTTTTATTTGATAGTGGTCACACCTGACTCATTTATAGTATAATTCTGCCTTGATTGGCCATTTTCTCACTTGAAATCATACTCTGATCAATAAACTAGTATTTGTTTTATCTAAAGCCGTGTGGTCTTTAGAGGGTGTGGATGTGGAAGGCTGGGAACAATCCACTTCTTTGTTAAGTGAACAAACTTGAGTCTATGGTGATTGGAAGTGGGTCCCAATCCCTGCAAGACAGTGGCTCCCAGTGTAATATCTGGGGTTGGGTGTGCTTGCTTGGAGACAGACACCTGTGTGACTAGTGGATTTACACCCACTGCCTCGGACCAATTACATGCTGGTGGCTGGTGTGGATTGCCTCAGGAGTGAGTGGTCACCTAGCAGAGCGGGGTGAATTGCGGTTCAGGTGTGGGGTTTGAGGGGTCATAGCAACATAGCAGACTGGATCTGGGAAGCAGTCTTTCACATAGATCAGAGGGAAAAAAAGGGGGCTAGGAAATAAAAGGTTTGGGCCAAAACAAAAATCTATCTGGATGGGGTGGAGGAAGAGTAAAGGGAGAGACAAAATATTTGCAACTTAGTCCCATGGTAATAAGTTTCTATTGAATTGGGGATGTAAATTTGTTAAAATCACTTTACATCAGTGTAAGGGATTAGCTCACCACTTCCTCTGTTTTGGTTCCCCTCAGACAAGGGACACGGAGACCCCTCCAGCTACAGTCACCCATGCTTTATTTACAAAGAGTGCACACAAATCCCTCCATCTTCCAGTGCTTTGGAATCAACCATCTTTGTGGCTTGTTCAGGGAACTTAACCAAACCTCAGCACACCCTACTCTTCCTCTCTCTTTGGCCTGCTGGGCCATCTTGTAAACCCTTTTGGGTCTTCTGGGCATATGTTGCCTGTAACCCGGATCTCCTGGGATAACCACCTGAATATGCAAAGATCAGGGCAAGCTGCAAAAAGGAGAGCAAATTTTCTCAAGACTGGTGGATTAGCTGGAGCTAAACTCCCCCACCAGTCACAGAAAACACTTCTGATCCCCTACACTGGATATCAAGAAGCCTCCATAAAATATACTCAGACCCCTTTACTGCATTTCAGCCACCGGTCCCTAATACAGCCACTGGGTCTGGTAAAGAGAGAAATTGCTTAAAGCTCCAAGCTCTTTACCCAGAAAGGTTTCTCCTGATCCCAAAGGGTGAGCCACATTACATAGAACAGTATAGGTTTAGATCTTACCCAAAATACCACGCTGCCAGCCAGTCCTTTAGTAACTAAAACTAACGGTTTATTCCCACTCTGTAACTTTCCTATCTTCAAAGCATCTGACGAAGTGGGATTTTCTCCCACGAAAGCTCATGCGATTAATAAATCTGTTAGTCTTTAAAAGTGCCACAAGACTCTTTTGTCTAACGGTTTATTGTTCAAGGAAAGAAACAAACTATGGCTATGTCTACACTTGTAATTTTAAGTCGACTTTAAGTAACTCAACTTAGTTAAGTCAACTTAGTGTGTCTACACTTAAAATTAAAGTCAACTTAAAGGGGAACTTACAAAGTCGACCTAGAGCGTCCACAGTGGATGCTCTAGGTCACCTTTGTGGGACTAGAGGGACCTTGGGCAGGTCCATGGTGGCGGGGGGGCACCCCTTGTGTACAATGGGGCAAAGGGGTACAGGGACCCTGGCAGGGCATGTGGGCAAGGTGTGATGCTGTCCGGATTTAGGGAACCATTTATGATATTATTTTCTATGAATGTCTCATAAATGCTATAATCCATAGGACTATGTCATGTTTGGTATCAATAGAAAGGTAGTAATTTGCTGGGAATGATTATATAGTTTATGTATAGGAATTGTATTTGTATTAGAAGTTAGGAATGTGATTGTTATATCTATACTTTAACTTGTGTCATTCTGGAGAAACACCCCAGACAGGCTGATGTCTATAACCATTGTGTCCTTAATGGCTCATCAGGTTTCTCACTTTGGCCCATTGTAACTGGGAGCTTCCTTAACATTACAACCATTGCCTCCTTAATGTTAAGGAAGCTCCCAGTTACAATGGGCCAAAGGGAGAAACCTGATGAGCCATTAAGGACACAATGGTTATAGACATCAGCCTGTCTGGGGTGTTTCTCCAGAATGACACAAGTTAAAGTATAGATATAACAATCACATTCCTAACTTCTAATACAAATACAATTCCTATATATAAAATATATAATCATTCCCAGCAAATTACTATCTTTCTATTGATACCAAACATGACATAGTTCCTATGGATTATAGCATTTATGAGAGATTCATAGAAAATAATATCATAAATGGTTCCCTAAATCCGGACAACGTCACACATGGCTCTGCCCTGCCCTTTGGGGGGGCATGCCAGGCTCCCCCTGTGCCCCCCCCCCGGCAGGGAGGGCATTGGTGTAGTCCTGGCGTAGCCCTAAGTCGACTTAGGGCTACCCCACGTCTACCATGGCTTAATTCGACTTTAAAAAGTCAAATTAAGCCTTAAGTCAAATTGAAAGGAGGTTTAATAAAGTCGACTTAATTTTCATTAAGTTGACTATATTTTCCTTAAGTCGACTTAAGCAAGCTGCTGAAGTCGACTTAAGCAAACTGTAGTGTAGACGCAGGGTAAATTGTCAACTTAAGCAAGCTTAAATCGACTTAATTTACCAGTGTAGACGCAGCCTATGAGAGTACTGTTAAAGGGTTAAAGTAATCACATATGTGGATCGAAAGTCCAATATATCAGGTTTCCAGTAGAATTGAAGTTTGCAGATCTTAGGCTCACATCCAATACCTGGGTGGGTTTAAGTCTTTATTTCACAGCCTCAGTTGTTAGAAATCCAGTTCAAAGGAATATAGACCAAATAGTCCAAATGTAGAATTTGCTCTAATTCTCCCATGAGAATTAGCAGAGTGATTCCAAGCCATTGCTAGCTGGGATCTCAATCCTGCTTTCCCTGAGAAGCCTGGACAGATGTGAGACAAAGGAAATATGCTCCCAACATCCTTTTATAGTTGTAGCAAGGTGGGCATTTGCAGGTCATTTCTTCATGTGGGCTTTGATGACGGTTCACAAAGACTTTCTTAAGTGGAGAATAGTAATGTATATTGTCCTTTGAAGTAAAACCTTCACCTCTTGGGCACCATAAGTAATTAGTTGTATTAGCACCATTAATAGACAGTTTACATTGGTACATCAAAGCTCCATCTAGATGTTAATGTTCCCTTTTGACCTCTTTTAATAGAACAATAGTAACAGATAGCGAAGTAGTTCATTTACCTTGCTAACCTTTAACAATATAGATGTAAACATCATCAAGTAACTACTAAAACACACATACATATCAAAGCCCTAACCTACCTGTAACACTACAATATACTTTTGAAGGTTAGATTTGGGTCATGTATTTTACAAGGTGGCTTGGCCTTTTTAGGCCTAGCATGACATCACCCTTTTCCCTATCAAGATTGGGTAACTGCTTAGCCTGGATAGGTGAACAGCTCCCTCCCCTCAGGCAATCAGCCCTTAGGCCAGACAATTAGCTCTGCTGCCCCTCAGCTGGGGAGGCTAGAGTGATGGGGTTGGCCAGGAATTTACTCCCCAGCACCCTGTTACAATCAGATTATAGGTAAAGCCCCTCTGAAAGATCCATTTTTGCCAGGCTATCTACAAGCAATCTAGCTGACTTGTACTATCTAGCTCTGTCTACCTATAATTATACCTTGTTCCACTAATCTGAATCTGTTTATGTTTCTGTCTATCTGTCTGACATTAGATTTTAAGCTCATTGGGACACAAATTGTGCCTTATTTCTGTTTTGAGACACCTCGTGCATTTTACTTATTGCGAGAAAACAAATAATATATAATTATATTTTTAACCCATTCGCTCTGACCATTTACATAATTTACCTTTTTTTAATGTGAGAGTTGTATTGATGTCAGAACAACTCTATGTAGTTCACTTTTCCTAATTCAGTGGTTTTTCTAAATGTGAAATTTTGAAACAGGGAGCAGATTAATAGACAACTACAGATTACTGGTCAAATGAACAGAGTCCAGATCAGTTCATCACTGAACTGAAATGAATAAGATGTATCTCTAACTGAATTTTTTTCAAGGATTCTGTAGTCCATGTGTTTGTGAATATAACTATATTTCCATCACAGCACAGGCATATAGGCTTAGATCATTAAAATGTTGCAAGTTGAAAAGGGATAGCAGCCAAACAAACAAGGAGTCCTGTAGCACTTCTAAAGACTAACAATTTTATTTATAAATAAATAAATTTGTTAGTCTTTAAAAGTGCCACAGGACTCCTTGTTTGTTAAAATGTTGCAGGTATAGTGATCCCAACTTTATTAATATTGATGAGAAATAGTCTTGATGAAAATCCACATTTAATTTGGAATTATGAGAATCTATCAGAGTTGCTCCAGCCACTGAAAACAATATCATGTACAAAAAAATCACATCATGTTAAAATGCATGATCTATAAATTAGCATAATTCTTTCAGGGAATCTGAAACTTTGGGAACTTGAGTTTGGAAAGATGAAACCTGACCACCTGTTGATGAAGTCAAACACTAGGGGGTTGATGAAGATAAAGGAGAAAAATATTTTTAAATGCCTTTTTAGTTAGATGAAGAGCTGTTCGTTTAGCCCCGAATCCTACAAAAGACTGTAATTTATATCAGGCAGGTGGGTAAGTACCCCACTGAACTGAGCCCTAAACCAGTGGAAGTTTTTGCATTGACTTCAAGGGCACTTGGATTATGTCTATAGTCGATAGTCATGGAGTATAAACTGAAATTCTTTGGAGGCAGATTTCAAAAAGAAATACAGAAAATGTTATTATTTGATTTTATGGGATATACTCATTTAAGGTGACTTTGGCCTGATCCTGTGAGTATTTCCTCCAAGATAATTAGTACTTGTGAGATCCTAAGCACCCTTAACTCTCACTGGCTATGTCTACACTTGCACTTTTAAGTCGATTTTAACTACGTCAACTTTAAGTCGAATTAGTTAAGTCGACTTAGGCTATGTACACACGATCAGATTAAAGCGCAACATGACAATCGCGCTATAAAAGTCACGTGACCTTTATCGCGGGATAACGCATACACACGTCGCTCCTTGCAACACAGCAAAATTCCTTGCATTATCGCGGTTGAGCTCAATGACTTCTGGGCACCTATCCCATCATTCCATTTTCCCTGAATCGGCGCTATGAATCATGGGATGAAGGAAAGGAACGCAAAGCGCCATGGGTAAACTCTCAGTTTCCCATGGTGCTTTGTGTTTCCCTAGCGTCTTCCTCTTTTCCAATAGCAACTCGCTCCTATTTTCAACAGTGCAGTGACGCACCGCACCACTTGCAAGCGACAGCATGCTCTGATCTCCACTGTCGCCTTCAACATTCTGAATACATCTCAGCTTGTTGCTCGGTATGCAATGAGCTCCAAGTCAGATGAGGACACCGAGGAGCAGGGGCTGATCGATGCCATGCAGAGCAACAGCACCGCGTTGCTCAGCTCCTTCACCGATCATCTGCACACGGTGCAACACCGTTTCTGGTCGAGAGAGACGAGCACCAAGTGGTGGAATCTCATTGTTATGCAGCTGTGGGAAGACGAGCAGTGGGTACAGAACTTTCGAATGCGGAAAGCAACCTTTCTGGAACTGTGTTCAGAGATGGCCCCTCCCTGTGACGGAAAGACATGAACATGAGGTCAGCCCTAACCGTGGAGAAGCGTGTTGCGATTGCTGTCTGGAAGCTGGCGACTCCTGACTGCTACCGGTCGGTTGCAAACCAGTTTGGAGTTGGGAGGTCCACCGTCAGATTAGCCCTCTCACAAGTGTGCCAAGCCATCAATCGCGTTCTGCTACGGAGGACGGTGACGTTGGGCAATGTTCGTGACATTGTGGACGGCTTTGCTGCCATGGGATTCCCTAACTGCGGGGGAGCAATAGATGGCACACACATCCCAATTTTGGCTCCAGACCATCTCGCGACCGAGTATATAAACAGGAAGGGCTACTTCTCCATGGTGCTGCAAGCACTCGTGGATCACAAGGGGCGTTTTACGGACATCAATGCTGGGTGGTCGGGAAAGGTGCATGATGCCCGCATTTTCAGGAACACTGGTCTGTACCAGAAGCTGCAAGGGGGTACCTTTTTCCCTGATCAAAAAATTACAGTGGGGGAGGTGGAGATGCCCATAGTCATCCTCAGAGACCCAGCATACCCACTGATGCCATGGCTCATGTAGCCGTACACCGGGAACCTGGATCGCAGGAAGGAGCGGTTCAATTACCGATTGAGCCGCTGCAGAATGACTGTGGAGTGTGCCTTTGGCCGTTTAAAAGGGCGCTGGCGCTGTTTGTATGGGAGGCTGGACTTGGACAAGGACAACATCCCTGCTGTGATTGCGTCGTGCAGTGTCCTCCATAACATTTGTGAAAGTAGGGGAGAAAAGTTTTCCCCTATGTGGGCTACGGAGGCACAGCGCCTCGAGGAAGCATACGAGCAGCCAGCCACTAGGAGTATTCGGGTGGCACAAGGAGAAGCTGCTCGCATAAAGGAGGCACTCAGGGAGCATTTCAATGATGCCCTCCCCTAGTTAACTTCCATGACGCATCAGGTGCACCGTATGAGCTTTTCAATAATGTGTACAAATAAACCCACTCTTCAAAGTATTTGTTACTGTTTTTGTTCAAACCTAAAAGGTGGGGGGGGGTCACAGGTTGGTGTAGCTCCGGGTCTCAAAAAAGTAGCTGGGGGGTGGGGGGGCACTGGATATTGTCCTGTACCGGGGGGAAGGGTGGCCTTCAAAGAAATGCTTTGAGGGACTATGGGGAGTGGGAGGCAGACACGGCTGAACTGTCTGGAGTGGAGCCCGGACATTAATTGCCTGGGACTGCAAAGCAATCATGCTCTTGAGCAGTTCTGTTTGCTCCTTCACGACGCTTATCAGTTCGTCCCTATGTTTCTGCCTCCTCTGCTGGGATTCCTCTCTCCAGGCTCTATTCTCCCTTGCGGATTCCTGTGTTGCTTTCAGCAGCTCATGAAACATACCCTCCCTGTTTCTTCGAGCATGCCGCCGAATGTTTCTCATTTGGTCAGCTGAGGTAGACACCGGCCTTGTGAAGGTCAAATCTACTAAAAAAATAACAATAAAGAAATTGTTAACACATAGCATAGATAACCAATGTAACCTTCCAGTAGCACATTCCACTGGAAGGTACAGGGCGGTCAACACACTACGCTTCGCTGAAGCAGACAAGGTACGTTCTAATAGACGGCTTACTGGGGGCTCACAATCTGCACTGGGCACACAGATGGAACCAGATATCTCTCTCCTCAGAGTGCCCCTGCCATCTAGAATACATATCCTACATGTCGCCGGTTGCAAGCCAGGACCGTATGCTGCTGCACTGTGTGCTGCCATGGTTCCCAGGGCTGTGCTTTGCAGCTGGAGAGGCAGAGTATCCGTCTTTGGGAGCGTAGACACAAACGCTCTCCCATCTAACCTGAGTATTAGGCTCTGGAGGTACATCGACGAAACCTTTACTGACCTAAATGCAGATGATTATTTTACAATCACTGCTTGTGTTGATGCACTTCTAATGAATGCAGAGTAAATAGCGTGCACAGCAGGGACCCGCAAGCACCCCCACCCCGGACAATGATATTTTAGCAGGAGCCAGACAGAGCTGCACAAAGGAGAAACTTACCTGAACCCCCCTCTGCCGCCTCAGAGGACACGCTGCAGTTCAAGCCTTGGGTGGACGTCTCATCGGGGCTGCTGAAGAGGTCCTGGCTACACGCGGTTGCGCTTTCCTCCAGGTCATCCTCCATCTCCTCCTCCTCCTCGAACATGTCCTCATCCTGCTCGGCTCCAGCAATCACTGGATGAGGGGGGGCTGATGTGTCCACGGGACTCTTGTCAGTGGTTGTTGGGTCCCCACTGACGATGGCTTCTATTTCCTTGTAGTACCTGCATGTAGCAGGCGCTGATCCGGAACGGCGGTTTGCCTCCTTCGCTCGGTGATAGGTTATTCTGAGCTCCTTCACCTTTGATCTGCACTGCACTGTGTCTCTATCATGCCCTCTCTCTGACATGGCCTGAGAAATTATGCCAAATGTGTCATAATTCCTCCTGCTGCCGCGTAGCTGCGCCTGCACAGCAGACTCTCCCCAGATGCTGATCAGGTCCAGCACCTCTGCCGTGCTCCAAAGGGGTGCGCATCTTCCACGGCGGGCTGCCATTGCTACTGATGATCGGAGCACAAATACACTCCATGAGGAAGAGAGGAGGAAGTGAAACAGACAAGAAATTTTAAAATCCCGGGAATCAGTTCAGGGCAGGGCGGGGACAGTTTCGTCACAGCTACAGAGCGGGTGGGGGGAAGACCAGAGAGGATGACTTTGGAATGCTGGGACAGTTCCGGAGGCCAGTCATTGCGCGGTAAGCGTACACACGAGCGCAAAAGCGCAACAGCTGTTCCACGTTAGCTGTTACCACCCTCATCAAGGTGGTTTTTGTATTGCGCTACAACAAGGCAGTTAACGTGCAACAGCTCTGTTGCATGTGTGTACGCCGTTGTTGCTATCGCGCGGTAATGAGTTTTAATGCGCGATAAAGTGATCGTGTGTACAAGGCCTTAGTGTGTCTACACTTAAAATTAAAGTCGACTTAAAGGGGAACTTACAAAGTCGACCTAGAGCGTCCACACTGGATGCTCTAGGTCGACTTTGTGGGGCTAGGGGGACCTTGGGCAGGTCCACGGTGGCGGAGGGGGCACCCCCTGTGTACAATGGGGCAAAGGGGTACAGGGACCCTGGCAAGGCAGAGCCCTGTGTGTGACACTGTCTGGATTTAGGGAAGCATATATAATATTATTTTCTATGGATATCTCATAAATGCTATAATCCATAGGAACTATGTCATGTTTGGTATCAATAGAAAGGTAGTAATTTGCTGGGAATGATTATATAGTTTATGTCTAGG